>CM059213.1:14883371-15598371 GCA_030347435.1 Clarias fuscus | reverse complement strand
GAGACTCACGGGACCCATGTCACTGTGAGCAGGGCTCTTCTCTTAACCTACTGCTGAGGTTTGATGAACGTCACTCAATTTATACAGAAGTTATTAGCCACTTCCTGTTTCCTGTTATTCGCCGTATTTTTAAGGGCTCGCCACGGCCGACCCGTTTAAGATATCAACCAGCCGTTCACAATATTAGATCCTCAATGTCTTGAGATTATATTAGACCCTGTTTGGTCAAAAACATATGAATCCTGTAAGAGTAGTATATCACATTCCAATGGGTGCGTTTTTCAAACAACGCAAAATAACCGACTTCCTGTTCAGCGGATTCCATGACATGGGGTATGCAAGATGTTCACCTCAATGAGATCTAAATTTATACTGGGTCTCATTCATATATGTGAAAGTGGATATGAGTTATGCAGCTTAAACTTTACAAAGTTCCAGGGGGCGCTGTACAGGCCCTGTGGCACGCCCGGGCTCCAGGCTCTCAGGGCTTCCTCACAATCAGTGAGAGTCTACACCCATACAATTTTGGAACCGTAGGTCTTTCCACTCGTAAGATATGAGAAGAATAATTTTCTTCGATTTTTTCTTGAGTTAAATCGTCACCGTAGCAACACGATTCAAATTAGAAAAAAATCCTTCATGATTTCAAATGACCCATGTCTTTTCATTATTCTGACTGATTTTGAACCAAATCAGGTGAAAGTAAAGGACAAAATATTACTGATTTCCAAAAGTGACACACTTCCTACTGCCACTTGGTGGCGCTATGACATAGACTCATGGTTGTCATATGATGTGATCAGCTTCCTACTCTTAACATACCTGTAAAGTTTCATGTGCCTAACTTAATGTACACAGAAGTTATTAGCCACTTCCTGTTTCATTTTATTCGCCATAATTTTAAAGCGTCGCCACGGCCAAACCGTTCGAGGTATCAAAAAGATCTCTGCAATTTTGCATCGGCAAATTGTTTAGATCATATTTAGCAGGTTTGGTGCGAATTGGAAAAATTTCCTAGGAGGAGTTTATCACATTCCATTGGGTGCGTTTTGCAAACAACTCAAAATAACTCACTTCCTGTTGATTAGACCTGATGACATGCAGCGCGAAACTTGTTCAGTTTGATGAGATCTAAATGTTCACCGAGTTTTATAAGTATACGTGCAAGTGTGTCTGAGCTATAAGGCAAGACTCCGTAGGGGGCGCTGTGCGGGGCGTGTGCGACGCCCCGGGCCGAGCCCCACTGAGGACCTGTTGGCCGCAGATTCCAATCTGTGTGCAAATTTTGGTGAGTTTTTGAGTATGTTAAGAGGCCCGAAAGTGCCCGGATGATTGAAAGAAAAATAATAAAAAAAAGAAAAAAAAAAATAATTAAAGTTGCAAGCAACGATGACGGGCCCAAGCAACGGGCGCGGTCCCCACCCCGGGCGCACCGCACAACCTGTGTGTTATTCGAGTGTGTCAAAACCTCGAAAAAGTCATTGGCACCCGGTTGCACCGCGGAACTTGCACACCGAACGTCACACATCATACTGGGCTAATATCAGTTTGGGCCCTAAATATGTGTGTGTGTGTGTGTGTGTGTGTGTGTGTGACTAGTTAATGTGTCAGTCTGTCTCTGATGAGTAAATGTGTTTTTGCGTGTTTGTGTGTGTGTGGTGTGTGAGTCTGTGTGTTAACATTAGTGATGGGTGTGTTAGTATGTCTAAGACATGTGACTTGTTAGTGGATGTGTGTATTTCTGCGTGAGGGTGTGTGAGACAGAGATGTGAGTGTGTGAGTGTTATAATTTGTGATGTTATAATGTGTGAGTATGTAGGTGCTCATTTGTGTATTGTACGAGTGTATTTGTTTGTGTGTGCATGCATGTGTGTGCGTGTGTGTGAGAGGTGTTTTTGTGTGTGTGTGTGTGTGTGTGTGTGTGTGTGTGTGTGTGTGTTTCTGTGTGTGTGTTTATTTAGTGTGTTAACATTAGGGGTGTGTGCTTGTGTTTGTGCATGTTTGTGTGTATGGTGTGTTCAAATATTAGTGATTTGTGTGTGATTAATAATTGTTGGGTGTAAGTTTAAGACATTATCACGGCTGACCCGTTTGAGATATCAAAATGTGTGATGTGTGTGTGAGAGTGAGGGAGAGAGGTGTGTGACAGTGATGTGATGTGATGTGTGTGTGTGTGTGTGTGTGTGTGTGTGTGAGAGAGAGTCAGGGAGAGAGGTGTGTGACATGTAGATGTGTCAGTCTGTGTGTGACGAGTAAATGTGCTTGTGTGAGTTTGTGTATATGGTGTGTGTGTGTGTGTGTGTGTGTGTGTATGGTGTGTGAGTCTGTGTGTTAATATTGGTGATGTGTGTTATGAATAATTTATCGGTGTAAGTTTAAGGATGTTCCTGAATGTGATGTCACTGTCTGTGTCACTGAATATAATGAGTGTGTGTGTGTGGTGTGTAAGTCTGTGTTAACAGTAGTGTGTGTTAGTATGTTTAAGATATGTGACTTGTTAATGGGTGTGTGTGTTTCTGCGTGAGGGTGTGTGAGACAGAGATGTGAGTGTGTGAGTGTTACAATTTGTGATGTTATAATGTGTGTGCATGTGTGTGATGTACGAGTGTACTTGTTTGTGTGTGTGCATGCATGTGTGTGAGATATCTTTGTGTTTGTGTGTGTGTTTATTTAGTGTGTTAACATTAGTGATGTGTGCTTGTGTTTGTGCATGTTTGTGTGTATGGTGTCTGCATCTGTGTGTTAATATTAGTGATGTGTGTGTTATTAATAATTGTTGGGTGTAAGTTTAAGACATTATCACGGCTGATACGTTTGAGATATCAAAATGTGTGATGTGTGTGTGAGAGTGAGGGAGAGAGGTGTGTGACAGTGATGTGATGTGAGGTCAAGTTTGAGTATGACACGCAATGGGTTTTATTTGATGCTGATGCTGGATCAGTCTTTGGCTTGTCCTGTGTGTGTGTGTGTGTGTGTGTGTGTGTGTATGTGTGTGTGTGAGAGAGAGAGAGAGAGTGAGGGAGAGAGGTGTGTGACATGTAGATGTGTCAGTCTGTGTGTGACGAGTAAATGTGCTTGTGTGAGTTTGTGTATATGGTGTGTGTGTGTGTGTTTGTTTGTAGATGTTTGTGTGTATGGTGTGTGAGTCTGTGTGTGAACATTAGTGATGTGTGTGATAAATAATTTATCGGTGTAAGTTTAAGGATGTTCCTGAATGTGATGTCACATATAATGTGTGTGTGTATGTTGTACAGTGGGCAATTTAAATGTTTGTATTGTTTATTTTTTATAATTTCTGCATATGTTGAAATAGTAAACATGAAGGCATAGTAAAGGAAAAGGGGAAAGACCTGACTGCAGAATAACTGCCTACTACTGCCATCTACTGGACATATTTTATTACTGCAGGAGTCAGTGGACACAGTTCAGACCAAGGCTGATAAATATACTGTAAAAATTGTTGGGAGCTGTATGAGCATCACAAAAACATGAAACTCAAGAAATCTACTCAGAAGCAGTTGTTCCTTCTACCTAAAATGTTTGGGCACATTAGGACTTTCCACTTGGTGGATATAAGTATCTTATATTTGCTCAAAATTATATGTTGCCATATCAACACTATTCAACGTATCAAAAAGTCCTTTACAGTGTGACATCAGCCGTGTCTTCCAATTATTGTGCCTGATTTTGAAGCCAATTTGCTGAAAATTAGTCACAAAAGAATTTAATTTCTAAAAGTAGACACTTTCTGCTGCCAGTTGGTGGCGCTATGACTGAGACTCACGGGACCCATGTCACTGTGAGCAGGTTTCTTCTCTTAACCTACTGCTGAGGTTTGATGAACGTCACTCAATTTATACAGAAGTTATTAGCCACTTCCTGTTTCCTGTTATTCGCCGTAGGTTTAAGGGCTCGCCACGGCCGACCCGTTTAAGATATCAACCAGCCCTTCACAATATTACATCCTCAATGTCTTGAGATGGTATTAGACCCTGTTTGGTCAAAAACATATGAATCCTGTAAGAGTAGTAGATCACATTCCAATGGGTGCGTTTTTCAAACAACGCCAAATAACCGACTTCCTGTTCAGCGGATTCCATGACATGGGGTATGCAAGTTGTTCACCTCAATGAGATCTAAATTTATACTGGGTCTCATTCATATATGTGAAAGTGGATATGAGTTATGCAGCTTAAACTTTACAAAGTTCCAGGGGGCGCTGTACAGGCCCTGCGGCATGCCCGGGCTCCAGGCTCTCAGGGCTTCCTCACAATCAGTGAGAGTCTACACCCATACAATTTTGGAACCGTAGGTCTTTCCACTCGTAAGATATGAGAAGAATCATTTTCTTCGATTTTTTCTTGAGTTAAATCGTCACCATAGCAACACGATTCAAATTAGAAAAAAATCCTCCATGATTTCAAATGACCCATGTCTTTTCATTATTCTGACTGATTTTGAACCAAATCAGGTGAAAGTAAAGGACAAAATATTACTGATTTCCAAAAGTGACACACTTCCTGCTGCCACTTGGTGGCGCTATGACATAGACTCATGATTGTCATATGATGTGATCAGCTTCCTACTCTTAACATACCTGTAAAGTTTCATGTGCATAACTTAATGTACACAGAAGTTATTAGCCACTTCCTGTTTCATTTTATTCGCCATAATTTTAAAGCGTCGCCACGGCCGAACCGTTCGAGGTATCAAAAAGATCTCTGCAATTTTGCATCGGCAACTTGTTTAGATCATATTTAGCTGGTTTGGTGCGAATTGTAAAAATTTCCTAGGAGGAGTTTATCACATTCCATTGGGTGCGTTTTGCAAACAACTCAAAATAACTCACTTCCTGTTGATTAGACCTGATGACATGCAGCGCGAAACTTGTTCAGTTTGATGAGATCTAAATGTTCACCGAGTTTTATAAGTATACGTGCAAGTGTGTCTGAGCTATAAGGCAAGACACTGTAGGGGGCGCTGCGCGGGGCGTGTGCGACGCCCCGGGCCGAGCCCCACTGAGGACCTGTTGGCCGCAGATTCCAATCTGTGTGCAAATTTTGGGGAGTTTTTGAGTATGTTAAGAGGCCCGAAAGTGCCCGGATGATTGAAAGAAAAATAATAAAAAAAAGAAAAAAAAAAAAAATAATAATAATCCTAACGAAAACAAGAGGGCCCTGCGCACTCAGTGCTTGGGCCCTAATAATCCTAACGAAAACAAGAGGGCCCTGCGCACTCAGTGCTTGGGCCCTAAAAATAAAAAATAAAAAAAAAATAATAATCCTAACGAAAACAATAGGGCCCTGCGCACTCAGTGCTTGGGCCCTAAATAATCCGTAGAAAAACAAGAGGGCCCTGCGCACTACAGTGCTTGGGCCCTAATAATTAAAGTTGCAAGCAACGATGACGGGCCCAAGCAACGGGCGCGGTCCCCACCCCGGGCGCACCGCACAACCTGCGTGTTATTCGAGTGTGTCAAAACCTCGAAAAAGTCATTGGCACCCGGTTGCACCGCGAAACTTGCACACCGAACGTCACACATCATACTGGGCTAATATCAGTTTGGGCCCTAAATATGTGTGTGTGTGTGTGTGTGTGTGTGTGTGTGTGTGTGTGTGTGTGTGTGTGTGTGTGTGTGACTAGTTAATGTGTCAGTCTGTCTCTGATGAGTAAATGTGTTTTTGCGTGTTTGTGTGTGTGTGGTGTGTGAGTCTGTGTGTTAACATTAGTGATGTGTGTGTTAGTATGTCTAAGACATGTGACTTGTTAGTGGATGTGTGTGTTTCTGCGTGAGGGTGTGTGAGACAGAGATGTGAGTGTGTGAGTGTTATAATTTGTGATGTTATAATGTGTGTTTATGTAGGTGCTCATTTGTGTATTGTACGAGTGTATTTGTTTGTGTGTGCATGCATGTGTGTGCGTGTGTGTGAGAGGTGTTTTTTTGTGTGTGTGTGTGTGTGTGTGTGTGTGTGTGTGTGTGTGTGTGTGTGTTTCTGTGTGTGTGTTTATTTAGTGTGTTAACATTAGTGATGTGTGCTTGTGTTTGTGCATGTTTGTGAGTATGGTGTCTGCATCTGTGTGTTAATATTAGTGATGTGTGTTATTAATAATTGTTCGGTGTAAGTTTAAGACATTATCACGGCTGACCCGTTTGAGATATCAAAATGTGTGATGTGTGTGTGAGAGTGAGGGAGAGAGGTGTGTGACAGTGATGTGATGTGATGTGATGTGTGTGTGTGTGTGTGTGTGTGTGTGTGTGAGAGAGAGTCAGGGAGAGAGGTGTGTGACATGTAGATGTGTCAGTCTGTGTGTGACGAGTAAATGTGCTTGTGTGAGTTTGTTTATATGGTGTGTGTATGGTGTGTGAGTCTGTGTGTTAATATTGGTGATGTGTGTTATGAATAATTTATTGGTGTAAGTTTAAGGATGTTCCTGAATGTGATGTCACTGTCTGTGTCACTGAATATAATGAGTGTGTGTGTGTGGTGTGTAAGTCTGTGTTAACAGTAGTGTGTGTTAGTATGTTTAAGATATGTGACTTGTTAATGGGTGTGTGTGTTTCTGCGTGAGGGTGTGTGAGACAGAGATGTGAGTGTGTGAGTGTTACAATTTGTGATGTTATAATGTGTGTGCATGTGTGTGATGTACGAGTGTACTTGTTTGTGTGTGTGCATGCATGTGTGTGAGATATCTTTGTGTTTGTGTGTGTGTTTATTTAGTGTGTTAACATTAGAGATGTGTGCTTGTGTTTGTGCATGTTTGTGTGTATGGTGTCTGCATCTGTGTGTTAATATTAGTGATGTGTGTGTTATTAATAATTGTTGGGTGTAAGTTTAAGACATTATCACGACTGACCCGTTTGAGATATCAAAATGTGTGATGTGTGTGTGAGAGTGAGGGAGAGAGGTGTGTGACAGTGATGTGATGTGAGGTCAAGTTTGAGTATGACACGCAATGGGATTTATTTGATGCTGATGCTGGATCAGTCTTTGGCTTGTCCTGTGTGTGTGTGTGTGTGTGTGTGTGTGTGTGTGTGTGTGTGTGTGTGTGAGAGAGAGAGAGAGTGAGGGAGAGAGGTGTGTGACATGTAGATGTGTCAGTCTGTGTGTGACGAGTAAATGTGCTTGTGTGAGTTTGTGTATATGGTGTGTGTGTGTGTGTTTGTTTGTAGATGTTTTTGTGTATGGTGTGTGAGTCTGTGTGTGAACATTAGTGATGTGTGTGATAAATAATTTATCGGTGTAAGTTTAAGGATGTTCCTGAATGTGATGTCACTGTCTGTGTCACTGAATATAATGAGTGTGTGTGTGTGTGTGTGTGTGTGTGTGTGTGTGTGTGTGTGTGTGTGTGTGTGTGTGTGAGAGTGAGGGAGAGAGGTGTGTGACATGTAGATGTGTCAGTATGTGTGTGACGAGTAAATGTGCTTGTGTTTGTGCGAGTTTGTGTATATGGTGTGTGTGTGTGTGTGTGTGTGTGTGTATGGTGTGTGAGTCTGTGTGTTAATATTGGTGATGTGTGTTATAAATAAATTATCGGTGTAAGGTTAAGGATGTTCCTGAATGTGATGTCACATATAATGTGTGTGTGTGTGTGTGTGTGTGTGTGTGTGTGTGTGTGTGTGTGTGTGTGTGTGTATGTTGTACAGTGGGCAATTTAAATGTTTCTATTGTATATTTTTGATCATTTCTGCATATGTTTAAATTGTAAACATGAAGCCATAGTAAAGGAGAAGGGGAAAGACCTGACTGCAGAATACCTGCCTATTACTGCCATCTACTGGACATATTTTATTACTGCAGGACTGAGTGGAGACAGTTCAGGCCAAAGCTGATAAATATACTGTAAAAATTGTTGGGAGCTGTGTGAGCATCACAAAAACATGAAACTCAAGAAATCTACTCAGAAGCAGTTGTTCTTTCTACCTAAAATGTTTGGGCACATTATGATTTTCCACTTGGTGGATATAAGTATCTTATATTTGCTCAAAATGATATGTTGCCATAGCAATACTATTCAACGTATCAAAAAGTCCTTTACAGTGTCACATCAGCCGTGTCTTCCAATTATTGTGCCTGATTTTGAAGCCAATTTGCTGAAAATTAGCCACAAAAGAATTTAATTTCTGAAAGTAGACACTTTCTGCTGCCAGTTGGTGGCGCTATGACTGAGACTCACGGGACCCATGTCACTGTGAGCAGGACTCTTCTCTTAACCTACTGCTGAGGTTTGATGAATGTCACTCAATTTATACAGAAGTTATTAGCCACTTCCTGTTTCCTGTTATTCGCCGTAGGTTTAAGGGCTCGCCACGGCCGACCCGTTTGAGATATCAACCAGCCCTTCACAATATTAGATCCTCAATGTCTTGAGATTATATTAGACCCTGTTTGGTCAAAAACCTATGAATCCTGTAAGAGTAGTATATCACATTCCAATGGGTGCGTTTTTCAATCAACGCCAAATAACTGACTTCCTGTTCAGCGGATTCCAGTATGGGATATGCAAGTTGTTCATCTCAATGAGATCTAAATTTCTACTGGGTCTCATGCATATATGTGAAAGTGGATATGAATTATGCAGCTAAATTTTTTACAAAGTTCCAGGGGGCGCTGTCCAGGCCCTGAGCCACGCCCGGTCTCCAGGCTCTCAGGCCTTACTCATAATCAGTTTCAGTGTATAGCCGTAAAAGTTTGGAACCGTAGGTCTTTCCACTCGTACGATATGAGAAGATTTATTTTTTTGCACTTCATTTTAGGTTTTTTCTCTAGATAAATCGTCGCCATAACAAGACGATTCAAATTATAAAAAAATCCTTCATGGTCTCAAATCATCCATGTCTTTTCATTATTCTGACTGATTTTGAACCAAATCAGGTGAAAGTAAAGGCCAAAATATTAGTGATTTCCAAAAGTGACACACTTCCTGCTGCCAGTTGGTGGCGCTATGACATAGACTCATGATTGTCATATGATGTGATCATCTTCCTACTCTTAACACACCTGTAAAGTTTCATATGCATAACGTAATGTACACAGAAGTTATTAGCCACTTCCTGTTTCATTTTATTCGCCATAATTTTAAAGCGTCGCCACGGCCGAACCGTTCGAGGTATCAAAAAGATCTCTGCAATTTTGCATCGGCAACTTGTTTAGATCATATTTGCCTGGTTTGGTGGAAATTCTGTAAATTTCCTAGGAGGAGTATTTCAAATTCCATTGGGTGCGTTTTGCAAAGACCTCAAAATAACTCACTTCCTGTTGATTAGCCCTGATGACATGCATTGCAAAACTTGTTCAGCTTGAGATCTAAATGTACACGGAGTTTTCTGAGTGTGCGTGCAAGTGTCTCTGAGCTATGAGGCACGATTTTCTAGGGGGCGCTGTGACGGGCGTGTGCGACTCCCCGGGCCGAGCCCCACTGAGGACCTGATGGCCGCGGATTCCAATCTGGATGCAAATTTTGATGAGTTTTTGAGTATGTTAAGGACCCCAAAAGTACCAAAAGTGTGGAAAAAAAAAAATAAAAAAAAAAAATAATAATAAAATAAAATAAAATAATAATAATAATAATAATCCTAACGAAAACAATAGGGCCCTGCGCACTCAGTGCTTGGGCCCTAATAATAATCCTAAAGAAAACAATAGGGCCCTGCGCACTCAGTGCTTGGGCCCTAATAATCCTAACGAAAACAATAGGGCCCTGCACACTCAGTGCTTGGGCCCTAATAATCCTAACGAAAACAATAGGGCCCTGCGCACTCAGTGCTTGGGCCCTAATAAATAAAAAAAAAATAATAATCCTTAGAAGAACAATAGGGCCCTGCGCACTCAGTGCTTGGGCCCTAAAAAAAAAAAAAAAAATCCTTAGAAGAACAAGAGGGCCCTGCGCACTCAGTGCTTGGGCCCTAATAATAATAATAATAATAATCCTTAGAAGAACAAGAGGGCCCTGCACACTCAGTGCTTGGGCCCTAATAATCCTTAGAAGAACAATAGGGCCCTGCGCACTCAGTGCTTGGGCCCTAAATAAATAAATAAATAATCTGTAGAAAAACAAGAGGGCCCTGCGCACTCAGTGCTTGGGCCCTAATAATAATCCTAACGAAAACAATAGGGCCCTGCGCACTCAGTGCTTGGGCCCTAATAATAATCCTAACGAAAAGAATAGGGCCCTACGCACTCAGTGCTTGGGCCCTAAAAATAATCCTTAGAAGAACAAGAGGGCCCTGCGCACTCAGTGCTTGGGCCCTAAAGAAAAATAAAATAAAATAATAATCCTAACGAAAACAATAGGGCCCTGCGCACTACAGTGCTTGGGCCCTAATAATAATCCTAACAAAAACAATAGGGCCCTGCGCACTCAGTGCTTGGGCCCTAAAAATTAAATAAATAAATAATCCGTAGAAAAACAAGAGGGCCCTGCGCACTACAGTGCTTGGGCCCTGATAATCCTAAAGAAAACAATAGGGCCCTGCGCACTCAGTGCTTGGGCCCTAATAATCCTTAGGAAAACAAGAGGGCCCTGCGCACTCAGTGCTTGGGCCCTAAAAATAATAATCCTTAGGAAAACAATAGGGGCCTGCGCACTCGGTGCTTGGGCCCTAATAATAATCCTAAAGAAAACAATAGGGCCCTGCGCACTCAGTGCTTGGGCCCTAACAATAGGGCCCTGCGCACTCAGTGCTTGGGCCCTAATAATAATCCTTAGGAAAACAATAGGGCCCTGCGCACTCAGTGCTTGGGCCCTAAAAATAATAATCCTTAGAAGAACAAGAGGGCCCTGCGCACTCAGTGCTTGGGCCCTAAAAATAATAATCCTTAGAAGAACAAGAGGGCCCTGCGCACTCAGTGCTTGGGCCCTAATAATAATCCTTAGGAAAACAAGAGGGCCCTGCGCACTCAGTGCTTGGGCCCTAAAAAAATAATAATCCTTAGAAGAACAAGAGGGCCCTGCGCACTCAGTGCTTGGGACCTAAAAATCCTAAAGAAAACAATAGGACCCTGCGCACTAGCGCACCAATCCTTAGAAGACCAAGAGGGCTCTGCGCACTCAGTGCTTGGGCCCTAATAAATAAATAAATAATCCGTAGAAAAACAATAGGGCCCTGCGCACTCAGTGCTTGGGCCCTAAAAATAATAATCCTAACGAAAACAATAGGGCCCTGCGCACTCAGTGCTTGGCCCCTAATAATCCTAAAGAAAACAATAGGGCCCTGCGCACTAGTGCTTGGGCCCTAAAAATAATCCTTAGAAAAACAATAGGGCCCTGCGCGGCCCTAAAAATTATCCTAAAGAAAACAATAGGGCCCTGCGCACTAGTGCTTGGGCCCTAAAAATAATCCTAAAGAAAACAATAGGGCCCTGCGCACTCAGTGCTTGGGCCCTAATAATCCTAACGAAAACAATAGGGCCCTGCGCACTAGTGCTTGGGCCCTAATAATAATCCTTAGAAAAACAATAGGGCCCTGCGCGGCCCTAAAAATAATCCTAAAGAAAACAATAGGGCCCTGCGCACTAGTGCTTGGGCCCTAATAATAATCCTTAGAAAAACAATAGGGCCCTGCGCGGCCCTAAAAATAATCCTAAAGAAAACAATAGGGCCCTGCGCACTCAGTGCTTGGGCCCTAATAATCCTAACGAAAACAATAGGGACCTGCGCACTCAGTGCTTGGGCCCTAATAATCCTAACGAAAACAATAGGGCACTGCGCACTCAGTGCTTGGGCCCTAATAATCCTAACGAAAACAATAGGGACCTGCGCACTCAGTGCTTGGGCCCTAATATTCCGTAGAAAAACAATAGGCCCTGCGCACTAGTGCTTGGGCCCTAATAATCCGTAGAAAAACAATAGGGCCCTGCGCACTAGTGCTTGGGCCCTAATAATAATCCTTAGAAAAACAATAGGGCCCTGCGCGGCCCTAAAAATAATCTTAAAGAAAACAATAGGGCCCTGCGCACTCAGTGCTTGGGCCCTAATAATCCTAACGAAAACAATAGGGCCCTGCGCACTCAGTGCTTGGGCCCTAATAATCCTAACGAAAACAATAGGGCCCTGCGCACTCAGTGCTTGGGCCCTAATAATCCTAATGAAAACAATAGGGCCCTGCGCACTCAGTGCTTGGGCCCTAATAATCCTAACGAAAACAATAGTGCCCTGCGCACTAGTGCTTGGGCCCTAATAATCCTAATGAAAACAATAGGGACCTGCGGACTCAGTGCTTGGGCCCTAATAATCCTAACGAAAACAATAGGGCCCTGCGCACTAGTGCTTGGGCCCTAATAATCCATAGAAAAACAATAGGGCCCTGCGCACTCAGTGCTTGGGCCCTAATAATAATCTTTAGAAAAACAATAGGGCCCTGCGCACTCAGTGCTTGGGCCCTAATAATAATCCTTAGAAAAACAATAGGGCCCTGCGCACTCAGTGCTTGGGCCCTAATAATAATCCTTAGAAAAACAATAGGGCCCTGCGCACTAGTGCTTGGGCCCTTATAATAATCCTAACAAAAACAATAGGGCCCTGCACACTACCGTGCTTGGGCCTTAATAATCCTAGAGAAAACAATAGGGCCCTGCGCACTACTGCTTGGGCCCTAATAAATAATCCTAACGAAAACAATAGGGACCTGCGCACTCAGTGCTTGGGCCCTAATAATCCTAACGAAAACAATAGGGCCCTGCGCACTCAGTGCTTGGGCCCTAATAATCCTTAGAAAAACAATAGGGCCCTGCGCACTCAGTGCTTGGGCCCTAATAATAATCCTTAGAAAAACAATAGGGCCCTGCGCACTCAGTGCTTGGGCCCTAATAATAATCCTTAGAAAAACAATAGGGCCCTGCGCACTCAGTGCTTGGGCCCTAATAATAATCCTTAGAAAAACAATAGGGCCCTGCGCACTCAGTGCTTGGGCCCTAATAATAATCCTTAGAAAAACAATAGGGCCCTGCGCACTCCAGTACAAAAAATAATAATCCTTAGAAAACAATAGGGCCCTGCGCACTAGTGCTTGGGCCCTTATAATAATCCTAACGAAAACAATAGGGCCCTGCACACTACCGTGCTTGGGCCTTAATAATCCTAGAGAAAACAATAGGGCCCTGCGCACTACTGCTTGGGCCCTAATAAATTATCCTAACGAAAACAATAGGGCCCTGCGCACTCAGTGCTTGGGCCCTAATAATAATCCGTAGAAAAACAATAGGGCCCTGCGCACTCAGTGCTTGGGCCCTAATAATAATCCTTAGAAAAACAATAGGGCCCTGCGCACTCCAGTACAAAAAAAATAATCCTTAGAAAACAATAGGGCCCTGCGCACTAGTGCTTGGGCCCTTATAATAATCCTAACGAAAACAATAGGGCCCTGCACACTACCGTGCTTGGGCCTTAATAATCCTAAAGAAAACAATAGGGCCCTGCGCACTCAGTGCTTGGGCCCTAATAATAATCCTTAGGAAAACAATAGGGCCCTGCGCACTCAGTGCTTGGGCCCTAAAAATAATAATCCTTAGAAGAACAAGAGGGCCCTGCGCACTCAGTGCTTGGGCCCTAATAATAATCCTTAGGAAAACAAGAGGGCCCTGCGCACTCAGTGCTTGGGCCCTAAAAATAATAATCCTTAGAAGAACAAGAGGGCCCTGCGCACTCAGTGCTTGGGCCCTAATAATAATCCTTAGAAGAACAAGAGGGCCCTGCGCACTCAGTGCTTGGGACCTAAAAATCCTAAAGAAAACAAGAGGGCCCTGCGCACTCAGTGCTTGGGCCCTAATAAATAAATAAATAATCCGTAGAAAAACAATAGGGCCCTGCGCACTCAGTGCTTGGGCCCTAAAAATAATAATCCTAACGAAAACAATAGGGCCCTGCGCACTAGTGCTTGGGCCCTAAAAATAATCCTTAGAAAAACAATAGGGCCCTGCGCGGCCCTAAAAATAATCCTAAAGAAAACAATAGGGCCCTGCGCACTAGTGCTTGGGCCCTAAAAATAATCCTAAAGAAAACAATAGGGCCCTGCGCACTCAGTGCTTGGGCCCTAATAATCCTAACGAAAACAATAGGGCCCTGCGCACTAGTGCTTGGGCCCTAATAATAATCCTTAGAAAAACAATAGGGCCCTGCGCGGCCCTAAAAATAATCCTAAAGAAAACAATAGGGCCCTGCGCACTAGTGCTTGGGCCCTAATAATAATCCTTAGAAAAACAATAGGGCTCTGCGCGGCCCTAAAAATAATCCTAAAGAAAATAATCCTAATGAAAACAATAGGGCCCTGCGCACTCAGTGCTTGGGCCCTAATAATCCTAACGAAAACAATAGGGACCTGCGCACTCAGTGCTTGGGCCCTAATAATCCTAACGAAAACAATAGGGCACTGCGCACTCAGTGCTTGGGCCCTAATAATCCTAACGAAAACAATAGGGACCTGCGCACTCAGTGCTTGGGCCCTAATATTCCGTAGAAAAACAATAGGCCCTGCGCACTAGTGCTTGGGCCCTAATAATCCGTAGAAAAACAATAGGGCCCTGCGCACTAGTGCTTGGGCCCTAATAATAATCCTTAGAAAAACAATAGGGCCCTGCGCGGCCCTAAAAATAATCTTAAAGAAAACAATAGGGCCCTGCGCACTCAGTGCTTGGGCCCTAATAATCCTAACGAAAACAATAGGGCCCTGCGCACTCAGTGCTTGGGCCCTAATAATCCTAATGAAAACAATAGGGCCCTGCGCACTCAGTGCTTGGGCCCTAATAATCCTAACGAAAACAATAGTGCCCTGCGCACTAGTGCTTGGGCCCTAATAATCCTAACGAAAACAATAGGGACCTGCGGACTCAGTGCTTGGGCCCTAATAATCCTAACGAAAACAATAGGGCCCAAGCACTAGTGCTTGGGCCCTAATAATCCATAGAAAAACAATAGGGCCCTGCGCACTCAGTGCTTGGGCCCTAATAATAATCTTTAGAAAAACAATAGGGCCCTGTGCACTCAGTGCTTGGGCCCTAATAATAATCCTTAGAAAAACAATAGGGCCCTGCGCACTAGTGCTTGGGCCCTTATAATAATCCTAACAAAAACAATAGGGCCCTGCACACTACCGTGCTTGGGCCTTAATAATCCTAGAGAAAACAATAGGGCCCTGCGCACTACTGCTTGGGCCCTAATAAATAATCCTAATGAAAACAATAGGGACCTGCGCACTCAGTGCTTGGGCCCTAATAATCCGTAGAAAAACAATAGGGCCCTGCGCACTCAGTGCTTGGGCCCTAATAATAATCCGTAGAAAAACAATAGGGCCCTGCGCACTCAGTGCTTGGGCCCTAATAATAATCCTTAGAAAAACAATAGGGCCCTGCGCACTCAGTGCTTGGGCCCTAATAATAATCCTTAGAAAAACAATAGGGCCCTGCGCACTCAGTGCTTGGGCCCTAATAATAATCCTTAGAAAAACAATAGGGCCCTGCGCACTCAGTGCTTGGGCCCTAATAATAATCCTTAGAAAAACAATAGGGCCCTGCGCACTCCAGTACAAAAAATAATAATCCTTAGAAAACAATAGGGCCCTGCGCACTAGTGCTTGGGCCCTTATAATAATCCTAACGAAAACAATAGGGCCCTGCACACTACCGTGCTTGGGCCTTAATAATCCTAGAGAAAACAATAGGGCCCTGCGCACTACTGCTTGGGCCCTAATAAATAATCCTAACGAAAACAATAGGGCCCTGCGCACTCAGTGCTTGGGCCCTAATAATAATCCGTAGAAAAACAATAGGGCCCTGCGCACTCAGTGCTTGGGCCCTAATAATAATCCTTAGAAAAACAATAGGGCCCTGTGCACTACAGTGCTTGGGCCCTAATAATCCTAACGAAAACAATAGGGCCCTGTGCACTAGAGCTTGGGCCCTAAAAACAATAATCCTTAGAAAAACAATAGGGCCCTGCGCACTAGTGCTTGGGCCCTAATAATCCGTAGAAAAACAATAGGGCCCTGCGCACTCAGTGCTTAGGCCCTAATAATAATCCTTAGAAAAACAATAGGGCCCTGCGCACTACAGTGCTTGGGCACTAATAATTCGTAGAAAAACAATATGGCTCCGCGCACTCAGTGCTTGGGCCCTAACAAGAGGGCCCTTCACACTCTATGACGACATAGGGCTGATGTCATAGTGCTTGGGCCCTAATAATCCTAAGGAGAAAACAAGAGGGCCCTTCACACACTATGATGACATAGGGCTGATGTCATAGTGCTTGGGCCCTAAATATAGTTGCAAGCAACGATGACGGGCCCAAGCACCCTGTGCCATCCCCACCCCGGGCGCACCGCACAACCTGTGTCATTCGAGTGTGTTAAGACCTCGAAAAAGCCATCGCCACTCGGTTGCCCCTCACAACCTGCACACATCACACACTATACAGGGCTAATGTCAGTTTGGGCCCTAAATATTTGTTGAGTGCATTAGTGTGTGTGTGTGCGTGTGTGTGTGTACGCATCGTGAGAGAGGGGTGTGTGTATGTGTGTGTGTGGTGTGTGTGGTGTGTGTGTGTGTGCATCGTGAGAGGTGTGTGTGTGTGTGCGTGAGTGTAAACATTTGTAATATGGGTGTATGTATGTGTGCATGTGTGCGATGTATGCGTGTGTTTGTGTGTGTGCATGCAGCATGCCTACGTGTGTGTGTGTGTGTGCGCATTAGTGTGTAAGGGTTAGTGTGTGTGTGAGAGTGAGGGAGAGAGGTGTGTGACGTGTAGATGTGTCAGTCTGTGTGTGACGAGTAAATGTGCTTGTGTTTGTGCTTGTTTGTGTGTATGGTTTGAGTCTGTGTGTATTAACATTTGTGATGTGTATGTGTGTACAATAGGCTGCAGGTGCTGGAAGAAAAGCCTTACACTATGATGTTCCTGAACATGATGTCACTGAACATGATGTCACAGAAGGTGTCACTGAATATAATGTCACTCAATATAATGCCACACAGAAAGTTATTAATAATTTTTCGGCGTACGTTTAAGACATTATCACGGCTGACCCGTTTGAGATATCGAAAATCCCTCCGCAATTTTGCATCGTCAATGTCTTTAGATCTCTTTGGCCCAGTTTGGTGGCGATTGTATAATTTCCCTAGGAGGAGTATATCAAAATCCATCGGGTGCGTTTTTGCGAACGACCCAAAATAACCGGCCTCCTGTTGAGTTTAGCCCAGGACCTGCAGCGCGAAAGTTGTTCGGCTTGATGAGCTCTAAATGTGTACAGAGTTTCGTGTGCCTACGTGAAAGTGTTTATGAGCTAGGCGGCAAAATCTCATGTGGGGCCCCCTTTGGGCCCCGGGACTCTCAGGCATCCTGATGGCAGCAGATTCCAACCTGTCTGCCAAGTTTCATGAGTTTTTGAGCATGTTAAGACCCCTGAAAAGTCCAAAAGGGTGGGAAAAAAAATCCTAAGGAAAACAAGAGGGCCCTTCACACACTATGACGACATAGGGCTGATGTCATAGTGCTTGGGCCCTAACAAGAGGGCCCTTCACACACTATGATGACATAGGGCTGATGTCATAATGCTTGGGCCCTAATAATCCTAAGGAAAACAAGAGGGCCCTTCACACACTATGACGACATAGGGCTGATGTCATAGTGCTTGGGCCCTAATAATAATAATAACTAGAGAGGTACATTTCCTGAAGAAAATGTGAGTGGTGTTTTGCCGTGACGTTATAGAGCTTTCCATGTCATAGTCATAGATGTACAGTAGCTGATGTCATAGCTGATGTTGGTCCCAATGTTAAGTCTATGGGACTTTTGGGGATGGTTAATTGCCCCCTGCGGGGGGAATCAAAGCGGCACATTCCACAGAGACTGCACTTCTATCAGTCACTCCAGAGAGTGAGTTGCAGTAATCCAGTCTTGAAATAACAAGGGACTGAACAAGCACCTGAGTAGCCTGTGAAGAATGAAATGGGTGGATTGTTGTCCAGGGAGGTCACAAGGTCTTAAGTGGGGTATGTGTCACCAGGGATTAACAGCAGATGTGGATACCCTCCATGTCACCTCTCTTCTAGGTAAGAAGGAAACCATTGCCATCCTGTTCCACAGATTCCAAGGCTTCTAAGAATAGATAATAGAATATTGTGGTTCACTGTGTCAAATGCAGCTGACAGGTCCAGGAGGATGAGAGATGATAGTTTAGCAGACCTAGCAGCATGGAGTTTCTCAGTCAGTCACTGAGCAACCCCATGCTGCATTTGACACAGTGAACCACAATATTCTATTATCTATTTTTAGAAGCCTTGGAATCTGTGGAACAGGATGGCAATGGTTTCCTTCTTTCTTTGCAGCTGATGGTCTCGTTTTCAACCTTCCCAAGTATGTATATATATATATATATATATATACACATACATACACACACACACACACACACACACACACACACTATATATACATACAGTATATACATATAAATACACATACACGTTCATCGGCCCATTTCACCACCCCACGGGCATCAGACTCCTCCTTCCCTCCACAATGTGAACACTTCCTTTTATGTGTCCCAGATTAAACCTTTGGTTACATGCCCAGTTGTCTTTGAATTTACCCAGTAATTGACCATGCCTGCCTGCCTTGCAACCTTTTGCTGAATTTGAAAGATTTTCTTGTTTAATAAATAATTTCAATCCTCCTCAAGTGTGGAATCAGTGTTATTCATGTTTTATGCCTACTATTATATGGAATAAAATCACTGTCAAAAATAATCGTGCGTAAAAAAAAGATTTGTGTGTAATTCTGCGTTTTGTCCGAGTTGGATTCCAAAATCTACGGCCACAACAGCTTACAGATACGATATTTAGTGTGTTTGTTACAGTACAACTCTGAAATATACGAATCCGACCGTTTACAGACACAAAACTTGTTTTTACAACTCCTCTGTTACCCATGAATGTAGTGTGTTAAACCACTGTCAAAAATACGTCATCAAGTCCACATGCACAGGCGTTACTATCCGAAGGAGGAGAAATTGATACGGCGCATGCGCCCTGCCGCCGTTTTAAACTCCTAAAATCTTACCTGCTATAGTTAAAACATCTCTGTAATTTTATTTCTCTTAAACATGTACGAATCTGTGCAAAAAAGAAAACTTACCTGAGACGATGAGAGAGCGCTCGGCTGCTGATATGCCATTTTGGCGCCGGTGGTTTAAAACGGTGGCCGAATCAATCCTTCGTCCCTCGGATATTAACGCCTGTGCATGTGGCCTTGATGACATATTTTTGACAGTGGTCTAACACACTACATTCATACGCGTAATTTCGCAATTCGTCCGTGTAACAGAGGAGTTGTAAAAACGAGTTTTGTGTCTGTAAGCAGTCAGAGTCGTATATTTCAGAGTTGTGGCCGTAGATTTTGGAATCCAACTCGGACAAAACACAGAATTACACACAAATCTTTTTTTTTACGCACGATTATTTTTGACAGTGATTTTATTACATACTATTATACCCAGCAAAATGCGCCATCAGGGTATGTTATACACTCCCATAGCCACAGATCGACACCTATTTTCAAAAGAAATTACCCTCCAAGAACAAGGACAGTAAGAGAAAAAGTAAAATGTGGAAGGGACTTTATGCTACCCACATTGAGTATGTCATATGAACTATGACTTTACAGGTTCTCAATACAGCTCACTACTGACTTAAATGAAAATGATTGAAGTTGCAGCCCATGCATACAGGATTTTTACCTGTTCTCCATGGTATGTCACTGGTACTGTGAGAAAGAGTGGGAGTGAGACAGACTTTAGGAAAGCATGGACTGGGAAAAACAGAAATAAATGAACTACAGTAGAAGAAATATAATCTTACCAATACTGTCTGTAGCAGGAGAAATGGGTGAGCTGAAAAAAAAATCAGAGAATTTCAAATTCAGTGCATCAGTATATGCCAGAGACAGATTGCTAAAGGTAACAAATAACATTCAGTTGTGTATTCTTTTCCTCAGTTCTGGCTGTCTAAATAATTCCTGGAGAATAACTGTTCTTTTAAAAGTTGTAAGTAAAGTTTATGGACATCTAACTTTTATGTAAAACAGACATGTGTGTGTATTGTACCTGGGCTTGACATCTTTTATGGCCTCAATCGCATGAGAAGGTTTGATGTTTTGGGTAGATAATGCCATGTGGGGAGGAATGGTGAGGCTCTTCACATCTGAAAGTGATTCATTTTTTTAATAAATGAAGAGAAATCCACAATTTTACTTTTGCATATTATGATGCATAGCCTCATTGGCTGATGTTAAGCTAGGTTGGCCTTGCTTGGTGTTCATCAGATACACAAAGCCTTATAATTATGCCTGCTATATCTCGTTTATGATCTTGTTCTGATTTTCTGACCAGACACTGACTTTTGCTCTTGTCTCACAATTTGAAACTGTTTGCCTGTCTTTTTAATAAAGCCTTTATTTGGAACTGCATATGTCTTTGCAACCTGAAAAAGATTAGTAAAATAATACCAAAACCAATTATACCAATCTCATAAATTTTATTCTAATTAAGGTATTGTAGGTTAAACATGCTTGGTCCCTTGCATTTAATAAACCTACCTCTAGTTCCAAGATGGCAATGAGGTTGGCTGCCATCACGACTGTTCTGACCACTCTTGCTTTGTTTTTTAAGTTAACTTCCAGCAATTCTAAACCGGGAAATTCTTCACATTTGAGTACATTAGGTACAATAGAGATTCTATTGGTTTACAATGGCCAAGTGAGATCCTGAGGGAGAGCAATGGATGCGACCCGAAGTGGCGGCCCCAGGCAGGGGCGGTTCTAGAGGGGGGGGCATGGGATGTCACCAACCCCCCCCCCCCCCCCCCCCCCGGTGCCCCCACAAATATCATTTGGCAAATGTACTGTCAGCCTGACAATGCCAAACGTCTTTGAATCAGCGTAGCGTCAATGCCTTGTATGCTCAGATTATTTTCGCGTGACTGATCAAGACTGACCGGCAGACTGCTGAATAAAGATGATTTAGCAGAAGTGCTCACCACCACATAAATAGTAAACAGATAAATGTTAATCTATCAGTTGTTTTTTATGAATAAATAACTACTGACTGTCAAATGTCATCCTTTTTACCTTCCTCGAGAGTTTACATTGGGTCATAATTAGCGCTGTTTATATTCCACCTCAAGTGGACACGGACACTGCCTTATGTGAACTGCATGAGCCACTCACACAGCACCAAACACAACACCGGGACGCTGGGTTATTGTGGCGGGAGACTTTAACAACGCCAAACTTAACCAGGTAGTGCCAAACCTTTATCAGCAGGTCCTACCAGGGATGAAAGGACACTGTTATACAACATTCATTGGATCATTGTTATACAACAATCAAAGATGGCTACAATGCACAATCTCATCCCCTGTTTGGGAAATTGGACCATGCCGACATCGTCTTCAGGCCAAAATATAAGTAAATGCTACAGGAGGAAACTAGAGTCACAGCTCCAACTAGTGACTCTAGGAGCCTTTGACAAGGACTAAGGACAATAACTGACATACCAACATCCGGTATGACGAACGTGGATAGATCTCTGGTAGATGAGCTGAATCCCTTCTACGCTCGCTTCAAGGCTGTAGCTAATGCTAAAACTATTAGCTAAAAACAGGAAGATAATGCCAACGCGGGAAATGCATTCATCAACTTTGAGCATGATGTGGAAAGCCTTCAGGAGAGTGAACATCAGGAAAGGAGCAGGACCAGATGGCATCTCAGGTCGAGTCCTCAGAGCCTGCGCAGACCAGCTAGCACCTGTGTTCAGAGATATATTTAACCTCTCCTTATCCCAATCGGTAATCCCCACATGCTTTAAAGAGTCCATCATTGTTCCTGTCCCAAAGAAACCCCATCCTGCTTCCCTCAACAACTACAGCCCTGTAGCCCTCACTTCAGTAGTAATGAAGTGCTTTGAACGGCTTGTTAGAGACTTCATTATCTCTTCACTACCTGACACACTGGCTCCATTACAGTTTGCATACCGTCCAAACTGCTCAATGGATGAGGCAATTTCCTACCTCCTTTCCCTTTCTCCTTCCTACTTCCTACCTCACTCACCTGGACACTAGAAAGACCCCCCAGGGTTATGTTCTGAGCCCCCCTGCTGTACTCATTGTACACCTATGACTGCTTGGCCACTACCACCTCCACCACAATCAAGTTTGCTGACAACACCGTCGTGGTGGGCCTGATCTTTGACAACAAGGAGATGGCCTACCGGGAGGAGATTAGGAATCTGGAGAACTGGTGCCAGAGGAACATCCTTCTCCTGAACATCAGTAAGACAAAGGAGCTGATCGTGGACTTCAGTACAAAGCAGGTGAGGAACTACCAGACTCCCCCATCTTCAACACAAGCCCAGTGGAGAGAGTGGACAGCTTCCGATACCCTGGTGTTCACAAGACACAGGACCTGTCATGGTCCTGTCATATCATCACTGTGGTGGAAAAAGGCTCGGCAGTGGCTCTACCACCTCAAACACTTTAGAGACTTCAGACTGCCCTCTAAGGTGCTTAGGAACTTTTAATCCTGCACCATAGAGAGCATCCTGACAGGAAACATCATAACCTGGTTCAGGAACAGCACCATGCAGAACTCTACATTGAACTCAACTGATTGGAGAACTATAGATTGAACTCAACTAATTGGACTTTGTAATTGTGCCATGTAGACTTGTTTCCACACCAAACCAACCACTGAACATTTGCACATCTGCAAAGGATTGGCTGAATACAAATAGAAAAGGACTACTTTTGCATTACTGCATTTTAAAAGATGGACAATATCACTGCGGCTCATCGTTCTATTGCACACTCCATGACACTGCTGCTGCCTGCAAATTCCATACTTAATACAATTTATTTATACAGTTCTTACTTTTTTTTTTTTACAGTCTTATATGTTCACATACTTTACATTTCTACCTTATACTTTATTTTATTATCGCTCACCCATCACATATTCAGGGTGGCGAGGAGCCTGGAGCCTATCCCAGGAAGCCTAGGGCACAAGTCAGGGTACATCCTGGACAGGGTGCCAATCCATCTCACTCACACTCAATTTAGGAATGCCAATTATCCTAATCTGCAGGTCTATGGACTGTAGGAGGAAACCCACCAAGCAAATAGAACCCAGACCCTGGAGGTGCAAGGCAACATTGCTAACCACTACACCACTGTGCTGCCTTATTTTATTTTATTTTATTTTTTTGTAACAAAGATAGTAGATTTTATTAGCTTATTTTTTTATTCTTTCCTATTAGCATTTATGCCTTCTTACTTACTTCTTTTCTTTCAAGGTCACAAACAGTTGTGTAAGCATTTCACTGCATATCATACTGTGTGTTGTTTTGCCTTTTAAGGTCTTAGGCTATTTTGGCCAATCTACAATACCTTGCCTTAACTTTGAAAAGTCTGAAAGCAAAATAAGGCTTAAGAGACTGACTGACCTGCTTCACTGGTGATGAGTGAGGTCTAAAATAAAAATTAATAATTTTAAATAAATAATAAAATCATAAATACTTGAACATGCATATGGCAAGTTCTGTGTAGACAAACATAATGGATATAACCAAGTACAAATCTAAAATTTTTATTGAACGGTGCATCCTAATGTATCCTAAACAAAAACAGAAACAATTTAAGAACCAAACAGATGCAGATAATAGGACTATATTGACTATACATACAGATTTGGCCCTTGGGACAGGTGGTTTCACACTAAAAGGACAAAAAAAAAAAAAAAGAGATATAACGAAATCAGATAAAAGATATAAATGGAACCATGCAAAGTAAGAATAAGTTTTATTTTTCCACATTACCCTTGAGGACATTTACCCTCACAAAAATATACAAATACTTACACAGGTAGCAGAAGTTCTCTCCCAATTGTTTTAGGTGGAAGGATGTGAACAACATCACGGGGTACAGGGGAGTATGCTAAAGAACAATAAATTAAGTAATCAGGTGAACAAAAATGCAAATGGCTCATAGCTAAAGTTTTATCATCAGATAAGACAACAATAATCACTGTAGGATTACTGGAACATTTAAACAAATTGGACAAATAACTGAGCTAAATACACATGAAACAAAATTATTAAGTTTCCACTTACACAATTTGAGAAACAACTAACAGTTCCTTGTAAAAAAAAAAAAAGTTATTTTGTAAACATAGTACATGTAGAAAATGTAAAATATTCTGGAATTCTTTCTATAACAACTGTGTGCATATATACAGTATAAAAATTCGCCCTTTTAAATAATCACTTTTTGTTGCTTTGCAGCCGGAAAAGAAGACAGACAGTTTTTGTTTTAAACTGTATTGTAACATTTGTCCAAAATCTACCTGTATTTACTCGCTGCAACTTTTAACATCCTCATAAAATATATTATACCAAATTGTCAGCGAAAAATAGAAAACAATTTTAAAAAATGATTTGGTAAAGGATAATGCCCCTCCTAAACTCAATCAGGAGAAGCTAATCACCAAGTCGCCATTTGACTTTTAACTGCAATCAGCTGTGGTCAATTTGATTAGCTCAGGATGAAAAGCTGGAGCACTTCAATCCCTAGTAGTGCAACTGAAGCAAACAATGGCAAGGTACTGTCAAAAGAATAAAGCTGTGTACAGGCAAAGTCTTGAGATACATAAAAAAATTAAAGGCTTCATCACTGCCTGAAAGCACAGCAAAGTGTTTGAAAAAAATGGTGAATGTCCTAGCATAATCTAGTCAGAGCCCAGACGTAAATCACTTTAAAAATCTGTATGATCTGGAATGAAAATCTGGAATGACAAGTCAACTTTATCTCAACTTGAACAGTTCTGCAAAAAAGAATAGACAAATATTGCAATGTCAAGATGTGGAAAGTTGTGTGTGCCATTGAAAAGGTGATTGGCCTCACCTGATTTAGCTTATAAATCATTTTAAGATGGGGATGCTCATTTTCCAAATCAGTTACTCTGTTTTTTTTCTGACATGTTGGTGTTAGATCTTACACTTGGGTTTTAAAAGTTGCACTTTGTAAATACAGCTGGATAAAACAAAAATGTGTCTTTAGGTCAGGCTTAAAAGCAATAAAATGTGATTATTTTAAACCCACTGTATGTACAGTACACTGTACAGTCGTGGCCAAAAGTTTTGAGAATTACATAAATATTGGAAATTGTAAAAGTTGCTGCTTAGGTTTTTATAATGGCAATTTGCATATACTCCAGAATGTTATGAAGAGTGATCAGATGAATTGCATAGTCCTGCTTTGCCATGAAAATGAACTTAATCCCGAAAAAAACTTTCCACTGCATTTCATTGCTGTCATTAAAGGACCTGCTGAGATCATTTCAGTAATCGTCTTGTTAACTCAGGTGAGAATGTTGACAAGCACAAGGCTGGAGATCATTATGTCAGGCTGATTGGGTTAGAATGGCAGACTTCACATGTTAAAAGGAGGATGATGCTTGAAATCATTGTTCTTTCATTGTTAACCATGGTGACCTGCAAAGAAACGCGTGCAGCCATCATTGCGTTGCATAAAATTGGCTTCATAGGCAAGGATATTGTGGCTACTAAGATTGCACCTAAATCAACAATTTATAGGATCATCAAGAACTTCAAGGAATGAGGTTCAATTCTTGTTAAGAAGGCTTCAGGGCGTCCAAGAAAGTCCAGCAAGCGCCAGGATTTTCTCCTAAAGAGGATTCAGCTGCGGGATCGGAGTGCCACCAGTGCAGAGCATGCTCATGAATGACAGCAGGCAGGTGTGAGCGCAACTGCACGCACAGTGAGGTGAAGACTTTGGGAAGATGGCCTGGTGTGAAGAAGGGCAGCAAAGAAGCCACTTCTCTCCAAAAAAAACATCAGGGACAGATTGATCTTCTGCAAAAAGTATGGCGAATGTACTGCTGAGGACTGGGGCAAAGTCATATTCTCGGATGAAGCCTCTTTCCGATTGTTTGGGGCATCTGGAAAAAGGCTTGTCCGGAGAAGAAAAGGTGAGCGCTACCATCAGTCCTGTGTCATGCCAACAGTAAAGCATCCTGAGACCATTCATGTGTGGGGTTGCTTCTCATCCAAGGGAGTGGGCTCACTCACAATTTTGCCCAAAAACACAGCCATGAATAAAGAATGGTACCAAAACACCCTCCAACAGCAACTTCTTCCAACAATCCAACAACAGTTTGGTGAAGAACAATGCATTTTGGTGAAACAACTGGAGCAGCTTGCTCATGAGGAGTGGGCCAAAATACCTGTAGAGAGGTGCAGAAGTCTCATTGACAGTTACAGGAATCGTTTGATTGCAGTGATTGCCTCAAAAGGTTGTGCAACAAACTATTAAGTTAGGGGTACCATCATTTTTTTCCAGGCCTGTTCCATGAGTTAATTTTTTTAAATAATTCTGTTGAAGCATGGTTGAAAAGCAATGTCTGACTTTCATTGGTTAACATTCATAGATTTTTTTTTAATTATTACTTTTGTCAGATTAAGGTTATTTATGTGACCATTGTGAGTTTTTCTTTCATTGACCGAAGGGTACCAACAATTTTGTCCACGTGTGTACTATACCAGTGATTATGAAATAAACATTAAAAATCATCTGAACAACTGAACAATAACATGTTGAGTAAGAAAGAAAAACAGAAATATGCAGTTGAGATGGACAATATCTTCAACAAACTTAACATTGAAAACCCCCATGAACATCATGATGAACAAGATAATCTGTATCAAG
Source organism: Clarias fuscus (assembly GCA_030347435.1). Lineage (NCBI taxonomy): Eukaryota > Metazoa > Chordata > Actinopteri > Siluriformes > Clariidae > Clarias > Clarias fuscus. The sequence continues at coordinate 15,571,609 of CM059213.1, read as the reverse complement.
AATGGAGCAAAATCAAAACATCTATGTCAAAATCAAAATTATGACATCAAGAAGCAGGGAACTCCACCAAATGTACTGACGATCCACTTCTATTATTCTAAATCCTCCAACTTCTATTAGATGATCAAGATATACTGTAATAAAACTTTGGGTAGAATATATCCAAGACCTATACAATGATGAGAGAATACTGTAGGGACTGGCAGGCCACCTCAAAGAGGGCCTCTGGAAGAGGAAGAGATAGTTCACGACATCAGCAAATAAGGAAAAAAACGGTTACTCTTTCCCAACTCAGATGGTGCAGATCTGCAAAAACAGCTTCCTTGCACCAGAGAAAAGCATCTCACATCTCCACTCAAAACAGTGTAGAGCAGCACAAGTGCTTTGAATAGGGAAGTTTCCCAACCCCCTGGCAGTTGCTGACCCCCAGAACAGAGAACATACAAAGCTTTAGGGACACATACTATGTTAACCAGTTAAAGGATGCCACTAGGGCAGATATAAAATTATATATGTGTGTACATGTAGAATGTATGATGCCTTTGTGTTCAACATGTTTACTGTAAACTTAAGGAGTGTAATCAACCTGTACAGCCCTTGCTATAGATGAATGTGTATGCCATGGGTAAGACATGGGATGTTTGGTATCAAATGAAAGCTCTGTATATTCAATGAACGTTGATGTGCATGAAATCTTAGTCATATGTAACAGACTCATGTTAATACACTTCACCTATATTACTAAAACTCCACTGAGATGGCCTCCCACGTGACAGAGCAAACCACAGGTTAAATGTATGCACAAAAAAGAGAAACCATGTGGGGCGTGACTACGCCCCCAACCATCTCTGATTGGAACAAACGGCTGTGGGACAGACCTTCACCGTGAGATTAAAAACCTAAGGTCTGAGCAGCCTCGGCACGTTTTTGAATGGCATGCCGTCTGAAGCAAGCAAGTGGACGCCTCTCTTGCTCCGCTCTCAACCAATGCCTGAACTTTAACTTCTGACTTGCGCCAGTCAGCGATCGAAGACTTCGCTCTTCTAGACACGCAAAGAAACTTTGTGCAACGAAGAGGCCCGCAGAAGAAGTTTCAGAGCGTCATTATCGGTAACCAGGCAACCAACACGCCGCCGAGGGCTTTCCTGAAAGACGTCAGCTCAACCCAGCACACTGACCAATCAGCAACGCTGTGATTCCCTTCAATAAATTCTTGCTTCTTTATAAAGAACTGTTGTCTTGGTCATGTATTTTAAAGTTTAAACATTTGCCCAGATCTTACATTACCTTGCTCATAATTGCTAAATACTAGATTTTGTGTAGCCACGTGCAGAATTAGGATATACAGAACTGGTAAGATACACTAAATTGTGCTAAATGCTGGACGGGTAGTCGATAAAGTGTACTCTATAAATTTTTATTAAATTCAATAACATTAACCGAATCCTAAAAGATTCGATTCACCTCTAATCCAGAGTTGAAACCCTATAATAGACACTCCAAAGAGATTGAGGTCCATGAAAATGAAGCCCTAAAATTCATAGTTGCAGAATTTGAAAAATCCACCAAAGATATAAACAATGGCAATGCTCCAGGTGGAGATGGTATTACAACTGAATTGATTAAAGCATTAAGTGAAGAAGGTCTGAAGAGATTACTATCACTCAGTAATGACATATATACCTCAGGTAAAATACGAGAAGATCTAAATGAATCCATCTTTGAGAAACTACCCAAAAAGCAAAACCTACTAAATGTACTGAATATAGAACTCTGAGCTTAATGAGCCGTGTACTTAAACTCTTGCTTCGTATGATTATACATAGAATAAGACCAACAATTGGAAATAAAATAACTAAAACACAAAGTGGCTTAATCAGAGGTAAAGGCACCAGGGAAGGAATTAAGAACAATCACTGAAAGATACATTGATCTCAACAAAGATATTTTCATCTGTTTCCTTGATTACAAGAAAGCAGTTGATCAGGTCAACCACTTAAAATTAATTGAGATCCTGCTTAAGTTATCAATAGATCACTACATCAAGTTATTAACTAACTTATGTATATTGGACACAGCGAGCATATGTATGAGCAAATTAAGGACTATCTCACCCCATACAAATTAGAAGAGGTGTTCGACAAGGATGTATATTATCCCATCCACTGTTTAATATTCACATGGAAGAGATGAACATGAACACCTAAAAGGAATAACAATTGCTGGGGAAAACATAAATAATCTAAGATTATTATGCTGATGACACTGTTTTACTAACTGAGAATAAGAATGACTTGCAAGGCTTACTAGATACCATCAGCAATGCTGGAAAGACCTTTGAAATAAAAATAAATGCCAAAAAAAAAAAAAAAAAAAGACCAAAGTCATCCACATATCAAAACAAGAAATGCAACTTCCCACCATGACTATAAAAATAGACTAAGAACACATAGAACAAGTCGCAAAATTCATATATCTAGGTCATTTAATGACAATGGATGGTGCATGTGCCAACGATGTATCTATTGTAGAAGAATAAGACATCTAACATCCTAATGTAATGGAAATATCACATTTTAATTATGTATTAATTTGTAATTGTGCCATGTAGACTATAGAAGCTTTAAACATGTTTGCCAAAGCTTAGAAACACAAGGCAAGAATAATACAGAAACAACCTGATTGTAATTGTCCCTGTATAAATGATAAGGTAAGGATATCTGGTCTGTGTCAGATAAAGAGTTGTGAGTTTGAATGTAGAAACGTCATGTACAGGGTATTGATTATGTTAGCAGAGATGTTTGTGTTTAAAATGGGTAAGCTAAAAGAAAGAGATCACCTTTCTCCATGCTGCAGTTGTTTGCTGTATGAGACTGGTCCTTCTGCAGAAGTTTATGAATTGCTTGTCTTTATAATATTTACAGAATTTCCACCACACTAACATCTAAGAAAATCCCACTACCAAAATTATTTATAATTTTAAACGTCATTATGTCATATCTACACTATTATATGGAAGTGAGACATGGGCATAGGGTAAAACGTCATTAACAAATGAAAATGCGGTGCTTTAGAATCATCCTAAAAAATGGAAAGAAAGAAAAACAAATGATGAAGTACTACTCATATCAGGACAGAAATGATTCCATAGCAAGAAAAGGAAAAACAGTTTTCCTAAGTTTCATCCTTAGGCATGCTTCGACAAAGCCATTCCTTGACATTCAACACCTGCACAAGCTGTTTCATGTCTCCATAGCAACACCTGCAACCAGCCTGTAACCTTGGTTTATTTGCCTTTATCTACAACAATTGGCCAGCCTTTGTTTATAACAAATAAGCAGGCTTATTTCATAATGTAGTGTGAGGAAAAGTAGCAGCAACAGTGAAACTGTTACAAATGTCACAAATTCTCCAGTGATAGGCATGTGCCCAGAATTTAGCTTTTTGCTCACTCTGAAACTGAAACTAACAAGCCGATCTGGCATCGTGGCTTCCCTATCAGCATGAATGTGAAGGAGCAGGGCCACTAAAGATGACGCACATGTTTAGGTACATTGACGAGTGTTCTTCGCTGCTGTACAGCTTGCCAAGGGTCAGCCACAAAAGGGCTGTCATAAAGGTATTGGCCACTGCCTCGACTTCAAGGCCCTAGTATTAGAATACCTCTGTGACAGCCACATCTGCTCCTGAGTGTCGGATTCTGGATAGACCACCACTGCCACTAAATGGCTACTATGCTTAAATGCCAGTCTAGTGCCGCCGCTACCAGACCGCGATAGCCACATTGGGTGACTCTTAACCCTGGTCTGCCGCTGCTACCATTGAACAGTGACAGGCCTTGCTGTTGCAGTTTTGCCGTCAATGAGTTTTCAAAATCAAAAAACTTCTTGGGACTGGTCGAAAAGGGGACTTTTGTCTCCCGCTGCCAGCAGCTTACATTCCAAAGATGGGAAAACACAGCTGCCTACTTTCAAAGAAACAAGAGAAAAAATACCTCTTGTGGAATCTACGTGTTGCATGACCTGCCACAAACTTCAAAGTTACTTGCTGGACTTCCAAAACAGGCAGAATACTCAGCAGATCGTCAGCATGGACCCCCTCAGCATACAGCCGGTGATTCTTCTGAATCTAGCAAATATCAACAGTTTATACAAAGTTTAGAGGAGCGTTAATGAATGTGAATGATGAAAATGTGATTGAATATGGATTAGATCAGCCAGCAGCTACCAACAGGCACTCGAAGTCGAGCAGACAGCGTCACTCAGCTCCGAGCGAAACCGAGGTCAGGACTCTGATAATCGGGGACTCCACTATCAGAAACATCAGTAGCAGGACAACAACTTCATGCTGCTTTCCTTAAGCAACCGTCTCTGATGTGAACAGGGAACTTCGGAACATTCTGACGAAGGACAAGACAGCAAATCGAATCATTATCCATGTGGGGGAAAATGACATTTGCAAAGAGCATTCAGAACTCCTAAAGAAGGATTTCAGTGAACTCTTTGAAACACTTCAAAGACTTGAAGTTCAGTCGTTCATCAGTGGACCACTCCCAGCAAGGGGAACTAACATGTTCTCACGGTTGATTGGGCTGAACACATGGCTACAAAGAACCTGCAGTTCAAAAGGAGTCAACTTCAGGGGCCACAGACAACTGTTCAAACTGGATGGTCTCCACCCAAACAAACTTGGTGCAAGGGTGCTAAAGGAAAATATCTATTTCTCCCTCCATCATCCTTCAGCAGAGTGTGCCAATCCTCTCAACCTGAATGGCACATGCATGCCTGGGCAAAGTATGAGTGACCACAGACAGCTTTCGGTTCATCATGCGGCTAAAGAATCCCACAAGGACACTGATAACACCACGCAGCCAAAACAACCACTGCTCGTGGACATCCCAGCTCAGTCCTGCTCACAGAGCTCAACACAGACAGACTGCGACATACTACAACAGCTTTAAGATAACTTTCTGGAAAACAGCCAGGGAATTCAGGACAATATACTAAAGCCACTGGAAACGCCAGAGCCAGAGCACAATATCCCTCTCTCTAGCATCTCCATTTCTAAGCTTCTCACAGAAAATGGAGGAACTGGTGTATACTGGGACCAAACTCTCCCACTCTTTTGCTGCAAGCCCCCAGATGCCAACTAAAAAACAGCGAGCTCCGCTACCACCAAGGCCTGTGGCCTGCTCCTGTGAGAGCTCTCTGACTGCTGCCACAGTGCCAGGGCTCAAACCCCCCTCCTACATCTGGTCTAGGTGAATTAAAACAAACAGATAGCAGCTCTCAGTGATGTGTATCGGGTCCCCGCTACGATAGCAGTAACATTCACAAATGTTTACAGAACAAGCAGGAACCCAATGTGCCTGTAGCTTTCTCTATCTCTGTTTTATCACGTGATAGAAAGCCCAAGGCCTTCTTAAGCCGCACGGCTGACCCATCTAATCTGCGAGCTATTATGCATCAAACTAAGATTACTGTCGGGACACAAAGAAATGCCATCAAGTTAGCATTTTTAAATATTTACTCACTAAAAAATAAATAATTTTTAATCAATGATCTGATCACCACAAACAAATTGGATTATTATTTTTTTTTTTATGAAACTTGGTTAGACGATAGTTGCAGTGCAACAGTCCTAAATTAAACAACCCCTTCTAACTTTACTTTCATGAGTGTCTACAGAACTGTTAGGAGAGGTGGAGGTGTAGTTGCTCTATTTAAAGATGTCTATCAATGCAAGCAGGTGTCATTTGGTCAGTTTTTGTCTTTTGAATATCTAGGTATTTTGCTGGAATGTGCTCGACGCATTCTCTTACCTCCAAAATACTCTCCAGGCTTTATTGAAGAATTCACAGAATTGCCATCAATGATTTCCTCAGAGTTCGACTGTTTTGCCATAGCAGGGGACTTTAATATTCACATTGATAATGCAGAAATCAATATTACAAAAGAAATGATAAGTGTTTTAAACACTTTTGACCTGATTCAGCATGTGCACGGGCCCACACATAATCGTGGACACACTCTAGACTTACTCATCAGTAAGGGTCTAAACATCTCATCTGTTGTTATAAAGGACGTACCGTAGCACTGTCTGATCACTTCTGTATTTTCTTTGATATATTGATCTCTGTTACCACTGAATCTAGGTCTGTATCTGTCAGAAAAAGATGCATTAATGAGAACACAAGTGCACTATTTATGAAGGCTATATCCTTAACACCAATCATTTCTGCAGACTCTGTTGATCTTCTCCTTGATTCCTTTAACTCAAAAGTTAAGAATGTTATTGATGATATTGCTCCGGAAAAGGTCCGAAAAAAGGGGAAGAGAGAAATCACCATGGAGAAAATCAACAGCAGTTCAGAATATAAAAAGACAATGCCGAAAAGCTGAGCGGATGTGGCGGAAGACGAAACTTGAAATTCACTATAGCGTCTATAAAGACAGCCTTCATGCTTTCAATGTGGAACTAGCCACAGCTAGACAGACCTTCTTCTCAAACATTATAAACAGCACCTTAAACAACACTCGCACTCTTTTTGCTACTGTTGAGAGACGGACAAACCCACCAAGTCAGATTCCCATTGAAATGCTCTCCGACAGCAAATGCAATGAGTTTGCTTCCTTCTTCTCTGAGAAAATCAGTAATATTAGAAGGGGTATTAACACATCAAGGTGTGCAGAGATCAGAAAACCTCAAACACAACCTCAAAAAACAGTTACTATGTCTGTCTTTCAAGCAATTAATAGCAAAATCTTGGAAGAAATAGTACAGCACCTCAAATCGTCAACCTGCGGCCTTGGCACACTTCCCACATCTTTTTTCCAAAGTGTATTTGGCTGTTTGGAAACAGATCTTTTAGAAGTGGTGAACACCTCACTTCTTTCTGGGACTTTTCAAAACTCTCTGAAAACTGCAGTTGTTAAGCCACTTCTGAAAAAGAATAATCTTGATAACTCCCTATTAAATAACTACAGACCAGTATCAAACCTTCCTTTTATAGGCAAGATTATAGAAAAGGTTGTTTTTTATCAGGTGAACAACCACTTAAACTTAAATGGATACCTGGACAGTTTTCAATCTTGATTCCGAGCACATTACGGTACAGAGACAGTTCTCATAAAGATAATAAATGATATTCGTTTAAATTCTCTCTGGCAAAATATCAGTGTCAGTCTTAGCGCTGCGTTTGACACTGTCCATCATAACATACTAATAGAAAGACTGGAAAACTGGTTCGGGCTTTCTGGTATGGTACTCAAATGGTTCAGGTCATACTTAGAAGGGATAGGTTATTATGTTAGTATCGGAGAGCATAAGTTTAAGTGGACACCCATGACATGTAGAGTCCCACAAGGCTCAGATCTTGAACCGCTACTGTTTAGCCTGTATATGCTCCCATTAAGTCAGATAATGAGAAGGAACCAAATTGCCTATCACAGCTGATACCCAGATTTACCTAGCTTTATCTCCAAATGACTACAGCTCAGTTGACTCCCTCTGCCAATGCATTGATGAAATTAACAGTTGGATGTGCAAAAATTTTCTTTAGTTAAACAAGGAGAAAACTGAGATCATTGCATTTGGAAACAAAAATTTGAGGGTGAATGCATACCTTCAATCTAAAAACAACTAAAAACCAAGTCAAGAATCTTGGGGTGATTCTGGAGACAGACCTTAGTTTCAGTAGTCATGTAAAAACAGTAACAATATCAGCATACTATCATCTCAAAAACATTGCAAGAATTAGATGTTTTGTTTCCACTCAAGAAATTTGTCCATCCCTTTATCAACCAGCAGGGTGGATTATTGTGATGGTCCCCTCACCGGCCTTCCCAAGAAGACCACTAGACAGCTGCAGCTCATCCAGAACGCTGCTGCCAGGATTCTGACTAGAACCAGAAAATCTGAGCACATCACACCATCAGGTCCTTACACTGGCTTCCTGTAACATTTAGAATAGATTTGAAAGTACTTTTGCTCGTTTATAAATTACTCAATGGCCTAGGACCTAAATACATTGCAGATATCCTTACTGAATATAAACCTAAAAGACAACTCAGATCATTAGGATGTCAAGTCAGTTAGAAATACCAAGGGTTCACACAAAACAAGGAGAGTCTGCTTTTAGCCTTTATGCTGCCTGCAGTTGGAACCAGCTCCCAGAAGAAATCAGATGTGCTAAAACATTAGTCACATTTAAATCTAGACTCGTCTGTTTAGCTGTCCATTTACTGAATAAGTACTGTGCTATGTCCGAACTTTTATAAATCAAATTTAAAATTATTTTTAAAGTTTTATTGCTATTATTTTCTATTTCATTTTGTGATCATCTTCTTCTCTTTTATGTAAAGCATTTTGAATTACCATTGAAAATATGAAATGATTGTGTATGAAATGTGCTATAAAAATAATGATGAAAGAAAAAAGTAGAAAGACTTAAAATCTGTTTTTGTAATCTAATCAATATCAAATTAGACCACACTGAATCAGCCAGCACCTCTGATCTGAAGGTTAAATATTAGATCTTTCACATCTAGTGCTTATTGTTAATGAAGAAGTTTGATATATTGTGTGCAACAGAAATGTAAATGAACGTACTGTGTGTAGTATGTGGCATTAAATAATTCTAGTCCTTCTCTATACAGTTACATACAGTACTAGTCAAAGTTTGGACACACTTTCTAATTCAATTATCTTTCTTAACCCAAGGTGATTCTGAGGCTGGATACTCTAAATGAACTGGTAAGTTTTGGTGTTGCTTTTTTGGGATGGCCTTCATGAGTGCCAGTTTCATTATGGTGCTTGATGGGTTTTGCAAATGCACTTCACTATACTATTCTTGATTCAACCAAATTGATAGTTTGTCAAACAGCATGGAAGGAAAGCATCCTGCACTATGAAACATCTTGGTGCTGATAGATCAATGCATCTCTCCACTCTTACAGAAGATAACAAAAATAAATCCTAGGTTCTTTTTAAAAACTGTAGGGAAATTAACTAGGAGTAAGACCAGCACAGAATCATGCACCCCAATGACCATGCAGTAATATGGACTTGAATAAATTCTTTCAATGACAAAATGTAAAATGGTAGGTAAATAAATTCATGGTTTAAAAGAAGACAATGTAATCAATAATGATATATGTGATAATCTAGTTATAGCAGATTAGCTCTTAGATTATTTTACTCCCCTCCAAAAGACAGAACTAATTTCACTCATCTCTTCAGCAAAATCATCGACTTGTGTACCAGACCCATGTAGGGACTAACAGGCTACCTGAAATGGAGCTGTGAATTGGTCACCTCCCAGCAAAATGGTGCCATGCTGACAACATTATCTCTCTCAGTGGTGTAAAGCAGCTGGAAACGCGACCATGTCAAAGGAGGAAACCCGAAATGGTGCAAATCAGCAAACCGTTGAACGAGGAAGAAACAGTTCACGACATCAGCAAACGAAAAAAAAAAAAAAAAACGGTTTCACGTCTCCAACCCAGATGGTGTAAATCTGCAAAGTAACTTCCTTGCACAAGAGAGAAGCTTTTCACATCCCCACTCAAACAGTATAAATCAGCGAGCAGCTCCCTTGAATAGGGATGTTTCGCAACACCCTAGCAGTTGCTGAACCCCCAGAATGCGTTTCCTGCTTCACCTTTTGGCCCAAGAACAGAGAACATACATGCTTCAGGGACACATAATTTCTAATCAATTAAAGTATGCCAGTAGGAAAAATATAAAATTATATGCATGTGCTCATATAGAATGTGATATCTTTGTGTTGTGTTCAACATGTTTATCATAAACTCATGGAGTGTAATCAACCTGTATAAACCTTGCTATAGATAAAGGTATGAATGGGTATGCAAGATATGGGACAGCTGTGGGACGGACTCGCACCATCAAGCGATCAAAGACTACTCTTCTCCACACGTAAGGAAGCTCAAACTCTGACGCTGCTTGAATGCCACAGATGTGCAATGAAGAGGCCCTCAGAAGAAGTCCCAGAGTGCCGTCATCGGTAAGCAGGCAACCCACACACCGCTGAGGGCTTTCCCGAAAGATGTCGTGCCAACCGAGTGCACCAACCAATCAGCAACACTGTGATTCCCTTCCCTTAAGGTGAACCAACGAGAACAGCTGTCACGTAACACAAGTAAAACAAACAAAGCTTCATACCTTGCTGAAAAGTGGTGCATGATTCATACCTAAACCATAGGATTAAACCCAAGGCTCTGCTCTTGTGACTTTCTCAGGTCTAGTAAACAGTACTAGAAGAACTCCATTAACTTTCACCGTCTGAACTGTTTGTGTGTATACGTGTGTGTTTAAGTAGTGTAGGTTCATGTACTGTAGATTTGCTCAATAAAATATTGTTTTTTTTTTATAAAGAACTGTTGTCTTGGTCATGTATTTTAAAGTCTAAACATTTGCCCAGATCTTACGTTACCTTGCTCGCGGTAGGAAAACAAGGAAAAGAAAGTGCACAGGCGTGCTGTGCAGAGCCCAGCAGAGAAACAACAGACCCTCTCTGCCCTCCATACTGCTTGAAAATGTCCAGTCCCTGGATAATAAACTAGATGAACTGCGTGCTCTTTTCAAGATGGCGCCGGTGAGGTCGGCTGCCGTCGCGACTGCTCCGACCTACTTTAACTTGTTTTTGCTTTTTAAGTTAATTTTTGATAACATTAAACCGGGTAATTCATCACAATTGAGTGCATTAGGTACGATAGAGATACTCTTATTTCTATTGGTTTACAATGTAATCACAATTCGACGTTTTTAACTCCGGATCCGAGCTGGCCGAGTGAGATCCTGAGGGAGAACAAAGGACGCAACGCAAAGCTGCGGCCCCGAGGGAAACAAGCCGGCTTCAGGAACAGGCTGAGAGCCCGTGCACACCGCACACCTCTGCCTAGCATCCTGCTCGCCAATGTCCAGTCCCTGGAAAACAAGCTCGATGACCTCAGGGCCAGGATAAAGTTCCAGAGAGACATTTGGGACTGCAATCTTCTCTGCTTCACCGAGACATGGCTGAACCCAGCAGTGCCGGACCACGCCATTCAGCCGGCCGAGTTCTTCTCGGTTCACCGCATGGACAGGACACGGGACTCGGGGAAGACAAGGGGAGGCGGCGTGTGTTTAATGGTGAACAGCAGCTGGTGCAACAGCGCGAGCGTTGGTCCTCTCGCACGCTCCTGCACACCCAACCTGGAACTTCTGTCCATCAAGTGTCATCCTTTTTATCTTCCTCGGGAGTTTACATCGGTCATAATCAGCGCCGTTTATATTCCACCACAAGCGGACACGGACACTCCCTTATGCGAGATGCATGAGGCACTCACACAGCACCAGACACAACACCGGGACGCTGCGCTTATTGTGGCCGGGGACTTTAACAGTGCCAACCTCAAACGCGCAGCGCCGAACTTCTATCAGCACATCACCTGCCCGACCAGGGGCGAAAGGACACTAGACCACTGTTATACATCAGTTAAGGACGGGTACAGGGCCGCCATCTTCCTCACGCCAAAATACAAACAAAGGCTCAAACAGGAAGTTCCGGTTCAGAGGGAGGTCGCGCGCTGGACGGACCAATCAGTGGCCGCCCTACAGGACGCACTCGATGACGCAGACTGGGACATGTTCCGGAACAGCTCCGATGACGTCAGCATGTTTACGGAAGCGGTTGTGGGATTCGTCGGGAAATTAGCGGATGATACCGTACAGAAAACGACCATCAGAATGTTTCCCAATCAGAAGCTGTGGGTGGATAAAACCATCCGCGACGCTCTGAGATCTCGCACCACTGCCTACAACACGGGACTTGCGTCGGGGGACATGGACATGTACAAGACTGCGGCATATAACGTGCGGAAAGCAGTAAAAGAGGCGAAACAGTGCTACGGGAGGAAACTAGAGTCACAACTCCAACAGAGTGACTCTAGGAGTCTGTGGCAGGGACTAAGGACAATAACGGACTATAAAGCTCCAACATCCGGTATGACGAACGCGGACATGACTCTGGCAGACGAGCTGAACACCTTTTATGCTCGCTTCGAGGCTGCAGCTAAAGACGCTAGTGTTGCTAATGCTAGCGGTGCTAACGGCTGCAGACATGAAGTCATTGCCAGCACCGGAAACGCTTTCATCATCTCTGAGCATGACGTGAGGAGAGCCTTCAGGAGAGTGAACACCAGGAAAGCAACCTCTCCTTATCTCAGTCGGTGATCCCCACATGCTTCAAAGAGTCCATCATTGTTCCTGTTCCGAAGAAACCACATACTGCTTCCCTCAATGATTATTGAACTGTGGCCCATCAGTGGTGATGAAGTGCTTTGAATGGCTTGTCAGAGACTTCATCATCTCTTCACTACAAGACACACTGGATCCACTACAGTTCGCGTACCGTTCAAACCGCTCCACAGATGATGCTATCGCTCATCTTCTTCATACATCTCTCACACACCTGGACAATAGAAGGGGGAATTATGTTAAAATGCTCTTCATCGACTACAGCTCAGCATTTAATAGCATAATTCCCTCCACACTCACCACCAAGCCGGAGCACCTGGGACTCAGCTCATCTTTGTGTCAGTGGATCTCCAACTTCCTAACTGACAGACCACAGGCTGTAAGGATGGGCGGCCATGTCTCAGCCTCCATCACTCTCAGCACTTGAGCACCACATTGTTGTGTTCTGGGCCCTCTACTGTACTCTCTGTACACACACGACTGCGTAGCCTCTACTAACTCCACCACCATCAAGTTTGCTGATGACACTGTCGTGGTGGGCCTGATAACTGACAATGATGAGACGGCCTACCTGGAGGAGATTGGGAATCTGGAGCACTGGTGCCAGAGGAACAATCTCCTTCTAAACGTCAGCAAGACGAAGGAGTTGGCAGTAGACTTTAGCACAAAGCAGGAGAGGAACTACCAGACCCCTGTCATCAACAACAGCCCAGTGGAGAGAGTAGACAGTTTCAGATACCTCGGTGTCCACATCAAGCAGGACCTGTCATGGTCCTGTCACATCAACACCATGGTGAAGAAGGCCCGACAGTGTCTCTACCACCTCAGGCGCTTGAGAGACTTTAGACTGCCCTCCAAGGTGCTCAGGAACTTTTACTCCTGCACCATAGAGAGCATCCTGACGGGAAACATCACGACCTGGTTCGGGAACAGCACGATGCAGGACAGAAGAGCTCTACAGAGGGTTGTGCGATCAGCTGAGCGCATCATCCACACCGAGCTCCCTGACCTGCACTCAATCTACAACAAGCGGTGCTGGACCAAGGCCAGGAAGATCGTGAAGGACCTCAGCCACCCCAGTAATGGACTGTTCTCTCTGTTGAGGTCAGGAAAGCGATTCCGCTCCCTGAAGACCAATACAGAGAGACTGAAGAGGAGCTTCTACCCGCAGGCGATACGGTCTCTCAACCAGCACACCAAACAGTACTGACTGACCCACTTTACACACCCACACTCATGCTTCTTGCACTCTCTCTGGACTCTTGGGACAATAATTGCACACCCTTCACACTACACTACATTACACTACTCTCTGGACTCTTGGGACAATAATTGCACACCCTTCACACTACATTACTATTTATTCTATAGCACAAGTCACTTTAAGTACAAAACACTTTATAGCATACTTGCACACCCCCTGGACATCTCTATTTATATTCCATATTTTTCCATACTGTACACCTAGGCTTTCTTATATTTCTTATAGCAGATATATATTTTTCTACATTTGCACCCAGGTTTTCCTATTCTCTTATATTTTTCTTATATTTTTATTTTCTTATATTTTTCTTATTGTATATTTTTACTGTACATATATTTTATTATTTTATTCTTAGTTAAATCTATTTCTACGTTCTTTGTTACACACGTGGACAAAATTGTTGGTACCCTTCGATCAATGAAAGAAAAACTCACAATGGTCACAGAAATAAAAGTTATAATTTTTAAAAATTCTATGAATGTTAACCAATGAAAGTCAGACATTGCTTTTCAACCATGCTTCAACAGAATTATTTAAAAAAATAAACTCATGGAACAGGCCTGGACAAAAATGATGGTACCCCTAGAAAATACTGAAAATAATGTGACCAAAGGGACATGTTAATTCAAGGTGTGTCCACTAATTAGCATCACAGGTGTCTACAATCTTGTAATCAGTCAGTGGGCCTATATATAGGGCTCCAGGTAGTCACTGTATTGTTTGGTGACATGGTGTGTATCACACTCAACATGGACCAGAGAAAGCGAAGGAAAGAGTTGTCTCAGGAGATTCGAAAGAAAATTATAGACAAGCATGTTAAAGGTAAAGGCTATAAGACCATCTCCAAGCAGCTAGATGTTCCTGTGACTACAGTTGCACATATTATTCAGAAATTTAAGATCCATGGGACTGTAGTCAACCTCCCTGGACGTGGCCGCAGGAGGAAAATTGATGACAAATCAAAGAGACGGATAATCCGAATGATAACAAAAGAGCCCAGAAAGACTTCTAAAGAGATCCAAGGTGAACTTCATGCTCAAGGAACATCAGTGTCGGATCGCACCATCCGTCGTTGTTTGAGCCAAAGTGGACTCCATGGGAGACGACCAAGGAGGACACCATTGTTGAAAACAAATCATAAAAAAGCCAGACTGGAATATGCCAAACTACATGTTGACAAGCCACAAAGCTTCTGGGAGAATGTCCTATGGACAGATGAGACAAAAATTGAACTTTTTGCCAAGGCAAATCAGCTCTATGTTCACAGACGGAAAAATGAAGCATATGAAGAAAAGAACACTGTCCCTACTGTGAAACATGGAGGAGGCTCTGTTATGTTCTAGGGCTGCTTTGCTGCAACTGGCACAGAGTGTCTTGAATATGTGCAGGGTACAATGAAATCTCAAGACTATCAACGGATTCTAGAGAGAAATGTGCTGGCCAGTGTCAGAAAGCTGGGTCTCAGTCGCAGGTCATGGGTCTTGCAACAGGACAATGACTCAAAACACAGCTAAAAACACCCAAGAATGGCTAAGAGGAAAACATTGGACTATTCTAAAGTGGCCTTCTATGAGCCCTGACCTCAATGCTATTGAGCATCTTTGGAAGGAGCTGAAACATGCTGTCTGGAAAAGGCGCCCTTCAAACCGGAAACCACTGGAGCAGCTTGCTCATGAGGAGTGGGCCAAAATACCTGCAGAGAGGTGCAGAAGTCTCATTGACAGTTACAGGAATCGTTTGATTGCAGTGATTGCCTCAAAAGGTTGTGCAACAAACTATTAAGTTAGGGGTACCATCATTTTTGTCCAGGCCTGTTCCATGAGTTTTTGAGTTTTCATTTTTTTTTTTATAATTCCGTTGAAGCATGGTTGAAAAGCAATGTCTGACTTTCATTGGTTAACATTCATAGAATTCTTATTTTTTATTACTTTTGTCAGGTTAAAGTTATTTCTGTGACCATTGTGAGTTTTTCTTTCATTGACCGAAGGGTACCAACAATTTTGTCCATGTTTGTATATTCTTTTCGTGTAAATAGTCTTAAATAGTCTTTTATTCTAAGGTCACGGGCAGTCGCCTAAGCATTTCATTGCATATCGTACTGTGTATGACTGTGTATGTGACAAATAAAATTTGAATTTGAATTTGGATTAAATACCATCAGGACATCAGGAATTGCTGTGTTTTTGCACTCACAGAAACATCGCATGAGCCCAACATTCCGGATTATGCTGTTACGTTGGACAACTTTTCCATCTACTGATTGGATAGAACAGCAAACTCAGGCAAGTCAAGGGGCATATGCTTTATGGTTAATTCTGCATGGGCTACAGATGTCTGTGTGTTAATAACTCACTGCTCACCAGACCTAGAGCTGTTGACCATTAAAGTTATGCCATTCTACCTACCCAGCACAGTACTTTTCACAGCTGTTTACAGTAGTAGCCACTTAAACTCGCAGAGGCCATGTGAAGGCCATGTCAATGCCTTGTGGCTGCCCTTTGGTTGGCTTGATGCCCCCTCCCTCTCCTGTCAGAAAGGCATGTCAAGATTTCACAGTAAACATTACAATAGGTGGCAGTTTGTTCTCAAGAACATGTTAAGACAAGCCAGCAATCACAGACTCACAATGTCCCTCAAAAAGAGGCTAAAGCTTTGAAAATACTATTAAATGTTACAAAAGTTGCACTACCCAAGGAACTTAGGAAGACTGTTTGTGCTCTCTGAAAATGCCTTCAGAATCAGAGTGTTGTCTGGATTTAGATAAATTCAGCACTGTGCAATATTATTATCATAATAACAATATCACATGCAAAACCACTAATTATGCAATATTATGTAAATCATGTGCAAAATATATGTGCAATATTATTACTACTCTATATGTAATATTAAATATTATGTGCAATATATATCCTGTGTGCAATAACATACATGTACAATACACAAAAGAGAATTCTGCACCTTTCTGTACAGCCAGTATTTTTTTTGTAGTTTTTCTATATATTTTTATTGTATTTATATCTCTTTTTTAAATTATAGTACACTGTATTTTGTTTTTATTTTATTTTAAAATTTTCTTCTTATCCTACTGTATTTGTATTTTTTGAATATGGAGCCACTGGAGAAACAATTTTCTTCGGGATTAATAAAGATTTATCTTATCTATTTATTTATTTATTCATTCTTTGTGTAAGAGTTAATCTGCAGGTTATTTCTGTGACTGGAATCTAACGTGATGCAGTCCATGAAAGACACAAGCTGAGGCTAGATTTACAGTAGCTAGTGAGCTCAACGCTCATAACCATGTTTATATTTTCCCCACATTGGCCATGAGTTTTCCACAGTAACGCGAGTGCCTACTTAACGAAAGGTGGATAAAAACCCTGAACTGCTTATCAGTTAAGGAGTAGGGCCACTTCCATACTCGGTAAGTTATAGTTTGACTTCAGAGTTAAACTAATGCTCATACAGATGGGGCAGTTTAAAATGCATGTCTGCGGGACAGGAATCTCATGGCGACTCGCGGCAATGCGCGAGAATTCAAGAGACGCGATGTCGCAGGAAATACGAGACCAGTAGGTGGCAGTTCTCAGGCGCACATTAAAACAAGCAACTAAAGTAAACATGTGGAAATCATATTTACTGTACTATTTTCAGTTCTTAATATAATAACTTTATATTGTGAGGTTTTATTGTGAAAATGTGACAGAAAACAAAAGCTATTAAAAGTCATAACATTAAAATAGCAGCGCTTCAGATTGGTTGCAAAGCCGGGTGCGTGCGGGACAGCAGACTTCATACAGACTATTCACCTTAGTTTGAAAAAACACTAGGTTGGACTCGGGTCAAGTTTTATTCTGTTTGTGTCAATCTTTCTGTTAATATATATGCATATATTTAACTATACAGCCTACATTGGGGGTCGCTATCACTCCCTCCAGGAAATACACGACACCGTAGTTGTTGTAACTGATGGATTTAATCTTTCTTTTGTTACTTCACGGTCAAATCCACCGTCAAACTATACAAATGAACAAAATACACATAAGCAAACATTTGTTGATATAAACAAACTCTAAACTAAATATATACAATAAAGAAAAATAAACATACCTCGCTGGCTGCACATAACCAAGAGGGAATGAGTACACTTGCAAACACAAAACCTTATAAATATTTTTTTCTTGTCGCGACCAAACTTCACTTGAGAACACTTGCTTCTTCTTCTTAACTTGTTTACCCGTTTCACGTGGTTCTTAGCAGCGTCATAACAAAGAAAAAGTCCGGGTGCAACATAGTGCAGCGGAACGAAATAATAGTTCCTACTAATTAAAATACAACAAATATTCAAAAACCAGAACAAAATAAAACAAAAACAATATACATAAATTAAATATCTCAAAAAATGACATAATGTTTATGGCAGCTAAAGTCACCAAACTGCGGCTCCGGAGCCGCATGCGGCTCTTTCATGCCTCTGCTGTGACTCTGGAGCCATGCTCCTATGGTGATATATTTTTAGGCTGATATTATATCACTGTAAACCCTAATGCTCAAAGTAATTAAACACATTGAGTACTGTTAACTTAAATAATTGCAGTTAGGTCAAGACCTTTTTGAGTATTCAGAACTTTTTGGTATTTATGAGTTTGTAGAAATGACACTTTTCAAGTTAGCTGAACAAATTAGATATTTTAAGTAATCGTAAGTACTTAAATAAAAGTAACTTTAACCTTAAAGTTCCACCAACTAAAACTCTATAGAGCTCTGGTGGCTCAGTGGTAGGTGTTTCGCCTTCCATGTGAAAGGTCCGGGTTCGATTCCTGGGCTGGCTTGTCTGCTGTGGTGACAGCAGCAACAGTTTATTTGATTTGCAACAAGTTCAACAAACTCAAAAATTGATAGTTCTGTCTACTTAAATTTGGAAACATCATTACTTAGAAAATGATGTTACTGATAACCTCAAATATTTGGAGTTTTGCAAATAAAACGTGTTCATTTTTTCGCTCAAAATACCCCCCCCCCCCCCCACCATCAACAAATTATTTCACTGAATCCACCCCCCCCCCCCCCCAAACAATTATTTTGCTGAATCCACCCCCTCAACAAATTATTTCTCTATCACCCCCTCCCTCCTCAACAGTTCATTTCACTCCACTCCGTATGTTTTGTTCCGAAGAATGACGTGCTTGGCCAAATTAATTTTGTAAATCATTTTAAGATGTTTTTAAGATTTTTTTTGTTGGAAAATTATCCTTCAAAATAAAGAAGAAAGATTAAAAGGAAAGTTGCGAGGTGGAATGAAGTGTCCGAGACCAAGCCCGCTGCCATGCTTTCCTGCACTCTAAACCCTAATGCTCAAATTAATTAAACACATTGAGTACTGTTAACTTAAATAATTACAATTAGATCAAATTAATAAAACTTTTTGATTATTCAGAACTTTACAGGCATTTATGAGTTTGTAGAAATGACACTTTTTAAAATAATTGCAATTATTTAAGTCAACAGTACTCAATGTCGTTAATTACTTTGAGCATTAGGGTTTACAGTGTGGGGGAAGTTTTAGAATGGTCTTGACTCAATCTCTTCTCGCTATCTCTTCCCCCAATGAGGTGCGAAATGTAATTTACATGTAAAAACCGGTTCGATCGGTGCTCAGACGATCTGTAACTCTCCACCATTTTCACAATCTTGTCATTAGTTTGTTTAATCAGTTTAATATGCTATTTTCCAACTAAAAGAGCAAGCTGAAGATGCTTTTTACTTATATTTCAATTTAATACAATCAGACCATGTTTTCATTATTGTAAGGTTTTTATTGAGTGGTTACATAGGCAGAAATGCAGATTAAGACGGATTACACTTTAATTTGTGTTTTGTACATCTACTACATTCCGGTATGTCCACCCTGTTTCGTAACCTAGACTGGAAGAACTTTAAACAGTCTATTTATGTAGTTATTGCATATAGTATCTTTTAGTTCTTCAAACCAGAACTTTTCTATGGCAGCAATTAAATCGGTCTTCGTAGTTGGTTTTGCTGTTTTTCTAATATAGTCTTTCATTGCATGCCATACCATCTTAATGGGATTCATATCAGGGGGCTTCAGCTGGAGTCTTGAACCAGTTAATGCCTTCTGTGGCAATGACTTTTCTTGCAGCAGTGTGCTTCGGGTCATTGTCCTGGAAAAAACGGTGGTGAACTCCAAATGTTTCCCTGATGTATAGGGCGGTGGTTCCTTTTATGATAACTTCCTCAAAGAAAGACCGATCCATTATCCCTTCAAATATTGCAATCAGTCCTGGTCCAAGTCTGGATATTGCCCCCCAAACATGAACTTTCAAAGGATGCTTTGGTTTTGGTCTTCCTCTTTTACAAAACACCATTGTGGCAAAACGATTCAAAGCCACCATTGTTTCATCTGTGAAAATGACGTCATCAAACAGCTCTTTCTTTTTGATCCATTTTTTAGCTTGTTGAAGACGAAGCTCTTTATTTTTGTCTCGGATCATGGGACAATGTTGAGTTTTCCCATACCTCCATCCAGGTTTTTGTCTGACACTGCGTATGGATCGCACGCTAATGTCCACACCAAAGTCACACAGTAGTTGCTTTTTCACCAATCTTGCAGCCATTTCATCGTTTTGGTCAGTGATGTTCTCTATGGCTGTGACAATGTCCCTAAAACCAAGAGAAATATATTAAATATTTGACACGTTAGGCAAAAAACTACTAAAAAATACTACTGTTGTATGTTGTATGATAGCGCTGAGGTAAGTAACTTACGGAGTAATTTTGCGAGGATTACGTTCGCGTGCTGTCTTTTCTTTGTAATGTCTTCTGATTGTGCAGAGGGCTGCGTGAACACTAATAGAATTCAGATGGCGATGTATCTCTCGAGTGGAACATCCTGCAGATCTCATTGTCCTGATGTCTTGAGAATGAATCTTGCTGATCTTTGTCATTTTAAAATGCTGTTATAGTGCATGTGGATGCAATGCATTTATCCTTAAGATTTCATGATGTCATTGGGGGCGTGAATCAGATGACAATGGGTTGGCGATATTTTAAATATATGTGATACATTAACAAGTGCTACATACAGTACATACAGTAGAGCTCAGTACAGTATACTGTAAAAAGTGCTACACCCACAAATTAGGTTTTACATACTTTAAATAGTTGCAAACTATAGTTTAGTTTATTTGTTTTAGAGTAAAAAGTACTGATGTTAAAAGTCTGATGTTAAAATATATCCATTTTAATATAACAATATATTTTAAACAAAGCTTTGCAATAAATTCAGTAGTTAATTTTTATGTGTCTGACAGCGATTGGAAGGAAAGACCTTCTGAATCTCTCCTGGGGGGGGGGGGTAGGGGTGACTGTAGCAGATATTGGGGACTGCATGAGTGAGGGCAGTATGGTTGGAAAGGAAGGGGCAGATGAATCAAACCTGTTGAACAAGTGATTTAGTTCATTTGCCCACCTCACATTCCGCATAACCAGAGAGTTCTGTTCTTTGTGTGCTAGTTGCCCTCTGATTGCGCTTCTAACCAAGGAACTCTGTTGCCAATTCATGCAGCAAAATGCAATCAGAGGACAATTGGCACTTTTGGCAGTGTTCCATTGACATCTTCCCGAGATAGATTCATTTCAATTATGCAACACTTTTGATTTGATGACAAGGACACGCGGGCAGAACAGGTGAAAACAGACAAATTTGCTGCAATCTCCGACATCTGCAGGGAGGATTGCTACTGGGTCTGCAAACGCTGTAAAGTTTGTAAAAACACTTTAGAATAAAACAGACTTGTGTATCCATATATTGTGAATATGTGTCTTTTGTATAAATACGGCAGGCATTTTTGAAGGTTTCCATGTCACACACAAAAGTTCGGCCTGTCTTGGTTTAGGCTAACAAATGCAGATGTGCCAGGCCTCACAGGTAATGTTATTTACACCAAGTTTCTTCTTCGGGTTCGGCAAAAGTCGCGTGCATTTTCAGAATACTCAAAAAGGTCTATTAATTTGACCTAATTGCAATTATTTAAGTTAACAGTATTCAATGTGTTTAATTAATTTGAGCATTAGGATTTACAGTGTAGATAGATAGATAGATAGATAGACAAAAAATATTACATGTGACTTCGCGTGCGGCTCCACTTCCGAAAAATGCACGGGAATTGGTCAGAACCCAAAGTGTAAAGGTTCGTGTAAAATTCTGAACAAATAGACACAGTTCTTATAATATAATATAATATAATATAATATAATATAATATAATATAATATAATAACTGTGTCTATTTATTCAGAATTTATTGAGCCTGTTTTCACACAATCACTAAGTTACATAGACTATACTATACATTGCAGACTTATGACATTGTGAGTGCAGACAGAATGATTATACGTATAATGTGCTCAGTCAGAGTTGTTCCATGTGCCACCTGGTGGGAATTCTGTGAAGTACAACACTTGGATGTAAATTGCAAGGCGCGGACTCCCAGAAGCGCGCGGCATTCAGCGGGAAGAATTGTCATGCCGCGCAAAAAAACGCTCATTTTTAAATGCCCCATCTGTACACACACACACACACACACACACACACACACACACATATATATATATATATATATATATATATATATATATATATATATATACACACACACACACACATTATATATACACATACGCTCACTTACATACATACACACTCATACGTGCACCCATACACAATATATTGACATATGTACTCTTTTTTTTTTAAATAAGGAAAAACCCCGTAACCCTCCACCCCACCAACAACTATACATACACACATACACGTGCGCGCACACACACACACACACGTACGCACACATTCACTTCACACATGCATTCTACCATTACAAAAAAAAAAAAGAAGAAGAAGACGAATAAAATAAAAAATTCCTCAGTGTTTGGTTTTGGTCCACTGGTTTTCAGTCCTGTTCAGAGTTCATGTTTCTTTAGTTTCTGTCCATTTTCTCTTCATCCTGAATGACTGTGGCCTTTTGGTTCTTTTTTGTTCTGCTTTTGCCTTTTTCAGTAGGCAAAGTTCTCACTAAATGTCTTTTTCTTAAGCCTGACATCTGTATTTTGTTTAAACTTTCTAAAAGCTCGTTTGCTTGCTCTTGAATATCTGACGTGTCTGCGTCTGCTGTGTTGCACTCTTCTTCACTGCGAGTTTTTCGCGAGTTTTTTGCTCTCTTTTCCTCCTCGGTTTGATCTCTTTTGGTGTCGATGGTGGTGTGCTGGTCTCTGGTTGCTGTGTTTCGGTGCATATGTTGGGGCAGGGTTACCGTCAGAGCTGTCTATTGTACAGGCATCAGGTTTTTTCGTGATGCCTGTTTTAGTTTGTTGTTTCTCCATGGTGCCGGTGTGTACAGGACTGATCTTTGTGAGTTCTGACTCTGTGGTGTCACTGAGGTCCGCAGCAGGCTCGGGCTCTCCGGTGTTCTTTGGCTGGCTGTCCTCGCCCCGCTGCGTGAGCTCCTCGGCTGGCTGTCCTCGCGCCGCTGTATCTCGGCCGTGTCCTTGCACCGCTGCCGCTGTATCAGGACCGTGTCGCTACGCGAGCTCCCCGACTGGCTGTCCTCACACTGCTGCATCTCGGCCGTGTTGCCGCGCGAGCTGCCCGGCTGGCTGTCCTCGCGCCGCTCTTACACCCGAGTGGGATAGCTCTCATGGGGCCAACGAACCTCCCGAAACGGGCCAGCTCCTTCAATATCGCCTCGTCCTTTATGAACAAAGGCACGTTAGATATGACCACCCGCACCACCGCAGCAGCTCTCACACAGATTCCGCTCCGCGTCAGTGCGTTCGCGAGGTCGACTCTGTGCACGAACACCACCATGGCCTTGTTCATCTGGGAGGCAGAGTAGATGTTCTCACCCCCGATCTGCTCCCCTAACGCACACAAAACGTCCTCAATCGGCACACCGTCTTCCGGGACGCACCTGACGCCATTCCGGAGAGACAAAGTCTCTACACCGGCCTCAGAGGCCATGGTGCCCCGCTCTCTTTTTTCTGAAAACTCTCTTTTTTCGCTACTTTTTTTGTGTGATTGTGTGTTGAGTGAATTGAGTGGATAGTGCGTGCGTAATTTGTGTGTGTGTGCGTGTGTGTGTGAAACGCTGTGTCGTCGCCGGCACAGGGCGGTGTGTGTGTGTGTTTGGCGGTATGGCGTTTACAAACTTAACCCGAAAGCACAGGTTTAAAGTGCTACCGACTTTTACGTGCTCCGTAGAGGAATGAGCTTCAGCTGTAGCAAAGTTAATCGGCGGGAAGAGCATTGTGTCTGCCGCCCGGATGAACAAGGCTGTAGTGTTCTTTGTATATGAAATTCACAAAGCTGAGACAGTAATAGCTAGCAAGGTCGTACTTAAAGATACTTTGGTAAACGTTCTCCCCCTCGGTACCCTGGCAAAAAAAGTGATCATTTCGAATGTACCCCCGTACATTGACAATGATGTTCTGAGTAAACAGCTATCCAGATTTGGAAAACTAATGTCACCCATTAAAATGATACCAGCAAGATGCAAAGATCCTGAGCTTAGACATATCGTCTCCTATAGGAGACATGTGTACATGATCTTAAACAGCAGGGATCAAGATCTGAACATCATGTTTAAAATAAATGTACATGGGGAGGAATTTGCCATTTTTGCAACTTCCGGAAACCTGAAATGTTTTGGCTGTGGTCAAGAGGGACACTTAATTCGGAACTGTCCTGAAAAAGGAGCTACAGCCAACCAGAAGACAGTAATAAACAAACAGAAAAATACGCAAATTAACGATGAGCAAGACAGTGGAGAATATAGTGTACAAACAAGCGGACAGGAAGAGACTAAACAACAAGAAGGTAACATTGAGGTCCAAGAAGGAGGAAAGAACACTGAGCAGGAAAACAAGCAGATGGAGACAGAGGAAGAGAACCTCCAAGTTACCGTGAGTGAGAACACTTTTCAGAACACACAACTGACTAACAGTCAAAGTATTGATGATGTTGGTTTAGTTTCTGAAAACACTAGCATGACCGTAGACGGTGTTGGGTTTACTCTGGTTAGGTCAAAAAGGAAATTAAAAGCAGGGAACAGTGGGCCTCAGACTAGAAGGAAAGGAATAGTTGAAGTAAAAAAAGAAAAACAAGCCACAAACAGTCAGGAAGCAGAAGTCAAATTCAGCAGTGAACAAGACACAAATGCAGAGACAGAAAGCGATGAAGATAAGCAAAACAGTAAAGAACCAATAGAAAGATATAAAGAAAAAGAGATAAAACAGTTTCTTCGAAAAACAAAAAAATATGAAAGGAATTTGAGTAGACCAGTACGTCCCCAATAAACAAAACTTTGTCAACTCAGCTACAGCCATAATAAGAGAAAAACACAGGGACTTCACTCACCAGGAAATATATAGACTTAAAAAGTTTGTAACCAGAACCAGGCAAGATTTGCTGTGTGAAGACAAAGAGAGTGCTTAAAATAAACCTTGTAGAATGAATTTTCTTTCCTTCCTTTCATTATTTCTATTCATGACTGACTTTAACATTGCTTCCTTAAACATAAGGGGGGGAGGGATATACGAAATCGGGCAGAATTATATTAATTGATTAGATTAAAGCATATAGATATGATATTCATACAGGAAACACATAGTGAGAAGAATGATGAGTTCAAATGGGCGATGGAGTGGGAGGGAGGAGTAGTGCTAAGTTCAGCAAGCTCAGTGAGTGCAGGAGTTGGCATTCTTTTTGCCAAACACTTACCTTTACCTGAATCCTACACTATACAAGAAGTGATTGCTGGTAGACTAATATTAGTTAAAGCAAAGTACGAACATTTCAATCTAGCATTAATCAACACATATGCCCCAACCAGTGGTCCTGAAAGAGTTTTATTTTTAAATAAGGTGAATGAACTCTTAACCAGCTGTGATTTAAAGATTATCTGTTCTTAGGAGGAGATTTCAACTGTACGCAAAATGAATCAATAGATAGGAATCATTTGGAACCCCATGCAGCATCTAAGTATGTATTAACACGAGTTATAAAAACCCACAACCTAGTAGATGTGTGGAGAAGACTGCATGCAACTGAGAGACAATACACATGGGCACATTCTAGAGATCATTTTATTTTGTTAGCTAGATTAGACAGATTTTACTGTTTTAAACATAATTTTAATGTCTTTAAAGCTAGCGAAATAACACCTGTTAGTTTTTCAGACCATTCTCTAGTCAGATGCCAAGTTTTTATTGCAAATCTCAAAACCAGAAGTGCATACTGGCATTTTAATGTTTCATTACTGAACGATGCTAATTTTAGTGAGTCTTTCAGATTTTTCTGGACTTCTTTTAGAAAAGAGAAGATAGTTTTCTCCTCCTGCAGACAATGGTGGGACCATGGGAAGGTTCTAATCCAGCAGCTCTGTCAATAGTACACTACCAATGTCACTAAGGACATCGCCAAAGCATTACAGGAACTGGAGATAGAAATAGTGGAACTCCAGACCTTTACTGAGTCCACAGGAAATAAAGAACTTTTTGAGAACATCAAAAGGAAAAAAGCATCAATGATGGATCTATTGGGCACAAAAGCACAGGGTGCCCTTGTAAGATCACGTTTTAAAGGAGCTAACGAAATGGATGCTCCATCACAGTTTTTTTTTGGACTGGAAAAAAAGAATGGGCAGAGTAGATTCATGCATACTCTATACACAGAGGATGGGCAACACATAAACAGCAATGACATTAGATGGTATGCCACAAACTTCTACAAATACCTGTACAAGAGTGACTACAGCGAAAACAAATAACTGCTGGACGTTTTCCATCAAGGACTTCCAAAGGTCTCTCCAGAGGACAATGCTCCATTAGAAGGACCACTGGTTCTCGAGGAGCTGCAGGCCGCTTTGAACTCGATGGCGGGAGGAAAAGCACCTGGAATCGACTGTCTACCAGTGGAATTCTACAAGTTCTTCTGGCGAGAGCTCTGCTGGAAGGATCTGCTGGAAGTCCTCGACGAGAGCTGCAGAGAAATGTGTCTACCCCGAGTAGCCGGAGAGCGGTGATCACCCTTCTCCCCAAAAAAGGGGACTTGCAGGACATTAAAAACTGGCATCCAGTGTCACTGCTCTGTACAGACTATAAAATAATGTCAAAAGCACTAGCCAATCGGCTCAGAGACATCATTGACTCAATAATTCAAACTGAACAGACGTATTGTGTGCCCAATAGATTATCATTGATAATGTTTCTTAAATTCGGGACATTTTGGACATCTCCAGTTCTTTGGCAGGTGACCTTGGTCTAATTTCACTGGACCAAGAAAAAGCTTTTGACAGGGTTGAGCACCAATACCTTTGGAAAACTCTGTAGGCTTTTGGCCTCAGCCCTAGTTTTATAGCAATGGTGAAAGTGATGTACCAAGACGTTGAAAGTGTACTGAAGATCAATGGAGGGTTAAGCACTCCTTTTAAACTAAAACGGGGCTGTTCAATATCAGGTATGCTGTACACCATATCAATTGAACTTTTTTGCACAGATTACGAATGTCCTTAAAGGGGTTTATTTTACCAAGTTTTAATGTTCCATATGTTTTATCTGCTTACGCAGACGACATTATGGTTTTAGTACAAAATCAGAGTGAAATCAAAATTTTGCAAAAGATAGTCTCTGATTTTAGCTTGGTTTCTTCATCTAGAATCAATTGGAAAAAGAGCGAAGCAATTGCAATAGGAAATTGGTCTCAAGGCCTACCTAAACTACCAGGTAAACTAAAACGGACAAAAAGGGGGTTTTAAATATTTAAGAATCCATTTAAATGATGAAAATAAAAACTGGGAGGGGGTTTTAGGGAAAATAGAAGGCAGACTCAACTAATGGGAGTGGCTAAAACCAAACATGTCACTTAGGGGGAGGGTACTTGTGGCAAACAACTTAGTAGTCTCAACACTGTGGCATTGCGTAGCAGGTCATGAGTCTTGCTACGGGCCTTGTTGGAAAAATACAATCATGTCTAGTTAATTTTGTATGGGATAAATTACATTGGGTTCCTCAGTGTGTCCTCTTCCTTCCTAAAGAAGAAGCATTAGAAGCAGAATCGCAGCATTCCGTTTTCAAACTATACAAAAATATCTGATCGGATCTGATTCCCTGGTATGGAGGGATGCTATGAGTTTATAATTGAGAAAAATCAATAATTTTGGTTGTGATCGTACCTTGTTTTTAATGGATTCAGCAGTTCTTAATGTTTCTAACTTGTCTAATTTTTACAAAAGTATTTTTAAAACATGGACTTTGTTTGAGTGTGAATCCCAAGACCCTGCTGTCTCATTGTTTTGGCTCCTGGAAGAGCCACTACTGGGAGGAGGACGAATGGACGTTAAGGACAGTTCTCCAGGTCTCACAAAAATTCTACAACAGAAAGAGTTTACAACATTGCAAAGATTAGTGGACACGGCAGGACTGAACTTTAAGGACACAAGAGCAGTAACTCAGGAACTTGGGCTACGGTCACTACGGCACACGAAAGCCATCATCAAAAAATGGATCAGCAAGTTGTCAAAAGAAGAACTGAATCTAATAAAGGAATATCACAAGGGGACCGAAACACCAGACAAAGGTGACCCCTTTCCTGAACTGTCTTTTTCACCCAAATTAAATGGTTTTAATGGTTGCTATCTTGATATAGAAAAAGGGCAAGTTTTACCAATTTATGAAGCAAAAAAAAAAG
The DNA here is from genome assembly GCA_030347435.1 of Clarias fuscus. NCBI lineage: Eukaryota > Metazoa > Chordata > Actinopteri > Siluriformes > Clariidae > Clarias > Clarias fuscus. The sequence continues at coordinate 15,543,321 of CM059213.1, read as the reverse complement.
ACATTTAGAGATGTTGCGTAAAAGCTGTAAATAAAAGAAAGCTGGATGGGAGGACAGATACAGTGTGGAGAAAAATGTTCTTTATGATATTAAGCCAACATGGAGAGTGTTATATAAATTGCCACTTAGAAAACGAGCAGGTGATTTACAGTGGAGAATTTTACATGGAGCTGTGGGAGTCAATGTTTTAATTTCTAAACTAAATCCAAACGTTTTAAAGACATGTCCTGACACTGTGCTGACACTGAAACAATTTTTCATTGTTACTTGAAATGCAAAAGGCTTAACCCTCTGTTTGAGCTGCTGAAAACACTTTTTAACTCTTTTGGTGAAAAATGGTCCCAGGTTTCTTTTATCTTTGGAGCTGGTTATAAAAAGGCTGAAAAACAGAAATGGGAACTGATCAACTTTATTGTAGGGGAAGCAAAAATAGCTATCTACATAAGTCGGAAAAAAAAATAGAGAGAAGAGGATTGATCAGCCCCATTTCTGTTTTCAGAGATCTAGTGAAAGCTCGTGTCAAAATAGATTTTAATTTTTTGAAAGAAATGAATGACTTGGATACCTTCATGCTAAAGTGGTGTTACGAAAATGTCATCTGTTTTATTGATGAAGGTGAACTGTTTTTTAGCACTCCTTTACACTAATTATCCTTTTTTAAAACTCTTTTTTATTAATTAATGTTGCTGTAAAGTATTTTTTTTTGTAAATTATCAGTATTAATTAAAGTTAAGTTAAAAATCAAAATCTCTCACTATAAACTTTATATATTCACTAACACATTCACTAACCAAAGAAATATAACTGAATAGATAAATAAAATAAATAAACAGTCCTCCGAAAACTTGGCAGGACGCCAAACAGCTTTCCGCACGTTCGCTCACACCTGGCGCATGCGCAGAGAGAGAGAATTGTTTAGTATGACTTAAAGGCTCTTCTTCTTCTTCTTTTTTCCTGCTTCCATTAGGAGTCGCTTTAGCAGACCATTTGTCTTCCACATCTTCCCTTGTCAATCCAACCTCCTGCATGTCCTCCCTCACTGCATTCATAAACCTTCTATTGGGTCTTCCTCTTTCCCTGCCTGGCAGCTCCATTTCTAACATTCTCCTCCCGATATACCCCTCATCCAAACTGTCTTTATCTGGCCTCTCTAACTTTGTCTCCAAACCGTTCTACCTAAGCTGTCTCTCTAATATACTCTTTCCTAATATTGTCCATCCTTGTCAATCCCAAAGCTAATCGCAGCATCTTCAGCTCTGCCACCTCCAACTCTGCTTCCTGTCAGTGGCAACATCTCCAAACTGTACAACATTGCTGGTCTCACTACTGTCCTGTAAATTTTCTTTTTCATTCTTGCCAATACCTTTCTGTCACAAATCATTCCTGCTACTCCTCTCCACACATTCCACCCTGCCTGCACTCTCTTCTGCAGTTCTCTGCCACACTCCACATTGCTTTGGACAGTTGACTCTAAATATTTAAACTCCTCTACCTTAGCTGCCTACACTCTTTGCAATTGCACATTTCCCCCACTCTCCCTCCCATTTACATGTATTCTGTCTTGCTTTTTCTGATCTTCAAGTCGCTTATCTCTAGTGCATCCCTCCACCTTTCTAGACTCATCTCAACCTGTTACCTACTCTCAATGCTGATCACAATATGATCCGCAAACAACAAAGTCCATGGGGACTTTTGTCTAACCTCATCCATCAACCTGTCCACCACCACTGCAAAAGGAAGGGACTAAGCAGATCTCTGATGCAGTCCCACCTCCACCTTAAACCAGGTGGTGGTACCCATGACACACTTCACTGCTGTAACGCTGTCCTTATCTTACATATCTTGCACTACCTTCACATACTTCTCAATGACCTTCACTGACTTCCTCATACAATACCACAGTTCATCTTTGGGCACCCTGTCATAAGCTTTCTCTAGGTCTGCAAACGCACAATGCAACTCTTTGACATTCTCTATACTTCAGCATTATCAAAGCAAACATGGCATCCATAGTGCTCTTTCCGCGGAGCTCGTTCAGAGTCATGGTAGCACTTGCTCTGGACTTGGATCCTTCACCCCCACGAACCCACGTGACAGTATAATCTGGCCATTAATGGATCCAGCAGAGGCTGCTCAACTGAGAGTGGCGCTAGAGAAACAGGGAGTGCTCTTGGGTATGCATCAGCAGGATATCCAGCAGATCACTTCTACCCTTCATATCATTACAGAAGCATTAACTGCTCTCACTGTACAGATAAAGCAAACACAACCACCTCCAGCTCCCAGTTTTCTCCAGCCTCCTGCTGTGTGCTCCATCAGTCATGAACCACAACTTCCTGCACCGCCCACATACACACGTGGACAAAATTGTTGGTACCCTTCGGTCAATGAAAGAAAAACTCACAATGGTCACAGAAATAACTTTAATCTGACAAAAGTAATAATAAATAAGAATTCTATGAATGTTAACCAATGAAAGTCAGACATTGCTTTTCAACCATGCTTCAACGGAATTATAAAAAAAAATTAACTCATTGCAGTTCATGGAACAGGCCTGGACAAAAATGATGGTACCCCTAACTTAATAGTTTGTTGCACAACCTTTTGAGGCAATCACTGCAATCAAACGATTCCTGTAACTGTCAATGAGACTTCTGCACCTCTCTGCAGGTATTTTGGCCCACTCCTCATGAGCAAGCTGCTCCAGTTGTTTCCGGTTTGAAGGGTGCCTTTTCCAGACAGCATGTTTCAGCTCCTTTCCAAAGATGCTCAATAGGATTGAGGTCAGGGCTCATAGAAGGCCACTTTAGAATAGTCCAATGTTTTCCTCTTAGCCTGGCTCTGAATGTCGAAAAGACAAAAGAGATGGTTGTTGACTTCAGGAGGACTCGGAGCGATCACTCTCCGCTCAGCATCGACGGCTCTTCTGTGGAGATCGTCAAGAGCACAAAATTCCTGGGCGTCCACTTGGAGGAGACCCTCTCATGGTCCCTCAACACCAGCTCTCTGCATAAGAAAGCCCAACAACGTCTTTTCTTCCTGAGAAGGCTGAGAAAGACACAGCTTCCACCACCGATCCTCACCACCTTCTATAGAGGAACTATTGAGAGCATCCTGAGCAGCTGCATCACTGTCTGGTTTGGGAATTGTACCATGTCAGACCGCAAGACCCTACAGCGGATAGTGAGGACAGCTGAGAAGATCATCGGGGTCTCTCTCCCTTCTATCGAAGACATTTACACCACACGCTGTATCCGCAAAGCCACCAGCATTGTGGCTGACCGGACACATCCATCACACTCACTCTTCACCCTCCTGCCATCTGGAAAAAGGTACCGAAGCATTCGGGCACTCACATCCAGACTGAGTTTTTATCCGCAAGCCATCCGTCTCCTTAACACAAAAGGACTGGACTGATAAACACACACACGCGCACACACACACACACACACACACACACACACACACACACACACAAATCACTCAGACGAACTAAATAACATCTGGACTGAACTGATAAACACACATGCACAATCACACTGATGTACACCCATCTCAATCTGCTCATACCTACCTACCTGTGCTGCTACTCAATGTACAATTTTTTGCACAATATTTATTTGACTGCTATTTGCACACACAATAAACTCCACACACGTAAACTGTTTACGGCTGCTCTTCCCACTACCTCAATTCATACTTCATCAAAAAAGTATTGTTATGTGTTACATTGTTGTGTCTGTCATGTACCTCTTTGTTTGCACATTTGCATGTGCACTTTGTCTATTGTGTATTTTTGTATAGATATTTGATAGTCCTTCTTGTAGAGTAACTTAAAAATGTAAAATGTATGTTGTGAATTTATGTTATTGGATGTATGTAGCACCCTGGTCCTGGAGGAACGTTGTTTCGTTTCACTGTGTACTAACTGTATATGGTTGGAATGACAATAAAAGCCTACTTGACTTGACTTGACTTCTTGGGTGTTTTAACTGTGTTTAGGGTCATTGTCCTGTTGCAAGACCCATGACCTGCGACTTAGACCCAGCTTTCTGACACTGGCCAGCACATTTCTCTCTAGAATCCATTGATAGTCTTGAGATTCACAACACCATGTGCCAGATGCAGCAAAGCAGCCACAGAACATAACAGAGCCTCCTCCATGTTTCACAATAGGGACAGTGTTCTTTTCTTGATATGCTTCATTTTTCCATCTGTGAACATAGAGCTGATGTGCCTTGGCAAAAAGTTCCATTTTTGTCTCATCTGTCCATAGGACATTCTCCCAGAAGCTTTGTGGCTTGTCAACATGTAGTTTGGCATATTCCAGTCTGGCTTTTATATGATTTGTTTTCAACAATGGTGTCCTCCTTGGTCGTCTCCCATGTAGTCCACTTTGGCTCAAACAACAACGAATGGTGCGATCTGACACTGATGTTCCTTGAGCATGAAGTTCACCTTGGATCTCTTTAGAAGTCTTTCTGGGTTCTTTTGTTACCATTTGGATTATCCGTCTCTTTGATTTGTCATCAATTTTCCTCCTGCGGCCACATCCAGGGAGGTTGGCTACAGTCCCATGGATCTTAAATTTCTGAATAATATGTGCAACTGTAGTCACAGGAACATCTAGCTGTTTGGAAATGGTTTTATAGCCTTTACCTTTAACATGCTTGTCTATAATTTTCTTTCGAATCTCCTGAGACAACTCTTTCCTTCGCTTCCTCTGGTCCATGTTGAGTGTGGTACATACCATGTCACCAAACAACACAGTGACTACCTGGAGCCCTATATATAGGCCCACTGACTGATTACAAGATTGTAGACACCTATGATGCTAATTAGTGGACACATCTTGAATTAACATGTCTTTTTGGTCACATTATTTTCAGTATTTTCTAGGGGTACCATCATTTTTTTACCATAATTATTACTTTTGTCAGATTAAAGTTATTTATGTGGCCATTGTGACCTTTCATTGACCGAAAGGTACTAACTATTTAGTCCACGTGTGTATGACGGAAACCCGTCCACCTGCCACTCATTTCTGTCTCAGTGTTCCCTTGTGCTTGAGCTACAGGCCTCATCTTTCCCCACTGAGCGCTCTAAGGTCGCCTATATAATTACCCTTCTCTCTGGAAGGGCGAGAGAATGGGGAATTGCCCTATGGGATGCCCAGATCCCCTGTTGCCACACATACAAGACTTTCACGAACGAAATTAGGAGGGTTTTTGATCGTTCATTCACGTTAGACGGCGGCTCAGATACTCAAACTACGTCAGGGATCCCGATCTGTCACTGATTATGCTATTGATTTCCGGACTCTGGTTCCCTCTTGTGGATGGGAGGATCAAGCACTGTTTGACATATTTCTTCATGGACTCTCCGATCCAGTTAAGGATGAATTAGCAGCCCGAGAGCTTCCATCCAACCTTCAAGGGCTCATTGATCTAGCCACAAGCATCGATGCCCGGAAAAGTGCCATCAGGCCATCGACCAGAATATTCCAGTCATCAACCCAGTCCCACCTAAGCTTTCCCCAGAACCCATGCAGACCGAGCGCATGCACATCTCGCCCAAGGAACGCCAGCGTCAGAGGGACGAGGGTGCGTGCTTCTACTGTGGTGAGATCGGCCATGTCGTACGAACCTGTCTGTTAAAAGGTCAGGCCCCCCCCGATGGTTCTGGGGGTGCAGGGGTGTCCTATACACTTCTCGTCTCCAAACCTTCGCGCTCGCTTTCTAGTAACTCTGATCCACGACAGTCACCCCCATGCCACACATGCTCTAGTAGACTCCGGAGCAGACCAGAATTTAATCTCCTCGGCTATGTTTTCTCAGCTTAAGATTCCGTCCACGCCATTGAACCAACCATTCAGTGTATAGGCCCTCGATGGCAGCAAGCTCTCCTTTATCACCCATCGCACTAGCCCAGTCACACTGCAGTTTTCCGGCAACTACATTGAAGTCATTACTTTCTTCATTATTAAAAGTGCTCATGCACCAATAGTTCTGGGTCTCCCATTGTTGAGACTGCATAACCCTCACATCGACTGGGCAAAGAGAAGCGTCCTGGATTGGAGTTCTACCTGCCACTCCTCATGTCTCCGTTCTGCTGCCATGAGAAAGATCTGGCCCATCTCTCTGGAGAAGATCCCCAACTTATCTAAAGTACCCGCTGAGTATCACGACCTTCGCCAGGTGTTCAGCAAGATCTTCTTCCTGGCACTACTCCACCTAAAGGGCGACTCTACTCGCTCTCCCGGCCCGAAAGAGAAGCCATGGAGCAATATATCTCAGAGTCTTTATCAGCCGGCATCATCCGCCCTTCTTCTTCCCCCGCAGGGGCGGGCTTCTTCTTCGTGGAGAAAAAGGACAAGTCCTTCAGACCATGCATTGATTATAGAGGGCTCAATGAGATCACGGTCAAGAACCGCTACCCGCTGCCTCTTATGACCACTGCATTTGAATTACTCCAAGATGCCCGTTTTTTCACCAAGCTAGACTTAAGAAACGCCTACCACCTGGTCAGGATAAGAGAAGGTGATGAGTGGAAGACTGCTTTCAACACCCCCACTGGTCACTATGAATATCTGGTGGTTCCATTTGGTCTGACCAATGCACCAGCAGTCTTCCAGGCATTAATTAATGACATACTCAGATATTTTCTCAATGTTTTTGCGTTCGCTTATCTTGACGACATTTTAATTTTTTCCCGGTCCCTAGAGGAACATACACACGTGGACAAAATTGTTGGTACCCTTCGGTCAATGAAAGAAAAACTCACAATGGTCACATAAATAACTTTAATCTGACAAAAGTAATAATTTAAAAAAATTCTATGAATGTTAACCAATGAAAGTCAGACATTGCTTTTCAACCATGCTTCAACAGAATTATTTAAAAAAATAAACTCATGGAACAGGCCCGGACAAAAATGATGGTACCCCTAGAAAATACTGAAATAATGTGACCAAAGGGACATGTTAATTCAAGGTGTGTCCACTAATTAGCACCACAGGTGTCTACAATCTTGTAATCAGTCAGTGGGCCTATATATAGGGCTCCAGGTAGTCACTGTGTTGTCTGGTTCATGCATTCATGACCTCCAGACTGGACTACTGTAATGCATTACTGGGAGGCTGTCCTGCATCCTCAATTAACAAGCTACAGTTAGTCCAAAATGCAGCCGCCAGGGTTCTCACTAGATCCAGAAAATATGATCATATAACCCCAATATTATCATCCCTGCACTGGCTACCTGTTCAGTTTAGAATTAATTACAAAATAGCATTACTTACTTACAAGGCTCTAAACGATCTAGCTCCCACATACCTAACCAGTCTTCTGATACGTTACAATCCACCACGCTCCTTAAGATCAGAAAACTCCGGACTACTGGTAGTTCCCAGAATATCAAAATCTACAAAAGGAGGTAGGGCATTTTCATATTTAGCTCCAAAGCTTTGGAATAGCCTTCCTGACAGTGTTCGGGGCTCAGACACAGTTTCCCAATTTAAAAGTAGACTCAAGACGCATCTCTTTAATCTGGCATACACATACAGTAATTAATTTCTTTACCTCATACTCCAGTACATCTATCGTGAATGGCAACCATGCTAATTCTTTTCACCTGCTCTTTATTTTTCCACCCATCCCGAGGCATCTGGAGATTGTTCCAGCTTCAGTAGACAGAGGCCAACCTTGCGAGGTTCCTGAGGCATCCAGAGAAGGACCTGCTCCAGCTGAATTTTTCTTCATGTTGGTTTGGATCTACACATGCTGCTCCTGAGCTCCCAGTGATCCAGACCCCCATCTGCCCTCTGCACCTGCTGACTCATCCCTGAGCTGAACTGGACTTTGTGTTAATTTAAATAACTTCTGTTATATCAAACTTTCATCTGCATAACACACATGATGTTCTACAATTTCTGTTATCTGTCATCACCCAGATGAGGATGGGTTCCCTGTTGAGTCTGGTTCCTCTCAAGGTTTCTTCCGATTGCCATCTCAGGGAGTTTTTCCTTGCCACTGTCGCCGTCACCCTTGGCTTGCTCATCAGGGACAATCTCATTATCTAGACACATTTTTCTTACACATATATACATTTCCATAAGTCTTCTTTTCATTTTCTTTTCATTTCTGTGAAGCTGCTTTGAGACAATGACCATTGTTAAAAGCGCTATAGAAATAAAATTGAATTGAATTGAATTGAATTGAATTGAATTTGGTGACATGGTATGTACCACACTCAACATGGACCAGAGGAAGCGAAGGAAAGAGTTGTCTCAGGAGATTCGAAAGAAAATTATAGACAAGCATGTTAAAGGTAAAGGCTATAAGACCATTTCCAAGCAGCTAGATGTTCCTGTGACTACAGTTGCACATATTATTCAGAAATTTAAGATCCATGGGACTGTAGCCAACCTCCCTGGACGTGGCTGCAGGAGGAAAATTGATGACAAATCAAAGAGACGGATAATCCGAATGGTAACAAAAGAGCCCAGAAAGACTTCTAAAGAGATTCAAGGTGAACTTCATGCTCAAGGAACATCAGTGTCAGATCGCACCATCTGTCGTTGTTTGAGCCAAAGTGGATTACATGGGAGACGACCAAGGAGGAAAAATGAAGCATACGAAGAAAAGAACACTGTCCCTACTGTGAAACATGGAGCAGGCTCTGTTATGTTCTGGGGCTGCTTTGCTGCATCTGGCACAGGGTGTCTTGAATATGTGCAGAGTACAATGAAATCTCAAGACTATCAAGGAATTCTAGAGAGAAATGTGCTGGCCAGTGTCAGAAAGCTGGGTCTCAGTCGCAGGTCATGGGTCTTGCAACAGGACAATGACCCAAAACACACAGCTAAAAACACCCAAGAATGGCTAAGAGGAAAACATTGGACTATTCTAAAGTGGCCTTCTATGAGCCGTGACCTCAATCCTATTGAGCATCTTTGGAAGGAGCTGAAACATGCTGTCTGGAAAAGGCACCCTTCAAACCGGAAACAACTGGAGCAGCTTGCTCATGAGGAGTGGGCCAAAATACCTGCAGAGAGGTGCAGAAGTCTCATTGACAGTTACAGGAATCGTTTGATTGCAGTGATTGCCTCAAAAGGTTGTGCAACAAACTATTAAGTTAGGGGTACCATCATTTTTGTCCAGGCCTGTTCCATGAGTTAATTTTTTTTTTTAATAATTCTGTTGAAGCATGGTTGAAAAGCAATGTCTGACTTTCATTGGTTAACATTCATAGAATTCTTATTTATTATTACTTTTGTCAGATTAAAGTTATTTCTGTGACCATTGTGAGTTTTTCTTTCATTGATCGAACGGTACCAACAATTTTGTCCACGTGTGTAAGTTTCATGTGCATCAGGTCCTTCAACGTCTGCTGGAAAATAAACTCTACGTCAAGGCTGAGAAATGTGAGTTTCATTGTGAGTCCACCTCCTTCCTGGGGTATACCATCTCACCTTCAGGCATTCAGATGGACCTGGTCAAGGTAAAGGCCGTCACGGATTGGCCCACACCATCATCAAGACGGGAGCTTCAACGCTTTTTGGGCTTCGCCAATTTCTATCGGCGTTTCATCCGTGGCTACAGCACAGCGGCAGCCCCACTCACATCTCTCACATCCACCAAGACCCCTTTCCAATGGAACCCCCTAGCAGAGAAGGCATTCATGGAGCTCAAGCAGCGCTTCACCACAGCACCCATCCTCACCTTCCCTGATCCATCCTTCCAGTTTGTGGTTGAAGTGGATGCATCTGAAACGGGGGTTGGAGCCGTGCTCTCTCAAAGGACAATCACGGACAACAAACTTCATCCATGCTCCTTCTTTTCCCGTCGGCTCACTCCCCCCGAACGCAACTACGACATTGAGGATCGCGAATTACTAGCAGTTAAGCTAGCCCTTGAGGAGTGGAAACACTGGGTAGAAGGTGCTGAAGACCCATTTCTTGTCTGGACCGATCATAAGAATCTTGAATATCTCAGGTCAGCAAAGAGACTCAACTCACGTCAGGCACGCTGGTCACTTTTCTTTTCCCGCTTCAATTTCACACTGTCATACCGTCCAGGATCCAAGAATACCAAGCCCGATGCCCTTTCCCGACAGTTCCCCGCACCCCAGGACATATCCACTATGGAGACCATCCTCCATCTTTAGACCTCAGTGTCTTGTAGCTGCGACCCAGCTGGATGTGGAAAACCTAGTTCTGCAATCTCTTGAACAGGAACCAGGTCCCAGTAATGTCCCATCCGAGCTACTTTTTGTCCCTCTATCTGTTCGCCCTCAAGCCTTAGAATGGGGCCACAGCTCCAGGCTAGCTTGTCACCCGGGGGCGACCCGCACCCTTTCATTGCTCCATCAACGTTTCTGGTGGCCAACCATCAAGGAGGACGTAAAGAGTTTTGTGGCATCCTGTGATGTCTGCGCCAGAAATAAGACGACAAATCGTCCCCCTGAGGTTCTCCTAAGACCCCTCCCCATCCCTCATCGCCCCTGGTCCCACATTTCACTCGACTTTGTAACCGGATTGCCACCTTCCGACAATAATACCTGCATTCTAACAGTGGTCGACCGGTTTTCCAAGTCAGCACATTTCATCCCTCTACCCAAGCTCCCATCCGCCAAGGAAACGGCTGGACTCCTCGTCTCTCATGTCTTTTGACTTCACGGCCTTCCATTGGACATTATATCGGACAGGGGTCCACAATTCTCGGCGCAATTATGGAAAGCCTTTTGTGGTCTTATTGGCGCCACACCCAGCCACTCCCAGAGCAACGGCCAAACTGAGCGCATGAACCAAGAATTAGAGAAATCACTGAAATGCATGGCTTCACGGGACGCAGCTTCTTGGAGTCGTTTTCTCCCCTGGATTGAGTACGCCCATAACTCGCTCCCCACATCCTGAACAGGGCTATCACCCTTTCAGTGCTGTCTTGGCTATCAGCCACCATTATTCCCCACCCAGGAGGAAGAGACTGCAGTCCCTTCAGCCCAAGCCTTCATTCGCCGCTGTAAGAGAACATGGCAGCGGGCTCGCGCTCAACTACGACATACTGTGATCATCTTTCAGCGAAAAGCCAATCGCCACCGCTCAACCACTCCAGTTTACTGTGTTGGCCAAAGAATTATGTTCTCCACACGTGACCTACCCCTCAAGACTACGTCCAAGAAACTCTCGCCTAGGTTCATTGGCCCGTTCACAATCTCTCGCATAATTAATCCATGTTCTGTCAGATTGGCTCTGCCATTATCCATGCGACAAATTAACCCCACGTTCTATGTCACCCAGGTCCGTCGACTGGTCCCATATCTTTTATTGATGGAGGCAAAGCTTTCACAGTCCGCAAAATCCTTAAGTCCCGCCGCCGTGGGCGCGGCTTCCAGTATTTGGTGGACTGGGAGGGATATGGACTGGAGGAAAAAAGTTGGGTACCAGCCAGGTTCATCTTGGATCGTTCTTTGATTACCGACTTCCACAACCTTCACCCAGAGGCACCTGCAAGAAAGCCAGGTGGCATTCGTAGAGGAGGGGGTACTGTCACGGCATGTCAGGTAACACCCATGTCTCAAGCAAAGCCCTGATTACCTGTGCATTCCAGCTCCATATCCACCCCGCCTCCTGCTTTTCAATGCCTCATTCACCGCTCTCATCACACCTGTTCTCAATTCCTAATCATCTCAACTACCTATTTATACCATGCTCTAACATCATCACGTTGCCAGATTTTTGTGTGCTACTCATGCCCAGTATTCCAGCATTCCTTTCCGTTTCGGATCACGACCACGCTCTGTTTCACCGACCTCGTCTTTGTCTCACGTCTTGGATATATTGCCTTCTCGTATTTACTGTTGCCGACATCCGGAATTGTCTCTCGACGACGAACTTGGATTACGGACTCTCTTGACTCACCGGCTTTGACCCCCACCCATCTCACGACCACGAGTGATCTTCACGCCGGCAAACACAGCAGCGCTCGCTCTCCTCACACGCCGGCTGCACACTTCTGCATTCCCGTCGCGGAGCTCATTGACTGGAAACTCTGTGCTCGCTCTTCACACACGCAAGCTGCACACTTCCGCATTCCCATCGCAGAGCTCATTGACTGGAAACACTTTGCTTATTCTCCACACACGCCGGCTCCCCACTTCCGCATTTTCGCCGCGGAGCTCGTTCAGAGTCACGGTAGCACTTGCTCTGCACTTGGATCCTTCACCCCCACGAACCCGCGTGACAGATATATATTCTTTTCTCCTTTCTTAAAGTTTAGCTTCTCATACAATTCACTAGATGCCTGTTATTTAGATGATGCCACTTCCCTCTTTATCTTACATTGCATCTCCTTGTGCTCCTGTTTACTCTCCTCATCTCTCTTACTATCCCAATTCGTTTTTGCAAGCCTCTTTCTCTTGATGCTTTTCTGTAAATCCTCATTCCACCAACAAGTTTTCTTTTCGTACTTCTTCTGTCTTGATGTCATGCAAAATACCTTCCTAGGGCGTTTTCACACTGGCAACGATCTGTTCCGTTCTGTACCCGAGCACGATTTCTCCCCCTCCCCAATCCCCCCGCAGGTTTGCGTTCATACCGTAATAGCGATTGTGATCCCGGGCACACTTGCGTATTTACACAACCAGAAACAGTAGGTGGCGGTAGAGAGGTAGTTGATGTTTTTCGCCAGAAAAAAACTAAGAAAGAAGAAGAAATGCCCACTCGGGTCATGAACTGTGAGACACCTGTTAATTCTCCGTGTGGATGTTTTTATTTTTTGTGACAAAAACAACAGCACTGTAAACATCATGCCTACTGACACATCTGTCGCGCGACTCAGAGGGTGCTGCACGGACTACACGAGGCACTGAGGAATGACTTTACAACTCTACTCTGTAAGGTGAGCAATCAGGTGCATTACTTTCTTTAGTCATAACACATGAGCGTTATTTAAAAATTTTACTTTTTTATCATAAAAATAAAGTGTTTATGTACACTGTAAATTAATCACAGATATAAACAATGAATAAATAGATGCAGAAATGCTACAAATAAGTATAATGCCTGCTAGAATAAAGTTCAACAAATAGCATAGATACATATAATAAATGATAAATATCTAATCATGCATTTTTCTGTTCTCCTCAGGATCATCTGGGTTCAAGAGAGGGGTGGTGTGAGATGGCAGCATGTCCTTGTGACCAGAAGAGATCAGTGGGGTATTCCAGAAAGCTGGGTTAACTTACCATTTGGTAAATCTCAACCTCCGGGTTGATTTACCCCAAACCCGCATACCATGAGTATGTCGGTTCCAAAACCACTGAGAAGAGTAAGTTTAATCAACCTCCTACTGGTTAGCCAGAGTTAATGCACGTGCACGGTGTATACATAAAGACATTTTCAATGTATCACCAATTTCACGAGTCAAAATGGAAAATCGAAGTGAAAAAAAAGACAGCGGCATACTTCACAGAGGCGGAGTTGGAGGTTTTAATGCAGCATATGAAGAATTCAAGCCAATAATAATGAAAAAAAGCAATACAGCTGCATCGGCTAAAGAAAGAGAGTTGGCTTGGCAAAAAATAACAGGCAGAGTAAATGCATGAGAGTATTAAATAGCAAATTTGACATCGGCTTCCCTTTTATTAAACCCTAATGCTCAAAGTAACTTTTATTGAGTACTGTTAACGTAAATAATTGCAATTAGTTCATATTAATAGACCTTTTTGAGTATTCAGAACTTTTCGGGGTTTATTAGTTTGTAGAAATGACACTTTTCAAGTTAGCTGAACAAATTTGATATTTCAAGTAATCGTAAGTACGTAAGTAACAGTAACTGTCACCTTAAAGTTCCACCAACTGAAAATCTATTGAGCACCGGTGGTGTTTGACCTGCCATGTGAAAGGCCCGGGTTTGTATAATTTGTGCCTCCAAGTCCACAGGATCATCATCAAAAGTGCATGTCATGCTCAATAAACCTCTGAAACAAACTCACCCTAGAACATAACCTGCTACCGAGCAGGTTATCGTCAGAGAGTAAGTTCCTATGGTTACATGCATACCCAGAAAATTACCTCCGTTTTTGGAACCGAAAGTTAACTCCACTAACTTACTCTTAAACTTACCTGGGTATGTCACATAACCTGCTTTCTGGAATACTCCCCTGGAATGGCTACTAAATACTCCTATTAAGAAGACAACATTCCTACAAGAGAGGCTTGTGCTCTTTTTTCCCTTACCTTGCTACAGTATGTGTATATTTTCAAACTTAGCTGAAGTGCTGAAACTATTGAATTTAAAACCTCACCATGCATCAATGTTTAGTGTTTAACATGTTTTGTGGGCTGTGTGTTTATATTGTATTTTTGTAAATGTAAAAATAAATGTATACTGTAAAATCCAAGATGAGTGTGGGGGATTTGAAATAGAGACAAAGTACTGGATAGAGTGCAAAATGTTTTATTAAACATTGTTAAATTAAAATATAATTATAGTAAATTTTGTAACAAAAGTAGCTGTCAAACAGAACAAAAAATATAAACATTAAAATGTAGCATATTTTTATATTTACTTGTACTTGCATAGCCAGAGGTTGTGTGTTAATGAAATTAAGACAACAGTTGGTCCATCGTCTGCATCAACGTCCTATTCAATCTCTTGATGTTTCTTCCTCTGTATCTGTAGTCAGTGCTTCTCCATCTAAATTTAAGATTTCATGCAGGCATTATGAGTCTCCTGCTCTTGCACGTCAGGTTTTGTCTCTTTCTTCTGTTGTTAGCTGGTCTTGTGCTAATATCAGAGGTCTGAGTCTGTGTTTCTGCAAGAAAGTATAAAAGCAAGAAATTAGCTGAAAGTTGCAAACATAACAGCTTGTACAAATCTTACAATGGTGTCCTCCTTGGTCGTCTCCCATTTAATCCACTTTGGAAGGGTACCAACAGTTTTGTCCACGTGTGTATGTGTGGAGCTTATGTGGCTCATCAGCATCTCAGTTTTTATAAGTGTCTCTGAGATGTGTTGGAGAATATACATGAAGGTTATACATAAAATATGATTAAAGAGTAAAGTATCTGTAACTCTAATAGCTACATAAGCACAACACTTGAGTTCATTACATTCTACTCTTCTGAACAGTGAAATGATCTGAGGCCTTAAAGTGAGCAGACATGAGGAGCATTCGAAGTTAACTTTGTTGTGAGCTAATGTGAAAGGATCATCCTGTATATCTTATTATATGCATTTAAATGTCACCACAAGATCCACAGATAATTATCTGGAGATGTGGTGATAATATGAGACTCTCTTTAACAGTGTTAATAACAGGAGTTAATAGTATTTAATATTAACTTACCATTCACTCGCAGGCTCTCTGCTGGACCAGGCTCCACGCTGTCCGGTTCAGATGATGAAGGTAGATGTTGTCGTGGGCCAGAGGGGTTCCGACTCGATCACACTGGATGGTTTTTATCCTATTGTTTATCTTTTCCTCACTTCAGTATCGCACGCGCACTGTGTGCTGCTCGAGCCGCAGTTTGTTTAACTCGGCATTGCTCAGTGCTGCTGTACGCGCCTGCGTCTAAACACGTTTGTTTGTGTACAGAGGCGAACTGGAATTACGTCACTTCCTGTTTAGAGCATGAGCGTGTACTTATGTCCCACCTTCCGTGCTCAGGAACGCATGAATCGTTCCCGAGACCACCTCAGCAATCAGTCCAGGGATTCGTTCCCGAGCGCGGAACGATTCGGAACGATTGCATTCTCACAAACAAAAATCTGCTGGTCCCGGGGCCAAGTGTACTCGGAAACGGATCCGGGACCCCAGCGTGAAAACGCCCCTAGATGTCTCCCTTACCACTTCTGCAGTAGCTGACCTGCACCAGTCATACAACATCTCTTCATCTCTACACAGTATCTGACTCACCTCCATTCTGAATTTCACACACAAATCTTCATTCCTTAACTTCCACCATTTAAATCTGCGTTCAGCCCTCACTCTCATTTTTTTCTTGTGTGCCTTCAAAGTCATCCTGAAGGCTACCATCCAATTTTGTGTAGCTACACTACCCCTTGCATCCACCTTACAGTCTCTAATCTTCTCCAGATTGCATCTCCTACACAGGTGACTGTGACTTAAAAGCTAATACAAGCTCAGAATGTTTGATACTTTGAAGGTAAGTACAATGATGTAAATTTGAAGGTAAGTATTTTGTACTTACTTTTTCTTAAGTACTTTTACTCAAGTAAATGATCTGTGTACTTTGCCCACCACAGTATATAACATAAAATAACATAAAAAACATAAGATGAATTACAGTAAATTAGGTTTTAAAATGACCTGTTGTAGGTTCCACATATATATCATGTACAGGTTCTCGCTCATTCTGAAACAAATAAAACAGCAATAGAACACTATATTCACTATTTATACAGTATTAAACTTTCTAAAAATCCTAAGTTGTATGCTTTTGTTTGTACTGTCTGCAAAAATATATCAAATTGCTCCAACCACTGACACTGTTTTAAGTTTCCTTAAATATTCTTCACATCTTTGTAAGTATTCATTACATATTACCTGTTCTTCATTTGGATCCAGGTAAACATCTGAAAGGTTAAATTTTGATTACTTATGATATGCATAAAATGCCACCATAGAAATTTATGTGAAAGAATTACCTTCTTCTAGTTTAGGAGCAGGTATTGCTGGAGGGCTCTTCCTAGGGGGCAGCTTCTTTCCAGCCCAATCTTTGTGGGAGACTTCATGACCTTAAATAGATTAAAAATAAATAAATTAAAAAATAAAACGAACAGCTTTTGTGTGCTGGAAGGCTTTTAAATGAGAAGGCTTCAAATATTCTGTTAGGTCATATATGATTTCAGGCCCTATCTCACGTATTCACTCACTTTCAGAACTGACTTTAATTGCAGTGGATCGGGAACATATTCCAGAAATCCTAGTCATGTGATGAAAACATGGGACCTATACTGCAATTTTACATTTTTTTTATTAGTCAATCCACCTGGCATTCATCATCTATCTGGCTTTATCCTGAACTCTTAGTGGCAAGTCTGTGTCTATGGAGCTTGAATTGCTCTGGTTTCCTCCCACTGTCCAAAGACATGTAGATTACACTAATTGGCATTCCCAAATTGCCTGATGTGTGTCAATGATCATGAGTGGGTGTATATGTGTCCCCTGCGATGGCTTGGCACCCCATCCAGGGAGTACCCCACCTCGTGCCCCAAGTTTCCTGGGGTAGGCTTCAGACCCCCTACAACCCTATATATAGGATAAAGTGGTATACACGATGAACATTTCACATTTCAAAGTCATTCGTGAAATGACCGCCAGGTGGCACAAAGTGTAATTTTCAGGGTTTTTTTTTAAACAATTAGAGATAATGTCATAAAAAGTTATAATATTTTGTATGGAAGAACTACTACAGTATTTGGTAATTTCCACATCATGGAGTACTTTATACAACAAACATGAAAAATGACTGACATTTACTGTACAGTAATGAATTAAAAAAAAAGAAAAAAATGTTTAGACAGATGATCAAGTTCACAAGCTGACAGTTTTATTAGAATTAACTGTTATATAGCCTCTCTGTTTGTATCTGTTTATTGTTGTTATTTAAAAAAAATACATTTAAAGACATCAAACTTTAAATATAGAAATAACTGAAAAAAAGACTTTCAGAATAGAACATTAGAATAACTTAAAAAATGTATTGTCTTACATTTGTTTAAAAGTTTCATTGGATTTTTTTCTGGAATTTTGTTGTACTAAATCATATTTATGCAGTATAATAAGGGAATTCTAGGTTGTTGTGTTGTAGTGTTACTGCATGTGCTTTACAATGTCAGACAACATTCAAACTCAGTTAATGCACTTCTCCTGCCCCATCCTCTCTGACTGCTGATGACTTTGCCACATTCTATGATGGGAAAATTGCAGCAATCCACCAGTCCTTCGCTCCCAACACCACTCCTCCACCAGAGCTTCAGGACCTTCCCTTCCCTCCCTTAGCAGAATTCTCCAACCTGTCATCTGATGAGATTCAGAAATCATCATGTCATCCAACCCCACCACCTGTTCATTAGTCCCAATCCCTTCCACAATGCTCCAGGCCATACCATGAGACATCCTTCCCTTAATCACAACCATCATCAACCATTACATATTCTATATCACAGACTGTGTCTGTTCCCCGAGCTAAACATAAATTTAGAAAGACTCAGAAAGTCTGTTTTAGTAATTTAATTAACATAGATACCACAAACTCAGATCACACTGAATGCGCAGCCGGCAACTCTGATCTGAAGCTAGGACTGTTAAATATTAGATCTCTCGCATCTAAAGCAGTTATTGTTAATGAAATTATCACAGATCAGGAGTTTGACATCTTATGTTTAACAGAAACCTGGATTAAACAGGACGAGTATGTAGCTCTAAATGAAGCTAGTCCTCCTGGATACAGCTACATACACCAGCCTCGGCTAACTGGTAGAGGAGGAGGAGTCGCAGTTATTTATAACGATAATCTTTCTCTCGTACAAAAACACAGTTTTAAATCTAATGCATTTGAAGTTCTCTATAGTAACATAAAGTCAGCTCAGTCGATCCCGCTACTCATCATTTACAGACCCCCAGGGCCGTACTCGGAGTTTCTCTGCGAATTTGCAGATTTCCTCTCAAACCTTGTTGTTTCTGTAGACAAAGTGTTAATTGCTGGAGACTTTAATATTCATTTTGAGAATCCAGAAGACCCTCTGAGAACAGCATTTATGTCCTTACTGGACTCAGTAGGAGTAAATCAGTGTGTAGTAGGACCCACTCATAAAGCAGGTCACACTTTAGATTTAATATTATCCTTCGGATTAATTATAGGAAATATAACCACAATTCCACAGTCTGAAGTTATCTCAGATCACTACCTTGTCTCGATTAAAGCGTGTTATAGTAATAATGTATGCAGCACAGCACCGCGCTTCCACCTTAAACGTACATTTACATCAAATACCGCACAGAGCTTTATCAATAATCTTCCAGAATTATCAACTTTGATTGGATCGCCATCTGACTTCACAGAACTCGAACAGGCGAATGAATATCTAGAGTCAGCACTTCGTTATAGCTTAGATAATGTAGCTCCAGTTAAAAGGAAAATGATTAGAGATAAGAAACTCGCTCCTTGGTATAATGACCACACCCGTGCTTTAAAACAAACCGCTCGAAAATTCGAACGTAAATGGCGCCAAACTAAATTGATAGTATTCAAAATAGCTTGGAAGGAGAGCATCCTGAACTATAAAAAAGCTCTCAGTGATGCTAGATCAACGTATCTCTCCACTCTTATAGAAAATAACAAAAACAACCCGAGATTTTTATTTAATACCGTAGCTACCTTAACTAAAAACAAGACCACTGCAGAAATCTCCACAACAACATCATGCAGTAGTGAGGATTTCATGAACTTTTTCAATAATAAAATCATAAATATTAGGCAAAAAATTCAGGCTTTGAAAACAGACAATTTAAATAATTCAGATGATCTAACCACATCACATCAGAACTTAGAACACTTTACTCCCCTTGAAGCGAGGGAACTAATTTCACTCATCTCTTCTTCAAAATCGTCAACCTGTATATTAGATCCTATACCGACACATTTTCTCAAACAGATAGTACCAGCAATAATAGAACCCCTGTTGAAAGTAATTAACTGTTCACTCAGTAGTGGGTATGTCCCCAAATCCTTTAAATTAGCCGTTATTAAACCGCTAATCAAGAAACCTGACCTTGACCCCTGTCTGCTTTCTAATTACAGGCCGATATCAAACCTTCCCTTTATCTCCAAGATTTTGGAAAAGGTAGTATCACAGCAGCTATGTTCACATCTACACAGAAATAGCATAAATGCCTCCGAGTGGCGCAGTGGTTAAAGCGCTCGCCCTATCATCCGGAGATCGCTAGTTCGAATCCCGGGTGGTGCTGTAACCTCTCGCAGCCGGAGGTCTAGAGAGAGCTGATTGGCCGAGCTCTCTCAGAGGGGAGGGATGAGAGGTACTTAGTGCTCCTACATTAATCACGGCTCTACAGCCAGTCAGGGGCGTCTGTGAGCTCGCGCAACGGAGGGAGCGGATAGCGCTGTCCTCCGAGTGTGTTACGCCGCCCCCAACGGTGCGCGAGCGAGCAGTTCGAAAAGATGCGGTCGGCTGGCGTCACGTGGTTCGGAGGAAACACGTGATAGTCTTCGGCCCTCCTGGCTGAGTGGTAGTAGTAGCCTTAATGTGGGAGCCCCCTAGTGACGGGGAGGAATTGGACACGACTAAATTAGGGAGAAAATCGGGGAAAAAAAAAAAAAAAAAAAAAAAAAAAAAGAAATAGCATAAATGAACTGTATCAGTCAGGATTTAGGCCTCATCACAGTCATAACACTTGTTAAAGTAGTAAACGACCTCCTATGGGCCTCTGATCAGGGTTGCGTCACTATACTTGTGTTACTGGACCTCAGTGCAGCTTTTGACACCATTGATCATAGTATTCTCCTTCACAGATTAGAAAAGGTAGTAGGAATTAAGGGAACTGCCCTCTTGTGGCTCAGATCCTATTTGACTGATCGTTATCAGTTTGTAGATTTAGATGGTGACCATTCCTCATGTTCTCAAGTGGAGTTTGGTGTTCCACAGGGCTCAGTTTTAGGCCCACTGCTTTTTTCCCTTTACATGCTTCCTCTGGGCAACATAATTCGTAAACATGGTATTAGTTTTCATTGTTATGCTGATGACACACAATTATATGTCTCAGCAAAACCAGATGAGAAAAACCAGTTTGCTAAAATCGAGCAGTGTGTGCAGGATATACGAGATTGGATGTTAATTAATTTTCTTCTGCTTAATCCTGATAAGACAGAAGTTCTGGTCATAGGACCACAAGTAGCTAGAAGTAAGCTTTCTGATCACACTGTAACTTTAGATGGCCTTTCTGTTCCATCAAGTGCAACAGTAAAAGACCTCGGTGTGATTATAGATTCCAGCCTTTCGTTTGAAGCTCATGTAGATAATATCACCAGGATAGCTTTCTTTCACCTTAAAAATATTGCCAAGATAAGAAACATATTGTCACTAAATGATGCAGAAAAACTAGTTCATGCTTTTATCACGTCTAGGTTGGACTATTGTAACGCCTTACTGTCTGGTTGTTCAATTAGGTGTATAAACAAGCTTCAGTTAGTACAGAATGCAGCAGCAAGAGTCCTCACTAAAACCAGAAAATACGAGCACATCACCCCTATCTTATCTACACTGCATTGGCTCCCTGTGAAATTTCGCATCGATTTTAAGATACTACTTTTGACATTTAAAGCACTAAATGGTCTCCCGCCACAGTATTTGAGTGAACTGTTAGTGTCTTACGATTCGCCACGCCTACTTCGATCAAAGAATGCAGGCTGCCTGTCAGTACCACGTATTATTAAAACTACAGCAGGGGGCAGAGCTTTTTCTTACAAAACCCCGAAGTTATGGAATAGTCTTCCTATTAATGTTCGGGCCTCAGACACAGTCTCAGTGTTTAAGTCTAGGCTAAAAACCTATTTATTTAGCCAAGCATTTTTGTAAATAGATTAACCTTAGGTAAAGGAGCAGATCTGGGGGACTCATAGACGTAGAGTATTCTGGTGAACTGGTATGTTTAGATGCTGTCCTCCCCACTCTCATTGTTCACTCAGGTTTGTTGACGGTGAGGTGATTGGTTGCTTTTACATCTCAGGGAGCCCTCATGTTTGTGTTTCCTTCTGGCTCTCCCTTTTAGTTATGCTGTTATAGTTAGTCCTGCCGGAGTCTCTGCTTGCACTTTGCACTAAATATACATTCACCTATACATGTTGACTGTGACCATACCTAACTGCCATCTCTCCTTATTTTCTGTTCTCTCCTTTTCTGCTCTCTCCTCTCTCTCTCTCCCCCTCTTCTTTCCCTCTCTCTGTCTCTCTGTCGAGCTATACATGTTTCGATCCTGAGTTGCCAGTGATCCAGACCCCTCTGCCCTCTGGAGCCGTCTAACCCATCCTGGAGTCCTGCTTCTGGTTGGAGATCTCGTCGCATGGATGCCCCGTGTGGTCTGCCTGGATTCGTATGGTGGCTGGGGATGGTTTCCATGAAGACTGTCCTGTCATCGAGTGATGCTCTGGGGACCTGTGACTTCAGTTGTTCGATAACTCAGGACCGGATTCCCCTACAGTCTACCTGAGCCTCCGGGAACAAACTGGACTCATTTTAATTTTAAAACATCTCCTGTTATACTGAACTTCCAGTCTTACACATTTTTATGCTGAGCAATTCCTGCTATCCGTTATCACCCAGATGAGGATGGGTTCCCTGTTGAGTCTGGTTCCTCTCAAGGTTTCTTCCTATTACCATCTCAGGGAGTTTTTCCTTGCCACCGTCGCCCTCGGCTTGCTCATCAGGGACAATCTTGTCATTTTGATTCATATACATTGCATAAAAACTTACTTCTTTTTATTGTGTAAAGCTGCTTTGCGACAATGTCAATTGTTAAAAGCGCTATATAAATAAAATTGACTTGACTTGACTATATCATCTGGTCATGTTTCTGCTGTTTTTAAGAAAACAAGGGTTATTCCCATCCTCAAGAATCCCTTCCCAACCCTTCCAACAGAAGTTAACAACTACCGCCCAGTATCACTTCTCTTTTTTATTTCCAAAATTCTTGAAAGGACTGTTTATAACCAAATGTCTCTTTATCTCTTACAGAACAACCTTAATGATCCAAACCAATCTGGATTCAAAGTGGCACATTCCACAGAGAATGCCCTTCTATCAGTAACTGAGAAGCTCCATGCTGCTTGAGCTAAACTGTCATCTGTCCTCATCCTCCTGGACCTGTCAGCTGCATTTGACACAGTGAACCACAAGATTCTATTATCTATTCTTACAAGCCTTGGAATCTGTGGAACAGTGTGGCATTGGTTTGCTTCTCACCTAGAAGATAGGTCGTATGAGGTGAAATGGAGAGGATCCACATCTGCCCCAAGCAGACTCTCAACTGGTGTCCCACAGGTCTCAGTACTTGGTCCCCTTCTGCTCTCCCTCTATACTCGGTCTCTTGGTAAGGTCGTTTCATTGCATGAATTTTCATGCCGTTTTTATGCAGATGACACACAACTAACTCTTTCATTTCCTCCCTCATATACTCAGGTTTCCACCCAGATCTCAGCATGTCTGTCAGACATCTCATCCTGGATGACAGCTCATCAGCTGAAGCTCAATCTGAGTAAAACTGAACTGCTGTTCATCCCTGGTGACTCATCCCCAGGTCAAGACCTTGTGATATCCCTGGACAACAATCAGATCACTCCTTCAGCCACCTCCTGCAATCTTGGAGTAACTGTGGACAATCATCTGTCATTTTCCCCCACACATAGCTAACTTCACTTGCTCTTGTTGATTTCTTGCTTCACAGGATACTCAGGTGCTTGTTGATCCAGAAAACACATCCTGTTTTCAACCTTCCCAAGCTCTCCCACACCACCTCACTCCTCCGCTCCCTGCACTAGCTTCCAGTGCAGGAAGATTTTTGCTTCCTGTAGCTGCCCACATCAAATTCATAACCCTGATGCTTGCCTACAAAGCTTAAAAGGCCCAGCACCCACTTACCTCTCTGCTCTAATCACACCACCCTCCAGCACTGCTCGCCTCGTCCCACCATCTCTCAGGGATCGAGGACGACATTCATCGAGACTCTTTCCTGTTCTGGCACCTAGGTGGTAGAACGAACTTCCTCTAGATGTCTGTACAGCAGAGTCATTGACGATCTTTAAACGACGACTCAAGACGTATCTGTTTCTTCAATACTTGGACTATACTTGGTATTTTAACTTTATATTTTATAAAAATGGATCCCTACCAGTTCTGGTCCATTTTTCTAAATCTCAGTCTCTTCCATTCCATGGACTAAAAAACGGTAACAACGGCAATTTTAGAATCTATAGAAGCTCCATGGTCCGTACACAACCTCTCGCGGGCGAACTTCTCAGAGTATGACATTTTCACGAGGGTGGGTCTAAGAAAAACACATCACGGTTTATTAATCCTCAGTTTTATTAATCTGTGCACCCAGTTTAGGTTTAGTATTTGTTCGAACTAAATTATAACACTCAGAAAGACCTTTTGTTTGGGTTAAAGTGACTGATGTGCCTAACTTTTTTTCAGCAGAGCCTCTGTTTCACTGAATAATCCATGACTTTCCATGAATATGTAAGACCTGTTTACACCTGGATCAGGTGATACAAGGTTTTCCCCAGGACTCCTATTGATGTGTCAGTTGATCACACCTATACATTCAGATTTCATACATCCATGCGCCCCATGTCGCAAAAGGCTTTGTTGCATTTCTGCGGAACTATTATTGACGTTTATTTTAGTCTCACTTTGCCAAAGGCAGCACCTATTTAGATAGTATATATATATGTATATACAGTGGTATGTATGGTAGTATAGTAGTATATATACACCACTATCCTACCACTGATTGCGCCCTTTTGTCTGCTCCGCAAAAGCTGCCACCCTCTGTGATTGAAACAAAGCTGGGCAGCATCGCCTCATTCACACACACTCAGATCACAAAGAGTAGCAACTCCCGCAAAGAAGACCAAACGCAAAAAATCAAACAGTTCCCCAGAAAAACAACGTAGATACATTTTATTTTATTCAAGCCCTTGTTGTCACTCCCCCCAAACAGCACAGCAATGAGCATTTACTTATATCCAAACAGATTTGTTTACATAAATCAGTGATCAATAGCTCATGATACATACATTTAAACAATTTATTTATACATATGTATCCGTTTTACATGGAAATTTACAGGGTTGTCACTGAATGATTTACCCTGAGAAAGAGCAGTTAAGATAAGAACAGTGTCAGCTGGCATACCTAAAAATAGAATTACCTAAAATTAAACCTAAAAATTATTTTTTATAGTCTAAATAAAAATGTTTTTCTAAACTTGGGCTTTTGTTGTTTACTTACAATATTTGTTCATTTAACAATGTCATTTTAATGAGGATTGGCTCCGGGGTATTGAGACGGGGGTTTTCTATAAATTCATCCTACCCATCAGTCTCTCCTACCCAAGCTTACCATGCTTGCACTTGTGCAGACCAAATAATGTCACACTCCACCAAATAAATACATACTACTAGATCTAAGACTTGTAGGTTTATGTTTAGTATTGAGAGTTTTTTATTTGTGTTTTTTTTAAGTGTTTTATTGTACATTTTATTTTTTCCAGTCACAGGATTTAAACCCTGATATCCCTTCGCCTCCCTGTAACGCCATGCCTACTCATTATTATATTACTCATTATTTAAAAAAAAAACATTAAGCTGCACTATCCTGACATGTGGTAGGATTTATATGGGTAGGATTTTCTGTTAAAGAAGGAAAAAACGATTATAACTATAATTTTTCTACAGTTGGAAAATCAGATAAGGTAGAATAAAACGCTAGAACACCGGCATCGTGATCCCCCGTTTTAATTTCCTACGTAGTCTAATCAGCGTTCAACCACATGCATAAAGTTTTCAAGAGTGCACTGACAGAAGTAGACTAGTGATTATGAATGCATCGGGTAAAAACAGCAAGGAGACTACTGACCTTTTAATAATTAATTGATAAATTAGTGATTACTTTGTTTTCGGCTGTAGTGATGAAAGTAATCATGTCATCTCATCATGTCCGCAGCAGTGGATGAGCCTATATTCATGTTTCATATAAATTTCATAGTCTGACATTTGTTTTCCATTAGTTTAGGTAAAATCACGACTTTTCACCGAAACCAATAAAGAATAGTGCACCCTGTTTCCTTTCATTATTTTACAAAATGAAAGTTTTGTCATCATTGTGAGTGCACTTATATAAAAGTAGAGACTTATAAAGGTTATGTAGCCTATATAGTTTAATTATACAGTTTTTGCACATTAATCTGACAATAACAGATACATAACATACTACAACTTTTTCCATAGGTGAGACTATTTTCTGGGTACGCTTGTGTTACACATGATAAAATTTAAACACTCACTGTGTAAACGTTTCTTTAATTCAATGCAACTAAGAAACACCTAAATTTAATTTTAATTCTAAATTTGTACTGTAATTTTAGTATTGTGATTATGAATTTATGTAGTTACAATGTTTCACTTGAATTTATCTACTACTACTTGCAGCTCTCAACGAGCTGCGGTTCATTAAACTTTGAGAGAATTAACCAAGTCTATAGTCTATAAATGCCACTTAGCATTAAAGCAAGGAAACGCACGCCCCTAATGCTGTTGCTGCAAGAGACATGCCGGTAAATCTGTTATTCCGGTTGCGTTGCATCTTAATCTTAAAAAAAGTGCAATATGATCTAAAAAAAAATCAACAACAGTTGAGAAAAAAAGTAATTGACATGTATAAGTCTGGAAAGCATTACCAAGCCATTTCTAAGGCTTTGGGACTACAGTAAACTACAGTGAGAGTCATTAACCACAAATGAATAAAAACGTGGAACAGTGTAGAACATTCCCAGGAGTGGATGGGAAGTGGTGACCATTTTATTTATTCCCATTTTGATCATTATAATACAATGGTGACCACTGTATTTCCAGTGGAACATTGGATTGCGAGCATTTTGCAAGATGAGCAAAATTTCTAAATACATTTTAACTTAATAAAAGTGAGGTCCTGATATACGAGTTGTACGCATGCGCTTTGTCTGCCGAGTGACACGTGATCACAACTAAGCCAATGGTTCTTCTCTCTTGCACGCAATGGGATTATGTGTAATCGTCTCCCATGCTCAGTCTTAGTGCGTGTGCGTCACTCGTATAGTCAAAATCCGACTATTTATTATAACATTGTGACCATGTGTTTGTTAGAAAAACACTGCTCTGTCAGGATAATAATTGATACAAAATATAAAGTAAAAATTTAACAAATTAACCTGCACTTTACCTTTGAAAAAAGTAAAAATTAATTTTGACAGAGCAGTGTTTCTGTTAGTATGTGTACTGTGTAAGACGAGATGAAGGAGTTGTTCTACACAAGAAGCAGTTGTACACACACTAAGGAAAACATACAGATAAGCTAACCACATCGGATCAGAACCTAGAATATTTTACTTCCCTTCCTGAGAGTGATCTCATTTCATTCATCTCTTCTGCAAAACAAATATTAGCAACAATAATGTGCCCCTTTTAAAAACTCTTCACTCAACAGTGGGTACACTCAAAAATAATTTTAATTAGCAGTTAATATGGAACATTAATTATAATAACCACTAAACCTGACCTTGACCCCTGTCAGCTGGCCAACTACTGGCTGATATCAAACCTCCCCTTGATTTGACTGATCGTTAAAAGTTTGTAGATTTAAATGGTGATGGTTCTGCCTGTTGTCAGGTGAAGTTAAATATTCCACAGGGTTCAGTTTTATGCCCACCTATTTTCTCTTTACATGCTTCCTTTGGACATCATTTTTAAGCATGGTATTCATTTCCACTGTTATGCTGATGACAGTTGTATGTCTCAGCAAATCCAGATGAGAAAAGCCAGCTTAAGAAAGTTGAAAAACATGTGAAGGACACAAGACACTGGATGCTAACTAACTTCCTTCTGCTTAATACTGACTAGACAGAAGTACTGGTACTAGGAGCGCAGGCAGCAAGAAGTAAGCTTTCTGTTCCCAAAGTAACTCTGAATGGCCTTTCTGTTTCATCATGTACAAAAGTGTACAACCTTGGTGTAATTATACAGTTGTGGCCAAAAGTTTTGAGAATGACACAATATTAGTTTTCACAAAGTTTGCTGCTAAACTGCTTTTAGATCTTTGTTCCAGTTGTTTCTGTGACGTACTGAAATATAATTACAAGCACTTCATACGTTTCAAAGGCTTTTATCGACAATTACATGACATTATGCAAAGAGTCAGTATTTGCAGTGTTGACCCTTCTTTTTCAGGACCTTTGCAATTCGACTGCGCATGCTCTCAATCAACTTCTGGGCCAAATCCTGACTGATAGCAACCGATGTTTTTTTTGGAGAGAAGTGGCTTCTTTGCTGCCCTTCTTGACACCAGGCCATCTTCCAAAAGTCTTCGTCTCACTGTGCGTGCAGATGCGCTCACACCTGCCTGCTGCCATTCCTGAGCATGCTCTGCACTGGTGGCACTCCGATCCCGCAGCTGAAACCTCTTTAGGAGACGATCCTGGCGCTTGCTGGACTTTCTTGGACGCCCTGAAGCCTTCTTAATAAGAATTGAACTTCTTTCCTTGAAGTTCTTAATGATCCTATAAATTGTTGATTTAGGTGCAATCTTAGTAGCCACAATATCCTTGCCTGTGAAGCCATTTTTATGCAACGCAATGATGGCTGCACGCATTTCTTTGCAGGTCATCATGGTTAACAATGAAAGAACAATGATTTCAAGTATCACCCTCCTTTTAACATGTCAAGTCTGCCATTCTATCCCAATCAGCCTGACATAATGATCTCCAGCCTTGTGCTCGTCAACATTCTCACCTGAGTTAACAAGAAATGATCTGAAATTACTGAAATGATCTCAGCAGGTCCTTTAATGACGGCAATGAAATGCAGTGGAAAGTTTTTTTTTCGAGATTAAGTTAATTTTCACGGCAAAGAAGGACTATGCAATTCATCTGATCACTCTTCATAACATTCTGGAATATATGCAATTTGCTATTATAAAAACTTAAGCAGCAACTTTTCCAATTTCCAATATTTATGTAATTCTCAAAACTTTTGCCCACGACTGTATATTCCAATCTTTCATTTGAAACTTATGTAGATAATATTACCAGAATAGCATTCTTTTCTCTTAGAAATATTGCCAAGATAAGGAATATATTGTAACTAAAGATGCTATAAAAATTAATTCATGCTTTAATCAACTCTAGGTTAGTTTATTGTAATGCCTTACTAGCTGGATGTTCAACTAGGTGCATAAGTTCCAGTTAGTCCATATTGCAGCAGGAGTGTCCTCACTGGATTGAGAAAATGCATTGGCAAAATTGGGCATTGATTTTAAAATATTACTGTTGACCTATAAAACACTCAATGGTCTAACGCCACAGTACCTGAATGAATTGTTAGTGTTTTACACAGGTTTTTCTTCCCTGATGCCACAGGCATATTCCATACTTTCAACTTTTTTGTAACAAACTATTTTTGTGTGCATTATGAATGATTGTTCACCACATTCAGCTAACTAAAATAATAACTTTTTCAATGTCCAAATATTTACGCACCTGACTGCCATAAAAAATAAAATAGAATATTGAAGTAGGAGAAAATATAATCCTTAAGATTATCAGGAAAGAAGAAACTACACATTTATGTCTGAGGATGCTGGAGTCTTACTAGTCTTATTAAGAAAACTGTAGCAGACGGCAGAGCATTTTCTTACCTCAAAGATAGGGAATAGGCGGGGCCTCCGAGTGGCGCAGTGGTTTAAGCGCTCGCCCTATCATGCGGAGATCGCTAGTTCGAATCCCGGGTGGTCTGTAACCTCTCGCAGCCGGAGGTTTAGAGAGAGCTGATTGGCCGAGATCTCTCTCAGAGGGGAGGGATGAGAGGTACTTAGTGCTCCCACATTAATCACGGCTCTACAGCAGGGGCGTCTGTGAGGGAGGGAGCGGATAGCACTGTCCTCCGAGTGTGTTACGCCGCCCCTAACGGTGCGTGAGCGAGCAGTTCGAAAAGATGCGTCACGTGGTTCGGAGGAAACACGTGATAGTCTTCGGCCCTCCCGCCTGAGTGGTAGTAGTAGCCTTAATGTGGGAGGAATTGACGGGGAGGAATTGGACACGACTAAATTAGGGAGAAAATCGGGGAAAAATCCAAAAGGGAATAGTCATCCAAGTAATGTTAGGGTCTCAAATACAGTCAACATTTTTCAAGTCTAAATATTGTAAATAATTATAGCATAGCTATTGTGTAGTGTCACGGTGTGGTGTGTAAATAGCGCAGGCTAAGGGTTTTGTGTGGTTTGCGCAGTCGGCTAGTGCGTGTTTTTTGTTTTTGCTTTAAAATGTAATAAACCAGTGTAGGGTTTTACATAATGTAGACATTTTAATGTGGACATAATGGCCAATGCATTCTCCACCATTAATATGTAGAGTGTACATAAAGTAGACCAAGAACCGCTGCATTCTTTACCTTCATTATGTTGTGTTTTGGCTCTGGGTCCGAGGTATATAGAATCTTTAACGATTGAGGTTAATTTGATTAACTGAATTAAAATCTATACCAATCCTGTTTATCCCGCAGCCAACAAGTATAATACAAAGTCTGGCATTCATTAATTACGAGCAAGGTAACATAAGATCTGGGCAAATGTTTAGACTTTAAAATACATATCAAGAGACAACTGTTCTTTATAACGAAACAAGAATTTATTTGAACTAATCTACGATACATGAAACTACGCTGTTTGAACGCACGCACACACACACACACAGAGGGTGACCGTTAATGAAGTTCATTTAGTACTGTTTATTACACTCTAAAAACTGCTGGGTTAAAAAACAACCCAACCATAACCCAGCTGCTGGGTCACTATTGGACAGAACGCGTGCTGGGTTGTTTTGACCCAAGTGCTGGGTTGCACCATTTAACCCAGAATTCTGGGTTGTTCATCTGACCCAACCAGTGGGTTAAATTGACACTCTTGCTGGGTTAAATGTTAAAGTGCTGGGTTATTTTATTTGACCCAACCAGTGGGTAAAATTAACACTCTTGCATGGTTGACACATTCCATTTAATTTTTTTTTATTTTCAAAAAAGACACAAAATGTACACAACTTCACATAATGTAAATAGATTGTCACAGAATAAGAAAATGTGAATAACTTAATTTTGACAAAAATGTCAGAAAAACCATATAATCTCAAGGTGACCATTTGTTAAATATAAAATAAATGTACTGTAACAAACACTCTATAAAACAAAAACAACAATACAAATCTTATAATGCCCACATGACACAAACATTTCCCATCTTAATATTTTAACTATCCGTTATTTAAGTATTACTGTTTCATTTCCTTCAAAAATGACATTAAAAACAAAAATGATAAAACTTTAAAAAATATTATTGATTAAATGTTGGCTGAAAAAACAGTTGTCCTGAAAAATTTTATGACATGAGATGAGTATTCGTGTCCATCAATCTGATCTACAGTATGCTGGAGAAACTCCCAGGTGAGAAGACACTTCTTAACATCAATAACAAAAAAAACAGTCTTCACCAAAGAGTCTGCATCAATAGCATTGCCTCCAACAAAGGTCTGTCAGGTCCCTCTTGTCTCATCCCCAAGGAACAAAACATGGAACAATGATCCAGTCTCCATATTTTGCAGATATCATCCTCATCATGTTGGTCCACCTATGGATTATACAGCATCACTTAGTGTTGCAATATAACTAACATTTACGTTGATCATTTTTGTTAAGGATGTACAGCTACATATGCATTTAATGCAAAACATTTTTTCTCTTGTCAATACACAAAAATACATAACGTGAACATGAATTTAGTGTATATTTCTGACTAATTTACCTCACTATGTAACATGTGAGGGATAATAGGATACGGCGCTCCATCTGGATTTAATACAAAACATTCACCCCTTTTCAAATTCTCAGCAAACACTAGATGAATACAATATTTAAAGGTGAATTTACAACTTATAATAAATATTTCATAAGGATAAAGAAACAGCTTGTTTTAAACTACGACTTAACCATGACGCTTTCTCATTTTTTGAATAACAAAACACAATGGAAAAATAATGTTAATCCCACACAATATTAACATCAAAGCATTTATTTTAAACAATAAAATATGCTTTCTAGTACCACAAGTTACTAAAAAAAAAGTCAAAATTTACATTAGCTTACCATAAAATACTGAATGCTCTGAGCATGATCCAGTCAGAAGTGAAGAATACGGAAAGTTCTCCAAAGAATAAACCAACTGCTGGGTCATAATAACACATCCAGTTTTTTTTTTAACAGACAGAAACAGAAGACATATTAAGACTGTCATTAAACATATCCCAATAGCTTCTTCTGACACCTATTACAGTAAATATTATAAAATATTCCAAGAGACTTTCCACACACACAGCTTTCGTGAAGATTACTAATAATTTACCTAAAATTACATTTAAGATTACATTTAGTTTTTTTTGTGTGTGTGTGTGCTACAAACGCACTTTTATCATAAAAAACAGTATAGCCGACTGTTGGAACAGAATATTAAAGCATGAACTTCTCTCACCCCCATATCAAAGTGCGACTAAAAAGGTGGAAAAGCGAATAAACATGAAAATGAGCTTGCTCTTACTACAACTACAACATTTAAAATTTAGGTAAAAATTTATATAAACTTACTATAAAATACTGCCAGCATTAAGTGGCGTGCCCCTCGTTTCAGAAGTGAAGAATCCAGAAAGTTCCTTATGCTGTGTCTCAATTCCAAGACCGAAAAGAAAAGACTTGACTTGTGAATACACACTCGAGGGTTTGAGGACACCGGGTATAGTGCAAATAGAATGCAGCATACAGGATGCGTCATACAGCCGCGATATATTATACCATAACCGTATTATACCAAAGATTACCTGTTAGAAATACACCAAATGAAATAAATCCGCTGTTTTAATCACTGCAGAGACACCACAGCCAGCAGTCGTTTTCAGAAGTTGCCGAAGTGAGCGGCTAAATGAGCACAGAGCACCGTAGGGTTGCCTGGAGCTCAAATCTCCGAAATCGTTCAGACAATTTTTAAAATAGACGCTATCTTTAATAACTGATTGATGTTTTGAGCTGTACACACATACATTCTCGCTTAAACAACACTTAAAACTATACTTTGTGAGACAATAACAGTAATATTTCGAACATTTTGCAGGCTGCCGTTTGGAGAAATAAAGAATAAACCAGTTGTTGAGTCAAAATAACCCAACCAGGTGTTCATTTGTAAATGACCTATTACATCTCATTTGACCCAGCATTACCCAACCCAACAATGTGTTTAAAGTACCCGAAATAACCCAGAATTTTGACCCAGCATGAACAACCCAACAATATGTTTGCAGAAACAACCCAGCATTTTTTAGAGTGTAGATCAAAGAAAGTCAAAAGAGCAGAGGCTTGGGTTTAATCTTACGGTTTTATAACAGTCATCGCCTGCTATAAGGTTTATTTGGCAAAACTTTAGGATGCCATTTTCTCTGGCACTAGTAGCTCTAGATGTTTAAAAAAAAAAAAAAAAGAAGAGTGAGAGGGAGATTCAGTTTGGGTCCACATGGCTCTGGCTTGCAATCCTGGTTTGGGAAACTTTTGTTTGCTAAGTGAATCTGTAAGTGATGTTTTCTTTTTTTTGTGGTATCTTGGTTTTTGTTGGACTGGACTGATTGATCTACAATTGGGGAGTTACCATGCTCTTTCCATTACTCATTTTCTGGACATTCAATTCCTGTTTCCATTAACCTGCTTATCTTATGTTTGATGTTAATTTGTCTTGTAACCTGGTTTGTGAATACATATATATGTGTTTGAGCAAATGATTTGCAACTGCCTGGAGTTTTATGTAAACATTATCACCAAAAACCAATTGAAACATCGCAAGAAATGATTCCCCCTTTACTGCAGTATTCCCAGTCAGACATTGGCTGGGTAGGTTACAGTTTAGATATGAAACGAGCACCAATTTTCAGCATGGTATGCAGCGTTGTTTGTTTACTTGCGTTACGTTTCATTCTCATCCTGTGGTTCGCCTCCAGTGAAGGGAATGACGGCGTTGCTGATTGGTTGGTGCGCTGTGGTTGAAATTACGCCTTTCAGGAAAGCCCTTTGGTGAAGAGTTGGTTGCCTGGTTACCGATGGCGGCGCTCTTGAACTTCTAAGTGTTTCTTCGTTGCAGGAGTTCTGGCACAAAGTCTCATTGAGAGACATAAAACAAACTCATTGAAGAGCGGATGGTGCTAGTAAAGGCGACGTAGCCCAAGCTGTTTAGAAGAGGTTTTTGAGGTTATTCTTCCAATGAAGAGTGGACGAGCTGCTTCCTTCAGATGACCATGACAAAGAACTAGTGTGCAGACATGCTCGGACACTGAGTTTTGACCCTTTGTGTCAGTCCGTCCCACAGGTGATTGGTCCAATTGGATATGGTTGTGGGGCTTAGCCACGACTCACTTGGCCACCTTTTGTGCATACATTAGGCCGGATTTCGGGTGTCAAGTGGGTTTTGATACCTTTTATAAAGTAATATAAAAGGAGCTTTGTTCATGCTCCCAATTTTCCATGTACACCACTGCTCTTTGAATAAAACAAGATCTCGATTGATATCATACATCCTATATCTTACACACTTTATATTATTATTATACATTATACTTTATACCTTCATCTAAGAAAAAGGGGTTTGTACATGCTGATTATTGGGTTATGCAAAATAATAAAACATAACACACAGACATAAAACAAACTCATTTAATATAAAGTATGTCACAAAAGTGAGTACACCCCTCACATCTCTGCAAAAATTTAGTTATATCTTTTCATAGGACAACATAAAGATAAATGTCTATAAAGATGGAGCCGGTGAGGTCAGCTGCCGTCACGACTGCTCCGCCCTACTTTACCTTGTTTTTGCTTTTTAAGTTAATTTTCAATAACTTTAAACTGGGTAATTCATCACCATTGAGTGCATTAAGTACGATAGAGATACTCTTATTTCTATTGGTTTACAATGTACTTACAATTCGACGTTTTTAACTCCGGATCTGAGCTGGCCGAGTGAGATCCTGAGGGAGAACAAAGGACGCGACGCGAAGCGGCGGCCCCGAGGGAAATGAGCCGGCGTCAGGAACAGGAACAGAGAACAAGCTTGATGACCTCAGGGCCAGGGTAAAGTTCCAGAGAGACATTCAGGACTGCAATCTCCTCTGCTTCACCGAGACACGGCAGCGGTGCCGGACCACGCCATTCAGCCGGCCGAGTTCTTCTTGGTTCACCGCATGGACAGGACACGGGACTCGGGGAAGACAAGGGGAGGTGGCATGTGATTAATGGTGAACAGCAGCTGGTGCAACAGTGCGAGCATTGTTCCGCTTGCACGCTCCTGCACACCCAACCTGGAACTACTGTCCATCAAATGTCGTCCTTTTTATCTTCCTCGGGAGTTTACATCGGTCATAATCAGTGCCGCTTATATTCCACCACAAGCGGACACGGACACTGCCTTATGCGAACTGCATGAGGCACTCTCACAGCACCAAACACAACACCGGGATGCTGCGCTTATTGTGGCAGGGGACTTTAACAACGCCAACCTCAAACGCGCAGCGCCGAACTTTTATCAGCACATCACCTGCCCCACCAGGAGCGAAAGGACACTGGACCACTGCTACACAACAGTCAAGGATGACTACAAGGCACAATCTCGTCCACCATGCCGCCATCTTCCCCATGCCAAAATATAAACAAAGGCTCAAACAGAGGGGGGTCGCGCGCTGGATGGATCAATCGGTGGCCGCGTTACAGGACGCACTTGATGACGCAGACTGGGACATGTTCCAAAACAGCTCCGATGATGTCAACGTGTTTACGGAAGCGGTTGTGGGATTCGTCGGGAAACTAGCGGATGATACTGTACAGAAAATGACCATCAGAATGTTTCCCAATCAGAAGCCGTGGGTGGATAAAACCATCCGCGACGCTCTGAGATCTCGCACCGTGCCTACAACGCGGGACTTGCGTCGGGGGACATGGACCTGTACAAGGCTGCGTCATATAATATCCGGAAGGCGGTGAAAGAGGCAAAGCAGCGTTACGGGAGGAAACTAGAGTCACAACTCCAACAGAGTGACTCTTGGAACCTGTGACAGGGACTAAGAACAATAACGGACTACAAAGCACCAACATCCGGTATGACGAATGCGGACATGACTCTGGCAGACGAGCTGAACATATTCTATGGTCCCTTTGAGGCTGCAGCTAAAGACGCTAGCGGCGCTAACAGCTACAGACAGGAAGTCACTGCCAGCACCGGAAACGCGTTCATCATCTCCGAGCATGACATGAGGAGAGCCTTCAAGAGAGTGAACACCAGGAAAGCAGCAGGACCAGACAGCATCTCGGGTAGCACCTGTGTTCACCAAGATATTCAACATCTCTTTATCTCAGTCGGTGATCCCTACATGCTTCAAAGAGTCCATCATTGTTCCTGTTCCGAAGAAACCCCATCCTGCTTCCCTCAATGACTATTGACCTGTAGCCCTCACCTCAGTGGTGATGAAGTGCTTTGAACGGCTGGTCAGAGATTTCATCATCTCCTCACTACCCGACACACTGGACCCACTTCAATTCGCTTACCATTCAAACTGCTCTACAGATGACGCTATCGCTCATCTTCATACATCTCTCACTCACCTGGACAGTAGAACGGGGAATTATGTTAAAATACTTTTCATCGACTACAGTTCAACATTTAAATACCATAATTCCCTCCACACTCACCACCAAGCTGGAGCACCTGGGACTCAGCTCATCTCTGTGTCAGTGGATCTCCAACTTCCTAACTGGCAGACCACAGGCTGTAAGGATGGATGGACATGTCTCAGCCTCCCTCATGCTCAGCACTGGAGCACCACAGGTGCTACAGTACTCACTGTACACACATGACTCCGTAGCCTCTACCAACTCCACCACCATCAAGTTTGCTGATGACACCGTCGTGGTGGGCCTGATCACTGACAATGATGAAACGGCCTACCTGGAGGAGATTGGAAATCTGGAGAACTGGTGCCAGAGGAACAATCTCCTCCTGAACGTCAGCAAGTCAAAGGAGTTGGTAGTGGACTTTAGCACAAAGCAGGAGAGGAACTACCAGACCCCTGTCATCAACAACAGCCCAGTGGAAAGAGTAGACAGTTTCAGATACCTCGGTGTCCACATCAAGCAGGCCCTGTCATGGTCCTATCAACACTGTGGTGAAGAAGGCCCAACAGCGTCTCTACCACCTCAGGCGCTTGAGAGACTTTAGACTGCCCTCTAAGGTGCTCAGGAACTTTTACTCCTGCACCATAGAGAGCATCCTGATGGGAAACATCACGACCTGGTTCGGGAAGAGCACCATGCAGGACAGACGAGCTCTACAGAGGGTTGTGCGATCAGCTGAGCGCATCATCCACACCGAGCTCCCTGACCTACACTCAATCTACAGCAAGCTGTGCTGGACCAAGGCCAGGAAGATCGTGAAGGACCTCAGCCACCTCAGCAATGGACTGTTCTCTCTGTTGAGGTCAGGAAAGCGTTTCCGCTCCCTGAAGGCCAATACAGAGAGACTG
Source organism: Clarias fuscus (assembly GCA_030347435.1). NCBI lineage: Eukaryota > Metazoa > Chordata > Actinopteri > Siluriformes > Clariidae > Clarias > Clarias fuscus. The sequence continues at coordinate 15,505,881 of CM059213.1, read as the reverse complement.
AGGAGGAGCTTCTTCCCGCAGGTGATACAATCTCTCAACCACCACACCACAGAGTACTGACTGACCCACTGTACACACTCACACTCATGCTTCTTGCACTCTCTCTGGACATTCGGGACAATCAACGACCCTAGTGGTCACTGCACACCTTTCATTACTATTTATTATATTATGCACAAGTCACTTTAACACTTTACAGCATACTTGCACACCCCCTGGACATTTCTATTTATACTCCACTCCTTCCCACACAAAATTCCAAAACACTATATTTTTCTATATTATACACCTACGTACACCTAGGCTTTATATTTTCTCATAGCTTATATATTTTTTTCTATATTGTACACCCAGGTTTTCTTATTTTCTTACATTTCTCTTATATTTTTCTTATTGTATATTTGTATATTTGTACTGTACATATATTTTATTCTTAGTTAAATCCATTTCTACTTTCTTTATTATGTTCATAAATAGTCTTTAATAGTCTTTTATTCTAAGGTCAGGGCAGTCGTCTAAGCATTTCACTGCATATCATACCGTGTATGACTGTGTATGTGACAAATTAAATTTTTATTTGAAATGACTCTGACACAATGAAAAATGAAAAGTAGTCAGTGTAAAGTTTGTATAGCAGTGCAAATTTATTGTCCCCTCAAAATAACTAAAAATACAGTCAATAATAGCTGAACCCCTAGCAACAAAAGTGAGTACACCCCTAAGTGAAAATGTGAAATGTCAATATTTTGTATGGCCACCATCATTTTCCAGCACGGCTTGAATTCTCTTGGCCATGGAGTTCACCAGAGCTTCACAGGTTGTCACTGGAATCCTCTTCCACTCCGTCACAACATCACGGCGGTGGGGGACGATTGACACCTTGTGCTTCTCCACCTTCCTTTTCAGGATGCCCCAAATGTGTTCTATGGAGTTTAGGTCTGGAGACATGCTCGGCCAATCCATCACCTTTACCCTCAGCCTCTTTAGCAAGCCAGTGGTCATCTTGGAGGTGTGTTTGGGGTCATTTTCATGCAGGAACACTGCTCTGCGGCCCAGTTTCCAGAGGGAGGGGATCATGCTCTGCTTCAGTATGTCACAGTATATATTAGAATTCATGTTTCCTTCAATGAACTGTAGCTCCCCAATGCCAGCAGCAATCATGCAGCCCCATATCATGACACTCCCACCACCATGTTTGACGGTAGGCAAGACACACTTGTCTTTGTACTCCTCACCTGCCAATCTTTGGATCTGACGCTGAGAACGAGCACTCAGCTTCTTTGGCCGACCATGGCGAGGCCTGTTCTGAAGAACCTGTCCTCTTAAAGTGCTGGATGGTCTTCTGAGAGTTGTTTGCTATGAGGTGCCATGTTGAACTTTCAGTGTCCAGGTTGAGAGAGTGGAAGAGCTTTTATACCAAATTTAACTCACCTGGTATCTGGTGACACCTGAGACAGTGTAACACTAATGAGTCACATGACAAAGGAGAAGGAAACTGACTAATTGTGCTCAATTTGTACATTTTCACTTAGGGGTATACTCACTTTTATTGCCAGGGGTTCAGCTATTATTGGCTGTATTTTTAGTTATTTTGAGGGGACAATAAATTTACACTGCTATACAAACTTTACACTGACTACTTTTCATTGTGTCAAAGAGTAATTTATGCGGTGTTGTCCTATGATAAGATATAACTAAATATTTGCAGAGATGTGATGGGTGTACTCACTTTTGTGACATACTGTATGTACTGTATATAGACATTTTGGCCTACTTGGACACTTTAAAGATTTGTTTAAGGTAGTCTCCCTGCCGTATGCCTCTTTGTTCATCGAAAGGCATGTGCTCTGGAGTTCAACAAGAATGCCAGTGGTCTGAGTTAGGGTGGGTTTTTCCCCCACTCAAAAGGTGTAAAACTGCCTCCTTTGTTTATGGATTGCCAATTTCCAGATCTGGCCATTAAGAATGCACGTTTTTTGAAAAGGGATCTTGTGCGCTTCCGCGGCAGCTGTGAAGATGCTGTTCATTACCTGTAGGGGGCAGTTGTTTCAATCTGAAGTATTGTGTGTCTACTGAAGCCAAAAATGCGTTCTCTCTCTAACCCTAGGCGCCCATTGACAGCAAGCGACAGAGCTCATAAACGTGTCGAGCTCAAACTAAATATGTATTAATTCTTCATTTTCTTCTCAATGATGATTCTTCTTTGACTGCGCTTTCTCCATTCAGTATTATCATTAGTAGTAGTAGTGAAAACTACCGCTGATTAACTATCTCTGCAGTAGTTAAAACAGCGGTTTAATTTCACTTGGGGTATTTCTAACAGGCAACTGTCATGGGTCTAGCTGGTGGTGCTGGCTAGACCGGCTGATGGTGTGGTTGCCGTGGGCATATAGGGTAGGCATGAACCCAGAGGGGTGTGCAAACAGAAAGAGTCCTTTTATTAACAAACTCAAAACAGACACAAACAAACAAAGGAACCAAAACAACAAACGTAAACTAAAACCAGGGCTCAGGAAAAACACAGGGAACGGCGCGCTAACACAGGGACAAGAACTGAACACAGGGAACCAGGAGCTGACATGGGATCTAGGAGCTGACACAGGGAACCAGGAGCTGACATGGGATCTAGGATCTGACACAGGGAACCAGGAGCTGACACAGGGAACTGGGGATGAGGAAACATGGAGCTGAAGCTAACTAAAGATACATAGGGGAACTAGAGACTAGAGAGACAGGACTGGAGACTAGAGAGACAGGACTGGAGACTAGACCAGGAGCACAGAGACTAGAGACCAGATGGGTTAGTGGTTAGTGAGGTTAGTAGCTACATGGAATACTGAGACACTGGATGCTGACCTAACAGGGTTAGTAGCTAATGGAATTAGTGGCTAACCGGGTTAGTACTGACCTAGGGGACCGGAACTGGAACACAAGAAGTAGAGCACACATGAGGCTATTCCAAACTAGCGGCTAACCTACTAGCGACCAGAACCACTAGCAGTCAATCCCACTAGAGGCTAGCCTACTAGCGGCTAACCCTGCTAGCGGCTAGGCCCTCATGTGGCTACACAAAACTAAACAGACAAAGAACTACACCAGAAGACAAACACTGGGAAGACACAGAACAGTACTTACACTGTACACAGGAGGAGATACAGCCTAACTAAACATGAAACAGGACAGCTCCATGAATCCACTAGAACAAGGAACATACAGTAAACCAAAACTAGAGCCCTCTAGAAAAACAAAGGTTGCAAAACATAAACCCAATATAAACTTAAAGAAACAAAAAGGAATGCCCACATGACGGTAGTTACAGACAAGCAAACCAAACAAACACAAACATACCAAACAAATAATGCTCGACCCAGTTTCCCAGAACAAACTGCTATTTATAGAAACTTTAATGAGCACCTCAGTTCAGGTGAGCACTCATCATCTGACTGAGGTGCCTTCTGGGAAACTGAGTCAACCAACAAGAACTACAGACATGAACAGTGACCTCTGGTGGAGGTCCCTAACAGCAACCTACTAAATAATAATAAATAGATAAAATAACCCAGCACTTTAACTTTTAACCCAGCAGTTTTTAGAGTGCAACATAAATATTCCATTTGTAAAATAGCATAGGTGAAATCATAGGTTGTGTAAAAATAACACAACAAAGCTTATGGTAAATAAATTCTCAGTCTACATATTTACAGTACATGGAATTTTATGAGGTTGTCACTGAACGATTTACCCTGACAAAGAGCAATATAAGAATAGAGCCAGCTGGCACACCTTAAAAAATAATTCGGCACCTATTTAGAGTCAAAACATTTTTTTCTAAATTTGTGCTACTGTTGTTTATTTACAAAATTTGTTAATTAATTTTTTTTATTTAAATGAGGCTTGGGCTCCAGGATGTTAAGCCTATTTCCTACTGTACATAGTCTAATCAGAGGTCTACCACCCGTTCGAGTGTAATTCATAAATTATGTTTATTATAATGAAATGAGATGCACTAAATCGTGAGTTAAAATTAATCTACAATTAATTGCAAACCCGCGGCTCGCAGTTTCACTTTACAAAAGGCAGCGTTTTGATCAAAAGGTGATAAACGCATGCGATTTATCGATTAAAATGCAGACATACGGCATTAATAGATGGATGTTGTTGATAAATATTTAAAATGATAATTAAATAAATAGCTGTCCATCTTTTTTGTGTTTTTCTTTTCAGTTTATTATACACTTCTGCACCACTTCATATAATAAATAGTTTTAAATGGTAGTAAAGGTACGATTTGGTCATGTTCACCCATGTGGTAAACATATGTGGCATTTAATAGCATTCGCTAGTTATCAAATTGATATACAGGTCAATGTGCATCAAACAGAATCTCTCTAAGTAAGCATAATAATAAATAATTAATCATTATAGTGTCACCCCATGGGTGAACATGACCAAATTACTGCATAAACATGAACACAATGATTTAATAATTTAATTAAACACAAAATATCCTTAATGTGTTAAAATGTTGGATTTTTATTTAAAAGCCCTGTGTGTGTGTGTGGCATTTTAACTCAAATCCAACATTTTAATGTGCGTCAAGGTGCATGGGCGTCAACTTGCACGTTCTGTAATATTCTGTTGTCATTCATATTGCCGCTGTTTTAGAGCCCTTTACTAAAGCATTCGCTAGTTATCAAGTTGATATACAGGTCAATCGTGAATTACACTCAAAGTATCAACTCCAACTATGAAGTCTGATTTCATTTGCTGGGGAAATAAAATTTAATATCTTGTTAATTCATCTAAAACCCCCTACAGTATTTGCCAACAGTGCACCCAGTTTGATAAATTCACACATATCTTGAATGAAAGGTGAGAAGAGATTCAGCAGAATCTTCTGACACCGTGCTTGCTCTGAAGGACTATATTCGACAAGAATATAGAGAATAAGAATTGTATTTATAATAAGATAATTAATTAAATAATACAATTATATCAAATAAGGTCTTTATCTAAAAGCCAGACCAAATTTCTCATTCACTGCTGAAGTAGTTAAATATGCTTATACTGTAGATACGTAGGTTATATTTTAAAAGTACAACTGCAAATAAATTAAAGTGCATGTAATGTAAAATATGAATAAAACAGTATTAGACACATATATAATATGGTATACAATGAAAAAGCTATATACACAAGTGCTCAAATGTAAAGCAAACGCAATTATTAATTTATTGTGTATATTTAACTTCATTCAGCCGTTTAAGTTACATGAAAAAATAACGTGCCTACCAGTCCACTATTATTTTCTGTTCGAATTTAAAGATGCACACGCGTGTGCAAAAAGACGAAGTACAACAAAGAATACAAAAGTGTATAATTTTTAATAAAGTTAGCTTAAAACAATACTGTCTCCAATGCTGAAGCAAACATGATTTTGTTTTTTAGTCTTCACGCTGAATACAGCGCGCTCCGAGGTGAACACCCGCAGACCCCCAGTTACTGTAAGCCCTCTTCTCACCTTTCATTCACAATAAGTGTGAAGTTATCAAACCGGTTTCACTGATGGGGGAATTGGCAGAATTGAGGTGGTTGAAAAGAATTAACAAGACCGAGCAGACGTCTCTGCCTAAAATATATTTCGCCAGCACAATATACTGAAGCTCAGGACGTCTTTCCTTGTTTTAATCTGTAATATTGTGAAATAATAAGTGAAATGTATTTCGCGTATATGCTTAAATATTCCTTTTATGTATATTATGTTTGATCTGCATTATTGCGAGACGCGATGACTTTCTGGCATTTTTATCAATAAATCGCACGGGTTTATCAGCCTTTTGATCAAAACGCTGCCTTTTGTAAAGAGAAAGTTTACGGACAAATCGAGGTTCACGCACGCCGATGAACAGCTTTATTTCAGTTATAAATTCACAACCACATTCCAGCTATTATATCCAGCCATGGTCAAATAATGGATGAAATGCTGGACACAAACAGCAAGAAAACATTGTTTATTATTATAAAAGCCCGAAGGACTTCGTGTGCATATAAGAATATTTACAAAAATATATAGATTTTTTGTTCATTCGTGTCTTCTGATGGTGCTCAATGTCGACACATTTTTACGTTTTAACGAAGATATGTTGGCAAATTCACGAATCAGGACATTCGCATAGTTAACACTAACTGAACAACAGGTCTTTACTTTGTAATAAACGTGTCCATAAAAAGGAATATTTAGGCATATATGCTAAAAATAATTCACTTAAATATTACAGATTAAAACAAGAAAAGAAGACGTGCTGAGCTTCCGTTCATAAAAAATGTCTAGGAAGGAAACGGTTGTCGTTATTTTACAAAATCTGAACGTATTCAGTAAATTTGTGAATTACACAAAGTATTTGTAACAATGCAGGTCGCACAAGGGGCAGAGCCACAGGCTGCTACCACGCGGAGTTCTGAACAGGCACCGGCGCGGCCATTTATACGCTCGGTTGCCAGACAGACTAAGCGCGCTGTTAAAAGACGGAGGCAAAGCCCATGCTTCTGTCTGTCTAAAACTCTGGCGAGAGAGAGAGCGGCACGAAGCAGCTCAGCGTGCGCGCTCAGTTTACTAGTGCCACAAGCCCCCGCTCTCTCTCTCAAATAAGGGCATAAGCCCCGAGACGATACAAGTTTTTGCTTTAGTTTCCAGAGCCCGTCCGTTCTCGCGTAGAGAGATTTATTTTTTCAGTTTCCTTTTGTTTCCGTTTAAATTGTTAATTAATAATCCCACGCCATCTACAAACGGAAAGTTCTTCCCATGCGTATCACAAGCACTCTCACATACTCCTATTTCGTTTACCCATCTAAAGTCCTTTCATTCATTATAGGTGTGAAGTTATCAAACCGGTTTCACTGATGGGGGAATTGGAAAAGAAATTGAGGAGAAAAGAATTAACAAGACCGAGCAGACGTCTCTGCCTAAAATTTATTTCACCAGCAAACCATAAACATAAATAGAAACAAATAAAATGTTTAATGGTATCGATTAAATCAGACTTCATAGTTGTATTTGATACTTTGAGTGTAATTCATACATTTACTGAATATATTCACATTTTGTAAAATAACGTAACCCGTTTCCTTCCTGGACCTTTTGTTCGCATCACAATTAACTGAAGCTCAGCACCTCTACTTACCTTGTTTTAATCTGTAATATTTGAGTGAAATACATTTTGCATATATGCTTAAATATTCCTTTTTATTTATGGACAGATGATGTATGTTTGATCTGCATTATTCGAAGAGGCGATGACTTTCTGGGGGAGTATGTCTGCACCTTTTGTAAAGTGAGATTATGAGCCGTGGGTTCACGCACACCGATGAACAGCTTTATATCAGTCATAAATCCACAATCACATTCCAGCTATTATTTCCAGCCATGGTCAAATAATGGATGAAGTAATTATTCAATGCTGGACATAAACAGCAAAAAAGACAGATGATTATTTTTATAAAAAGCCCGAAGCACTTCATGTTTATATTTGTTCATTCATGTCTTCTGATGGTGCTCGACACATTTTTACGTTTTAATGAAGACCTGTTGACATATTCACGAATCAGGACATTTGCATAATTACTGTATGTGTGCGTGCATCTCATAGATTTGTGTGCGCGGAGAGTTTGTGTATATGTGCACGCGTCTCATAGGTGTGTGTGTGCGCGCACATTTCATATGTAGTTGTGTGAGCAGTTAGTAGTATATATAGATGTGTGACTGTTTCATAAATGTGTATGCAAGTGTTTCACGTGTGTGTGTGAGTGAAGTTTGATTTAAGCCCTATACGGCGCCTCATAATTTGGGGCATCTCTTTTCATCATTATGAACATAATATGAAGCACATATACGCACATTCATCATAAAATATTATTATTGTAAAACTAAATAAAATTCATGTTTGCTTCAGCATTGGAAGCAATATTGTTTTATGCTAAATAATTGTACACAATTCTTCGTTGTACTTTATCTGGCTTTTAGATAAAGTCCTTCCATGCGCCATCTGGCGGATATTCAGTGAAGCACAACACATTTATTTAAATTCCAGAATGTTGCTTGAGGGATCTCGCTGGAAAAAGCATTCTTAATGGCCAGATCTGTACACCACTGTATTCAAGATCAACTGGACTTTTATGCCTCCAGGAGCAGCAGACTTCCTTTCCCAAGCATGGTTAGGTTTCCTGCTTCTTCATGTTAGAGATGCTGTTTTGTATCACAAATCAGATGAGATTATTGGGATGGCACCATGCAGGCTGGCAGAGGGGTTCTGAAATGTGATCACTTGATTGCTCTCTTTGGGGGCCTGTTCATCCCTATACCAGATTAACATGGAAACATTCAAATCTCGATAGGGTTTCCACATTCAGTAGATGTTGTACTGGCAGTTGGAGAGATTGTTGGTCACAGCAGAATTAAATCTGCAGCTCATATGAACATTGCTATTGTAATATTTATTGACGAGATTGAAAAGGTGGACAAAAAGTTATTGTAAGACGTTGTTAATGACACGCTTGTGTGTGTTGCTTCTCTCAATACCAACAATGGATGAGGACAAGAGCTGAAAGCAACCATCCTTTCTCTGACAGAGTTTCCAGGAAAAATACATGTTGGAAAAATGGATACACTTGAACAGATTTTTTCTAAAAGTGACCAATGGGTCAGTCATCTTTTTCAGGAAAAGGTTCACAATTATGGAACATGATACAATTAGAAATTAAATCAGAACTCGGTGTGTTATCCACAAAGCTGAAACAATGGCTAAAACAGCAACAGCAATGTGAGCATTGAGCAGCTTGGGTTGGATCGCTGAATTCACACTGGTAACGTTTGTGCTTTCTCACTGTATCCTGGATGTCATACACTTTGTATTTGTGACTTGGTTTGGAGTTGTACATGTCCATAGTTGTCTCAATGTTTATTTATTATTATTATTATTATTTTTTTTTAATATATCCTTTTCTCTGATGTTTGTTTTTGATGTAAAAGCCTAACTTGGCACTTGGGCTGCAAATTAACCTTGTGCTATATGCCCCCTGTACGCGGCATCGGTTGCCTGTGCGCAGCAATGCTTAGTGTGCGGTCCCTAATTAAATAAACAAATAAATAAATAAATAAATAAATAAAAGATTACAAAGGGGTTAGAAGGAGGATTTTTTTTTTTATTTCTACACAAACATGAGCAGTAGACAGAAAAAAAGGATTTAATAAACAAGAAATCTTCGAACTAAATAAATATATGACAACCATCAGACAAGAACAGAAATATGATAGCACAATGTAAAATTTTCTCACAGTGAGCACAATAAGTAACTTTTAAAGATCTCGTCACACAACGTAAATAGAGCTAAAAATGTCAGGAAGAGGGCTCATATTTTTGAATTACTAAAGTTAAAAAACAGAAATGTGCATTTTATTCAAGAAACAGAGTAATATTTTAAATGAAACTGACTGGAAAAGAGGGTGGGATGGAGAGGTAATTTTAAGCCACTCTGTTAGATCATCCAGTGGATGAGTGGCTATCCTGTTCTCCAAAAACTTCTTTCCAGAATCGTATGGTTTGAAAGAAATGGTGCAAGGCAGATTAATGGTGGTCAAAGCCAAATATGAGCTTTTCACATTGGTATTCATAAATGTTTATGCATCAACAGGAACTGAGATGGTTCAGGACGTTTTGGTGTAGTGTTCTCATTGTGGGCCTAAAGAGTTTTTATTTCCTAGGAGGTGATTTTAACTATACTGAGAATGATGAAAAAGAATGTTGTTGTTAAAGAATGTACGATTCTTCCTGTTGTTTTTTCTGACCACTCGATAGTGTAATTTTTTCATTGCTAAAATCTAAACAGAATTGGCTTAATGGCATTATAAGATGGCATTAGTTACATAAACATTTAAAAGAAACTTTTATTTAATTTTGTAGACTCTATAGAACCAGAAAAAAATATTTTATGTCATTAAAACAGTGGTGGGATTTGGAAAAAGAGAAATCAAGCAACTCTGAATATACCCTGAATACCTTGGGACATTACCAAATTTATGAATGATCTGGAGATTGCAGTTGCAGAGTTCTGCAGAGTCCACTGGAAATTGAGATTGCTCGGAAAACCACAAATCCAAAAATAAGACTTTGTGGTCGGAATAACATCATTAATTATGATTTTTTTGGAGGTTTTCGCAAAAGCTTAAAGGACTTGTATCTACAGTACCACAAATCTGCAAGAGAGTGGTTTTAACCCTCATTCCAAACAAAGTGACTTACAGGATATTAAGAACTGGAATCCAGTCTCCCTGTTGTGACTATATACTACCCAGGTAACTGCTGAAGGGCCAATGTTGGGCCAACGGCAGTGCATATGGTCAACCAACATTGGCATCAGTAGCTGGCCCGACGTCATTTTGTCCATTGACCCAATGCTGGCCCATTGGTGGGGCCAAAGATAGTTTGGGCCAACATATGCAATGCCTTTGGCCCAATAAGGTAGTGCTATCCAAACTTCTGACCAATAGGCTAAAAACGGTAGTAGCGCAAGTTATTTATACGACCCATACATACTGTGTCTGGCAGGTCAATTTTTGACAATGTGTCACTAATTCTTGATGTTTTTTTGTATATTGATGTTGGTTTGATTTTTCTAGACCAAGAAAAGTCTTTTGACCAGGTTGAGCATGACTAACTTTGGAAAGTTCCAGAGAGATTCGGCATCAGCCCTGGACTTATTGCCAAGATTGAGGTAATGTACAAAGACATTGAGAGGATACTGAAATGATGTACTTTGTAAACTTCTTAACGTTATCAGAGGAATAACACAAGGTTGCTCCATGTCTGGAATGTTATATGCATTTTGCATTGAACGACTACTGAGTAATATACAGTACGCTCTTCTGTTGATGGAATGTTTCTGCCTGATTGTAATACATTGTTTTATCAGCTTATGCATATGATGTGGTTATCTTGGTAAAACATCAAAAGATGTTAATAACCTATGTAAAAATAAGAGCATGCATCTTCTGCAAAAGTCAACTGTTCAAAAAGTGAAGCCTTAACGGCAGTCAGGTGGGCTACTAGAATTTCTCAGCTTCCTGGAGGGCTAACTTGTATGAGGGAAGGTATTAATTACTTAGGGGTTTATCTTGGTTATATGCAAAAGGTCCAAAAGAACTGGAAGGGAGTGGTGGCGAAGGTACAGTAGAAGTAAAAATTAAAGTGGAAATGGCTTCCTGCCTAGACAGGAAGTGATTGTGTTGTGGAGACCACTAACAAGTTGCATTTTGAGAAAAACTTTACACGTGAAAATTTATGCTGCCCTATTTTTAGTAGAGTGTTCTTAATACACTTAAGGAATCTACCTTTATTTTATCAAGTACCATTTAGAGCATGGACTTGTTTTAAGTGGACGAGAGTGGAACAGATTCTGTGTGAAAGCCCTAAACAAAACAGCTGAGTGGGAGATAAGACACTGTATGGGGAAAGAAACTAGATGTAGAGGATGAGTGCAACACAGTCTGGAAGTTTTTTTTTTTTTTTTTTACAAAAGAACCATTAACAAGCGGATAGGAAATTTGCAGTGGAGCACTAGCCAAAAACAGCCTGGTTACAAAAATTACCCCCTACAGTGTCTGACTGCTGTCCCTTCTGTCAGCTTCCATTGATAATTTTTCATGTTTTCCTTGAATGCAAAAGACTTAAACAGCTATTTTAAGTACTAAAAGTGGTTTTCAATGGAAATTGGTTTTATACTTTGTGCTTTGTTTTGTTTGTGCTGGCAGCTATTGAAATTTGTATATATACACACACACACACACTCACCTAAAGGATTATTAGGAACACCTGTTCAATTTCTCATTAATGCAATTATATAATCAACCAATCACATGGCAGTTGCTTCAATGGATTTAGGGGTTGGTCCTGGTCAAGACAATCTCCTGAACTCCAAACTGACTGTCAGAATGGTTAAGAAAGGTGATTTAAGCAATTTTGAGCGTGGCATGGTTGTTGGTGCCAGACGGGGCCGGTCTGAGTATTTCACAATCTGCTTAGTTACTGGGATTTTCACGCACAAACATTTCTAGGGTTTACAATGAATGGTGTGAAAAGGGAAAAAACATCCAGTATGTGGCAGTCCTGTGGGCGAAAATGCCTTGGTGATGCTAGAGGTCAAAGGAGAATGGGCCGACTGATTCAAGCTGATAGAAGAGCAACTTTGACCGAAATAACCACTCGTTACAACCGAGGTATGCAGCAAAGCATTTGTGAAGCCACAACACGCACAACCTTGAGGCGGATGGGCTACAACACTCATCTCCACTACAAATAGGAAAAAGAGACTACAATTTGCACGAGCTCACCAAAATTGGACAGTTGAAGACTGGAAAAATTGGACAGTTGAAGACTGTTGAAGACTGGAAAAATGTCCAGTTGAAGACTGGAAAAATGTTGATGAGAATGTTGTTGAAGACTGGAAAAAGGTCTGATGAGTCTCGATTTCTGTTGAGACATTCAAATGGTCGAGTCAGAATTTGGCGTAAACAGAATGAGAACATGGATCCATCATGCCTTGTTACCACTGTGCAAGCTGGTGGTGGTGTAATGGTGTGTGGGATCTTTTCTTGGCACACTTTAGGCCCCTTAGTGCCCATTGGGCATTGTTTAAATGCCACGACCTACCTGAGCATTGTTTCTGACCATGTTCATCCCTTTATGACCACCATGTACCCATCCTCTGATGGCTTCTTCCAGCAGGATAATGCACCATGTCACAAAGCTCGATTCATTTCAAATTGGTTTCCTGAACATGACAATGAGTTCACTGTACTAAAATGGCCCCCACAGTCACCAGATCTCAACCCAATATAGCATCTTTGGGATGTGGTGGAACGGGAGCTTTGTGCCCTGGATGCCCGCCCACCCCCTCCCCCCTCCCATTAACGTTGAAAAGATGCAAAACGAAAAGGACGAAGAACTGCATGGCTGGCTAAAGGGCAAATTTAAGTACAAAAGGGATGCTAGTGGAGCCATTGATAAAACCAAAGTCATTTGCATTGTCTGTGACAAGGAATTTGCATATCATCGAAGTACTTCTAGTTTGAAATACCACCTGAACTCAAGGCATGTGTTAGCGAGCTCGGTAGTCACCTCACCCCCAGCTGCGACAGTCAGCAAGCTCCGCCAAACCACGCTGGCTGAGACGAGTCACCGCAAATAAAGTAAGTCTATATCGCAATCATTAACAAATGTGATATGTAAATGGATTGCAATGGACTGTAGGCCTGTTAATGTTGTGAAAGACAAGGGGCTTTTAGATGCATTACGAATCGCTTCCTCCGACACAACCTACACACTACCGTCAAGAGGTACAGTACGTTCGAGAAAAAATCAGCTGTATGACACAGAAAAAACATCAAAACGGGACCACTTAGCTCAAGCTAAACATGTGGCCCTAACCGGAGATCACTGGACGTCTATCAGTAATCACACCTATCTAGGGGTTACTGCGTACGTTCTTGATTGTGACAGGAAACTTACGTCCTTCGCGTTAACTGTGCTGAAGTTAGTCACACGGAACTATTCTGATGCATGTGCCGAACAGTGGCTGACGATTGGGGCATCCAGGAAAAGGTGACCACAGTCGGAACTGACAGCGCCTGCAACATGGTCGCAGCGGCAAAAAAGCTTCCCTTTCAGCACATGCCGTGCACTGCCCATATATTACAGTGGACACAATGACAAAGTGTCGCAAAATTGTTGGACATTTTAAGCACAGCCCTGCTAATACAGAAGAACTTCAACAACAAATTTCACTAGGGACAGGGAGAGCAACTGATACAAGACGTGTCAATGAGGTGGAACTCGTCACTCGATATGATCAACCGTCTCTTACGGAATGAAAAGGCTGTTAAGACTATTCTGGCACAACAGAAACACAAGTTAATCATGCTGACTGCATCTGAGTGGGACAAACTGCACAAGATGCAGAATCTTCTTGAACCATGCAAGAAAGTTACATTACCTTAGTATCCTGTTATATTATTGTTGTTTTATGCATGTTGTCGTACAACCCTAAAATATTTTAGAATTTTCATAAAATGTACATGAAAAAAAATGTGAAGTATTTTCCAGTAAATCACCCCCTTATAACTGATGCTAAATAAATTCACTTATTTTGCCTAAACTAAATGCACTCAACCTTATTTGTGGTTTGTCTCATCTTCTACTTCAGGTATGTCACTGAACTCCTTGGGGGTGAGACTTATGTCTCCTGCTCTGTAGTGCTTCCTGCATTCTGCCACCTTCACCATGTAATGAGAGTCTCTGATGAGGATCCAGCCTATGTGGCTAAGTTCAAGACTGCCTTCAGCAAGTATCTTGCCGAACACCAAGCTGAAATGAATGGAGAATGGCTAAAACTAGCTTCAGCACTTGACCCAGGTTTTAAGGACTTGGAAATGACTATCAAAAGGAGAGAGAGAACGGGTGTGGTCTAGCCTTAAGAAAATTCTAGAGGAAGGAGGACAAATACTCCACAGCATTGTGAGGAACATGAGCCAGCTAAGAAGAAGAGAATCCTCCTGCTGAGTTCAGACTCTGCTATGGTGATTTTTTCCCTCTGAATCAATGTTTTACTTCGTTACAGAGCTGAGCCCAGTATTGCAATGGATCAGTGTCCTCTAGAGTGGTGGTCAGCTCATGCCGGGGCCCATTCCACACTGTCTTCCTTAGCTTACAAATATTTGGCCACCCCTGCAACCACAGTACAATGCGAAAGACTTTTTTCACTGGCTGGCACTGTTGTGCAGAATAAAAGGGCATCTTTAAGCTCAGAAAATGTGAACAAGTTAGTCTGTCTTAGCGACTGGTTAAAAGAGAAGTAAGAATTTAGACTAGTGTACCATATAGGACGTGCTTATGTTCAATAACAATGTCATGTCCATTGCAGTTTAGTTGATAGGATTGTGTTCAGTAATAAACAAAATTGTCATGGTCGTTGTTACCTTAGACATTGGTTTATGTTCAGTAATAATTAAAACTGTCATTTGTAACCAATTGTGACATTGTAACCACTGACATTGGTTTGTGTTCAAATTGTCATATTCTGTAACCTAATTCATTGGTTTGTGTTCAGTCACTGATAAAAATGTTATGACCATAGTAGCCTAAGTTATAGGCTTGTATTCAATAAATGGTAAAAAAAAAAAAAAAAACTCAGATTGCGAGTAACGTGGTTTACGAGTGTTCCACAAACTGAGCAAAGATTTTTAATACATTTTTAATCGGAAACCAAGCAAGTATTAGTTTACGAGCGCCGAGTATCATGTATCACGCATGCGACTCTAATTTTGACACCGAGCAGCAAGTGATCACAACTGAGCCAATGATTTTTCTCTGTAGGAATTATGGGTAATAGTCTCCCCTGCTGTGTCCCCTGTGTCAAAATAAGAGTCCCTTGCTGCATCTTAATGCTAGTCTCTTATCAACAGCTCCCTCTCTCTTCTGTGTGCGTGTGCGTAATTTGACACTGCCCCACACACACACAAACTTACTTTGTGTGTGTGTGTGTGTGTGTGTGTCTGTGCCAAATTACGCACACAAACAGATCTCCCCGGCTGCACACACGATTTATTCACACAGAAAACTCAGCTCTGTCGCGATTCTTTTCAAAGGTAAGGTGCTGGTTCATTTGTTATTTTTTATTTTTTAATTTACAGCAGCGATTCCGTTAGTATGCTCATGTGAGTATCATTAGAGAGATTTTTTTTATCGTTAAAACAGTGTTTGCACTGTTCCAGCTCTTTAGGCCAGTTTTGCTATATGATAATAAAGGGGGGGGATCAACTTTGCAAAAGGTCTATAATTCAGTGTTAAGGGTATTACTGAAATGTATAACAGACAATGAAAAAGTCGTTCGCCAGCGTATATTAAATCTTTACGTGACTACAAAAAAACACACAAAATACAATGGTAAGAAATGTTCTTAAGCAGTATGATTATTGTCCAACATTACAGTATGGTCATATAAGTGTCCATCTCAGAAGAGAAAATCCATTAGCAAGGCGTAAAGTCTTATCTGTTGCACTGTAGATTGGAGAAATGGTGAAAACACTGGTGGAAATAGAAGTCCTCCTTGGGAAAGGTCAAAAATGCATTGAGCAGTTGCAATTTTGCACCCAAACTACCAATATCCTACTGTCCACACAGGAGCACAACTTATAGGGTAAACAAAAAAAATCCTCTACAAAAGAAAACAATTACACACGTGGACAAAATTGTTGGTACCCTTCGGTCAATGAAAGAAAAACTCACAATGGTCACATAAATAACTTTAATCTGACAAAAGTAATATTTTTTTTTAATTCTATGAATGTTAACCAATGAAAGTCAGACATTGCTTTTCAACCATGCTTCAACAGAATTATTTAAAAAAATAAACTCATGGAACAGGCCTGGACAAAAATGATGGTAACTTTAAAAAATACTGAAAATAATGTGACCAAAGGGACATGTTAATTCAAGGTGTGTCCACTAATTAGCATCACAGGTGTCTACAATCTTGTAATCAGTCAGTGGGCCTATATATAGGGCTCCAGGTAGTCACTGTGTTGTTTGGTGACATGGTATGTACCACACTCAACATGGACAAGAGGAAGCGAAGGAAAGAGTTGTCTCAGGAGATTCGAAAGAAAATTATAGACAAGCATGTTAAAGGTAAAGGCTATAAAACCATTTCCAAGCAGCTAGGTGTTCCTGTGACTACAGTTGCACATATTATTCAGAAATTTAAGATCCATGGGACTGTAGCCAACCTCCCTGGACGTGGCCGCAGGAGGAAAATTGATGACAAATCAAAGAGACGGATAATCCGAATGGTAACAAAAGAGCCCAGAAAGACTTCTAAAGAGATCCAAGGTGAACTTCATGCTCAAGGAACATCAGTGTCAGATCGCACCATCCGTCGTTGTTTGAGCCAAAGTGGACTACATGGGAGACGACCAAGGAGGACACCATTGTTGAAAACAAATCATAAAAAAGCCTCACTGGAATTTGCCAAAGTACATGTTGACAAGCCACAAAGCTTCTGGGAGGATGTCCTATGGACAGATGAGACAAAAATGGAACTTTTTGCCAAGGCAAATTTTGCTAATTATACTTGAAGCATATCAAGAAAAGAACACTGTCCCTACTGTGAAACACGGAGGAGGCTCTGTTATGTTCTGGGGCTGCTTTGCTGCATCTGGCACAGGGTGTCTTGAATCTGTGCAGGGTACAATGAAATCTCAAGACTATCAAGGGATTCTAGAGAGAAATGTGCTGGCCAGTGTCAGAAAGCTGGGTCTCAGTCGCAGGTCATGGGTCTTGCAACAGGACAATGACCCAAAACACAGCTAAAAACACCCAAGAATGGCTAAGAGGAAAACATTGGACTATTCTAAAGTGGCCTTCTATGAGCCCTGACCTCAATCCTATTGAGCATCTTTGGAAGGAGCTGAAACATGCTGTCTGGAAAAGGCACCCTTCAAACCAGAAACAGCTGGAGCAGCTTGCTCATGAGGAGTGGGCCAAAATACCTGCAGAGAGGTGCAGAAGTCTCATTGACAGTTACAGGAATCGTTTGATTGCAGTGATTGCCTCAAAGGGTTGTGCAACAAACTATTAAGTTAGGGGTACCATCATTTTTGTCCAGGCCTGTTCCATGAGTTAATTTTTTTTTTATAATTCCGTTGAAGCATGATTGAAAAGCAATGTCTGACTTTCTTTGGTTAACATTCATAGAATTCTTATTTATTATTAATTTTGTCAAATTAAAGTTATTTATGTGACCATTGTGGGTTTTTCTTTCATTGACCGAAGGGTACCAACAATTTTGTCCACGTGTGTAATTAACCAAACTCTCCAACAAAACATTTGAATAAATAACTTGCCAAAACATTAACCCTCTTAATTGCTATACAAAAGAACAAAAAATTATAGAAAGATACACAAACTCACGGTTGAGCAGCAAACCAATGTTCCCAAACCAGGATCTTCAAGAAAAGTAGCATCTACCATGAGGCAACAACTGAATCTGCCTCTCGTTCTACTACTTCCTCTTTTATTTAAACTAGCCAATTGCCCTCGGTGCCCCTAGTCCTCAGGATGAACAACAATTTGTATACATTAAACCATGTAACAAGATGTGACTGTTACAATATGCTCACGCTTACAATATGTTGTATTAATTATTTTTATGTATTTATTGTTTTGGGCTGTAGAACGAATAATTTGAGTTTTCATTATTTCTTATATATATAATTGTGTGTGTGTGTGTGTGTGTGTGTGTGTGTGTGTGTGTGTATATATATATATATATATATATACACACACACACACACACAACGGAACCTTGGATTACGAGCATAATTCATTCTGGAAGTGGGCTTGTGTTCCAAAACACTCGTAAACCAAATCATAATTTCCCATAAGAAATAATGAAAACTCAAATTATTCGTTCCACAGCCCAAAACAATAAATACATAAAAATAATTAATACAACATATAAAGTAAAAATAAAACAAATTAGCCTGCACTTAACATTTTTAAAAAAAGTAAAAATAAATCCAGACAGTTAAGTGTTTCCGTCTGTGCGCGCAGGTGCTGTGTATTTGTATGTGTGTGTGTGGAATTAGCCCCTCGCCTTGTCTTAAACAGTAAAACTCCTTCTCCCTCTCCCCACCTCGCTTTTTAAGTTTCACAACACACACACACACACACACACACACACACACACACACACACAACGGAAACACCGTTTTAACAGAAAAAAAAAAGAAATCTCTCTCAGACTGGCAAGAGCGCATACTAAAGGAATCACTTTTTAAGTTTCACAACAAACACACACACACACAATGGAAGCACCGTTTTAACAGTGGGGGGGGGAAATCTCTCTGACCTGGCGTGAGCGCATACTAAGGGAATCAAACAAATGAACCAGCAACTTACCTTTGAAAAGATTCGCGACAGAGCAGAGTTTCTGTTTGTTTGTGAAGCCGGGGAGGGGGTGAAAAGGCGAGAGAGCGTCTGTGTGTGTGTGTCCGTGTCAAATAACACGCACACACGCATAAGAGACGAGCAGAGTTTCTGTGTGTATATATAAACACACACACACACGTATTTAATTTTTTTGTGTGTGCACGCACGTTTAGGTGTGTACGTACATTGTTGTTTTACCCTTTTACTTAGTAACAAAGTCATGTTAAGGGTACCCCTTATTTAGTGATAAAAGTTTTCTAAAAAAAAAAAAAAATCTCCCTCTCTCTCTCTGTTAAGTTACACATGCCACTATAGAGCTGAAAGTGATCCAGAACCCCTCTTCCCTCTCTACTTGTCTGACACATCCTGGTGCCATGCTTTTGGTTGGGGATCTTGTCAGATGGTCCTGGTCTCGGCTGATGTTTGAGGACACGTGACTGTTGTGGCCTATTAGTTCAGGACTGGAATTTTTGTACCTGAACCTCCAATAAGGAACTGGGTTCCATATTAACTTAAACATCTGTTATATTGAACTTACAGCTGCCTAACACACAGTATGACTGCAAAACAATTCCTGCTATCTGTTATCACCCAAATGAGGATGGGTTCCCTCTCAAGGTTTCTTCCTATTGCCATCTCAGGGAGCTTTTCCTTGCTACCGTCAGGCTCAGCTTGCTCATCAGGGACAATCTGTTAATTTTAATTCATACCGGTTCTCTCACATTTCATACACATTTCCTTAAGTTTATTTTGATTCTGTAAAGCTGCTTTGCGACAATGACTATTGATTAAAGTGCTATACATGTGCTGCCTTCCTTAGAGTTTATTGGGACTCTTATTCTAAAGTAATTGTTTTAGGAGCACTGCCCCCTAATGGCTGTTCAGCCATTTTGTTTTGTTAAAAAGCAAGCAGTAGTTGGAGCACATGGCTGGATAGATGGTGCATCCAAGTTTTCTTTTTACGCTGTTCCTGGGACACTATTTGTCTGTAAGTGACTGAAAGTTGTTATTTTCATGTTAAGAAGTGTCATTGTTGCTTTAGACATGAACAATTTACCTGACAGTAGTTATGTTGTGTTTAGCTTGTTATGTTTATATTGATGTCTGTTTGTATGTATTTTCAGTTTTACAACACAAAAAAGAGAAAAGGAAATTTCAATAAAATACAAGAAAAGTTACGCCTTGAAAAATTATTGGAGGTTCATCTCTCATGTTAGCTTGCTGTCTAGCTTTGCACAGTAACGCATTGTGAGGACAGTAAAGTAAAAAGACAAGAAAACAACCGGTTCGAGCAAAAGAAAATACCACGCATCATCAATGAGTCTACGCTCATGAAAACAGTACCAGACAAATGACAATCAAACAAATCCCTCAGGGCAACAAGAAAATAAAACTGAGGATCAGCAAGCACAAAAAGCACAAAATTCTTACAAAGCCCCAAAGTTATGGAATAGTCTTCCTATTAATGTTCGGGACTCAGACACAGTCTCAGTGTTTAAGTCTAGGCTAAAAACCTATTTATTTAGCCAAGCATTTTTGTAAATAGATTAACCTTAGGTAAAGGAGCAGATCTGGGGGACTCATAGACGTAGAGTATTCTGGTGAACTGGTATGTTTAGATGCTGTCCTCCCCACTCTCATTGTTCACTCAGGTTTGTTGACGGTGAGATGATTGGTTGATTTACATCTCAGGGAGCCCTCATGTTTGTGTTTCCTTCTGGCTCTCCCTTTTAGTTATGCTGTTATAGTTAGTCCTGCCGGAGTCTCTGCTTGCACTTTGCACTAAATATACATTCACCTATACATGATGACTGTGACCATACCTAACTGCCATCTCTCCTTATTTTCTGTTCTCTCCTTTTCTGCTCTCTTCTCTCTCTCTCTCCCCCCCTCTTCTTTCCCTCTCTCTGTTTCTCTGTCGAGCTATACATGTTTCGCTCCTGAGTTGCCAGTGATCCAGACCCCTCTGCCCTCTGGAGCCGTCTAACCCATCCTGGAGTCCTGCTTCTGGTTGGAGATCTCGTCGCATGGATGCCCCGTGTGGTCTGCCTGGATTCGTATGGTGGCTGGGGATGGTTTCCATGAAGACTCTCCTGTCATCGAGTGATGCTCTGGGGACCTGTGACTTCAGTTGTTCGATAACTCAGGACCGGAATCCCCTACAGTCTACCTGAGCCTCCGGGAACAAACTGGACTCCTTTTAATTTTAAAACATCTCTTGTTATACTGAACTTCCAGTCTTACACATTATTATGCTGAGCAATTCCTGCTATCCGTTATCACCCAGATGAGGATGGGTTCCCTGTTGAGTCTGGTTCCTCTCAAGGTTTCTTCCTATTACCATCTCAGGGAGTTTTTCCTTGCCACCGTCGCCCTCGGCTTGCTCATCGGGGACAATCTTGTCATTTTGATTCATATACATTGCATAAAAACTTACTTCTTTTTATTGTGTAAAGCTGCTTTGCGACAATGTCAATTGTTAAAAGCGCTATATAAATAAAATTGACTTGACTTGAAATAGTCATGTCAGCAAAAAGTACTGATAGCAAGTCAGTTCAGTCAAAATCATCAAAAGCTTCAAAAAGTAGCAGACAATCTTCCATTGGGTCTGCAGCTATCAAAGCAAGAGCTAAGGCAGAAGCAGCCCGTGCAGAGCTATCTTTTGCAGAACAAGAAGCGGATGTAATAAAGAAAAAAGCCGATTTAGAAGCAAGTCTGCATCTTCTCAAAAGTAGAAAAGCAGTTGCTGTTGCATTAGCAGAGGCTGCAGCTTATGAAGAAGCAATTGAAAGTGGAGAGTCAGTTCAGGAACCTCCAGTTTTCGAACAACCTCTCAGCCCAGCTGAACGGACCAGTGATTATGTACAAAAGCTTTCACAAGTAAGTTTTGAAGACACTCCAGACAACGCTGAATTACCAAAAGTGGAAATTCAACAGGGCCGACAACATAATTACGGCCAGTTTACCACACAACCAGAGCAAACATGCTTTCAAAGAGGGCCGCAGTACCCAGTAAAGACAGAAAAAGATCTTTATAATTCTCTGACAACCAGCTCTGACCTTACGAGACATCTGATACGCAAAGAAATAATTAGCTCTAGTCTATTAAAATATGACGATCATGCTGAAAATGACTGGTCATGGAAGGCATCCTTTAGAAGCGCTACTAAAGATCTTAATTTAACAGCTCAAGAAGAACTTGATTTGTTAACAAAATGGCTTGGACCTCAGTCATCAGAACATGCCAAAAGAATTCGCTCTATACATGTACTTCGTCCGGAACAAGGCCTTAAAATGTTGTGGCAAAGACTGGAGGAAAGTTATGGAGCACCAGAGATGGTGGAGCATGCATTGTTAAAAAAGTTAGATGATTTTCCAAGGCTTAGCAACAGAGACAGTAACAAACCTTAGAATTAGGAGACATCCTGCTAGAATTGGAATGTGCTAAGAGTGAAGGGTACCTTCCTGGACTTGCATATTTGGACACGGCTCGTGGATTGAAACCAATTCTAGAAAAACTCCCATACAGCCTCCAGGAGAGATGGATAACAGAAGGAGTTAGATACAAAGAAGAGTTTAACGTGCCATTTCCTCCATTCATGGTATTCTCTAGATTTGGCAGGCAAAAATCAGAAATGATCCTAGCTTTTTTTTCTCAGCACCCACAAATCAGTTCATCAAAACGGAAAAGGTAGTGAAACAGAAAGTTCCTGTGCATGTACATAAAACTGATGTTCCAGCTGAACTTGCATCTCAACAATCATTTGGTGTGGAAAAAACAGAGGAAAGCTTTGAACGACAGTGTCCAATACACAAAAAGCCTCACCCTCTAAAAAAGTGCAGAAATTTTAGAAACAAGTCTTTAGATGATAGAAAAACATTTCTCAAAGAAAATAGAATCTGCTTCAGGTGCTGTGGATCAACTCAGCATTTGGCCAAAGATTGCAAAGTGCCAATTAAGTGTCTAGAATGCAAAAGTGAGAAGCATTTATCAGCCATGCATCCAGGACCTCCTGTTACCATTCAAACGGTGGCTGATACCAAGGAGGATGGAGAGATACCAAATGAGGACACACCCCTCTCAGTTACATCAAACTGTACTGAAATCTGTGGTAAGGCTGACACATACAATCCCCGTTCATGCTCCAAAATCTGTCTGGTTAGAGTGTATCCAGCAGGTAAGAGGGAGGAAGCAGTCACAATGTATGTAGTGCTTGATGAACAGAGCAACCGTTCGCTCGCCAAGACAGAGTTTTTCAAAATTTTCGACGAGTCGGCGTACACAGAGTAAGTGCAGAGGCTAACGGACTGGTGTACAGACAACAACCTGTCTCTGAACGTCGATAAGACAAAAGAGATGACTGTTGACTTCAGGAGGACACGGAGCGATCACTCTCCACTCAGCATCGACGGCTCTTCTGTGGAGATCGTCAAGAGCACGAAATTCCTGGGTGTCCACCTGGAGGAGAACCTCACCTGGTTCCTCAACACCAGCTCTCTGCATAAGAAAGCCCAACAACGTCTTTTCTTCCTGAGAAGGCTGAGAAAGGCACAGCTTCCACCACCAATCCTCACCACCTTCTATAGAGGAACCATCGAGAGCATCCTGAGCAGCTGCATCACTGTCTGGTTTGGGAATTGTTCCATATCAGACCGCAAGTCCCTACAGCGGATAGTGAGGACAGCTGAGAAGATCATCGGGGTCTCTCTCCCCTCTATCGAAGACATCTACACCACACGCTCCATCCGCAAAGCCACCAGCATTGTGGCTGACCGGACACATCCATCACACACACTCTTCACTCTCCTGCCATCTGGAAAAAGGTACCGAAGCATTGGGGCACTCTCATCCAGACTATATAACAGTTTTTACCCACAAGCCATCCATCTCCTCAACACAAAGAGACTGGACTGATAAACAAACATGCGCGCACACACACACACACACACACACACACACACACACACACACACACACACAAATCACTAAAACAGACAAACTAAATAACATCGGGACTGAACTGATAAACACACATATGCACAATCACACTGATTTACAACCACCTTAATTTGTTCATACCTACCTATCTGAACTGCTCTTTGCAATATTTGCACAATATTTTATTGCACTTTGCGATTTGCACACAATATTTTTGAACACAATGTAAATTGTTTACTTGCTGCTCTCCCCACTACCTCAATCCATACCTTATCACTAAAAAGGTATTTCTTAACTGTAACGTGTTACGTTGTTGTGTCGTCATGTAGCTCTTCGTTTGCACATTTGCACGTGCACTTTGTTGTCTCCTGTCTTTGTTGTCTCTTTTTTGTATAGAAATTGATAGTTTTTTAGGTTAACTTAAAAATGTAAAAATCTGCGTTGTTAAATTTATGTTGTGTTGTTAATTTATGTCGTTGCATGTATGTAGCACCTTGGTCCTGGAGGAACGTTGTTTCGTTTCACTGTGTACTGAACTGTATATGGTTGAAATGACAAATATAGTTGCAAGCAACGATGACGGGCCCAAGCATGGCGCCACCGCCACCCGGACGCATCAGTGAGACTGTGGGCAAGGAGGGCATGTGCACTCATAGGGGAATGGCTAGAGGACAGACATGACAGTTTGGGTTGAATGAAACAGATTATAAGAATGTCCACTGATGTCAAATGCGACTCAGCATCTAAGCTCTAATGTCTCTACTGTGCGTGTATATAAATATGCGTGTGTGTGTGTGTGTGTGTGTGCCGGTAGTAGCCACTTTTCAGCATGAGGCATCGCCATGGCTAAACTGTCTGAGATTTCAGAAATCCCCAACATAGTATTCCATCCTCAATGTTTCGATATTATATGGGTCGGTTTGGTGAAAATGATAATGGTGCAGGTGCTTGGACCGGTCACAGTTTTTGTGGGATGTGCAGTGTGTTTAGAGTGTGTATGCGGGTGTGTGTGTGTATGTGTTTGTGTGCGGGTGTGAGTTTGTGTGCGGGTGTGTGTGTGCGTTTGTGTGTCGCATGGTTAGTGCGTGCATAGCGTTTATATGTGTGTATGTGTGTGTGTCTCTGTTTCCAAGGTGCGTGTGTGTGTGTGTAGGGCATGTAGTGTTTGTGTATGTGTGTGTTTGAGTCTGTGTAGGATGTGTGTGAGTGTGTGTGTGTTTGTATGACTTTATTAGCCACTTTTCACCACGAGTCATCGCCTTGGCTAAACTGTTTGAGATATCAGAAATCCCACTGAAAAAATGTTTGAGTTCAGTAGCTCTTCACTATATACAAAATTAGCCGGTTCAGGGTGCTGAGTCACCAAAGACTGTCTGATAAGGGACAGATGAAGATGCACCAGGTGTATGTAAACAACCCCTTTATCGTCAGAACTCTACAGACTGGTTTGTTTGTAGGATTGTAATGTGTCAGGTTGTGTTTTTTTTCTTAAAATAAAAGAAGGACATAAATATAAGCATAAAACATGATAATGATAATAATGACAATCAAATGTGCAGGCAATAACATAATCCAATCAGTAAAGCTTATTAATGTAAACACTCTGCAGGGGTTTGTAGGCAGTGTAAGGCAGGCTTAAACATCAACATCACGTGATTCGCCCAGATGTCACATGACACCTTATCAGCACGATTATGAAGGCACGTGTATTCCTGTTGTAAACAACTTACAAACTTGTTTCAAATGTGTGTGTGTTTATAACACGAAATAATAACAGCAAAAGATAATAGTGACAGTCACAATAACATATTGATTCTAGGCATACTTACTAAGAATACACACACACACGTAAATATATATATATATATATATATATATATATATATATATATATATATATATATATATATATCGCGACCTCACGGGCATAATAACTTGTTACCGGAACAGATAAAATGTCCATTGTTAATATAGTTAAAGCCTTCACACTTACTGTTGCATTCACGCACAAAACTTGATCCAAAAGGCGATTTGTAAACAATTAAACAGTCCGTAAACAACTATTCAGCGGCAGCGTTTGTGTCAGTCCGCTTCACCAAAACTCAAATCTGTGAGGGAGGGGGAGGTCACGTGTGTGCGTGTCTCTTCGTGTGTGTAGGATGTGTGGTGTGATACCTCCATCTAGTGGACATAGTTTAGTACTGCAGGAGTCAGTTTATGCAATTTAAAGCAATGAGTTAATAAACAAAATATTGTTGGGAGGCGTATGAGCATAACAAAATCATGAAACTCAAGAAATTTACTCAGAACCAGTTGTACCTTCTATGTAAAATGTTTGGAGACATTAGGACTTTCCACTTGTTGGATATGAGTATCCTAGTTTTCCTTAAATTTTTACCTTGCCATAGCAACACTATTCAACGTATCAAAAAGTCCTTTACAGTGTGACATCAGCCGTGTCTTCCAATTATTGTGCCTGATTTTGAAGCCAATTAGCTGAAAATTAGCCCCAAAAGAATTTAATTTCTAAAAGTAGACACATTCTGCTGCCAGTTGGTGGCGCTATGACTGAGATTCACGGGACCCATGTCACTGTGAGCATGTTTCTTCTCTTAACCTACTGCTGAGGTTTGATGAATGTCACTCAATTTAGACAGAAGTTATTAGCCACTTCCTGTTTCCTGATATTCGCCGTAGGTTTAAGGGCTCGCCACGGCCGACCCGTTTAAGATATCAACCAGCCCTTCGCAATATTAGATCCTCTATGTCTTGAGATTATATTAGACCCTGTTTGGTCAAAGACATATGAATCCTGTAAGAGTAGTATATCACATTCCAATGGGTGCGTTTTTCAATCAACGCCAAATAACTGACTTCCTGTTCAGCGGATTGCATGTGTGTGTGTGTGTGTGTGTGTGTGTGTGTGTGTGTTTGTGGATGTTTGTGTGTATGGTGTGTGAGTCTGTGTGTTAACATTAGTGATGTGTGTAATAAATAATTTATCGGTGTAAGTTTAAGGATGTTCCTGAATGTGATGTCACTGTCTGTGTCACTGAATATAATGAGTGTGTGTGTGTGGTGTGTAAGTCTGTGTTAACAGTAGTGTGTGTTAGTATGTTTAAGATATGTGACTTGTTAATGGGTGTGTGTGTTTCTGCGTGAGGGTGTGTGAGACAGTGTGTGAGTGTTATAATTTGTGTGTATGTAGGTGTGCATGTGTGTGATGTATGAGTGTACTTGTTTGTGTGTGTGCATGCATGTGTGTGAGATATCTATGTGTTTGTGTAGGTGTGTGTGTGTGTGTGTTTATTTAGTGTGTTAACATTAGTGATGTGTGCTTGTGTTTGTGCATGTTTGTGTGTATGGTGTCTGCATCTGTGTGTTAATATTAGTGATGTGTGTGTTATTAATAATTGTTGCGTGTAAGTTTAAGACATTATCACGGCTGACCCGTTTGAGATATCAAAATGTGTGATGTGTGTGTGAGAGTGAGGGAGAGAGGTGTGTGACAGTGATGTGATGTGATGTGATGTGTGTGTGTGTGTGTGTGTGTGTGTGTGAGAGAGAGAGAGTGAGGGAGAGAGGTGTGTGACATGTAGATGTGTCAGTCTGTGTGTGACGAGTAAATGTGCTTGTGTTTGTGCGAGTTTGTGTATATGGTGTGTGTGTGTGTGTGTGTGTATGGAGTGTGAGTCTGTGTGTTTCTCTGTGTCTTATATTTGCTCAAAATGATATGTTGCCATAGCAATACTATTCAACATATCAAAAAGTCCTTTACAGTGTGACATCAGCTGTGTCTTCCAATTATTGTGCCTGATTTTGAAGCCAATTTGCTGAAAATTAGCCACAAAAGAATTTAATTTCTGAAAGTAGACACTTTCTGCTGCCAGTTGGTGGCGCTATGACTGAGACTCACGGGACCCATGTCACTGTGAGCAGGACTCTTCTCTTAACCTACTGCTGAGGTTTGATGAACGTCACTCAATTTAGACAGAAGTTATTAGCCACTTCCTGTTTCCTGTTATTCGCCGTATTTTTAAGGGCTCGCCACGGCCGACCCGTTTAAGATATCAACCAGCCGTTCACAATATTAGATCCTCAATGTCTTGAGATTATATTAGACCCTGTTTGGTCAAACACATATGAATCCTGTAAGAGTAGTATATCACATTCCAATGGGTGCGTTTTTCAAACAACGCCAAATAACTGACTTCCTGTTCAGCGGATTCCAGTGTGGGACATGCAAGTTGTTCAGCTCAATGAGATCTAAATTTCTACTGGGTCTCATGCATAAATGTGAAAGTGGATATGAATTATGCAGCTAAATTTTTTACAAAGTTCCAGGGGGCGCTGTACAGGCCCTGTGCCACGCCCGGGCTCCAGGCTCTAAGGCCTTACTCATAATCAGTTTCAGTGTATAGCCGTAAAAGTTTGGAACCGTAGGTCTTTCCACTCGTACAATATGAGAAGATTTATTTTTTTGCACTTCATTTTATGTTTTTTCTCTAGATAAATCGTCGCCATAGCAAGACTATTCAAATTATAAAAAAATCCTTCATGGTCTCAAATCATCCATGTCTTTTCATTATTCTGACTGATTTTGAACCAAATCAGGTGAAAGTAAAGGACAAAATATTAGTGATTTCCAAAAGTGACACACTTCCTGCTGCCAGTCGGTGGCGCTATGACATAGACTCATGATTGTCATATGATGTGATCATCTTCCTACTCTTAACACACCTGTAAAGTTTCATATGCATAACGTAATGTACACAGAAGTTATTAGCCACTTCCTGTTTCATTTTATTCGCCATAATTTTAAAGCGTCGCCACGGCCGAACCGTTCGAGATATCAAAAATCCCTCGGCAATTTTGCATCGGCAACTTGTTTAGATCATATTTGCCTGGTTTGGTGGAAATTGTATAAATTTCCTAGGAGGAGTATTTCAAATTCCATTGGGTGCGTTTTGCAAAGACCTCAAAATAACTCACTTCCTGTTGATTAGCCCTGATGACATGCATTGCAAAACTTGTTCAGCTTGATGAGATCTAAATGTACACAGAGTTTTCTGAGTGTGCGTGCAAGTGTCTCTGAGCTATGAGGCACGATTTTCTAGGGGGCAGAACAAGAGGGCCCTGCGCACTCAGTGCTTGGGCCCTAATAATCCTTAGAAGAACAATAGGGCCCTGCGCACTCAGTGCTTGGGCCCTAATAATCCTAAAGAAAACAATAGGACTCTGCGCACTCATTGCTTGGGCCCTAATAATCCTAACGAAAACAATAGGGCCCTGCGCACTACAGTGCTTGGGCCCTAAAAATAATAATCCTTAGGAAAACAAGAGGGCCCTGCGCACTCAGTGCTTGGGCCCTAATAATAATCCTTAGGAAAACAAGAGGGCCCTGCGCACTCAGTGCTTGGGCCCTAATAATCCTTAGAAGAACAAGAGGGCCCTGCGCACTCAGTGCTTGGGCCCTAATAAATAATCCGTAGAAAAACAAGAGGGCCCTGCGCACTCAGTGCTTGGGCCCTAATAATCCTAAAGAAAACAATAGGGCCCTGCGCACTCAGTGCTTGGGCCCTAATAATCCTTAGGAAAACAAGAGGGCCCTGCACACTCAGTGCTTGGGCCCTAATAATCCTTAGAAGAACAAGAGGGCCCTGCGCACTCAGTGCTTGGGCCCTAATAAATAATCCGTAGAAAAACAAGAGGGCCCTGCGCACTCAGTGCTTGGGCCCTAATAAATAATCCGTAGAAAAACAAGAGGGCCCTGCGCACTCAGTGCTTGGGCCCTAATAATCCTTAGGAAAACAAGAGGGCCCTGCGCACTCAGTGCTTGGGCCCTAATAAAAAAAATAAAATAAATAATAATAATCCTTAGGAAAACAAGAGAGCCCTGCGCACTCAGTGCTTGGGCCCTAATAAATAATCCTCAGAAAAACAATAGGGCCCTGCGCACTCAGTGCTTGGGCCCTAAAAAATAATAATCCTAACGAAAACAATAGGGCCCTGCGCACTAGTGCTTGGGGCCTAAAAATAAATAAATAATACTAAAGAAAACAATAGGGCCCTGCGCACTAGTGCTTGGGCCCTAATAAAAGCCTACTTGACTTGACTTGACAATTTGAGGACCCATCCTTTGTCTGTGAAAGATGTGGAAACTGGGAAAACTATTTTACCAGCCAAATTACATGCATTTGAGGCTTGGCATGAGCCCAAATCACGATAGTCTAACCAAGCACTGGATATGCGTCAAATTTGTCAAAATCCGTCACAAATTTCACCATTTTAATGAAATGACAGTGCCTTTTCGGCCAGAAATATACTTTTTCTTGTAGTTAATAATGAGGCAACATACAATTAAATTAAAGACATATCTCAAGTATTTATGAGCTATAGTAATATTGAATTAATGAGAAACAAAATTTTACATGCTGTGACAGCAGGCTACTCAGTGCTGGCGCTTCTCACACACACCCACTGTACACCACATAGGGTGTGCCAACTGTGGAGTGTGCCTAACAATGGGGCAGGCCAACGGAACTTGTGGTAGCAATTAGGACCACAGCAGCCGCATATACTATTTGCAGTCCTATTCACACATGCACCTTGTGTGCCATGTCATTCAGACACCACCCGCCGTTATTCACCAGCACCCATATTGAGCCGCGGAGGCCCGCGGTTCCTTAGTGAAGGTCATGCCATTAATGCGGAGATCGACTGCAGGCTACAACATGGCATCATAGAAGAGTTGACGAGCCCCTGGTTTTCCCCATTATGGCAGTGTCCAAGTCTGATGGGTCGATCAGCCTTTGTAACAACTTCATTTCCACCTTTGACGCATACCCACTTCCTTGTGTAGATGATCTCATGGACTGTTTGGGAAAGACCCCGTTCTTCACAGGCCAAAGCTAAGACACCATTTTTCACCAACCACAACTACTGGGAGTCCCATTCGGGCTCCACAGCACCCCAGCTCATGGACATCAAGTCTTTGCCACTACACCACTGTTTACCTTGACAATGTGATTAATTCATGTAGCTAGATAGATCATCTACACCACCTGTGACAGATCCTGGGAAAGCGGGTCTCACAGCCAACCCCCGGAAGTGCCACTTGGAGCTAACCGAGGCACAGTACCTGGGATACCAGATCAAATGTGGCACAATAAAGCTGCAACAACAGAAAGTGGAGGCCATCTGATCGTACCCTCATCCGACATCCAAGAAGCAGGTTTGTGCCTTTTAATACACAGTATGACTGCAATACAATTCCTGATATCTGTTATCACCCAAATGAGAATGGGTTCCTTGTTGAGTTTGGTTCCTCTTAAGGTTTCTTCCTATTGCCATCTCAGGGACTTTTCCTTGCCACTGTCAGTCTCAGCTTCATATACATAATTTTAAAAAATAGTTTACTTACTTTTTAATAAAATTTTTCTTGTTCAGCAATTTGAGCTTTTGGAAAACTCCGGCCACAGTGAAGATTTTCCAAAACTCAGTTTTCAGTGGTGTGTGGACGGGGGAAACGGAGATTTCGGCGTGTAACGTCCCCTTGTGCCAATCATGTAATTGTCTGTGTGCTCGTCTCCTTGATTTGATGTCAGCTTTGTTTATGAGGATATTTTGTGCAATAGCGGACGTACATACAGTAAATTAGTGACTGTTAACGTTTCGTACTGGAACTTTTACATGCGTGTACATACTGCACACGCGCAGTTACTCACACATTATGTTAATGAACAGAGGTGCCTGAATGTACTACTAAGCTAACTGCTGCTACATACTGTACACAACTCTGTCTACACAGACCTCGCAGGCAGCGACGGCGGTTTCGGACGAGACGCGGCCGGACTTCTACAAAGCGCAACAGGTAATGATGTTTTGTCTAGGTTTCTGATTGGCCCACTGTTGATTAAGGAGGCTCCTAACAGCGCTTAACAGGGCATTTTGCGTTTTCATGTGGACAAAGATATTTTTAAAACCTAGGTCATGTGGACAGAATTCTTTTTAAAAACGAAGAAGAAAAAAATCTCTGTTTTTAAGAATACCCGGCTACGTGTGGGAATGGCCTAAGACTGATTGGCAGCTTGATTTTGTATCATCAGCAAAGTATCTATAATTGCTTTGTGGAAATTATGCATGAACGACTGTGGGCAACATTTGAAAGCATGTCAGTACCATCCAGGCTGGTTGAAACATTAAAAGCACTGTAAGAAAAGTCTTTAGTGTCTCTCTAGACACTAGAGAGTTCAGAGAGATGAGTAACTGACTAAAACAATTGATACTAGAGACCCATTGTCTCCTCTGCTGATCAAAGTGTTGTTAGAAAAATGATGGAAGCGGACACAAAAGGAGGAATAATTATTGGAAATCAAATAGTCAAAGATCCGAAATTTGCAGATGACATTAATATACTGACAACAAATAGAATAGACCTTCAAGCAACAACATGCATTTGATGAAAACAGAAAAGGATACAGCTTATACATAAACAAGGGCAAGACTAAAGTTGTGGTGATGGGAGACAAAGCAGACATACAGCTTGACAGAGAGAAAATAGGATGTGTAGATCAGTTTGTATATTTGGGCAGTTTGATAACAAGTGATAAATGTTTAAAAGAAATTACTAAAAGACTTGCTATTGTAGGATCCACCAGGATATGTTGCAGGTGGAGTATAGTTCTCGTGTCACTGAATGAAATCTGGAAAATTGGGACCATCTGTAATAATCAAACTTAGCATACTGATAACGTGTATTCTCCACACTATTCGATACCTGTGAAACATGGGAACTGAGAAAAAAGGACATTGCAAAATGAAATGTTTTTAAATTAAATGCTATAGAAGGATTTTGTAGATTGGATGGAGACAAAAGATAACAAATGAAGAAATTCAAAAAGATCATAGGCAAAAAAAAAAATATTGCCGAAGTTATCAAGGAGGGTAAATTGGGTCCATTTGGGCATGTTTGCAGGATGGGAAAAGAAAGATTAGTCAGATTGATAATAGGGAAAATAGAAACAGCGAGAAGGAAGACCAGCAAGGAGATTGATGACATCAAAGAATGGCTACGAGTAGGGGAGTGTACAGCGATAAAACGGCTAAGGAAAGAAAAGGATTCTGGAAAATATGAGGATAGGTAAGAAACTGAGCATTGGCCTGATTAGATAGATAGACAGACAGACAGACAGACAATCTGACTATAACCATGTCATACATTTTGGATTTTTGCCAGTTTTAAATAAAGCATTCAGCTGGCTACTTTTACAATAACTAGCTATTCTGATCACAACAATATTAAACAAGGCAAATTTGTTAACTTTATAAGAAGTTACATTGGGCCAAATTTGGCTATTCCCCTTACAATTCCCCAATGTTTTACCAAAATACATCAACAAATGATAAACAGCACCTAGGGGAAGATAAGCCATGTCATTTGTAGGATAAGATGAGTGCTCACATTTTCTGTTGTTGGAATCAATGTTGTACTCCACTGGGTCAGGTAATGCCTTGGGTGATTTCTTTAAAAAAAAAAAAAAAAAAAAAAAAGGTTTTCTGTTACTTTTAAGTGCAATTAACTTGGATTTCCTATACCTAATTGTTATGCTTGTGTGATTGTAGCAGGTGAGGCATAATTGCAAAAATTAAGATATAAGAACAGTATGACTCAACAGTAAACCAAACAGGCGAAAACAGAACAGATGAACAGACAGTGAACTAAAGGGCCCCATGACTATTTTTAGCCAAGTTAATTGGCAACCTCTGTACAGTTGAGTGCTCCCATCACCTGACCGAGCTGCATTCTGGGAATCGAAGTCCAAAAATCTTTGGGCGCCCTCTAGGGTTCATTCCTGACACTGATTCTTTCACAGAAGCAAGTGCATTTTGTTTCTTATGACGGGCAGCACTCTTTTCTACTTTTTTTTTTTTTTGTATTTTCCTAATATTTAACAATTACCACTTTAGGTGTGATCTTGGCTGGTCTTGGTGGTGGTACTGCCTGTCTTTGAGGATTTAAGGGCCTTGAAGCCCTTTCAGGGTAGCCTACACACAGAAAACAATGAAATAAAAAAGGAAATGCTTTAGATATTTTCATACATCCTTTATATATTTATAAAAGACCCACTAAAGAAGAGGCATTGACATTTTGGGAGGACGTGCTTTAATAAAAGCTTTAAATTTAAATTTAATTTTGATACAAATTAAAACTAGCAAAAAAAAAGTACCAAGGTATACATCCTCTTCTACAAGTCGATGCTGAACTTTTATGGTAGGACGCTCACAAGGGGGAGCTTCATATGTATCACCATCTTCTTCAACCTACAGAAAAAAGTAAAGAGAAAAACATGATTGATTATTGATTACAGTTGCTGCCATAGACACCATCCAGTGTGTATATATATATATATATATATATACACTGTATATATATATATATATATATATATATATATATACTGTATATATAAAAACACACACAATAGATTGTGGCAGAATAGATTTTTTAAACTAGCCAGTACTGGTTTACTGTGTTAATACCACTTTTAAAGCTATGTTGAGCATGATATTGAGCCCGATGAATGACAAAACATCATATGAACCTACTGTGTTGCAATATTTTGCTTGACCCCTCAGCAGCTATTTGAAGTTATATTCATTTGGCATAGTTATTTTACCAATTTTGGGCTAAATTTCTCAATTCCTTTAGCAGGACCATTGGGCCCAAGTCCATAATGGCTTGATGTACAGATTTGAAACATAAGAATAATTATTATAACACCCCAAAGATGCATAAGCTAATTCATGTAATTTCAGCATGTGCTGTGCCATAAGGAATAAGCCAGCCACGTTTTTAGTAACTAGGTGATGATTACAATTCTAGTCACAGATTATCAGAATTAGCAGAAATTTCAACTTAAACAGTGTGCACTGAACATGGCAATCAAGTATTGTTTAAGACCCTAGTGCCATTAAATATATCACCCTCAGTGCTTGGACCCCAAAATGTTTCACTGGAAACTTTTGAGTGAAATTCCAATCCTGGCAAACTGCCACTGCAGGCCCCTTAAGCAAGGTCCTTAACCTTCAAGTGCTCACTTGTATAAATCATATGAATTTCTGTAACTCTGGATAAATTGGGCTGCTGCTTTTAATACATTTTGACTTGGAAAACGAACAAGTCTTGGTTTACAAATACCGAGTATCATGTATCACGCATGCGCTTGATTTGACTGAACCAATGGTTTTTCTCTCTCTTGCGCTGCAGAATTGTGTGTAATTGTTTCCCCTGCTGGGTCTTAGTGTGTGTCTCTTACTGGTATAATCAATATCCGTGCACGCATGTACTGTTTACTATAACACTGTGACCATGTGTGTGCGTAAAACATATTTTATTTTGTGTCTGTATGTGT
This sequence comes from Clarias fuscus, assembly GCA_030347435.1. NCBI lineage: Eukaryota > Metazoa > Chordata > Actinopteri > Siluriformes > Clariidae > Clarias > Clarias fuscus. Next base: position 15,470,491 of record CM059213.1, on the reverse strand, counting down.
GTGTGTGTGTGTACAGAGCACGTGTACTGTTTATTATAACACACATGTGCGCGTGTGTAAAGCAAAAGCACGTCTCATTAGAGAGGTTAAAGTTCATCTGCATCAGCCTGCACTTTGTATCCGTGTGCGCGCGCGCGCGTCATTGGACACTGTTGTTAGAGACAAAGTGTTAGAGAGATTTTTTTTATTTTTCCGGGGGGGCATGATGCGGACGCGGTTTTAGTGGTTTTACTGAGCTCCTCGCAGGTGAAATTTCAACTAAATAACAAACAGACTCAGATGTTTATTTTATTTATATTTTGACCATGATGTGATTTATGAACACATGCACAAAATTAGTGGATACTGTTTGTAAAATTGCAGCTCCTGGCAGCAAATGAGACGGCTATGAGACGCGGGCTAGCACGGCTAGCTCGGCCGACCCTAGAGGTATTCACGAGGGGGACTCACTCACTGCTGAAATGTTCAAGCAATCGCTTGAATCCTTAAAAAATGTCATTTGTGTTACGATTGAGAGTTCGATCAGCGGTCTACAGATAGACAACCCTGGAGGCTGAAAGTTCGACTACTAACTATTGAGGACTTTGTCCAGGTCTGACTATTTCTTCTGACTAACTACTATTTCTTCTGTCTGACTATTTCTTCCCAAATAGACCTTTTTATTAGAGTAAATGCTACCCCAGATGTGATGCACAGCACATTTTGGGAAACATTCAAAGCCCATATTAGAGGTCAAATTATATCTTACATGTCATTTGAAAAGAACAAACTGAGGAGGTCTATGGCGGGTCTGACAGATCGCATCTCGCAGTTAGAAAATCAATATACAAGTAGTCCTTCATCCATCATACTTAAAGAATACCTTCTCTTAAAAGCTGATTTCGACACCCTTTCTACTGCTGCTACTGAGATGTTAAATCAAGACATGCTTTTAATGAGTATGGGGAGAAGGCAAATAGGCTCTTGGCCCATCAACTTAGACAGTCCTCTGCTTCCCATATTATTCCAGCTATTAAAACACATAATACCTTACTGTCAGATCATCTTGAAATCAATAACTCATTTTTGGAATTTTATCGGTTACTGTATTCTTCTGAGCAAACCTCTGGTTACGAAGACTTTCATAACTTTGTCAAAGATCTCTCACTACCTCATGTCAAAACTGATGCTGTGCAATTTTTGGATGGCCCCATTTCTGTAGATGAGGTTTGTGAGTCCTGGCCCAGATGGTTTTCCGGCTGAATTTTTAAAGAATTTTTAATTCTGAAAAAGGACAAAGATCCCCATATGTGTAGGTCATACCGCCCAATATCTCTTTTGAACAAAATTCTAGCCAAAATTCTTGCTTCACGATTAGCAACAGTTCTTCCTAATATTATTTCCACTGACCAAACTGGCTTTATTAAAAATGGATTTTCATTCTTTAATATCAGACAATTACTTAACATCCTCTATCATCCTATGTCTTCATCAATGCCTGAAGTTTTGATCTCACTTGACACAGAAAAGGCATTTGACAGGGTGGAGTGGGACTATTTATTTCGCACTCTTGAAATGTTTGGTTTCGGAGCAAATTTTATATGTTGGGTTAAACTCTTATATAAAGTCCCACTTGCTTCTGTCCGCACTAACAAAATTTCATCCGCATATTTTCAGATCAACCGAGGCACAAGAGGTTGCCCTCTGTCGCCTCTTTTGTTTGCAGTCGCAATAGTGCCTCTGACCATTGCTTTGCGCCAGAATTAAAAACTAGCAGGGATAATCAGAGGAGGACAAGAGCATAAAGTTTCTCTGTATGCAGACGACTTGATTTTATATATTTCTGACCCGTCTAATTCCCTGCCTCACGTCCTTAAAATTTTCGATATGTTTGGAAGGCTCTCTGGCTATAAATTAAATTTACAAAAAAGTGAAATGTTTCCTATTAATAATGCCGCCCGTGAGCTGCCTACTACTTCTTTCCCTTTTAAAGTTTCCCACTCATTTACTTACCTTGGTATACACATCCCTAATTCTTTTTCTAAACTTTTTGCTGAGAACTTTCCTCGTTTATTGGAGCGGGTTGAACAGGAGTTAAAGCGGTGGGCCCTGCTCCCATTATCAGTTGCAGGTCGAATAAATTCTATTAAAATGAATGTGCTGCCCAAGTTCAACTATTTGTTTCAGTGCATTCTAGTGTTTATACCCAATTCATTTTTCCGTAGGCTGAATAGTGCTCTCGGTTCATTTATATGGAATGGAAAACCTGCTAGTAAAAGTCTTCTGCAACGTCCCAAGTCATTGGGTGGAATGTCTTTGCCTAATTTTCAATGTTACTACTGGGACTCAAATATGCATCCTATATTACACTGGCTATATGAAGATCCTGGGGCTGATGACTTATCATGGATCGCCATTGAATCAGCCTCATGCTTGCTTTCTTCCCTAGCAGCTTTAGTTTCGCACTCCTCTTTCCTTTCCCTACGAAAATTTTATTAAAAATCCACTTGTAAGATCTACTATTAAAATTTGGAAACAGATGAGACGTCATTTCGGATGGCAAACTATGTCCCCTAAATCTCCTATTAATTCTAATCATGTCTTCAATCCTTCAATAATTGATAAATCTTTTAAATCTTGGCATGCTTAAGGTATTAGGGTAATTAATGATTTGTACTATGAGAGGGTTTTCTGTTCATTCCAGCAGATATGCGAGCAGTTTCATATTCCTAAAAATCACTTTTTCCACTACCTCCAAATTCGTGACTTTGTGCATAAAATGTTCCCTCAGTTTCCTGCCCCGCCTCCATGTTATCCATATGATCATATATTGGAGAACCCTCTAAGATGGAAAGGCATCATATCAATACTAGATTTTACTATTGTAAAATCTTGACCCCACTCTACACACCCCTTTCCCAAGTAAAAGCTTTGTGGGAATAAGACTTAGAAATAGTTATTTCTGATGAGGACTGGGAAGCAGCATTATATAGAATACACAAGTCTTCAGTATGTGCAAGACACGGACTTCTACAGTGCAAAGTTATACACAGTGTACATTGGACATAGATAAAACTATCTAAGCACTTTCAGGATGTAGATCCGCTGTAGGTTTTCCCCAGCCTCTCATGCACATATGTTTTGGTCCTGTACAAAGCTTAGGGGTTTCTGGTCCATCATTTTTGAAACTGTCTCTGGTTTTTTAGGGAAATCTATCTCCCCTTGCCCATTGATAGCCCTTTTTGGAATCACTCCCGCATCATATAATTTTACAAAGATACAATCTGATTGTATAGCTTTTATTATGTTAGCCAAATGACTAATATTGTTGAAATGGAAGGATAAGAAGCCTCCAACACCAACACAATGGATTCATGATGTCCTCTTTTTTCTAAAGCTAGAGAAAATCAAGCATTCTATAAGAGGCTCATCTAGCCAGTTTCATAAAGCTTGGGACCCTTTCAAACAATATGTCAGGGAACAGATTTCATTATCAGACATAGACTAATTTTACTTCCAGAATTGCACATTGTGCATTTTTAATTATCTTTATTATTGTTATTATTATTTTATATTTTAATTATTTATTTTTATTATTATTACTATACATGCATGTCATTTCTCAATTGTATTAAGTTATATTCTTTTGTTCTGCTTTGTTTTCTGTTTTGTAACGTTGTCTAAAAACTCAAAGTATATATATTTTTTTTAAAACGGTGTTTTCGTTGTGTGCGTGTGTGTGAAACTCAAATAAAAGTGGAGGTAGGGTAACTGTGTAAGACAAGAAGAGGGAGAGGGGAGTAGCTCCTTACTTCAGCTTCACACACACAAACGCACACGGCGCCTGCGCGCATAACCAGTAACACTCATCTGTCGGCATTTATTTTGACTTTTTTTTTAAGGTAAAGTACAGGTTAATTTGTATTTACTTTATATTTTGTATTAATTATTTTTATGTATTTATTTTTTGGGCTGTGGAACGAATAATTTGGTTTCCATTATTTCTTATAGGAAAAATTTATTTGGTTTACGAGTGTTTTGAAATACAAGTCTGCTTCCGGAATGAATTATGTTCGTAATCCAAGGTTCCACTGTATTACAATTTGCATAAAAACTATGCATTATTAAAACATAGAGAGATAGCAGTGAACCAACTTTATGTAAACTTTGTGTTTTGCATCAGAAAAAATTAACCTCGATCGGAGAACAAATGCTTGGTCCCACTGAAAAAAAAAAAAAATTGGGGACAAGAAATCCCAACGATGTTTAGTAATAAAATTAAGTCCTTGTACAGACTACCAGGACAAATCCATTTTTTTGGCATATACACATTGGAATCAGTTTGTGATCAAATTGCTGTCATGTAACCTGAACCATTAAAAAAAACACATTAAATCTGATTTTAAAAACTCTGATTTGAACTACAGCCAGAAGTTTTATGGAACCAAATTCGAATTCCTAAAGATATACCTCAGTATCCATGCTCTACCCACTCAAATCAGATTTCAGACTGTCTTCTCACTCGTATTATGCAGAAGTTCATCAAGTTCTTTATTGTGTGCATAAACCCTTATCTTTTATACTTTTTTAATTTGTCCTTTATTTATTTTATTCGTCACATACACAGTCATATCATACTGTGTATGACTGTGTATTTGATGAATAAAATTTGAATGTGAAGTTCTTTATTGTGTGCATAAACCCTTATCTTTTATACTTTTTTAATTTGTCCTTTATTTATTTGAAATTAGATTTTTATTTTTCTGCTTTTGATTGAGTTACTGATTAATATAAGTTAATGCAACCACAGAGGGGCACAATCCAGTGTCTTCTTGTGCCAGTCCCAAGTCAGGATAAATGCAGAGGGTTGTGGCAGGAAGGGCATCTGACGTAAAACATTAGCCAAATCAAATGATGCGAATCATTAACAGGACTTCCATACCGGATTGGTCGTGGCTCGGTTTAACAACAACCGCCACCGGTGCTTTTGACCTACAGGGTGCTGATGGAAATTGGTCTACTGTTGGTCGAAGAAGGAGAGGAGGAAGGCATGTTCATAGGCAGAGAGAGAAGAGAAAAGGCAAGAGTTTAGGAGTGACAGTAAGGACTTTGAATGTTGGGACTATGACAGGGAAGGCAAGAGAGTTGGTTGACATGATGCAGAGAAGGAAGGTGGATATACTGTGTGTCCAGGAGACCAGGTGGAAAAGTAGCAAGGCTAGAAGCTTAGGAGCAGGGTTCAAGTTGTTTTACCATGGTGTTGAGAGGAAAAGAAGTGGAGTAGGAGTTATCCTGAAAGAGGAGTCTGTAAGGAATGTTCTATAGGTGAAAAGAGTATCAGATAGGTTGATAAGTCTAAAGCTGGAAATTGATGGTGTGATGTGCAATGTTGTTAGTGGTTATGCCCCACAGGTACTGTAGGATGTGAGTTAGAAGAGAAGGAGAAATTCTGGAGTGAGTTAGGTGAAGTGATGCAGACCATCCCCAGAGGTGAGAGAGTGGTGATTGGTGCAGATTTTAATGGACATGTTGGGGAAGGGAACAGAGGTGATGAGAATGTGATGGGCAGGTTTGGTCTTCAGGACAGGAACATAGAAGGACAGATGGTGGTGGACTTTGCAAAGATGACGGAAATGGCAGTAGTAAATACTTTCTTTCAGAAGAGGCAGAAACATAGGGTGACATATAAGAGTGGAGGCAGAAGCACTCAGGTGGACTACATTTTGTGTCGACGTTGTAATCTGAAGGAGATCAGTGACTGCAAAGGTAGGGGAGAGTGTAGCCAGACAACACAGGGTGGTGTTGTGTAAAATGACTTTGGTGGTGAGGAAGGTGAAGAGGACAAAGGCAGAGTAGAGGACAAAGTGGTGGAAGTTGAAAAAGGAAGAATGTTGTGCAGGAGTTGAGATAGACGCTGGGTTGTCAGGAGGTGCTTCCAGTTGACTGGACAACTACAACTATGGTGATTAGGGAGACAAGTACAAGGGTACTTGGTGTATCATCAGGAAAGGGAAAAGTTGACAAGGAGACTTGGTGGTGGAACGAGGAAGTCCAGGAGTGTATACAGGGAAAGAGGCTAGCTAAGAAGAAGTGGAACATTGAGAGGACTGAAGAGAGTAGACAGAAGTACAGGGAGATGCAGTGTAAGTTAAAGGTAGAGGTGGCAAAGGCCATATGAAAACTTGTATGCTAGGTTGGACAGTAAGGAGGGAAAGGTGGATCTGTACAGGTTGTCGAGGCAAAGAGAGATGGAGGTATGGATGTGCTTAGGATAGGTTGCATTAGAGTTTCTGACTAGTCCGTTTAACAAGATTTTGGAGAGTGAGAGAATCCCAGAGGAATGGAGGAGAAGTGTATTAGTGCCAATCTTTAAGAACAAGGGGGATGAGCAGAGCTGTGGCAAATACAGTGGAATAAAGCTGATGAGCTATACAATGAAGCTTTGGGAAAGAGCAGTGCTAAAAAAGCTAGGTTAAGGGCAGAGGTGAGCAGCAATATGGTTTCATGCCTAGAAAGAGACCAACGGATGCAGTATTTGCTTTGAGGATGCTGATGGAGAAGTACATAAAAGGTAATAGGGAGTTACATTGTGACTTTGTAGATTTAGAGAAAGCATATGATAGTAGTGAGGATTTCATGAACTTTTTCAATAACAAAATCATAAATATTAGGCAAAAAATTCAGGCTTTAAAACCAGACAATTTAAGTAATACAGATGAACTAACCACTTCACATCAGAACTTAGAATACTTTACTTCCCTTGAAGCGAGAGAACTAATTTTACTCATCTCTTCTTCAAAATCATCAACCTGTACACACGTGGACAAAATTGTTGGTACCCTTCGGTCAATGAAAGAAAAACTCACAATGGTCATAGAAATAACTTTAATCTGACAAAAATAATAATAAATAAGACTTCTATGAATGTTAACCAATGAAAGTCAGACATTGCTTTTCAACCATGCTTCAACGGAATTATAAAACAAAAAATTAACTCATGGAACAGGCCTGGACAAAAATGATGGTACCCCTAACTTAATAGTTTGTTGCAGAACCTTTTGAGGCAATCACTGCAATCAAACGATTCCTGTAACTGTCAATGAGACTTCTGCACCTCTCTGCAGGTATTTTGGCCCACTCCTCATGAGCAAGCTGCTCCAGTTGTTTCCGGTTTGAAGGGTGCCTTTTCCAGACAGCATGTTTCAGCTCCTTCCAAAGATGCTCAATAGGATTGAGGTCAGGGCTCATAGAAGGCCACTTTAGAATAGTCCAATGTTTTCCTCTTAGCCATTCTTGGGTGTTTTTAGCTGTGCGTTTTGGGTCATTGTCCTATTGCAAGACCCATGACCTACGACTGAGACCCAGCTTTCTGACACTGGCCAGCACATTTCTCTCTAGAATCCCTTGATAGTCTTGAGATTTCATTGTACCCTGCACAGATTCAAGACACCCTGTGCCAGATGCAGCAAAGCAGCCCCAGAACATAACAGAGCCTCCTCCATGTTTCACAGTAGGAACAGTGTTCTTTTCTTGATATGCTTAATTTTTCCATCTGTGAACATAGAGCTGATGTGCCTTGGCAAAAAGTTCCATTTTTGTCTCATCTGTCCATAGGACATTCTCCCAGAAGCTTTGTGGCTTGTCAACATGTAGTTTGGCATATTCCAGTCTGGCTTTTTTATGATTTGTTTTCAACAATGGTGTCCTCCTTGGTCGTCTCCCATGTAGTCCACTTTGGCTCAAACAACGACGGATGGTGCGATCTGACACTGATGTTCCTTGAGCATGAAGTTCACCTTGGATCTCTTTAGAATCTTTCTGGGCTCTTTTGTTACCAATCAGATTATCCGTCTCTTTGATTTGTCATCAATTTTCCTCCTGCGGCCACGTCCAGGGAGGTTGGCTACAGTCCCATGGATCTTAAATTTCTGAATAATATGTGCAACTGTAGTCACAGGAACATCTAGCTGCTTGGAAATGGTCTTATAGCCTTTACCTTTAACATGCTTGTCTATAATTTTCTTTCGAATCTCCTGAGACAACTCTTTCCTTCGCTTCCTCTGGTCCATGTTGAGTGTGGTACATACCATGTCACCAAACAACACAGTGACTACCAGGAGCCCTATATATAGGCCCACTGACTGATTACAAGATTGTAGACACCTGTGATGCTAATTAGTGGACACACCTTGAATTAACATGTCCCTTTGGTCACATTATTTTCAGTATTTTCTAGGGGTACCATCATTTTTGTCCAGGCCTGTTCCATGAGTTTATTTTTTTTAATAATTCTGTTGAAGCATGGTTAAAAAGCAATGTCTGACTTTCATTGGTTATCATTCATAGAATTTTTTGAAATTATTACTTTTGTCAGATTAAAGTTATGTGACCATTGTGGGTTTTTCTTTCATTGACCGAAGGGTACCAACAATTTTGTCCACGTGTGTATATCAGATCCTATACCAACATATTTTCTCAAGCAGATAGTACCAGCAATAACAGAACAACTGTTCACTCAAGCAGTGGCTATGTTCCCAAATCCTGAACCAGCTAGAACTAAGCTTTGTGATCACACTGTAACTTTAAATGGTCTTTCTGTTCCATCAAATGCAACAGTAAAAGACCTTGGTGTGATTATACAGTCGTGGCCAAAAGTTTTGAGAATGACACAAATATTAGTTTTCACAAAGTTTGCTGCTAAACTGCTTTTAGATCTTTGTTTCAGTTGTTTCTGTGATGTACTGAAATATAATTACAAGCACTTCATACGTTTCAAAGGCTTTTATCGATAATTACATGACATTTATGCAAAGAGTCAGAATTTGCAGTGTTGGCCCTTCTTTTTCAAGACCTCTGCAATTCGACTGGGCATGCTCTCAATCAACTTCTGGGCCAAATCCTGACTCATAGCAACCCATTCTTTCATAATCACTTCTTGGAGTTTGTCAGAATTAGTGGGTTTTTGTTTGTCCACCCGCCTCTTGAGGATTGACCACAAGTTCTCAACGGGATTAAGATCTGAGGAGTTTCCAGGCCATGGACCCAAAATTTCAACTTTTTTTTTTTTATTATTTTTTTCCCTGATGTTCTCCCTAATTTAGTCGTGTCCAATTCCTCCCCGTCACTAGGGGGCTCCACATTAAGGCTACTGCTACCACTCAGCTGGGAGGGCCGAAGACTATCACGTGTTTCCTTCGAACCACGTGATGCCAGCCGACTGCATCTTTTCGAACTGCTCGCTCATGCACCATTGGGAGCGTCGTAACACAGTTGGAAGCCAGCGCTATCTGCTCCTTCCGCTTGTGTGAGCTCACAGATGCCACTGATTGGCTGTAGAGCCCTGATTAATGTGGGAGCACTAAGTACCTCTCATCCCTCCAATCTGAGAGAGCTCGGCCAATCAGCTCTCTCTAGAGCTCCGGCTGCGAGAGGTTACAGCATCACCTGGGGAACTGGCGATCTCTGGATGATAGGGCGAGCACTTTACCACTGCGCCACTCGGAGGCACCCAAAATTTCAACGTTTTGGTCCCCGAGCCACTTAGTTATCACTTTTGCATGTGCTCCATCGTGTTGGAAAATGCATTGTTCTTCACCAAACTGTTGTTGGATTGTTGGAAGAAGTTGCTGTTGGAGGGTGTTTTGGTACCATTCTTTATTCATGGCTATGTTTTTGGGCAAAATTGTGAGTGAGTCCACTCCCTTGGATGAGAAGCAACCCTACACATGAATGGTCTCAGGATGCTTTACTGTTGGCATGACACAGGACTGATGGTAGCGCTCACCTTTTCTTCTCCAGACAAGCCTTTTTCCAGATGCCAGGCTGCTTGTCAGTACCACGTATTATTAAAACTACAGCAGGGGGCAGATCTTTTTCTTACAAAAAGCTATTTATTTAGCCAACCATTTTTGTAAATAGATTAACCTTAGGTAAAGGAGCAGATCTGGGGGACTCATGGACGTAGAGTATTCTGGTGAACTGGTATGTTTAGATGCTGTCTTCCTCACTCTCATTGATCACTCAGTTTTGTTGACGGTGAGGTGTTTGGTTGCTTTACATCTCAGGGAGCCCTCATGTCTGAGGATGGGTTCCCTGTTGAGTCTGGTTCCTCTCAAGGTTTCTTCCTATTACCATCTCATGGAGCTTTTCCTTGCCACCGTCGCCCTCGGCTTGCCCATCAGGGACAATCTTATCATTTTGATTCATACACACTCACATTTCATACAAACTTACTTCTCTGTGTAAAGCTGCTTTGCGACAATGTCCATTGCTAAAAGTGCTATACAAATAAAATTGAATTGAATTGAATATGATAGGGTGCCAAGAAATGAGCTGTGGTATTGTATGAGGAAGACAGTGGTGAGATGTGCTGTAGGTGTGACAGAAGAGTTCAAGGTGGAGGTGTGTCTGCATCAAGGATTGGCTCTGAGCCCCTTCTTGTTTGCTCTGGTAACGGACAGGATGACTGATGAGGTTAGACAGGAGTCTCCATGGACAATGATGTTTGCAGATGACATTGTGCTTTGTAGTGAGACAGGGAACAGGTGGAGGAAAATCTAGAGAGGTGGAGGTACGCTCTGGAAAGCAGAGAAATGAAGGTTAGCCATAGCAAGACAGAATACATGTGTGTCAATGAGAGGAACCTAAGTGGAATGGTAAGCCTACAGGGAGCGGAGGTAAAGAAGATGCAGGACTTCAAGTACTTGGTGTCAACGGCAATGGAGAGCAATGGAGAGTGTGTAACGGAGGTGAAGAGGTGGGTACAGGCAGGTTGGAATGGGTGGAGAAAAGTGTCAGGTGTGTTATGTGACAAAAAAGTATCAGCCAGAATGAAAGGAAAGGTGTACAAGATGGTGGTGAGACCAGCGATGCTCTACGGCTTAGGGACCGAGGCACTGAAGAAAACACAGGAGGCAGAGTTAGAGGTAGCAGAGATGAACATGTTGAGGTTCTCTTTGTGAGTAACAAGGATAGATAGGATCAAGAATGAGTTCATCAGAGAGACAACCCATGTTAAATGTTTTGGAGATAGTCAGAGAGGCCAGATTGAGGTGGTTTGGACATATTCAGAGAAGTGATTGTGAGCATATTTGTAGAAGGATGCTGAGGTTGGAACTGCCAGGCAGGAGGTCTAAACGAGGACCAAAGAGGAGATTTATGGATGCAGTGAGAGAGGACATAAACTTAGTTGGGGTGAGAAAAGAGGATGCAGAGAATAGAGTTAGATGAAGGCAGATGATTCATTGTGGCAACCCTTGAAAGGGAATAGCCAAAAGACAAAGAAGAATGCTTAGTATAAGCTGTGCTTGAATTTTCCATGGAACTTTCAAAAAGAGTCACTGGCTTAACCGCAGTATGGAAATTGAGAACAATCGTTCCTAGACAGAAAACAATGTAAAATGCCTGATCGCACCTTGTGGGATGCTAGAGGGAATATACAGAAAGAGGGGAGGAAATATTGTGATGCATGTGAGCCAGTGGTGTTACCACCTACAGTATGCAGATAGGTCAATAGGCAGCCAGTCTGATCAGAGCCAAATCTGATCTGCTCAATTTAAAATAACAGTGTGGACAGTCAGTCCTAAAGATCAGATTTGTCAAACAAATCTAATTTGCCTGCAGTCTGAACAAGGCCTAAGATCACAATGTATTGAGCACGGGATTGGGACTAAACAACTGTCTGGCCATTTAAAAAAATTCTAAGGAAGTATTAAAATTGCCTTTTGGACCAGTGGAAAATTGTGTGGTGCAAGGAGTCCAACTGAACAACTGGACAGTTTGATTTCAAAATGAAATTTTATTCTTCAACAGAAACAAGAAGGATTCTAAGACGTGGAAAACAGAGACTCCAACAAATACTTAATTTCTTCACTCCTTTATTCGTTACTGGTTGCTAAATGTATTTCTTAGGGTATTATACTTTTATACTTTACCCCACGGTCACCTAATTCTGACCTATTGGCTACTAAAAGTGTGACACGGTGAAAAAGATGACACTGCGACCGATCTAGCAGTCGAGGTTATCTCCACGCTGTTGGATAAACACTGTGAAGCATTAGCGGCTGAATTTAAATCCTTGTTTAATATACTGGAAACTAAATTCGACCAAATTCAAGCCAAAGTGGAGGACCATGGCCGCCACTTACCTTCATTAGAACTCGCTACGGATGACCTGAGCGAGTCGAGTAAGCGAGTTGGAAAACATATGCTCCAGTCTTTGGGAGAGCAACTCTAAGTTAACAGCCAAAGTCGTAGACCTAGAAGGCCAGAGCAGGAGACAAAATCTGCGTATACTAGGCCTTCCAGAAGCTAATGAAGGTGGACTCCCTACCTAGTTCTTTCCTAAATTTTTGTGCAAGGTGTTTGGGAGTGAAACGCTGCCATCCCCGCCTGAGATTGACAGAGCCCACCGTATACCTGCATCCAAACCCAATTCAGAACAGAGACCTCTGCATTCTCAGTGTACACCGGTACCAGGTTAAAGACCTTCTGATTCGAGAGGCCCAGCGGAGAGGGAAGTTGGAATATTGGTCAGCAGATCCGCATCGAGCCGATATTTAAGCCAGAGAGCTGAGTAAAGAGAATTTATGACAGAGTGTACACAGCGTGGTTATACAGCCATGAAATCCAGCCTTCTCTCCTGTATCCAGCACGGCTCCGGATCACTCTCTCTACTGGACAGAAGAAGTGGCTACGGTCAGTAGGAGAGGCACAGAAATACAGTAGAAGCCACACAAAATAGCCGCGGACATGTGAATGCCATGCGGCTCCCGTGTGGCTTCCCTTTGGACCCCGTGGTCCCCCTCCCTCCCCTGCCAGGAAGGTGTGTCAAGATTTCGCAGTAAACATGCCCATTCAAGCTTTATTTATTAATTTACCTGGTGCCACCACTAGATGGCGCTTTGTTCTCAAGAACACGTTAACACAAGACAACAATTTAGCTGCGCTGAGTTGCAATCACGTGATTTTAACAAATATGAACACGAAGTGCTTCGGCCTTTTTATTATAATAATGTTTTTTTGCTGTTTGTGTCCAGCATTAAATAATTATTTCATCCATTATTTGACCACAGCTGGAAATAATAGTTGGAATGTGATTGTGAATTTATGACTGAAATAAAGCTGTTCATCGGCGTGCATGAACCCCGAAAAAAGGCAGCATTTTGATCAAAAGGCTGATAAACGCATTCGATTTATCGATAAAAGTCATCGCGTCTCGCGATTATGCAGATCAATCATAATATACATGTCCATAAATAAAAAGGAATATTTAAGCATATACGCGAAATACATTTAACTCACAGATTAAAACAAGGAAAAAGATGTGCTGAGCTTCAGTGCATTGTGGTGGCGAAATACATTTTAGGCAGAGACGTCTGCTCGGTCTTGTTAAGTCGTTGTAAACCCCTCAATTCTGTCAATTCCCCCATCAGTGAAACCGGTTTGATAACTACACCTATTGTGAATGAAAGGTGAGAAATGGGATTACAGTAAGGGTCCGCGGGTGTTCACCTCGGAGCGCGTTGTCACGTTGTCAGCGAGTAGACTAAAACAAAATAATGTTTTTATTTACCATGAGCTTTGTTGTATTGTTTTTAATCACTCTATACACAACCTATGATTTCATCCATGTTATTTTACAAATGCAATATTTTTATGTTACACTCTAAAAACTGCTGGGTTAAATGTTAAAGTGCTGGGTTATTTGATCTATTTATTATTATTTAGTAGATTGCCTGTTAGCAATACCCCAAATGAAATGAATCCGCTGTTTTAACAACTGCAGAGATAGTTAATCAGCGATAGTTTTCACTACTACTACTAATGATGATAATAATGAATGGAGAAAGTGCAGTCAAAGAAGTATCATCATTGCAGGAGAGAAGAAAATGAATAAATACATATCAGTATTTAAATATGTTTATGAGCTCTGTCGCTTGCTGTCAATGGCATAAGAGAGATAACACATTTCGGCTTCAGTTTCAATTTTCACAGCTTCCTGCGAGCTGCCGCGGAAGCGCACGTGATCCATTTTCTCGAAATGTGCGTTCTTAATGGTTCTTAATGGTGCGTTCTGTAAGGTGAGGAACCTCAATTTAGAATGTACTGACTCCCCCCACTACTGACTGTTACTGCTAAATGCTGTATTTGAAGGTTTTTTTTTTTCGATCTGCGCAAATGTGTTTGTGTTAAAGCCAGCTCAGGCAAACCTGACGAATGCAGGAGCACACACCTGTGACTTTGAGACGTTTACAGTAAATTCGCCGTAGACAGTATTTATTTTGCTGAACATTAAAAAAACTGCCATGTCCCTTAAAATAGTGCATCTTTTAATAAGCAATATTTACAATAGAACAAACCAGGAAATAAGTGTTTGATGCATTGCAGTACCCTGTATTAACAAATGCCCTTATAAACTTGACCCTGAACAGCCACTGGCTGGCTTTAGCAACAATTGGTGATTGTTTTAATTTATTTCTTTTTTGTATATATATTTTCAAATGTTATATTTGAAAATATATATGTATACTGTGTAAAATGTATATATGAAAATGTATAATTTGTTGTCATCTGTTTACAGCGTGGGCTTAATTTGTGATTGAGACAAATAAGTCTAATTTAAATATTTTTTATTAGTAGTATAAGCCAGGCTTTAGCAACCTTGGACAAATCACAATAAACTTTAAGCTCTCTTACGCGAGCATGAGCTCTCTCTCTCGCACACACACATACACGCACACACAAATAGCACCTGAAATGATGATTGAGACCCATGAATTTAATTTGCATAACAAAAATTATTATTATTAATAGTAGTGGTAATAGTAGTAATCCAAGACAATATAAGCTCTCTCTCAAACACACAGCATGTGAAATCGCGTAAAACCAAATGAAACTACGGCAAAAATATAAGCAGTAAAAATACAGTAGTTTACTCTAGGTAAACTATCCATGTCCTGGGATAACAGGCGCTAAACCTCTGGAACTTTTTAGTTGTTTTAGAATTGTTTTCAAGTGTGAGTGGTTATGGGGATTTAATCTGTCTCAGCTGCCACATCTATTCACAGTTGTGATAAGTGATAAATGCCCTATCAGATTTTTGATGGGGGAGCATTATGCATGATTAAATGACAAAAGAAATACTGATCCGTATGGGCAGATATTTGTTCCAGATATTATGCGCCATTAATTAAGTTGGGTAATTCAACCTGTCGGAGCGCAAGTGTGTTTGTGTTAAAGCCAGCTCAGGAGAACCTGACGAATGCAGGAGCACACACCTGTGGCACTTTAACCGTTAGTGCAGCTTGTATAGCTGATTAAACCTATGAACACAACTGTGTTCTCTCTCTCTCTCTCTCTCTCTCTCTCTGGTGCATGCTGGGAGGTGGTGTGAGAGCAGCGTGTGGAGCGTGGTGTGAGAGCGGATGAGCGTTTTCCAACTTGTTTGGAAACTTTCTTTCTAACACTTTTGAGCTTTTTTTTTTCCTTTCAAAAAAGCACAAAAATCATATTTTAAACATATTAAACATCTATAAACAGCCGCGCACACGGTGTTATTAGTTTAACCCGCTGTTGTGTGGGGCTGTTGATCTCGTGGCGGGGTGCAGGGATGGCGGCTCACCCGAGCGGTGCAGCCCGTCCTCTCTCACTCCGTCACGGGGTGCGCTGCGAGGTGAGCGCCGTGGTGTCGGTGGAGCAGGTGTTGTTGGCCGTTGGGGAGTGTATCGGGTGTGAGAGCATCGTGTCCGCGTCGCGGATGAACAAGGCCGTGGTGGTGTTCGTAAAGGAGAGGGAGCTCGTGCATCAGCTGATTGAAAACGGAATAAAGGTAAGTGGAGAACTTTATTCCGTTACTCCGCTGGGTGCAACAACAATGAAGGTCACCGTGTCTAACATTCCCCCTTTTATCCCTGATGAGGATATAGAGAGGAAACTGTCTCGATTCGGTAAGATAGTGAGCAGTATGAGAGTTGTGTCTCTAAACTGTAAAAACCCCGCGCTGAGGCACGTCGTCTCCTTCAGGCGTACAGTGCTCATGTTCCTGACTGAGTCCACTCTGGACATCTCATTCAGAGTCACTCATGAGGGAAAGTCATACATACTGTACGCCAGCACTGGGAGTATGAGGTGCTTCAAATGTGGGGACATCGGGCACAAAAAGTTCAGCTGCCCACATAGAGCACAGGTCAGGGAGGAGGCGGGGCCCAGTGGGGTCAGGGCAGTGGTGCAGGATGGGGAGAGCTCCAGTGAGGAGCAGACTGGTGGTGTAGTGGTGCAGAATGATGGTGTAATGGAGCAGGATGGAGGTGCAGTGGTGCAGGATGGTGGTTTAATGGAGCAGGATGGTGGCATAGTGGTGCAGGATGGTGGTGTAGTGGGGCAGGATGGAGTGAGCTCCAGCATGGAACTCACAGGTGGTGTAGTGGCATTGGATGGAGCGAGCTCCAGTGCGGAGCAGTCAGGTGCTGCAGAGGGGCAGGATGGGGGCCCACCCACTGCAGAAAGCAATGTGACGACTGATGGTGAGCGGATAGAAGCGTCAACATGTAATGAACAGGTTACAGTGAGAAAAAAACGTGGGAAGCTAAACGAAGGGTCATACAAGGAAAAAAGAGCTAGTGAATGTGGAGAGGTGGAGAGGGCTGGAGAGCCCAGAGCAAAAAAAATCACGCGGAACACAGAAAGATCTCGTTTCAGCAGGGTGCTCAGACATTGTAAAAGAACCAGTCTTATTGGGGGGGTTAATTAGCATGGGTGGGGTAGGTAGTGCGGAAGAGATATCACTCCCAGAGCAAGAGGAAGACTTAATAGATGAGGATTATGAAGAAGACCGATTTTCGGATATATCAGATATCAGTGTATCACGTTTTGGGGGAGATCAGCAGCTCTATACACTGGATGATATAAATGAATATTTGAGGAAAACATATAAAAAACCCATAAACATTGAAGAACATTTCACAGATGTTAAAAAATTTATAGCATCGGTAGCACACTTACAGCGCAACACAAGCTATGATCTACTGAGTAAAAAAAAGAGATGGCGCTTAAAAGATCATATTTCAAAATCACGTCACGTGTAAAACACAAATAAATACATCACACTGGGTCTTTTCTGTTCTCTTTAAGGCACTTTGCATCGTTTTTTCCTCCCTCTTTTTTATTTTTGCTTTATCTTTTGTGATGGATATTTTAAAAATAGCATCCTTAAACATGAATGGTTGCAGAGATAAGAGAAAAAGAGCAGTAGCAGGAGACTTTTTAATACAAAAGAACATTGATGTGGTCTTCCTACAGGAGACACACAGTGACCAAGCCAACGAGACTGAGTGGGCCATGTGGTGGGAAGGGAAACTTTTCCAAAGTCATGGTTCCAACGTCAGTGCTGGTGTGGCGATACTTTTTAATAAAGCAGTGGGCATGAGCAAGGTCGAAACCACAGAAATAGTGAAAGGTCGAGTTTTAATGGTGAAAGCAGAAATAAAAAAGAAAAGTTTTACTTTTTTTAATGTGTACGCCCCTAACAATGGCTGTGAGAGAGCTCTACTTTTTAACAGAATAAAAAATATAATACAGCGAGATGGAAATAAATCCATAATAGTAATGGGAGGGGACTGGAATTGCACAGTAGACTTCACCTTAGACCGAAACGGTGAGGAACCACACCCAAAGTCTGCTGAGGTGCTCGAAGAGCTCATTAGACAGAGCAGTCTGGTCGATGTGTGGAGGGATAAGAATCCAAACACTAGACAATACACATGGGTTAAGTCTAATAATACAACGATTACTGCAGCAAGACTGGACAGGTTTTATATCCCCAAATCCGAGAGAAACAATCTCTCCAAAGCAATCATCTCCCCCACTGGGTTTTCTGACCATCACTTGATAAGTATAGAGATAACAATACCAAATACAAAGAGGCAGAGCTCATACTGGCGTTTTAACACAAAACTTTTACAGGACGAGATTTTTTATAGAAATTTTAAAATTTTATGGAATGAATGGAAAGACAGAAAAGGGGATTTTAGTAGTTTGGTTTCTTGGTGGGAGGTGGGAAAAAATCAAATAAAAAACTACTGCAAGATGTACACCGAGCACATATCAGACGCCTTCAAAACCACCATAAAAGAACTTGAAGCAGAAATTATCCAAACAGAAACTAAAATGGTGAACAAGAACGACATCAGATTGGGCTGTGTCCTGGAGAAAAAAAGAAAAGCTCTGAGCTCCTTCCTCCATGAACAAGCCAAAACAGCTCTGATCAGACACCGTATCTCCTGCATCAAGAACATGGACGCTCCCAGTGCCTTCTTCTTCAACCTGTCTAGATCAATAAAACCACAAAATCAGATGGTGTACCTGACACGAGCAGATGGAACTATAACAACTGACCCAAGCGAGATGAGGAGAGCAACCACAGACTTTTACACCCAGCTCTACAGTGCAGAACCCTGTGACCCATCTTGCAGAGAGGAACTTTTCAGGGAACTACCAAAATTGTCCCTGGAGCAAAGCACTACGCTAGACGCAGAACTCGAGTTGCAGGAACTAACTGACGCTGTGCAGCAGCTCGCAACAGGACGCTCACCAGGAATAGACGGACTGCCGAGCAAATTTTACAAACATTTTTGGAGTATAATAGGAGCTGATTTTTATGTTTTTAAATGTGCTTTTAACAGCGGGAAGCTACCAGTGAGCTGCACAAGGGCGGTCCTGTCACTGATCCCAAAAAAAGGAGACTTGGGGCAACTGAAAAACTGGAGACCAGTGTCACTACTGTGCAGCGACTACAAAATACTTTCAAAGTGTCTTGCAAACAGATTGAAACAGTGCCTGCACTCAGTAGTTCACAACAGCCAGACCTACTGCATACCTCACCGGACCATTACGGACAATCTGTTTTTAATGAGAGACTTAATTGACTTCTGTAAAACTAAACGGATTGAACTGGGTCTTTTATCAATAGATCAAGAAAAGGCCTTTGATAGAGTCGACCATGAATATCTTTTCCGGACTCTTGAATCCTTTGGCGTAGGAAACAACTTTTTATGGTGGATTAAACTTTTATACTCTGAAGCGGTTTTTACACTTAAGATTGGAGGTGGTCTTAGTTGCCCTTTTAAAATGAAACGGGGAATTAGACAGGGGTGCCCACTGTCTGGACAACTTTACAGTCTTGCAATAGAACCATTACTGCACAAATTAAGAGCTGAGCTACAGGGTTTTCCTGTTTGTGGGTCACAAGAGAGACTTGTGCTGTCAGCATATGCCGACGACGTAACCGTTTTTACAAAAAATCAAGATGATGTTCAGGCCCTGATTAGGAACCTGAACATCTATGCGAGAGCCTCCTCAGCACGTGTAAACTGGGAAAAGTGTGAGAGTTTTTTTATTGGGCAATGGCAGGAAACAGGACCCCCAATCTTACCAGGTGGTCTCCAATGGGGCAAGATCGGCCTCAAGTATCTTGGGGTGTTTTTAGGGACACAAGACTTACAAAATAAAAACTGGGAGGGTGTAGTGGAAAAAGTGTGTGCCAAGTTGTCTCAATGGACCTGGGTCCTGCCTCAGTTGTCCTACAGGGGGAGAGTACTGGTTGTCAATAATCTGATCGCCTCCATGCTCTGGCACCGCCTCACTGTCCTTGAGCCCCCTGAGACATTAATCAGGGATGTGCAGAGGAAGTTGGTGAACTTTTTCTGGACAGGCCAACACTGGACTCGAGCTTCTGTGCTGTATCTACCTGTACAAGAAGGGGGGCAGGGCTTGATCGACCTGTCCTGTCGTATAAAAACCTTTAGGCTGCAGGCTGCACAGGGGCTATTCTATGGCGAAGGGCTTGCATGGACAGGCGCAGCCAAAGCCCTTCTTCAACTGGTTGAAGGACTGAACTATGATACACATCTGTTCACACTTAACCTCAAAGAAATGGACTTATCAGCCACAACAGAGTTTTATCAGTCAGTATCAAAAGCCTGGATATCAGTAATAAAGACGAGCAGGACTGAAACACAACCTTTCCAAAGGGCAGACGAGGAACCACTTTTTCACAATCCGCTCATAAACACCAGAATTCTGTCATCAACTTTCATTCGGCATCGTTTCCAGAAAGCAGGAATCACCAAGATCAAGGATCTGAGGAATGGAACGGTGTGGAAGACAGCAGATGAACTGTGCTCACAAACTGGATTAAAATCAAGACGTCTAATGGAGAGACTTTTGGGAGAGGTAATATCAGCACTACCCTCCCAACTCAGAGAGTCTTTGGGGCAAAGCCCTGGAGAGCATCAGCAGCCTCCCCTGCAGTTATCTATACGCCCGGCAGCTGAAGAGCTACAGCAAGAGGAAGGAGCCATCCTGTCTTTCAAGACACCGGTTTTAACGACGTTCGAGACCGCCTCAAAAAAAGCGCTGTACGGGACGTGTGTGAAGGTCGTGCACAGAGGCTCGTTGGCTGGAGTAAGGGACTCACGATGGTCAGAGTGGCTGACACCAGGCTCCTTCCCACAAGGACGCTGGAGGTCCCTGTACAAACCGCCCATAGAAAAGCGCACAGCCGATCTACAGTGGCGGATAGTACACGGGGCTGTGGCCACGAACAGAGGCACACATGGACCCCACTAGGAGCACCGAGTGTATCTTCTATGGGAGGGAGGAAACAATAGACCACCTATTTTTAAAGTGCAATAGATTGGGAAGGCTGTTCTCTCTGCTAAAAACCTGGACAAATGAGCTAGGAGTGACATGGTCTGAGAATCTCTACATACACGGGCCAAAGTATAAACCAAAAGACAAAACTGTCACCCTAGTAAATTACATTATAGGCCAGGCAAAACTCTCCATCTGGCTCACGAAAAAAAACAAAATGCAGGGGGGTGGGGGCACACACGATGCTGAGAGAATGCTGACAGCACTGGTCAGAGCGAGATTAAAAGTTGAGTTCGCCTTCCTGAAGATGACCCACAGACTACCAGAGTTTGACCAGATGTGGGCACATGGGGATGTTTTATGCTCCAGAGACGGGGAGGTTTTAATTCTCAATTTTTAAAGACTATTGTGTAATCCCTTTTATCTCTTTTCTTTTTTTTTTACCTGTGTTTTATCTCTCTTTAGGTGCGTGTTTTATATACTATGTGTATTACTGTACTATTTCATATTTTTTAAATATTGCTTTAGTACACCAGTCCAGCACCGTACACACTCGACCTTTTAGTTCTAACTTTTCTCATTGATCTCTTTTACTGAATTCATTTCAAAGTCTCATTGCTAAGCTTGCATTACTATTATTATTGTTTTGACTTTTATCTGCCTATTCACTTATTTATTAATCTATTTAATTTCATCTTCCACTTACAAAAAAACTAGTCAACTTCTCCATTCTTAAATAGATGAACAAATACTTCAACTAGCTTTTTAAACTGATTGACTTATCTGTTTATTTATTTATTTATTTTTTTGTATTGTTTCACGTATCTATGTTTTGTTTCACAAATCTATGTTTAATCTTATTGACAAATCCTCTGTCTTTGAAAGAAAAAAAAAGTGTGGATACAAATATTTTTGTAAAATAAAGGAACGTTAAAAGTCAAGTCTCACTCACTCACACACACACACACGCGCGCACGCACACACAAATAGCACATGAAATTGTGTGAAACCAAATGAAACTAGGGCAAAAAATATAAGCAAAACACTGTTTTAAAAAACACAGTAGTATACTGTAGGTCATCCCTGTCCTGCGATAACAGGCGCTAAACCACTAGAACCTTTTAGTTGTTTTAGTATTATTCTCAAGTGTGAATGTTTATGGGGATTTAATCTGTCTCTGCTGCTGCATCTATTCACAGTTGTGATAAGTGATTAATGCCCCATCAGATCTTTGCTGGGGGAACGTTATGCAGGGATAAATGACAAAAGAAATACTGATCTGTTGTAACGATGCAGAACCGCGCATAAACTGTTCAGAATGGGCAGATCCGCAGGCTGCTACCACAGCACAAAAAAATACATAACTCGCTCTCATCGGTCCTCGTTAAGGGCATAAGCACAGAGAGGATCAAAAGTTTTATTTTTGACTCCAGAGCCCCGTCGTTCTCCGTAGACGGCGGAGCTTTGTTTATTTTGTGTTATCAGTTTTCTTTTGTTTCCTTTCAAGTTTCCTAATTAATAATCCCATGCCACCTCCAAACGGAAAGGCCTTCCCGTGCGTATCATAAGCACTCTTATCATTAAAAACATCTCGTGGTGCGGCTCTCCATACCGCGCCACGTAACATCCGTATGGGCAGATATTTGTTCCAGATATTATGCGCCATTAATCAATTTGTTATGCAAATTTTTGACTATCAGCGAAAATATAAAAAATATAACGAAAACAAACCAAGCAGAAGTTACATTTTGAGCTTTACTTTTCAGCAAAATATTATCCATCAGTGTATTAAACGGAACTAGATAAAATAAACCGTAATGT
Source organism: Clarias fuscus (assembly GCA_030347435.1). Taxonomy (NCBI): domain Eukaryota; kingdom Metazoa; phylum Chordata; class Actinopteri; order Siluriformes; family Clariidae; genus Clarias; species Clarias fuscus. Next base: position 15,448,042 of record CM059213.1, on the reverse strand, counting down.
AAAATACATAGCCTGCATTTATATTCCGTATTTTTTATACAGCTATTGGTATAGATAAATTATACATGTTACTGTGTCTTTAAGGATTATTAAGGATGTCTTGGACAATATTGCAATAACTAATTTCATTTATTAAGAAATTAATTAATTTTAAATAGCATAAGCATCATGGGTTGTGTAGTGAGTGATTTAAAAAAATTAGTTTTATTAATCAGTTTTATTTGATTTTTTTTTTTTACCATATCTATTTATGAAACTATGTTGACAACGCCTGTACAGTAGATAGACATGCTGTATAAACTGCCTGGACACTGCCGTTAACTGAATCAATCTTATCATTTTGCTTCATACACATTTCATACAAACTTAATTCTTTTAATTGTGTAAATTTGCTTTGTGACAATGTCAATTGTTAAAAGTGCTATACAAATAAAATTTCATTGAATTGAATTAAAGCAGTCAATGCTCCACCTGGCGAGATTATACAGCATTGCAACCATCTTATTGGAAAGTGCATGGGGGGGTTTATGGGGCAGGGCATCGTTAACTGCGTCATCACAGGAGATCACATTGTCATGACTTGTCATGGTTCGCTATGGTACCCGCCATGTTCCAGACGGCTGTTTCACAGGGCTCCTACTGTACATAGATGACATACATAGAAAATTGAGGAAAATTGAAATCGCATCATATGAGTGCATGTTGGGAAGATTGCAGGGTGAGAAAGGGATGAGAAAAACATGGGATCATTTTTGGCAGCATATAAAAATGGTGAGTCTTTTCATGTTTATTTATGTGCTTTTTCTTCTGGTTATGTCAAGTTGATGGTGACTACTGGCTGAGTAGATAACTGATTGTAAAGGAGAATTTTGAGTGATATGATGTACGAAATTATGACTGTTGAACAATAAAAAACTTGAATTAAAAAAAAAAATACCAAAGAAACTTATTGTGTGTAGAGTAATTAAAAAAATAGAATGTATGTTTTGATAATGAAAATCACAATTTCTTCTATTCCAGGGATTAAAAACGTTAACAATGTCAATTTTAGAATCTATAATCCAGAAGATTTTAAATTTACACAAATTTAAGAAGAGGCCTGAAGCACTGCAGGTCTTCAGAAAGGCTTCAAATCCAAGAGGGTATTAAAGCGTGGAGGGGTGCATTTTAGTTTCTCTGAATGTATAGGTGAAAACAGCTAATTCACACCTGGGGAGGGGTGAATTATTTGCATTTGAATGTTGTCTGACATTGTAAAGCACACACAGTAACACTAAAACAACAACAACCTACAATAAATATGAATAACAGGCCCAGATTATACTGCATAAATATTATTTAGCACAACAAAATTCCTCTGCGCTCTCGAAAAGCGCTGATTCGACTACGTAGGAAATTAAAGAGAAGAATTACGATGCCGGCTCAACACCCCGAGCCCAAACCTAATTTAAATTAAATTAACAAATATTGTAAGTAAACAAAAATGGCCCACAATTAATAAAGAACGTTTATTTAGATTATAAAATAATCCTGTATCTATTTTTAGGTGTGTCTGTTGCGACTTTTTATTTAGATTTTTTCAATAAAAATCTTATAATGCCTACATGACATTAAACATTCCCCATCTTAATATTATATATATATATATATATATATATATATATATATATATATATATATATATATATATAATAGGGGCAGGCTTCTTCTTCGTGGAAAAGAAGGATAAGTCCCTCAGACCATGCATTGACTATAGAGGGCTTAATGAGACCAACAGCTACCTGCTTTCCCACAACATTTGAGATATTCCAGGATGCCTGCTTTTTTCTCTAAATTAGACCTGAGAGTTGGCCTACCGCCTGGTAAGGATAAGAGAAGGTGATGAGTGGAAGACCACATTCAACACTTCCACTGGTCATTATGAGTACTAGTGGTTCCGTTTGGTGTAGCCATTGCACAGGCGGTCTTCCAGGAGCTCATTAATGATGTTCTCAATGTCTTGTGCTCACTTACCTTGATCACATCCTAATCTTCTCACGCTCCCTAGAGGATCATAAGCTCTGCTGGAAAATAAACTCTGTCAAGGCTGAAAATTTTGAGTTTCAACATGAATCCACCTCCTTTGGTATGCCATCTCACCATCAGGCATCCAGATAGACCCAGTCAAGGTAAGGGCCATCACGGATTGGTCAACACCATCGTCAAGGCGGGAATGTCAATGCTTTCTGGGCTTTGCCAACTTCTTCTGACATTTTATCCATGACTTTAGCATGATGGCAGCCCCACTTATGTCTCTTACATCCACCAGCTGAGGAGGCGTTCAAGGGGCTCCAGCAGCGCTTCACTACAGTGAACCTTCCCTGCTCTAGGCTAGTCTGTCACCCGGGAGCAACCCACACCCTCTCATTGCTTACCCATATCAACGCTTCTGGTGGCTAATCATCAAGGAGCACACTTTGTGGCATCCTGTGATGTCTGTGTTAGGAATAAAAAAAAAAAACCCTTCCTCCCGAAGGACACCCAAGACCTCTCCCCACCCCCCATCGCCCCTGGTCTCACATCTCACTTGGCTAGAATACCTGCATTCTGCCAGTGGTTCTCTGGGTCTGCCCATTTTATTCCTCTACCCAAGATTCCATCTGCCAAGGAAACAGTTGAACTCCTCTCCCATGTCTTCCGACTCCACAGCCTTCCATCAGATATAGTCTGACAGGGGCCCACAGTTTCCAGCCCAATTTTTGAAAGCCTTTTGGGACCTCATTGGCGCCACCCTCAGCCTCTCATCGGGATTTCACCCTTAGAGCAATGGCCAAACCAAGCGCATGAATCAGGAACTAGAGAAATCTCTGAGATGATGTTTTCTCCTTTGGATTGAATACGCCTAAAACTCACTCCCCACCTCCTCCAAAGGCATGTCACCATTTCGGTGCTGTCGCGGCTATCAACCTCCACTGTTCCCCACCCAGGAGGAGAAATTTGCTGTCCCTTCAGCCCAAGCCGGCGCTATAAGAGGACATGGCAACAGGCTCGCGCTCAACTGTGCTAACTCCATGCTTCTGCCTTCCTGCCACAGAGGCCATTCAGAGAAATGGCAAGTGCTCACTCAACACTTCCGCATTCCCACTGTGGAGCCGATTCAGAGAAACAGTGAGCGCTCTCATGTCATTTCCACATTCCCGGAGCTCATTGATTAAAAGCGCTGCACTCGCTCATCATTTTGCCATTGGCCCATGGGCGGTGTAGGGATGAACAAGCCCCAGAAAGGGCCATCCATCTATTACATCCCTGGGCCCATTCAAGCAGACTGAATCATGCCATCTTCTAAGTGCATCAGTCCTCTGAGACAATGCAGCCTCTCTGACATCAGGAAGTAGGAAACTTAACCAAGTCTGGGAAAGGGGGCCCTGTTACACCTGGAGCTATAACAGTCCAAGCGACCTTGAACTCCAATGATGTAAATTGACAATCTGGTAAACAAAGGAGACAGTTTTATCCCTTTGAGTGGGGAAAGCATCGTCCCTAACTTAGCTCACTGATACTCTTGGTGACCTCCAGAAACGGGCCTTTCCGTGAACAAAGGGACACATGGCAAAGACATTATTCCAGATAAAAGCATCTTTATAGCGTGCCAGTAGGGCACGTCATCCAGCAGCTGAACATCTTGCAACGTCATCCAATGGCTGAACGTCAACTACACATCTGAAGCAAGCTCCTTCATTGCTCGTCCATCGTCGACTTTCGCCCTGCTTCTGACCGGTAAGCAAACTGCTCATCTTCAAGAAACTTCGCACCAGAACAGTGAAGTTCCGCAACGAAGAATTCACTAGAAGAAGTGCCAGAGCTCCGCTGTTGGAAACCAAGCAACCAATGCATCAGCGAAGGGCTTCCCCGAGAGATGTTAGCACAGCACCAGAGCACCAGCCAATTGGCAACACCGTGATTCCCTAACATCAAACGTGAATCACCGAAGAAGACTGCAATGCAACGCAAGTAACAAACAAAGCTTGTTCTGGTCATGTATTTTTAAGTTTAAACATTTGACCAGATCTTAAGTTACCTTGCTCATAATTGAGAAATCCCCAGTTTTGTATTATCATTAGTGGCCTCGTGATATGCATAATTGGTAAAATACACTAAATCATGCTAAACGCTGGAAGGATAGCCGATTAAATGTATGCTATAAATATTAACCCAGGTTAATAAAAGTACACAAATCCTTAAAGATTCGATTCACCTCTGACCCAGAGCTGAAACCCTACAGTGGGGCCAAAGGTAGGTTGTCCCAGTGTTGGCACAACACTGCTTCAGTAGATAATCACAAGGTTGGCCCTACATTGGTTCAGTAGATAATGGCAAGGTTGAAAATTGGAAATTAAATTATATTGCTGTAGCCAGTGCAGCAGGCTCTCTCAATTATGCCATCACAGCAGGAGCTCATTGAAATATTGAAAGAACTATATATCTAAATTAGTGGATACCGCTCATGCCCCAGCGTTGGTCCAACAGTGTCGCCTGTGTTGCCTTATATTCCTGACACTTCTCTGCGTCCGCTCTACTGGCTGTGAGCATGTGTGCGCACCTCAGAAAGTATCACCACGCTCCACATGTGAACAAACGTGTACAAGGACAGACATCTGATCTCTGATCTGAAGCTAGGACTGTTAAATATTAGATCTCTCGCATCTAAAGCAGTTATTGTTAATGAAACTATCACAGATCAGGCGTTTGATATATTATGTTTAACAGAAACCTGGATTAAACAGGACGAGTATGTAGCTCTAAATGAAGCTAGTCCTCCTGGATACAGCTACATACACCAGCCTCGGTTAACTGGTAGAGGAGGAGGAGTCGCAGTTATTTATAATGATAATATGTCTCTCGTACAAAAACACAGTTTTAAATCTAATGCATTTGAAGTTCTCTATAGTAACATAAAGTCAGCTCAGTCAATCCCGCTAATCATCATTTACAGACCCCCAGGGCCATACTCGGAGTTTCTCTGTGAATTTGCAGATTTCCTCTCAAACCTTGTTGTTTCTGTAGACAAAGCGTTAATTGCTGGAGACTTTAATATTCATTTTGAGAATCCAGAAGACCCTCTGAGAACAGCATTCTTGTCCATACTGGACTCAGTAGGAGTAAATCAGTGTGTAGTAGGACCCACTCATAAACCAGGTCACACTTTAGATTTAATATTATCCTTCGGATTAAGTATAGGAAATATAACCACAATTCCACAGTCTGAAGTTATCTCAGATCACTACCTTGTCTCGATTAAAGCGTGTCATAGTAATAATGTATGCACAGCACCGCGATTCCATCTTAAACATTACATCAAATACCGCACAGAGCTTTATCAATAATCTTCCAGAACTATCAACTTTGATTGGATCGCCATCTGACTTCACAGAACTCGAACAGGCGAATGAATATCTAGAGTCAGCACTTCGTTATAGCTTAGATAATGTAGCTCCAGTTAAAAGGAAAATGATTAGAGATAAGAAACTCGCTCCTTGGTATAATGACCACACACGTGCTTTAAAACAAACCACTCGAAAATTCGAACGTAAATGGCGCCAAACTAAACTGATAGTATTCAAAATAGCTTGGAAGGAGAGCATCCTGAACTATAAAAAAGTCAAGTCAAGTCAAGTAAATTTTATTTATATAGCGCTTTTAACAATTGACATTGTCGCAAAGCAGCTTTACACAATAAAAAGAAGTAAGTTTTTATGCAATGTATATGAATCAAAATGAGAAGATTGTCCCCGATGAGCAAGCCGAGGGCGACGGTGGCAAGGAAAAACTCCCTGAGATGGTAATAGGAAGAAACCTTGAGAGGAACCAGACTCAACAGGGAACCCATCCTCATCTGGGTGATAACAGATAGCAGGAATTGCTCAGCATAATAATGTGTAAGACTGGAAGTTCAGTATAACAAGAGATGTTTTAAAATTAAAATGAGTCCAGTTTGTTCCCGGAGGCTCAGGTAGACTGTAGGGGATTCCGGTCCTGAGTTATCGAACAACTGAAGTCACAGGTCCCCAGAGCATCACTCGATGACAGGACAGTCTTCATGGAAACCATCCCCAGCCACCATACGAATCCAGGCAGACCACACGAGGCATCCATGCGACGAGATCTCCAACCAGAAGCAGGACTCCAGGATGGGTTAGACGGCTCCAGAGGGCAGAGGGGTCTGGATCACTGGCAACTCAGGAGCGAAACATGTATAGCTCGACAGAGAGAGGGAAAGAAGAGGGGGAGAGAGAGAGAGGAGAGAGCAGAAAAGGAGAGAACAGAAAAAAGGAGAGATGGCAGTTAGGTATGGTCACAGTCAACATGTATAGGTGAATGTATATTTAGTGCAGAGTGCAAGCAGAGACTCCGGCAGGACTAACTATAACAGCATAACAAAAAGGGAGAGCCAGAAGGAAACACAAACATGAGGGCTCCCTGAGATGTAAAGCAACCAATCACCTCACCGTCAACAAACCTGAGTGAACAATGAGAGTGGGGAGGACAGCATCTAAACATACCAGTTCACCAGAATACTCTACGTCCATGAGTCCCCCAGATCTGCTCCTTTACCTAAGGTTAATCTATTTACAAAAATGCTTGGCTAAATAAATAGGTTTTTAGCCTAGACTTAAACACTGAGACTGTGTCTGAGTCCCGAACATTAATAGGAAGACTATTCCATAACTTCGGGGCTTTGTAAGAAAAAGTTTCTGCCCCCTGCTGTAGTTTTAATAATACGTGGTACTGACAGGCAGCCTGCATTCTTTGATCGAAGTAGGCGTGGCGGACGTAAGACACTAACAGTTCACTCAAATACTGTGGCGCGAGACCATTTAGTGCTTTAAATGTCAAAAGTAGTATCTTAAAATCGATGCGAAATTTCACAGGGAGCCAATGCAGTGTAGATAAGATAGGGGTGATGTGCTCGTATTTTCTGGTTTTAGTGAGGACTCTCGCTGCTGCATTCTGTACTAACTGAAGCTTGTTTATACACCTAATTGAACAACCAGACAGTAAGGCGTTACAATAGTCCAACCTAGACGTGATAAAAGCATGAACTAGTTTTTCTGCATCATTTAGTGACAATATGTTTCTTATCTTGGCAATATTTCTAAGGTGAAAGAAAGCTATTCTGGTGATATTATCTACATGAGCTTCAAACGAAAGGCTGGAATCTATAATCACACCGAGGTCTTTTACTGTTGCACTTGATGGAACAGAAAGGCCATCTAAAGTTACAGTGTGATCAGAAAGCTTACTTCTAGCTACTTGTGGTCCTATGACCAGAACTTCTGTCTTATCAGGATTAAGCAGAAGAAAATTAATTAACATCCAATCTCGTATATCCTGCACACACTGCTCGATTTTAGCAAACTGGTTTTTCTCATCTGGTTTTGCTGAGACATATAACTGTGTGTCATCAGCATAACAATGAAAACTAATACCATGTTTACGAATTATGTTGCCCAGAGGAAGCATGTAAAGGGAAAAAAGCAGTGGGCCTAAAACTGAGCCCTGTGGAACACCAAACTCCACTTGGAGTTAAAAATAAAAATCTCGGGTTGTTTTTGTTATTTTCTATAAGAGTGGAGAGATACGTTGATCTAGCATCACTGAGAGCTTTTTTATACTTCAGGATGCTCTCCTTCCAAGCTATTTTGAATACTATCAATTTAGTTTGGCGCCATTTACGTTCGAATTTTCGAGCGGTTTGTTTTAAAGCACGGGTGTGGTCATTATACCAAGGAGCGAGTTTCTTATCTCTAATCATTTTCCTTTTAACTGGAGCTACATTATCTAAGCTATAATGAAGTGCTGACTCTAGATATTCAATCGCCTGTTCGAGTTCTGTGAAGTCAGATGGCGATCCAATCAAAGTTGATAATTCTGGAAGATTATTGATAAAGCTCTGTGCGGTATTTGATGTAAATGTACGTTTAAGGTGGAAGCGCGGTGCTGTGCTGCATACATTATTACTATAACACGCTTTAATCGAGACAAGGTAGTGATCTGAGATAACTTCAGACTGTGGAATTGTGGTTATATTTCCTATAATTAATCCGAAGGATAATATTAAATCTAAAGTGTGACCTGCTTTATGAGTGGGTCCTACTACACACTGATTTACTCCTACTGAGTCCAGTAAGGACATAAATGCTGTTCTCAGAGGGTCTTCTGGATTCTCAAAATGAATATTAAAGTCTCCAGCAATTAACGCTTTGTCTACAGAAACAACAAGGTTTGAGAGGAAATCTGCAAATTCGCAGAGAAACTCCGAGTACGGCCCTGGGGGTCTGTAAATGTAAATGCATTAGATTTAAAACTGTGTTTTTGTACGAGAGAAAGATTATCGTTATAAATAACTGTGACTCCTCCTCCTCTACCAGTTAGCCGAGGCTGGTGTATGTAGCTGTATCCAGGAGGGCTAGCTGCATTTAGAGCTACATACTCGTCCTGTTTAATCCAGGTTTCTGTTAAACATAAGATATCAAACTCCTGATCTGTGATAGTTTCATTAACAATAACTGCTTTAGATGCGAGAGATCTAATATTTAACAGTCCTAGCTTCAGATCAGAGTTGCCGGCTGCGCATTCAGTGTGATCTGAGTTTGTGGTATCTATGTTAATTAAATTACTAAAACAGACTTTCTGAGTCTTTCTAAATTTATGTTTAGCTCGGGGAACAGACACAGTCTCAATATAATGAACCCTGAGTGACGACTCTCTGCAGCTAGCAGACGGTTGGTTTAGCCTGTCTGTCTGCTCCCTGGCCTGGGCTCTGGATTGTCACCGATTAACTCGGCCTCTTCTGAGACTATGTGCTATACTGCAAGAAATGAGAGCAGCACCTTCCCGAGTGGGATGGACACCGTCCCGCCCTAACAGGCCAGTTTTGCCCTCAAAGGTCTTCCAATTGTCTATGAAGCCCACGTTGTTTTCGGAGCACCACCTGGACATCCAGCGGTTCAGCGACCATAACCTGCTGTAAGCTATGTCGCCACGTCTCATTGGGATGGGTCCAGAGCAAACTACTTCTTCGGACATCGCCTTCGCTATTTTAAACACCTCTGTAAAGTTACTCTTACTAACCTCTGACTGACGAAGGCGTATATCATTAGCTCCAGCATGTACCACTATCTTAGAGAACCTATGCTGACCTAGAGCCCTAAGATTACCTGCTATGTCCGGTGCTCTGGCTCCCGGGATACACCTGACCATCACCACTGCCGCTGGCGCCCCTAAAGGCCTGGCTAATTTCACATGTCTCAGTATAGAGTCTCCTATAACCAGAGCTCTTTCAGGTTTCTCAGCGGGTGCATCACTGAGGAGAGCGAACCTGTTGGACACGTGAAGCGCAGAAGAGGTGTGCTCCGGTGGGCTAGCCTTAGCGTTAGCTTTGGCTGAACGAGTATGCCGCCGAGTCGTCACCCACTCGCCCCGCTGTGAGGGCTCTACTGCCGGAGTCGGGGATGATTATCTCCGCCTGCGGCACCCAGACTTTCCGCTACAAGATTAACGCTGCTCTCGCGCTCTCTAACCCTCTCTAAAGTCTGGATGCGCTCCTCTAATGCTACTATCTTCTCCATCAGGGTGCTAACTAACACACACCTATCACAAATAAAATTATCACTAATGACGGAGGAAGAATGTCTAAACATCCTGCACTCCACACACTGAGCGAGCTGAATGGTAGACATGATAACGTACCTTTGTGCCGGAGTTGTGATTATTTGGTGATGGATTCGCTTGTTGTTGGTCAGATGATACGCGTGTTCTCCCAAAAAGCGCAAAAATCGGATAAAGTCCAGTAGTATTAAAGCGTAAAAACGGGAAAAATATGTAATTATAAAAAACTAAACAAAATATAATCTAAAACGCTGTTCCAAACAGACGAGGAACTTTCGCGCGAACAATACGAAAAACAGTATTGGTGAGTGCATAAACGTACAATGAAATTATCTACAAAGACCAACCAAACCAAAGGGGCAAGGCAATAATCAAGGTCAATGGGACACAAAAAGTCAAAACCAGAAAACACAACCAAATATCAAAACGCCAAAATCACGATCTCTTAGATCTCAGCTCTCAGTGATGCTAGATCAACGTATCTCTCCACTCTTATAGAAAATAACAAAAACAACCCAAGATTTTTATTTAATACCGTAGCTAAATTAACTAAAAACAAGACCACTGCAGAAATCTCCACAACAACATCATGCAGTAGTGAGGATTTCATGAACTTTTTCAATAACAAAATCATAAATATTAGGCAAAAAATTCAGGCATTGAAACCAGACAATTTAAATAATTCAGATGAACTAACCACATTACATAAGAACTTAGAACACTTTACTCCCCTTGAAGCGAGGGAAATAATTTCACTCATCTCTTCTTCAAAATCGTCAACCTGTATATTAGATCCTGTACCGACACATTTTCTCAAACAGATAGTACCAGCAATAATAGAACCCTTGTTGAAAGTAATTAACTGTTCACTCAGTAGTGGGTATGTCCCCAAATCCTTTAAATTAGCCGTTATTAAACCGCTAATCAAGAAACCTGACCTTGACCCCTGTCTGCTTTCCAATTACAGGCCGATATCAAACCTTCCCTTTATCTCCAAGATTTTGGAAAAGGTAGTATCACAGCAGCTATGTTCACATCTACACAGAAATAGCATAAATGAACTGTATCAGTCAGGATTTAGGCCTCATCACAGCACAGAGACAGCACTTGTTAAAGTAGTAAACGACCTCCTATTGACCTCTGATCAGGGTTGCGTCACTATACTTGTGTTACTGGACCTCAGTGCAGCTTTTGACACCATTGATCATAGTATTCTTCTTCACAGATTAGAAAAGGTAGTAGGAATTAAGGGAACTGCCCTCTTGTGGCTCAGATCCTATTTGACTGATCGTTATCAGTTTGTAGATTTAGATGGTGACCATTCCTCATGTTCTCAAGTGGAGTTTGGTGTTCCACAGGGTTCAGTTTTAGGCCCACTGCTTTTTTCCCTTTACATGCATCCTCTAGGCAACATAATTCGTAAACATGGTATTAGTTTTCATTGTTATGCTGATGACACACAATTATATGTCTTATCAAAACCAGATGAGAAAAACCAGTTTGCTAAAATTGAGCAGTGTGTGCAGGACATAAGAGATTGGATGTTAACTAATTTTCTTCTGCTTAATCCTGATAAGACAGAAGTTCTGGTCATAGGACCACAAGTGGCTAGAAGTAAGCTTTCTGATCACACTGAGACTTTAGATGGCCTTTCTGTTCCATCAAATGCAACAGTAAAAGACCTTGGTGTGATTATAGATTCCAGCCTTTCGTTTGAAGCACATGTAGATAATATTACCAGGATAGCTTTCTTTCACCTTAGAAATATTGCCAAGATAAGAAACATATTGTGACTAAATGATGCAGAAAAACTAGTTCATGCTTTTATCACCTCTAGGTTGGACTATTGTAACGCCTTACTGTCTGGTTGTTCAACTAGGTGTATAAACAAGCTTCAGTTAGTACAGAATGCAGCAGCGAGAGTCCTCACTAAAACCAGAAGATTAGAGCACATCACCCCTATCTTATCTACATTGCATTGGCTCCCTGTGAAATTTCGCATCGATTTTAAGATACTACTTCTGACATTTAAAGCACTAAATGGTCTCGCGCCACAGTATTTGAGTGAACTGTTAGTATCTTACGATCCGCCACGCCTACTTCGATCAAAGAATGGAGGCTGCCTGTCAGTACCACGTATTATTAAAACTACAGCAGGGGGCAGAGCTTTTTCTTACAAAGCCCCAAAGTTATGGAACAGTCTTCCTATTAATGTTCGGGCCTCAGACACAGTCTCAGTGTTTAAGTCTAGGCTAAAAACCTATTTATTTAGCCAAGCATTTTTGTAAATAGATTAACCTTAGGTAAAGGAGCAGATCTGGGGGACTCATGGACGTAGAGTATTCTGGTGAACTGGTATGTTTAGATGCTGTCCTCCCCACTCTCATTGTTCACTCAGGTTTGTTGACGGTGAGGTGATTGGTTGCTTTACATCTCAGGGAGCCCTCATGTCTGTGTTTCCTTCTGGCTCTCCCTTTTAATTATGCTGTTATAGTTAGTCCTGCCGGAGTCCCTGCTTGCACTTTGCACTGAATACATTCACCTTATACATGTTGACTGTGACCATATCTAACTGCCATCTCTCCTTATTTTCTGTTCTCTCCTTTTCTGCTCTCTCCTCTCTCTCTCTCCCTCTCTCCTTTCCCTCTCTCTGTCTCTCTGTCGAGCTATACATGTTCGCTCCTGAGTTGCCAGTGATCCAGACCCCTCTGCCCTCTGGAGCCGTCTAACCCGTCCTGGAGTCCTGCTTCTGGTTGGAGATCTCGTCGCATGGATGCCCCGTGTGGTCTGCCTGGATTCGTATGGTGGCTGGGGATGGTTTCCATTAAGACTGTCCTATCATCGATTGATGCTCGTGGGACCCGTGACTTCAGTTGTTCGATAGCTCAGGATTGGAATCTCCTACAGTCTACCTGAGCCTTCAGGAACAAACTGGACTCATTTTAATTTTAACACATCTCCTGTTACACTGAACTTCCAGTACAAATTATTATGCTGATCAATGCCTGCTATCCTTTATCACCCAGATGAGGATGGGTTCCCTGTTGAGTCTGGTTCCTCTCAAGGTTTCTTCCTATTACCATCTCAGGGAGTTTTTCCTTGCCACCGTCGCCCTCGGCTTGCTCATCAGGGACAATCTTATCATTTTGATTCATACACATTGCATACAAACTTACTTCTTGTTATTGTGTAAAGCTGCTTTGCGACAATGTCAATTGTTAAAAGCGCTATATAAATAAAATTGACTTGACTTGACTTGACATTGCTTTTTTTGAGGATTGCTAGGTATTTGAGAGCATAATTCTGTTTCCTAAATTTTGCCTCTAGGACTATGAATATTTAGTAAGCCATAATGAGAGACTGAGATAGAGAAACAGCAACTTGCTTATTATCGCTTATGCATGCTAATGCGTGTTGAACACCAACACTTTTATTCTGCCAAAAGACTTTTAACAATATTACTTGAAGTATATGTCCTATTATCTTAAATTATATCTAAATTGATTAATTATGATGTCAGCTAAACAATGGTGATAATGTTATTCATTTCTGCTTTTTCTGTTGTTATTTATGGCTAAATGACATAGATGTCATACAAGTGTAAATACATTTATGTGCATAAAATAATATGCAGTTAAGACGGCTAAATACAATATTTATAAAGGTCTTTGTGGTACAATTTGTAAGGTGTAACAGTTAAAATGAGACACCCCAATTTTTGAAATGTATTGTAACGGGTTCGACCCAAAGTTGCACGGGCGGCAACGTGAAACTCAGACACGAGGCGAGGTCTTACAGGAAAAAGGGTAATTTATTTGGAATAAATAGGGAGAGAAAAGGGTAAAAGGAGGGAGGATGGAGAGAAAGGGAAGGAATGAAGTGTGCACGTGCGTGGTCCGAGGCAGTGCCTCGCTGGCATGCGGGCACGCGGCTGGCGGAAAGTGTCAGTGGGCGGAGTGGCAGAACGGAGCACGCGAGGCAGTGCTCCTGCACGCTCCCTGGACGATTCCTCCCCGCTGTCGATGACCGGCCTGGCCCCTCCCAGCTCTCTCAGGGCGCGGCCTCAGGTGGGAGTCTCGCTCGGATGTCCATCAGCTGGGCGGCTTTCCCGGCTGGGATCAGCGGCCTTAACGGCGGCCTTTTCCTCTTCTGCGGCGAGGACGTGAAGGCGGGCTCGGCGCGGGAGCAAAGGACGGAAATCCAATGTCCTTTTTCAAGTCTCTGGGGCACGTTCCATTTCCCCACTCGCATGCCACTCTCAAGCTCCACCGCGTTACACTCTTCTCGGACCCCAGACTAAACTCCGCGCCTTGCTTTTATAATGCGGAGCAAGCCCGAGATCCTATTAACACTAATCAACGCCAGCCGGCCCGCATTGGGCGCACGCCCATCACAGGCGCACGCCGTGACAGTATTTTTTTATGTTAATTTTTTTATGATAAAATTATAAATATTAAATTCATTGTGCTTTATGCTTAACTGTGATCATTGTCAAACAGGTCACGCAATGGCACTTATTGCTAGGGAGGAACCTAAAAAAACCCAGAGGCTAGGTGCTGCAGATTAAATCCTGCAGTCAAGCTAAACACAAGCTAAAATTGTGTGCCTCTTTGCTCTTAACTACAGGTGGGATAGTATTCCTCCAAATGAGATGTAAATATCCTTGAGTAGACATAAGAGTGTTGAGAATCTGTGATGAAAAGTATGCAATTAGTGCTTTTGCTGTAATGTGGTGAGAAAGATGTTTAGCTATGCACTATTATGCCATGATAAGTGCCAGAAATGTTAAAGGGCTAATATACAATACATATTGTTTTGCTTTAGGGCACCACTGCATTTTTGTATGTTTATATGGTTATCGAATATATGTACCAAGATAGTCGGCATGTGAAACATATAATTTGACAATTTTCCTAGGTTATTTACTGTTTGAATTGTGTGTTTACTTTGTTTCATCTGGAGGGAAATGTGTGTTGTCTTACTGGAATTGTTGTTGAACTGTTGTTGAGTTAAGCCAAATGTGGAAAATGTTTGTTTCTCATCTTTTTGCTGTTTGAAAAAGAATATTTTGAAGAACAGATTTTGAAGTACATTTTAGTGTACATGCTCAAATTATTGATGTATTTACAACTATAATCACAATTCTACAAAGATGTGGCAATGTTGATGATGAGGATTGCCATCATCTCCTGAACCAATGTTGTGCCAACCTTGCCATTATCTATTGAACCAGTGTTGGCACAACATTGGGCCAAACGTGTGATTATCTACCGAACTAATGTTGGGCAAAGCTATGTTTGCCCCCACCAATGGGCCAACAATGGGCCAATGGACAACATGATGTTGGCCCTTCAGCGTAGTGCTATCTAAGTTCTTATTATATTTAGGGGGTCTGTATATCACGGCACATAATACTAGAAAAGAATGCTTTAACTCAAACATGTTTAGTTTAAAACTGAAGTAGAAATCTGCCACCAGCTGCTTACAATTAAAATTTGTCCTAAAAACAGTCGCTACTCCTCTTTCATGACCAAAACTTCTATGAACATTAAAATATGCACAATCCTGCGGTATAACTTCAGTAATTTAAACTCTGCTCACTGACGTTTAACAAAGTCTCGATTATACATGAAAAATCAAATTTGGGAGACGTTAAAAAATCATTCAGGATTCAAGTCTTATTCACTATTGATCTACACAGCTATTGATCAGGTTTTCACCTGAATACCTGAAAAGGTATTTCTGAAGATCGTTGTCAGGTAGCAAAGACCCTAGGTAGCAAAGGAGAAGAGAGAGGTCTCTGGTGATCCAGGTCGTGATTTACCAAATTCTCAGTGGTAATACAAAAATTAAGAAGTGTTTGGCAACAGAAACCAGCGGAGAGGTAACTAACAGACGGCAAGCCCCACACACACACACACACATACACCTGCACCATCTTGATCCTGGTAGGGCATAAGTTCATAAGTTTGATGCTGCGTGTTTGAGGTTGGCACAGATGTGCAATGGTCACTGTCGCAAAGCAACTTTACAGATTCAAAATAAAATTATGGAAATGTGTGAGGAAACATGTATACATCAAAATGATTAGATTGTCCCTGATGAACAAGCTGAGAGTGATTGTGGTGAGGAAAAACTCCCTGAGATTCAGCAATAAACGCCATAGATCTCCACAATGTTCCTTCTAAGATAAAACATGTTTACACCAGATTGAATTTAAGAATGCATTCCTAGGACCCTAAGTACAAACACACACACCGCAACCTCTGACCGTCTTTTGTCTTGTAAATATCGTATTCATCTACCATTTTAAAGAATTAAAAATAAAGGCAAGTTCACAGGCAAATCTTGGTATTTCTCTAATCTGTCTTTAACGAAGACAACAACAAAGCCATTCACTCTGTGGTGTAGCGGTTAGAGTAACCAGTTTGTAACTAAGTATACTGGGTTTGTGTCTTGGCACTGCCACTAATACAATTAATACTTACAGATGGTACTCAACCAGAATAATGGTTTTACCGCTGTGTCCCCCCGCAGTGACGGCATTAGGGGAGTGCGTTTGCTGGCTTTACCGCTAAGTATTAATCTCTTAAGCATTAATAAGCTGCAGCTCACGTGGTAGCAGATAAATTCAAGTGAAACATTTTATGAATTCATAAACACAGTACTTAACATACAGTACAAATTTATAATTTACATTAAATGAAGGCATTACTTATTATCGTATATCTTATAGGTTTCATCATTTTGTAATACTAGCATAGCCAGAAAACTGGGTGTGCATAAAAAAAAGTGTGTGCGCCACATTTATTGTCAGATTAATTTGCAAAAATGTCAGATTAATTTGCAAAATGTAATTACACGAAATAAGCTACATAACCTTTATAAGGTTATCTACTTATATTATTATACTTATGTTCTCTACTTATATTATTATACTTATAGTGCACTTATAATGGTGACAAAATGTTGTGATTTTATAAAATAATAAAAGCAAACAGGTGCTCTTTATTGGTTTTAGTGGACTTGAGCATGTCAAAAAATGGACCGAACCTCTGTGTATCCTTGTCTCACAGACATGAAAAATATATAATTATAGAAAGCATTTTTTTAACGTTTTTTACTTTTATATAATCTACTGGAAAACAACTTTCAGATTATGTAATTGGTATGAAACATGAATATATGTGCATCCACTGCTGCGGAGTTGATGAGATGACCTGATTACCTTCATCACTACAGCCGAAAACAAAGAAATGACAAATTTATAAATTAATTATTAAAATAGTCAAAGTCAGTCTCCTTGCTGTTTTTCCCTGACGCGTTCATAATCATTCTGCTGGTGCGGTCTGGTCCCTTCTTGTTTGCACTAGTGATCGACAGGTTGACATATAAGGTTAGACAAGAGTCCCAATGGACTATGTTGTTTGCGGATAATATTGTGATCAGCAGCTAGAGTAGGGAGCAGGTTGAGATGAGTCTAAAGAGGTGGAGGGATGCACTGGAGAGAAGAGGCAAGAAGATCAGTAGGAGCAAGATGGAGCACATTTGTGCAATTAAGAGTGAGGGTGGAGGAAAGGTGGAGTTGCAAGGAGTAGAGGTAGGAAAGGAAGAGGAGTTTAACTGTCCAATGCAATACGGAGTGTGGTAGAGAAGTGAAGAAGAGATTGCAGGCAGGGTGCAATGGGTGGAGAACAGTAGCAGGAGTGATCCGTAACAAGGATATCGGCAAGAATTAAAGGGAAGTAGTAGGCAGTGAGACCAGCAATGTTGTACAGTTTGGAGACATGTAAGAGGTTGGCGTGACAAGGGGAAGATGTGATAGTGTTAGATGGAGAAAATGGTCCACTGTAGCGACTCTTAATGGGAGCAACCCCGAGTAGAAGCCATATAGTTTGCAAATCTCAACATTTTTGATAATTATTAAAAAATAGGAAAAAAGACTTTAAAGAATAATAAAAACAGACACACCCATAAAAAAATATAGTTGTGTGCAAACAAATTAAGTTTTAAGTATTTTTACAGTATACCTTGTTTTCCAAGAGATATGCTTACTGGTGTGTACACAAACATGAATAATGCTCCTAGTGGCCAAATTGAGCAAGTTTACACCAGATAGTATTGGGTCCAAATCCAAACCTACCTTTAAACTTTCATGAAGAGATCTTTACCCTTACAAATACTGTCTGTAGCTTGATTGGACTATACCTTTTTAAAATTGATTGTTGTACCATGGCCATACTGTTTAAAAATGTCAATATGATTTTGACCAGTGGCTAGTTTTAGTTAGAATGCATCACTGAGTAGTATATCCGTAAAACCTTTCTTACATGTTTCATAATGATAGCTTAATGTTTAACTGGTCTTAAACATAACCTTATTAACCGAAGGTCAATATACAGTAGGAGCCACACGAAATAGCCGAGCCCATGTGAATGCCGTGCGGATCACGTGCGGCTTCCCTTTGGACCCCGTGGTCCCCCCTCCCTCTCCTGCCAGGAAGGTGTGTCAAGATTTTTTAGTAAACACGCCTATTCAAGCTCTATTTCTTCATTTACCTGATGCCACCACTAGATGGCGCTTTGTTCTCAAGAACACGTCAAGACAAGCCAACAATTTAGCTGCGCTGAGTTGCAATCACGTGATTTTAACAAATATGAACACGAAGAAATATAATTGTTCAGTTTTATAATGCTTCCAAGCTTATAATGCTTCCAAGCTGTTTTAGCAACAACTGCTTCTCTGAGGTCATTGCTGATGTCCTTCCTTCTTGGCACAGTTTAGACATACAGTACGCCCTCGAGACTCAAAGATCCACTCTAGAACTGAAGAACACTTTCTTCTTTTCCCAAAATATACTGTATACTGTATGTATTTCCAAGGACAGAGTACCTTTAGATTAAAATATGGAACAGTCCAAGTCAAATCTTCTTCAATCAGCCCCACATGAACTTTTCCAATCATCTTACTTTTTTGTTTTTTTGTTGTTTGTGTCCAGCATTGAATAATAATTTAATCCATTATTTGACCACGGCTGGAAATCATAGCTGGAATGTGATTGTGAATTTATGACTGAAATAAAGCTGTTCATCGGCGTGCATGAACCTGCGGCTCGTACTTTCAGAGACATAATCACCCAGAAAGTCATCGCCTCTTGCAATAATGCAGATCAAATATACTACACCTGTCCATAAATAAAAAGGAATATTTAAGCATATACGCAAAATGTATTTCACTTAAACATTACAGATTAAAACAAGGAAAGTAGAGGTGCTGAACTTCAGTTCCCTGTGATGTGGACAAAAGGTCCAGGAAGGAAACGGGTTTCGTTATTTTACAAAATCTGAATATATTCAGTAAATTTAGTTAATTATACTCAAAGTATCAACTCCAACTTATTTGTTTCTATTTATGTTTATGTTTTGCTGGCGAAATAAATTTTACGCAGAGACGTCTGCTCTGTCTTGTTAATTTATTTTAAACCCCTCAATTCTGCCAATTCCAGTTAAATCAGTGAAACCGGTTTGATAAATTCACACCAATCATGAATGAAAGGTGAGAAGAGGGATTACAATAACTGGGGGTTCTGTGGATGTTCCCCTCGCAGCCCGTTGTATTAAACGAATAGACTAAAACAAAATCAAAATCATGTTTGCTTCAGCTTTGGAAACAATATTGTTTTAGACTAACTTTATTAAAGATTATACATTTTTGTATTCAGATTTGAGGGGTTTAATACGAATTAACAAGACCGAGCAGACATCTCTGCCTAAAATGTATTTCGCCAGCAAAAAAAAAAAAATAGAATAAATATAAATAAAATGTTTAATGGTACCAATTAAATCAGACGTCATAGTTGGAGCTGATACTTTCAATGTAATTCACAAATTTACCGAATAAATTCAGATTTTGTAAAATAACGACAACCGTGTCCTTCCTAGACTTTTGTCTGCATCACAATGAACTGAAGCTCGGCACGTCTTCTTTCCTTGTTTTAATCTATAATATTTAAGTGAAATACATTTAGCGTATATGTCTAACTATTTCTTTTTATTTATGGACATGTGTATTATGAAGTGAAGACCTGTGTTCAGTTGTTCCCTGCACGATGTATCTGCATGGAGAGTTTGTGTGTGCTTGTGCACGTCTGATAATGTTAACTAACTACCTGATTCGTGAATGTCAACATATCTTCGTTAAAAACGTAAAAATGTGTCGACATTGAGCACCATCAAAAGACATGAATGGTCAAAGAAATCTATTTTTTTAGTAAATGTTCTTATATGCACACAAAGTGCTTCGGGCTTTTTATAATAATCATGTTTTTTTGCTATTTGTGTCCAGCATTAAATAATTATTTCATCCATTATTTGACCACGGCTGGAAATAATAGTTGGAATATGACTGTGAATTTATGACTGAAATAAAGCTGTTCATCTGCGTGCATGAACCCCGAATTGTCCGTAAACTTTCATTTTACAAAAAGGCAGCGTTTTGATCAAAAGGCTGATAAACCCGTGCGATTTGAAATCCCAGAAAGTCATCGCATCTCACAATAATGCAGATCAAACATAATACACATGTCCATAAATAAAAAGGAATATTTAAGCAGATATGCGAAATACATTTCACTTATTATTTCACAATATTACAGATTAAAACAAGGAAAGAAGACGTGCTGAGCTTCAGTTCATTGTGGTGGCGAAATACATTTCAGGCAGAGACGTCTGCTCGGTCTTGTTAATTTGTTGTAAACCCCTCAATTCTGCCAATTCCCCCATCAGTGAAACCGGTTTGATAACTTCACACCTATTGTGAATGAAAGGTGAGAAGAGGGATTACAGTAAGGGTCTGCGGGTGTTCACCTCGGAGCGCGCTGTCACGTTGTCAGCGAGTAGACTAAAACAAAATAATGTTTATACTTCATGTAGAGTCTGAGAATTTATTTACCATGAGCTTTGTTGTATTGTTTTTAATCACTCTATACACAACCTATGATTTCACCCATGCTATTTCACAAATGTAATATTTTTATGTTCCACTCTAAAAACTGCTGGGTTAAATGTTAAAGTGCTGGGTTATTTTATCTACTTATTATTATTTAGTAGATTGCTTGTTAGAAATACCCCAAATGAAATTAATCCGCTGTTTTGACTACTATTTTCACTACTGCTACTAATGATAATAATACTGAATGGAGAAAGCCCAGTCAAAGAGGTATCATCATTGCAGGAGAGAAGAAAATGAAGAATAAATACATATCAGTATTTAAATACGTTTATGAGCTCTGTCACTTGCTGTCAATGGCATAAGAGAGATAACACATTTTCGGCTTCAGTTTCAATTTTCACAGCTTCCCGCGAGCTGCCCTGGAAGCGCGCGAGATCCTTTTTCTCGATATGTGTGTTCTTAATGGCACTAAAGATCTGTAAGGTGAGAAACCTCAATGGAGAATGTACTAACTCCCCCCACTACTGACTGTTAGTGCTAAATGATGTGTTTGAACGTTTTTTTTTTTTCGACCTGCGCAAATGTGTTTGTGTTAAATCCAACTCACGCAAACCTGACGAATGCAGGAGCACAAACCTGTGACTTTGAGACGTTTACAGTAAATTCGCCGTAGACAGTGTTTATTTTGCTAAACATTACAAAACTGCCATGTCCCATTAAACAGTGCATCTTTAATAAGCAATATTTACAATAGAACAAACCAGGAAATAAGTGTTTGATGCATTGCAATACTCTGTAAATGCCCTTATAACTTGGCCCTGAACCGCCAAGGCGCTGGCTTTAGCAACAATTGGTGATTGTTTTCATTTATTTCTTTTTTGCATATATATATTTTCAAATGTTATATTTCAAAATATATATGTATAATTTGTAAAATGTACATATGAAAATGTCTAATTTGTTGTGTCATCTGTTTACAGCGTTGGTTTAATTTGTGATTGAGACAAATACGTTTAATTGAAATATTTTTTATTAGTAGTATAAGCCAGGCTTTAGCAACCTTGGACAAATTACAATATACTTTAAGCTCTCTTATGCGCGCATGAGCTCTCTCTCTCTCTCTCTCTCTCGCACACACAAATAGCACCTGGAATGATGATTGAAACCCATGGGTTTAATTTGCATAACAAAAATTAAACCAAGTTAGTAGTAATTCAAGACAATATAAGCTCTCTCTCTCAAACACAAAGCACATGAAAATGCGTAAAACCAAATGAAACTACGGCAAAATATGAAAATACGGCAGATATTTGATCCAGATATTATGCGCCATTAATTAACTTGGGTTCTTTCAACCTGTCGGCGTGCAAATGTGTTTGTGTTAAAGCCAGCTCAGGCGAACCTGACGAATGCAGGAGCACACACCTGTGGCACTTTAACCGTTAGTGCATCTTGCATATAACTGATTAAACCTAGGAACAGAACTGTGTTCAATCTCTCTCTCTCACACATACACACACACACGCACACAAATAGCATGTCGCGTAAAAAAAAAATCGCGTAAAACCGAATGAAACTAGGGCAAAAAATATAAGCAGTGAAAAACACAGTAGTATACTGTAGGTCATCCCTGTCCTGTGATAACAGGCGCTAAACCTCTGGAACCTTTTAGTTGTTTTAGTATTGTTCTCAAGTGTGAATGTTTATGGGGATTTAATCGGTCTCTGCTGCCGCATCTACTCACAGTTGTGATAAGTGATTAATGTCCCATCAGATCTTTGCTGGGGGAACGTTATGCAGGGATAAATGACAAAAGAAATACTGATCTGTTGTAACAATGCGGGTTGCGCGAGATGCAGATCCGCGCATAAACTGTTCAGAATGGCCAGATCCGCAGGCTGCTACCACAGCACAAAAAATACATAACCCTCTCTCATACACTGCATGAAAAGAGCTGTATCCGGACAAATACAGTATGGTATCGGAAATCTCCATTAAACTTTAAGTTTGCCAGATGTCTGAGGCAGAGTGCTTGGAAAGGGAGAATGCAAAAGGAAATTTTGTGAAACCTCCAGATACCTCATGTATGTGGATGTATACGGGAATCGGTGAAACTTTCTAGGAGTCCTCACAGCTAGCAGTGAGAGGTGATGGCTGTGACGTGTAAAGGCCTTTTGTATGTTAATGACCAGCAGAAAGAGGTGCTGTCCTTATCATAGCCGGGTGGGGGGATTGGCCATGGTGTGCCTTTGTCTCTTTAGCTTGAGAGTTTGAAGGAGAAGCTAGCTACACACACTGCTCTTCTCAAAGAGGTTATCCAGTGTCTTGATGCATTTGAGCGCAAGTTTGATGAGCGAAGACCGCAGGAAGAGTCAAGCCATGTGAATAGAAGAGCTAAGAGCACGCATAACACGGGCATTGCGGTAAGTTAAGCTTTATGTTAGCTGACAATATAGTAGTAATTTATACCTTGCCAAGTTAGCCCTAAGCACTTAGCTACACATCTACTTTTTGTTACTTGCATTGTTGTAGGTGTCCAGAATATTTAACAGTTTGTCACGTCAGAATTATACAATGTTGTTTAAAAATGTATGTATTAAAGCGTTTTTAATTCAACATTACAGGAAGCTGTAAGGAGTCTCCATAATTCATAAAACAACCCACATAAATATGATCCACAACCTGGGTAAGAATGTTGTTTCTTTACCTGCTATGTATGGGGTTTTACATAATCATTTTAAATGTAGTTAATGACACGACTCTCTTTCCACACAGAATAAGTTTACTTCATGATCAGGTGGTGATGACATATCAGCTGGAGTAATTAAAGATGACTTTTGCAGATGCAGACCCTGAGTGTACAGTATAAAGGGTAATCAGAAATTGTTATTGTATTTATTTTCATGCCCCTTAATTTTTGTCCCTCTAATAATTTGAATTGTTTCTGTCACTTATCTGATTTTTTATTACTTTTTTTTATCCAGCATGTTACAGGACTTACTATGAGACATTGCAGGGGAAATACTTTTTGTCTCGGCCAGGAAAGTCTCAGCTAAGAGACTCTATTAAGACAGGGGCTAAAAACCGACAAAGATGAGTAAGTGTACATCATCTACTGTATGTATTAAGTTCGGTACATCTCAGAGTGTCTTTAGGGATTAACGTGTGGTGTGTTTTGCAGTTGCTGGAGTCCAGGTATAGGGTCGTTCACACAGATACAAAGAGAGAGAGAACTGTGGCAGACTGCAATGCTGGAGCTGATGTCTGATGAGGAGGATGCCATTGTGTGCCATGCCGTCAGCGTGTAATATCTAATGGGACCGAGCTAGAAGGACATTCATTTTGTACATCTAACAAGCACTGGTGCATGTTTGTTTTAGTATTGCTTTCAATTTAATTGCACCTTCATAAATGCACATTTGTTCATTTTTTTCCATATTTTATGTTTTTCCCCCCTTATTCTTACTTTGCTTTGTATATTTATTAGTGTTTGATTTGATTTTAATAAATCTTATTACTTATTACTAATAAATCAATTCTATTGTCATTTGTTAAATGATGTGGGGGATGTATAGTACTGTTGGGGGGGGGGGGGGGGGGGATAGGATGTATCTACATACCTGCCCAATAACCAATCAAGTCACTAAGTTATGAGGGCTTGGGTTGGGCTGAATAAAAATGAGCTGGGTAATGTCCCAATAGATGTCAGGGTTTTGGGAGTGTTTTAAAAACAACCAATCAAAGTAGAGATAAATAAACCAATAGGGAAGAGCAGATTTGTGCAAAGGTGTAAAATGCAAATGGGGCTTGAGGTGTGAAGGTCTCCTGACAAAATCCTTGAGTGGATTATTTGCCACGACAACAAATGGCTGTACCATGGAAAGATTCCTCAGCGAGATACATCCGAATTGGTATCAATCCGGAAGTATCCTAGCTTGGTGGAATTTGATGTATACGGTCAGTGGTACTGTAGATACTTCCGAAAATCAGTGGTGTATACGGGAGTTTCCTAGTACAGATACACCTCTTTTCATGCAGTGATAGGTCCTCGTTAAGGGCATAACCCCAGAGAGGATCAAAAGTTTTATTTTTGATTCCAGAGCCCCGTCGTTCTCCGTAGACGTAGAAGCTTTGTTTATTTTGTGTTATCAGTTTTCTTTTGTTTCCTTTCAAGCTCCCTAATTAATAATCCCACGCCACCTCCAAACGGAAAGGTCTTCCCTTGCGTATCATAAGCACTCTCACACACTCTTATTTTGTTAAACCCCTCTCATGCCCTGTGTAAAAGCTCTTATCATTAGAAACATCTTGTGGTGCGGCTCTCCATACCGCACCACGTAACATCCGTATGGGCAGATATTTGTTCCAGATATTATGCGCCATTAATCAACTTGTTATGCCAATTTTTGACCATCAGCGAAAAAAAACCCAAGCAGAAGTTACATTTTGAGCTTTACTTTTCAGCAAAATATTATCTATCAGTGTATTAAACGGAACTAGATAAAATACACCGTAATGTAAAATACATAGCCTGCATTTATATTCTGTATCTACAGCTATCGGTATAGATAAATTACACATGTTACCGTGTCTTTAAGAATTATTAAGGATGTCTTGGAAAATATTGCAATAACTAATTTTATTTATTAAGAAATTAATTAATTTTAAATAACATAAGCATAATGGGTTGTGTATTGAGTGATTTTAAAAATTCTGTTTTATTAATCGGTTTTATTAGATTTTTTTTACCATATCATCTATTTATGAAACTATGTTGACAACGCCTGTACAATATATACACATGCTGTATAAACTGCCTGGACACTGCAGTTAACTGAAGCAGTCAATGCTCCACCTGGTGAGATTATACAGCATTGCAACCATCTTATTGGAAAGCGCATGGGGGCTTTTATGGGGCGGGGCATCGTTAACTGCTTCATCGCGGGGGATCACATTCCGTGCCCGGACTTGTCATGGTTCGCTATGGGACCCGCCATGTTCCACGCGGCTGTTTCACAGGGCTCCTACTGTAAAAACTTCACTTACAGATTAGTGCATAAATACATTTGCAAATTTCACTTCTGCTAAGTAACAGTTAGCTAATTTTATTGTGGCCCCCTTTGTACAGATACACAACAAACATTTGGCTTCAGAATATTGTCCTATGTGTGTCTTCCTGGTTTTAGGCAAATCTACATAAACTCTTGTGCATTACAACTGATTGAGCAAATTAGGCTCCCCCCTTGAAAGAATTAATTGACATGTTTATACATGTCAGTGTTTAGGCATGTTTTGTAATTGAGTGAAAGAATAAGTCTACATAACTTGGTGTGTTGATCCATAAATAACAGAACAAAATGACTTGTGTTTTCACAGTAAATGAAAGCAAACCACTATACTTACTAATTCATCCTCAGACCAACCACATTCCGCATTGATATCTAAAAAGTGAGTCATAAAAACATGAGTATCAACTTTGTAATAGAGATGGACATGCTCATCTTTGTATTATGTACTTTTTAACAGAATTTCTAGAATTATAAACATTAAATATTTACATGTATTTGAAAAACAATATTTTTAGTAATACTAAATGTAATTATTTATCTTATACAGGGGTTGGACAATGAAACTGAAACACTGGCCAATTTAGTGTTGGAGGTTTCATGGCTAAATTTGACCAGCCTGGTGGCTAGTCTTCATTGATTGCACATTCCACCAGTAAGAGCAGTGTAAAAGTTTAATTAGCAGAGTAATAGCACAGGTTTGCTTAAAATATTGCAATCCACACAACATTATGGGTGACGGATCAGAGTTCAAAAGAGGACAAATTGTTGGTTCGCATCTCGCTGGCACATCTGTGACCAAGACAGCAAGTCTTTATGTATCAAGAGCCACGGTATCCTGAGTAATGTTTAGCATGCCATTAAGAAGGACGAACCACATCCAACAGGAGTAACTGTGGACGCAAGAGGAAGTTGTCTGAAAGGGATGTCCAGGTGCTAACCCGGATTGTATCCAAAAAAACACACAGCTGCCAAACGTCGGTTTCAATGGTGTCAGCAGCAAAAATCTTTGCTGTGGACAATGTGAAACATATATTGTTCTCTGATGAGTTCACCTTCCCTGTCTTTCCCACATCCTGGAGAGATACGGCGTGGAGAAGCCCCAAAGAAGCGTACCACCCAGACTGTTGCATGCCCAGAGTGAAGCATGGGGGTGGATCAGTGATGGTTTGAGCTGCAATATCATGGCATTCCCTAGGTCCAATACTTGTGCTAGATGGGCGCGTCACTGCCAAGGACTACCGAACCATTCTGAAGGACCCCGTGCACCCGATAGTTCCAACACTGTATCCTGAAGGCGGTGCCATGTATCAGGATGATAATGCACCGATACACACAGCAAGACTGGTGACAGAGTGGTTTGATGAACATGAAAGTGAAGTTGAACATCTCCTGGCCTGCACAGTCACTAGATCTAAATATTATTGAGCCACTTTGGGGCAGTGACGGTTGTAGGCATGGGCGAACTGGGCAGCCCAGGGCGGCATTTTTTTCACAACTCCAGAAGGGCGGCCCTTTGTCGGGGGGGGTGCGATGGGGGGGGACTATGACTTTGGCGCGGCGGTGCCCCTGTGTAGGTTTGCTGAAAAGGTGCCGCGCTGAAGCTGTGAGAAGTGGAAAGGGGGGCGGAGGAAAGTTCACCTCTCCCAAAAGGAGGGGAAATCCATCCAGTGGTGGGCTAAATACCTTGATTTTCTTACAAATAGCGGCGCACATTTCATTTACAATATAATAAACACAGAGCTATAATTTAATTAAATTTGTTTTTTCAAAATTATGTGTGGCTAATAAAAAAGGCCAAAGCTGTCAGGTGCCCAATTTAGAAAAAAGAGAAAAGAAGAGGAGAAATGAGCAAAAGATAGAGGTATGTAACAACGTTCTCTCTGATTACTGTATCATGTCAATGAAGTTCTAATGATGATTAGTGTTATAACGTTAGATTTGTTAGCCGTCTTGTTAGCCTAGTCTTGCAGATGTGGAGCTGGCAGAGCAATGCAATAGGCACTAGGCACCACACTGCACTTTAAAGGGCACTCTGATTTGGACAGTAGAGAGCTTGTGCAGGAAATCAAGAACTTCCCTCCCCTGCCATCAAAAACCAAGACCCTCCTTGAGGTCATCAGTTTTAATCATGAAAAGGATCTATCGGAGATCTACCCCAACTTCTGGACTGCTCTTGCACTTACTCGGCCAGTGACTGTGGCTCAAGCAGAGAGGAGCTTTTCAAAACTGAAGATGATCAAGTCATATCTGAGATCAACCATGTCTCAAGAACGGCTCACTGGCCTTGCTATCATCAGTATCGATCACTCAATAGGGGAGCACATCTTGTATGATGATATTATTGATGATTTTGCATCAAGGAAGGCCAGAAAGGTCAGATTTTTTTTTTTCAGGTTCAGTGTTATAATTATATTTTTCTGGAGTGTGGTGTGCTTTTTAGATTATTTATTTATTCACACAATATTTAACTATATTTTATTCTTAATAAAAGTAATATGTAAAAGACAGTATATTTATTTATGTAGAAAAGGCCTAACTTTATGACAACAGTGCCACCCTTTGGACACTCTAAATTCTGAAGTAAGTAACTTAATATTGTTTCATATGTTCGTTGCTTAATTTCTGTAAGGTTATTTTTAGGTTAAGGTTAAACTATTGTAAGGTTATACTACAGTGCTTGTTATTGGATGTTGTTCATTGCTGTGATGTAATTAGTAAGTATGTCACAAATACAAGTGATACAGGACAGTTTAGATACAACAGTTAAAGGAACATAAGGCAATGTTCAGTTTGTTTACCTAACAGTTGCTCTAAAGCGGATATATTAATACATAGAAATCTGAAGTGATCTATATCTGCCTGATTCATAAATCTGACCTTATCCATACTATTTAAACATTACTGTTACTGTTCTGAAGTGCACAGTTTGTAATCTCCGTATATTCATTCTTTGATGTTATTGTTCATTGTAGAAACCACACACACCTGAACGTATGATTACAGTAAAGCTTCTTAATGGACATGGACCGTGTGATTGATAATTGAACCGCCACATTCATACAATTTAAGTTCCAAGATTTTTTGTGATATTCTGTTTTGAGTGATTTGTGCAATAAAACAATATTGTTTCTGCAATATTATGATTTCGTGTAATTTTTTTAATTGTGTGTGGCGAAGGGGAAGGGGGGGGAGGCGCCCAGAGGCGGTCTCGCCCAGGGAGTAAATCAGTGTAGAACCGCCACTGCTTTGGGGTGTTTTAGAGGAGCGAGTCAGGAAGCGTTTTCCTCCACCAGCATCACCAGGACACTGTGCAGGACTTGTATCTGTCATTCCCAATTCCCGAATTAGTCGCAAAAGGAGGCCCTACACCATCCTAATGAGTTATTGTAGTCTAAAACCAGGCATTTCAGTTTGCTTGTCCAACCCCTGTACAGTCTTATGCAAACGTTTGGGCACCCCTTGATAAATAACAGATTTTGGGCACCCCTTGATAAATAAGTTTTAATTGAAAAGATATTAACACCGTCTCTCTTGGAAATATTTTCAGCAAACATTGGTCCATAGTTACTTTTCATGTCATAAATTGTTGTTTTTTTTTTATCAAGATTAAAAAAAAACGTTATTGTGGTATTGTGCAAAAGTTTGGGCACCCTAGATAATCAGTACTTAGTAACACCTCCTCTGGCAGATATCACACCTTGCAAATGCTTTTTATAGTCAGCTAAAGGTCTTTCAGTTCTTGTACAGTACTTGGGATTTTCTCCTATTCTTCCTTGCAAAAGGCTTCTAGTTCTGTAGTATTCTTTGGTCGTCTTGCATGCACAGCTCTTTTAAGATCTACAAACAAATGATGTTTAAATCAGGGGACTGTGATGGCCATTCCAAAACCTTGAGCTTTCATCTCTTGAGGTATTCCATAGTGGATTTCTAGGTATGTTTAGGATCATTGTCCTGTTGTATACATGGTATGATGTTTGCTTCCAGAATTTGCTGGTATTTAGTGGAATCCATTCTTCCCTCCACCCATGCAAGGTTTCCTGTGCCACTGGCTGAAACACAACCCCAAAGCGTGATAGATCCACCCCGATGCTTAATAGTTGGCAAGGTGTTCTTTTCATGAAATGCTGCTCCTTTTTTTCTCCAAACATGCCGTTGCTGATTGTGGCCAAAGAGTTCTATTTTAACCTCTTCAGCCCACTGCACTTGTTTCCAAAATGCACCAGGCTTCTGTAGATGTTCTGTTTTTATGATGGGGAACGGTGCACCACAACTCCTGAGTCTGCCAAATCTTGCTGCAGGTTTTTTTGCAGTCAGATGGGGGTTTTGATTTGTCTTTCTGTCATACGAGCAGGTCTTTCAGGGATTTTTCTTGGTTTTCCAGATCCACAGTTCCCCTGAACTGCCATCTCTTAATTACAGTAGGTAGACAAGGGGAATGTCTATTATCGTTGCGATCATCGTCGCCACAAAACTACAGCGGGCAAAATAAATCAGTCGCATTTTAAAGTAATTCGTGAAATGACCGCCAGGTGGCGCAAACTGACATTTTCTGTCGTCTCGGTTTTATAATATAAGTAAGTCATAAAAAGTCATATGTTATATCGAAGAAATACTACAGTGATGGTAAGTTCCACATCTGTGTATTTTATACAGCAAACATGAAAAATTTGAACCAGAGCTATTGATATTTACTGTACAATAATGAGTAAAAAAAAAAAGAAACATTGAAGTTGAACATTGGGGCCTCCCAGTGGCGCAGTGGTAAAAGCGCTCGCCCTATCATCGCCCTATCATCCAGAGATCGCTAGTTCGCTAGTGCTGTAACCTCTCGCAGCCGGAGGTCTAGAGAGAGCTGATTGGCTGAGCTCTCTCAGAGGGGAGGGATGAGAGGTACATAGTGCTCCCACATTAATCACGGCTCTACAGCCAGTCAGGGGCGTCTGTGAGCTCGCGCAACGGAGGGAGTGGATAGCGCTGTCCTCCGAGTGTGTGTTACGCCGCCCCCAACGGTGCGCGAGCGAGCAGTTCGAAAAAGATGCGGTCGGCTGGCGTCACGTGGTTCGGAGGGAACACGTGATAGTCTTCGGCCCTCCCGGCTGAGTGGTAGTAGTAGCCTTAATGTGGGAGCCCCCCCTAGTGACGGGGAGGAATTGGACACGACTAAATTACTGAGAAAATCGGGGGGGAAAAAAAAAAAAAAAAGAAGTTGAACATTGAAACAAGTTCAATATATCCTATCTCTGTTTGTATCTGTTTATTGTCATTAAAAATACATTCAAAGACATCAAACTTTAAATATAGAAATAACTGGAAAACTAGACTTTCAGTTAGTTTTTAATTAAAACATTAAAATAACTAAAAAAATACTCTCTAAAAAATGCTGTGTTGTTCCTTTAAAAGCATTGTTGGGTTGTTTATGCTGGGTCAAAATTCTGGGTTATTTTGGGTACTTTAAACGCAAAGGAGCAGGGCAGAGGAATTAGACACGGCTTAGGAGCTATCGCCGCTAATGATCCCGGGCTTCTCCTTGCGTTATAAAATACAGTGGAAAGTGTAGCTCAGGGTCTGTTGGGAGACTGGACTTCTCTGAAGCGGTGTGTGCAACGTGTGTGCGACAACGCACAGGACTGGCAAGCAAGCAGGGCAATGTAACATGCCCCAAGGACTTCAAAGAGGCAAGTGCGCCTTTGATCTCTGCAACAGGACAGCCAGGTAACTTCCTAGAGGGTTCTCACTGCCGGAGCTCCCGCGGCTCTTCAGCTCATATGGAGCTGGATTATGGTGACCCTGCTGCCGAAGAGGAAAAGGCCGCAAGGAGGTTCACGTCACAGCCCTTGTTCCCAGCCGGGGAAATTCATTCCTACCCTTACTTTCCTTCCTCCTTCCTTTAACCCTTTCCTTCCCCATTTTTTCCTAAATAAATGACCCTTTTTCCCCTAAGACCTCGCCTAGTGTCTGTGCTTTATGATGCTGCCCGTGCAACATAGGGTCAAACCCGTTACACAAGTGTATTTTTAAGAGTTGTGTAGACGAGAATACATGTGTGTACGACTCAAACCCTCCATCGGTTATTTAAGATTGAACTATTTAGAAAAAATGCCCCAAGGAATTCTGAGATTTGAGCATCGTGATCCTCCTCTGTAAATTCCTACGTAGTCTAATCAGCGCTCAGCCCCACACAAAGTTACAGAATGCGTCGGGGGGAAAACGGCAAGGAGACTGACAATTTGAACGAAATTAAACTTTTAATACTCGCCTATAAATAGCATTTATCAGGTGATTAAGCATCATTGCTACTACTATAAAATAAATAGTCGGCAGAAGTAGACTAATGATTATTAATGCGTTGGGAAAAACAAGGAGACTGACTTTGACCATTTTAATAATTCAATGATAAATTAGTGATTTCTTTGGTTTTGGCTTTAGTGATGAAGGTGATCATGTCATCTCGTCATCTCCGCAGCCGTGGATGCACCTGTAATTCATTTTCGAATTACGAATTACATTGTCTAAAACTAGACGTCTAAAATCGTTTTCCATTAGTTTATATAAAAGCAGACATTTTGCTTTCTATAAGTATATATTTTTCATGTCTGTGAGGCAAGTATACACAGACTTTTGGTTCATTTTCTGATTCGCTCAATTAGCGGACCCTGTTTACGTTCATTATTTAAAAAAAATAAAGGCTATGTAGCTTACATAGTTTTATTATATTGTTTTTGAACATTAATCTGGCAAACTTTTTGTGATGCACACCCAGAGTCTGTTTTCTGGCTACGCTAGTATTACACATGATATAATGTAAAGGCTAGATATAAATGTATATATTTACTTTGCTTAAATTCGATGCAAATAAGAAACGCCTATATGTATTGCTATAATTTTAGTACTGTGATTGTAAATTTGATTAATGTTTCACTTTTTCACCGTTTTTTTATAAGATTTTGCCAGTGGTGGTACAGCGCAACGGCGGTCATTATTTATTAAAGAAAATTATGATGATCAAAACAGCCTACTGCATTTCATTCTTATAATAACGCAAAAACACAAGCGGGGCTGAATGACAATGACATCTGCTGATGCAGTAGCACGTCCTGACAATGTTTTACTTTTGTAGTCATTTAGTTTCATTTATTTCAGTTAATAAATCTACTACAAATTTAAAGAACACAAATTAAAAGATGACTCAAAATCCTACATGCGTAGCTTTCCTAATTACACATGATAAAATCTAAAGGCTCACTGTGTTAACGTTTAGTTTGCTTAAATTCGATACTTAAAAAGTTTAATTCTACATTTGTTCTGTAATTTTAGTACTGTGATTATGAATTTGTTTAACTACAATGTTACATTTGATTTTATCCGCTACTACGTGCAGCTCATTAATCCTTGAGAGCTTGAACTAAGGCCTGAGGTGTCAATCTATAGTTATATAGTGCCACTCAGCGGTAAAAGCCACCAAACGTACAAACCCAAATGCTGTCGCTGTGAGGCGCGGCGGTGAAACTACAATACCACTTGTCTACAATCTATACATTTCTCACTGTGGAAACTACAAGCTGACAATGCTTTGCTATCTTCTTGTATCCTTCTCCTGCATTGTGGGCATCAATAACTTTTCAGAGTCTTACACAGCTGCTTTGAGGAACCCATGGTTGTTGAGGGTCCGCAAGTGTGCGCACAAGGTTTGAAGAGTCAAAGTATTTGTAAAGCTTTGAAATTGGCATTGCTAATGACAGCTCTTGCCATGCATCAGATCTAATGAGCTGATTAAGGATTGAAACCCTGTAAAAAGAATCTGAGACTCTGGAACTCTTAGAGTGCCCAAACTTAGTACCATAATAATGTTTTTATTTTTTATTTTTGTTCTATTTATGGCATAAGATGTAACTATGCATCAATGTTTGCTGAAAATATTGTGCATTTTTTCCATTTCCTAGTGAGACTGTGTTAAGATCTTTTCAATTAAAAAAATCACCAAAATCTGTTATGAAGGGGTGCCCAAACTTTTGCATAAGACTGTATGTGTATACTACAAAATCAATTTAATTTCAGTGTAAAACATTACAATATAATTTTTTTTTTATTCAGACTTCAGACTTTCAAATGTGGCAGGTTAGATAATCTGTTCACTTTGGCCCTGGTAGAGGTGTGGTTGGCGGACCAATGAAGTGAAAGAGGCCATACTGTTTAAGAACCCTTATTTTGATGGGGTTGCTGGTGTTCTGTTGATTCTGGGTCCTTCTTTCCATGGGGCCTACTGTCGGCGTTCAGGTGACGGCAGGTTTGTTTCACATACGCTTGGTGCTTGTATTAAACTTCTGGGTGTGTTGTGTGCAGTAATACACCCAAAATTCAGGTGCAGGCTATTTGAGATATGGGGCCACAGCACTGGTAGGAGTGACCATATAGCTTTGTGTTTCGTCTGCATCCAGTCCTAATTGCAAGCACTCTCTCCACTTTCTTCCACATGGGGTTTAGAAAATCTAGTTTAACTCTTGGGTCTTTCTCTCTCTTTGTTAACCATAAAGGAGGAAGGGAACCTTATGACTGCTAAGCTGATCCCTGTCTGACGATGATGCTGTTTTGTCTGGAGTTACCTCCCTGGGTTTTATCTGGAGTAAAACTGCTGTTTTGCTTTTAGTAATTTTCTGGGTTTTTTTGTTTGTTTTGAAGTTTTGGTTGTTTTGCAAGCAGACATCTTGCTCTGTGGGGGTTACAGACATTGGGACCGCATTGCCTGTGGTGTGGCTGCTGTTTGTTAGTAGCCCTAGCCTTGTGCCCTTACCGGGCTATCCTTTAATTTTATTTTATCAAGTTTCATTGCTTTGTGTTGTTGTTTTTTTTTGGTTGGTTTATATTTGTGTAGTGCCTTTTTATTGTTTGTTTCATATTCTGTTGGGTGTAGTAACTTTGTATTTATTTTGTGGAAAGCCACAAAATACTGGAGTTGGTCCATCCTGTGTTTGTACCATTAGTGTTTTTTTGTTGTTGTTGTTTTTTACTTATTGTAAATTTCTTTTGTATGTTTTGGGTGTTATTGTGTGTGTGTGTGTGTGTGTGTGTGTGTGTGTGTGTGTGTGTGTTTTCATAAATTTTTTTTGTGAGGACTTTGGGGTGGAGCTATGGGAGTGTTACACAAAGTAACTTGAAAGTAACGTAATTGGTAATCTGATTATTTTTTTTACATGTAATAATCAGTAATGCACAATTTTAAAGTAGCAATTAGTAATTTGCAGTAGATCACTTTTTTTTGAGTAACTAACCCAACACTGCTCATGATATGACGGTGATGATCAGTATTTGCTCTAAATACGTTAACACCACCACATGTTTATTCTTTTTATAGTCACTGAGTGAATGTCAGAATATATGTAAATACTAAAGTTTCACTTCAGCAAAATGGTGGGAAAACTGCATGTGCTGCATACACTGTTCATCAGACAAATCCATAGGAAAACTTGTGGCCAAACCCTGGGTTCCAGCCTAATATCACCTATCCCTGAATACCTTCCCAATCAGCTCCTGGTGTTGTATGATGTCAGTTGCAGATGTACTGTATAGCGTCACAGAAAAATATTCCACCTCTTCCTGATTTCCTTTTATTTACTTGTTTACTATTGGGTTTAAAATATGCATACAATATATAATATAAGAGAAGGAAAACATAATGAAACAACATCCTCCTTTCATTTTTTTTAAAGGAGGAAAGGTTTTGTAACACTTTCAGTTATTTCAGGAAAGAAGCAAAATGCTGTAAAAGTGTTTAGACCAGTGTTACGCCTTTAAAGATCTTAGCATGATGTGCACACAGGCAAAAGCATATTCAATAATTTTGGTGCTTATGTGTTCAAAGTACCAAAATCTCCACATTAGTACGGTAATTGATTTAATGTTTTACAAAGTCCTTTAAATTTATTTTAATTAGAGAAATTCCTGTATGCCTCATACCATCATTATAAAATATGTTAAGGACAAATGGTCAATAAGCACAACCTTAAACATTGGGGAATTAATATATTATAAAATCTTTTGAGTAAAAATAGGACGTACCTAGTCTTTTGGGTGGAGCTGGAGGTCCACAGTGCCTGCACATAAGATTTAAGAGTAACATGATTCTCAAAAGCATTACATAGCATATTAATAGCAGAATATGATCAAATAATAGCTAAAGGATACATGCCATTTTCAAATACTTACAAGTTTTTCAGCTTTTCAAAAATACTCTGTGAAAAAAAATGCATAATTTGTGAATACAATTTGAAAAAAGATATGCACATACTATATGAACACTGAATTCATAGTAAAGTCAGGTTATTGATTAATTTTCAATAAAAGTAGTGCTGGCTGCAAGGGAATTGATATGAATATACTCATTTCAGTAAAGTCACATTCACAAATATTTGAACACTGAAAAAGTTATTTTAGCTGTCAATGCTGACAGTATATTCATTCAAATGTCTCATAAACTGCCCGTCAATAGTATGCCAATCTATTGCAGGGCACATACAGAACACATATGTGCACAATGGGCCCTTTGGGAACACCAATTAGCCTAATATGCATGTCTTTGGACTGTTGGAATGAGTACCCAGAGGAAACCTACCCCAACCCCAGTCAGGGACAACTCTAGAGGGGGGCATGGGGTTGCACGGCCAACAACATTTGGCAAATGTACTATCAACCTGACAATGCCAAACGTCATTGGATCAGAGCGCCATCACTCACTGCTTGATTTGCGAAGCAGAATCACAGTTCTGCGATTTTCAAAATGGAGGAGAGAGATGCACACCACAACTCAACCACGACACATCACACTGTTTATGGAGTATATACAGGCAATTTATATATATATATATATATATATATATATATATATATATATATATATATATATGTATATAATCGCACTGATAGCAAGTTTGTCTGATTTTTACGTGACCGATCAAGACTGACCGGCAGACTGCTGAATAGAGATGGTTTAGCAGCAGTGCTCACCACCAGATAAATAAAAAAAAGATAAATGTTGTTTTTATGAATAAATGTACAAAAATATTTTCGTCTTATGTACTAGGGCGCAGGGCATTGCTCAAGGTTTTGGAAATCATGTTTAATATTTAAGCCATTACACACGTGGACAAAATTGTTGGTACCCTTCGGTCAATGGAAGAAAAACTCACAATGGTCACATAAATAACTTTAATCTGACAAAAGTTATAATTTTTTTAAATTCTATGAATGTTAACCAATGAAAGTCAGACATTGCTTTTCAACCATGCTTCAACAGAATTATTTAAAAAAATAAACTCATGGAACAGGCCTGGACAAAAATTATGGTACCCCTAGAAAATACTGACAATACTGTGACCAAAGGGACATGTTAATTCAAGGTGTGTCCACTAATTAGCATCACAGGTGTCTACAATCTTGTAATCAGTCAGTGGGCCTATATATAGGGCTCCAGGTAGTCACTGTGTTGTTTGGTGACATGGTGTGTACCACACTCAACATGGACCAGAGGAAGCGAAGGAAAGAGTTGTCTCAGGAGATTCGAAAGAAAATTATAGACAAGTATGTTAAAGGTAAAGGCTATAAGACCATTTCCAAGCAGCTAGGTGTTCCTGTGACTACAGTTGCACATATTATTCAGAAATTTAAGATCCATGGGACTGTAGGCAACCTCCCTGGCCGCAGGAGGAAAATTGATGACAAATCAAAGAGACGGATAATCCGAATGGTAACAAAAGAGCCCAGAAAGACTTCTAAAGAGATCCAAGGTGAACTTCATGCTCAAGGAACATCAGTGTCAGATCGCACCATCCGTCGTTGTTTGAGCCAAAGTGGACTACATGGGAGACGACCAAGGAGGACACCATTGTTGAAAACAAATCATAAAAAAGCCGGACTGGAATATGCCAAACTACATGTTGACAAGCAACAAAGCTTCTGGGAGAATGTCCTATGGACAGATGAGACAAAAATGGAACTTTTTGCCAAGATACATCAGCTCTATGTTCACAGGCGGAAAAATGAAGCATATCAAGAAAAGAACACTGTCCCTACTGTGAAACATGGAGGAGGCTCTGTTATGTTCTGGGGCTGCTTTGCTGCATCTGGCACAGGGTGTCTTGAATCTGTGCAGGGTATAATGAAATCTCAAGACTATCAAGGGATTCTAGAGAGAAATGTGCTGGCCAGTGTCAGAAAGCTGGGTCTCAGTCGCAGGTCATGGTTCTTGCAACAGGACAAACACAAACACACAGCTAAAAACACCCAAGAATGGCTAAGAGGAAAACATTGGACTATTCTAAAGTGGCCTTCTATGAGCCCTGACCTCAATCCTATTGAGCATCTTTGGAAGGAGCTGAAACATGCTGTCTGGAAAAGGTGCCCTTCAAACCGGAAACAACTGGAGCAGCTTGCTCATGAGGAGTGGGCCAAAATACCTGCAGAGAGGTGCAGAAGTCTCATTGACAGTTACAGGAATCGTTTGATTGCAGTGATTGCCTCAAAAGGTTGTGCAACAAACTATTAAGTTAGGGGTACTATCATTTTTGTCCAGGCCTGTTCCATGAGTAAATTTTTTTTATAATTCCGTTGAAGCATGGTTGAAAATCAATGTCTGACTTTCACTGGTTAACATTCATAGAATTCTTATTTATTATTACTTTTGTCAGATTAAAGTTATTACTGTGACCATTGTGAGTTTTTCTTTCATTGCCCGAATGGTACCAACAATTTTGTCCACGTGTGTATATACTGCTAATTCAATCTGATTTGCTATGCCCCCCCTTAAACAAAATAATGTGACTAATTCATTTTTGACAGGAGGATGCAGGACTGTCACAGGTCAGTTTAACCCCTTCCTGCTCATTACAAGCCTCCTGCAAAGATGGTGGAAGCACAGCATTGTTTTAGTACGCAGTATGCCCTTTGGTGTGGGCCAAAAGCCATGTGTTGTCAGGTAGGGGTGGAGTAACAACACACATCTGGCATGCTGTTGCTGAACTATTCTGGAGAAAAAAATGGGGAAATGTGTAGTGTGGATGGTAACGAGTGAGTAAATGCTCACTCGAGTAAATGCTCACTCTTGCATCTTAGGGTTGGAACTAAGCTGCGCTTCTCTTCCCCAACCTTAGCATTTTCTAGGAAGGTCTGCCTCAGCTTCAGGACCGATCACAACTGAGACAATGGTTTCTCTCGCGCGCATACTGCGGAATTGTTGGTAATCGTCTCCCCCACTCGGTCTTAGTGCGCGTCTCTCAATGTATAATCAACATCCGTGCACATGTGTACCGTTTACTATAACACTGTGACCACGGGTGTGCGTGTAAAAAATTTTGTGTTGTATTTGTGTGTGTACAGCACAGTGTACAGTTTATTATAACATGCGTTTTTGCGCGCGTGTAAAGCAAAAGAAAGTCTTATTAGAGAGGTTTAAGATCCTTTTTCTCTCTCTGTCTGTATCAACTCAGTGTGTGTGTGCGCGTGTGTCATTGCACACTGTGCCACTTCACACACACCCCTCCTCCTCTTGCCTTCACACACACACACACACACACACACCCCTCCTCCTCTTGCCTTCACACACACACACACATTCTTAATGGAAACATTGCTCTGTCGCGATTCTTTTCAAAGGTAAAGTGCAGGTTAATTATTTTGGAAAAACTGCGAGATGTTGTGTTTCGCATATGTTGTTTTTTAATGAACTCCTAGGGGAATTGCCCGATCGAGTTCAAAATTTCTCAGGTTGCTCTTAAGGCCTTAATGACCAAAAGTTGTTAAAAGCTTTTGTCTGGGTTACATGGTCTGACTGTGATGCCGCAATGAATTTTACCCTCCCTCGGCACACAGGAAATTAATGTACTTTTGCCTGTTTCTCCCACACACTTCAGTGTTTGAGTGTGAACAGATTGATGTGCCAATATGATGTTAGTCATAACGCCACCTACTGGCAGTAGCTATTGTGTTTTGGGCAATTTTTCCCTTTCCACGTGTCGTACTTTGACAAACTTCTCCTAGGGAAATAATACGATAAGCCTGAAATTTTGGGAAACGGTTCTGAACACATTGATGAGTAAAAGTTATCAAAAAATTTTATCAAAGTTCCAAGGTGTGGGCGGGGCGGGGCCGCAAATTAGAACCTTTGCCAGGATGGAAAAAGTTGCTGTCTTTCTTACATTCTTCCTCCAATCCAGCTCCATAATCTAGATTTACATCAGGCCATGCACACCTTTCCTTATAATACAGTCGTTATGATTGGGCGTGGCCAAATGGCTTGGCAGCACAGCCTAGATTGTCATCTGGGTCCCTGTGAGACCAAGGGCTGACACTGTAAGACCAGTCAGGCTGAAGTCTTGGCAGTTTACTATTAAGTCATAGTGCCACCAACTGGTATGAGGAATTTTGTTTTTTTTTTCCTATTTTTTCCTCTATTTCTGTACAAATGAAAGGACAACATCAGAGAGGACATTGTAGAGCCCGTGATGGACTGCACAGAGTGCAAGGGCCCTCTCATCACTGCTTGCAGCTTTAATTATTTTTAAGTTATGTTTGGACAATTTTATGGGTTTGTACATAATTCAGAAATGGTAAACAAATACTACAAAATATGTAATAAAGATAATATGGTGCCTAAAACCTTTGCACAGTACTGTAACCCCACTTCCTGGTACAAAGGGTCAGAAAATATACAAATAAAGAGGAAGCAGGAACAACAAGAAGGATAGTCAGCCCTGGAACAACTGACTATGTATTATTAACTTAATGGTGAATAATCCAACTTCATAATATAGTCCTTATCCAGTGTGCCAACAATGCTATCAGACTGTCACATATAACCATGTCTTCTCAATACACATAATATTATTTAAACCTTTTTGAAACCTAACTGCATGGGATAAGTTAGATCAGCCTGAAAACATCATTGTGAATTGGATCTGAAAGCTTATAGTAAAGACAAAGTTATTTTGAAGACTGTTGATAAAAATAAAATATAAATAAAAAAACTAATTAAGGGTCAAATATTTACATAAAATACAAACCAAAGCACCAATTCTAACATAAAATATAATTTCATTTTTGTTAATGATATTACATTTTAAATGAAAATGTGCTATAATAAACCTATTCATGGATACCATACAAAACATTTTGGTTATCTCTACAACCAATTTATGTAGCATTCATTTCTTTAATCAGAAGGTGTTGGTCTATACTCTTTATACTCTATATTAAAAGTGGTTCATATAAAATGTATTAATGCTATTTAAATGAATGTGCTAATTCTAGCAGTTTATTATTATTTGTATAATAACAGCTCATCCACATTAGTTTGGTTGTATCTACGTGAACCAAACAGGTTTATATTCTGCAACATAAACTCTACTTTTTGACTTGGAGAGAAAAAGAGCTTATAGCTGCTATAAAATAACAATTAACTATTAAAATAACTTTTTTGTAAACACTACATTTAATGTAACTATATATTTTTTTTAAAATAAATTAATAGAAATGGCTATTAATGCCAATAATGGGAAAATAATATGATATTAAATTAATTATATTTTTAAAAATCATATTAAAAATTATATACTTTATAGCCATATAAGCTATAAAACTATTGTACTTTACCATGGTTGCAGTGCTTTTCCCCTTTCAAACACACAAGAAACTTGTATTGTGCAGCTTGGATGCATGTAGATAAATGTGTGTAAGGAAATGTGATCTCTCTCTCCCTAGGCCATTTGCATATACTTACTTCATGGATGACATTTGCGTGTCACACACTGCTTATCACTGAAAACAATCTGAACAAGCTTTTTTCCACCTGTGAATCTCCCTTATTTTTTGCTTATATACCGGAAAATTATCTTGATGATACATTAAGATTCAGGCAGCCATTAGGTAAATTGATTATATAATTATTAATTATAAGATCATAGTCTTTAGGTCAGTCATTTTTGTATCTTTCATTTTGACAATAAATTACAAAAAAAAAAAAGCATAAAACTTTATTGCATATGCATACTGTAACAACTCCTAAGTAATTTATTTAGATTTTGGTTCACCTGGTCATTTCTGTAGACAAACCATTAATTGCTGGAGATTTTAATATTCATTTTGAGAATTCAGAAGACCCTCTGGGAACAGCATTACTGGATCATTACTGGAACAGTACTGGAGTAAATACGTAGGAGTAACTCAGTGTGCAGTAGGACTCACTCATAAAGCAGGTTACACTTTAGATTCAATATTATCCTTCAGATTAAGTATAAGAAATATAAGCACAATTCCACAGTCTGAAATTATCTTAGATCACTATCTTGTCTAAGTTAAAGTGTCTCATAGTAATAATGTACACGAGATACAGCATTAAACGTACATTCACACCATCTACCACACAGGGCTTTATCTATAATTTCCCAAAGTTATCAACTTTGATTGGATCCCCATCTGCCTCCACAGAACTAAACCAGGTGACTGAATATTTAGAACATTTAGTTACACCTTAGATAATGTACATCCAGTTAAAAGGAAAATTATTTCAGATAAGAAACTCGCTCCCTGGTATAATGACAACACATGCACTTTAAAACAGACTGCTCAAAAATTTTAACATGAATGGCATCAAACTAAATTGTTAGTATTCCAAATAGCATGGAAGGAGTGAACAATAAAAAAGCTCTTAGTGCTGCATGATCACTGTATCTTTCCACTCTTATAGAAGCTAACAAAGATAATCCTAGATTTGTATTTAATACCGTAGCAAAAATTACTGTAGAAGAAATAAGATCACTTCAGAAATCTCCACAAGAACATACAGTCGTGAGAACTTTTTCAATAACAAAATTGTAAATATTAGGGAAAAAATTCAGGCTTTGAAACCAGACAATTTAATTGATATATATGATAAACTAACCACATCAGATTAGAACCTAGAATACTTTACTCCCCTTGAACAGAATATACTAACTTCACTGATCTCCTCTGCAATATCATCAACCTGCTTATTAGATCCTATACCAACACATTTTCTCAATTACAGGCCAATATCAAACCTCCCCTTTATCTCTAAGATTCTGGAAAAGAAAGTAGCACAGCAGCTATGTTCATATCTACATAGAAATAGCATAAACAAACTATCAGTCAGGATTTAGGCCTCATCACAGGAAAGAGGTACAGTAGCACTTGTTAAAGTAGTAAATGATCTCCTATTGGCCTCTGATCAGGGTTGCATCACTATGCTTGTGTTACTCAACCTCAGTGCAGCTTTTTTACACCATTGATCATAATATTCTCATCACAGGCAGGAAAATGTAGGAGGAATTATGAGAATGGCGCTCTCTTGGCTCAGATCCTATTTGACTGTTCGTTATCAGTTTGTAGATTTAAATGGTGACTATTCTGCATGTTCTCAAGTGAAGTTTGGTGTTCCAGAGGGTACAGTTTTAGGCTTACTGCTTTTTTCTCTTTACATGCTTCCTCTGGGCTATGTAATTCATAAGCATGGAATTAGTTTTCATTGTTATGGTAATGACACGCAGTTATACGTCTCAGCAAATTCAGATGAGAAAAAAAGTTGTGCAGAACATAAGAGACTGGATGTTAATTAACTTCCTTCTGCTTAATCCTGATAAGACAGAAGGTCTAGTCATAGGATCACATGCAGCTAGAAGCAAGCTTTTTGATCACACTATAACTTTAAATGGCCTTTCTGTTCCATCAAGTGCAACACTAAAAGACCTCGGTGTGATTATAGATTCCAGTCTTTCATTTGAACCATATGTATAATATTACCAGGAGAGCATTCTTTCACCTCAGAAATATTGCCAAGATAAGAAATATATTGTCACTAAACGATACAGGAAAACCAGTTCATGTTTTTATCACCTCTAGGTTGTACTATTGTAATGCTTTACCATCTGGTTGTTCAACTAGGTGGTTAAACAAGCTTCAGTTAGTTCATAATGCAGCAGCGAGAGTCCTCACTAGAACTAGAAGATATGCGCACATCACCCCTATCTTATCCTCACTACACTGGCTCCGTGTCGCAATTTCGCATCAATTTTAAAATGCTACTTTTGATGTATAAACCATTAAATGATCGCTCGCTACAGTATCTGAGTGAACTGTTTACTATAACTGTGTTATGATCTGCCACGCCTGCTTCGATCAAAGGATGCAGGCTGCTTGTCAGTACTACGTATTATGAAAACTACAGCAGAGAACAGAGCTTTTTCTTACAAAGCCCCAAAGTTATGAAATAGTATTCCAATTAATGTTCAGAATTCAGACACAGTCTCAATGTTTAAGTCTAGTGTCATGAACTAACCGGAGATGAACCAGAAGACTAGCAGTTAGCCCTGTAGCGTGGATGGTAAACCCAAATGCGGAAGTAGCGCGAGCAGGCAGGATAACCACGCTGGTTATTATTAGAACCATGGGTGACGTAGTGAAGGGTTTAAGTTGAGAGGTGTCGAATACCGGGTGGATCCGGAGCGCCGCAGGCAGCTGGAGCCGGTAGGTGACAGGGTTAATCCGGAGGTTGATGGGGTATATGAATCTGGGTGATAGTTTCCGTGATTCTGTCTGCAGGTGTAGATTTCTTGTTGATAACCATACCTTGTCACCTACTTGGTACATTCGTCCCGGTGGGTGTCGACGGCGATGTTGAACGGTGTAGCGGGTGTTAGCAAGTCGGATGGCGATGTTTGCTCGTCTCCAGAGCCGTCGACACCGGCGAACCAACTGTTGGGCCGATGGTACTTCAACCTCCGGTTCTTGATGGTCGAACATCGGAGGTTGGAAACCGTAGCACACCTTGAACGGGCTGAGGTTGGTGGCAGAGGACGTATGGAGGTTGTGAGACAACTCAGCCCATATGAGGTAGCGGGCCCAGGAGCACTGACGATCAGCAATAAAGCATCTCAGATAGCACTCCAGTTGTTGGTTGGTTCGCTCCGTCTGACCTTTAGTCTGTGGGTGGTAACCGGAGGACAGACTGCAGGTGGAGTCAATCAGACAGCAGAAGGCGACCAGGCGGCACACCTGCTGGTTCGGTCTCCGCAGTCTGTGCCTGGCGAAATCTCGTTTCCAAATCCCAGTTAATTGGTGCAAGGATCTTGGTGGGTGGTAGGACAGGCACGGGGTCCGCCCGGGGGACGTCTTCTTCGTGCTGTCGTGATAGGTATGACAGGTGGAAGTTATAATTTTCGAAAAACAATGCCCACCGCGCCT
This sequence comes from Clarias fuscus, assembly GCA_030347435.1. Taxonomy (NCBI): domain Eukaryota; kingdom Metazoa; phylum Chordata; class Actinopteri; order Siluriformes; family Clariidae; genus Clarias; species Clarias fuscus. The sequence continues at coordinate 15,403,133 of CM059213.1, read as the reverse complement.
GTCTGGGGTTGAGTTGTTTCAATGTGCGGATAGTAATGAGGTTCTGATGGTCGGTCCCCATTGTAGGATCCGATTTTGGGTCCAGGAGATGAGTGGGTCATGACGCAGTAGCCATGGATGTCCCAGGATGACAGGTGGTGACGGAATTGAGGTGATGTAAAGCTGGATCTGTGACGAGGTGATAGGCTGGGTTCGGAGGGTGATGGGACTGGAGGAGAGGGGCTGACCATCAACTGATATAATAGTTACGGGCTGGGATAACGCCTCTGTCTTTACCCCCAGTCTTTTGACATAAGAAGAGTCAATGAAGTTGCCCGCGGCACCGAAATTGATGAACGCGGTACTTATAACTCGTTTGTGGTCAAACTGGAGGTGTACTTTTACCGTGAGACGGGAATCATCGGTCAAGGTGGTGGAGAGGGAGATGGAACCCGGTGAGCCACTCTCATTTCTCACCGGGTCTGCGCGTTTTCTGGTCGCAGAGGACAGATGGCTTGGTGGTGTGTAGCAGATACACAATCCGCTCTCTGAATCGGCGTTCCCATTCTGCAGCGGTTAAGGAGGCGCGCCCTAAATGCATGGGTTCCCCGGCCCCTGTGTTAACCACGGTGGGAGGTGGAGAACCGACGGGTCCGGTAGGTGGAGCAGTGAATGAGGATCGGGCTTCGGAGACTGGAGCTTGGGGGAAGAAAGTGGTGGATCGAGGAGCAGACTGATGTAATGGCATCGTGATGGGCGGCAGGGTACGGGGAGCTGGCTTGGGGCGCGCGAGCAGACGTTGGTCGATCCGGAGGACGAGTTGGATTAAGCACTCCAAGGTCGCTGGGAGCTCTCGTCCGGCGAGCTCGTCCTTTATACGCGAAGCCAGTCCCTCGTAGTAGGTCATCCGGAGGGCAGAGTCTCCCCAGTCGGTCTGCACAGCAAGGGTACAAAAGTCCGCAGGGTAGCGGCTCACGGACTACCCTCTGTGCCGTAGGTGATTGTTAGGGTTGTATTTTCTGAACTAGTACGCTCTCTACTAGTTTCTCTCTGCAAGCCGGTCCGTCTGCACTGCACCTCTGAGCTCAGGAGAACAGGTCAAAGAACAGCCACACACAGATAATTGATCTTTCACCAGTCTGATTTTTATTATAGAAGCATACATATATATAGTGGTTTGACACCCTCCTTTGTGAGCAGAATACAGAAAGGAGGGGGCTTGAACTTTAATGTCTACGACTGATATAAAACAAACATAAAGGTCATACATGTAAGGTGTAATATTAAATTATGCGGTTGGGTAAATAAAACAGGAATAGAACAGAAAGTGCATGCTCTTGACTTCTTGAACTTGTTGATTTCACACCTCTGCATACACAGTGCACCAGGGCACAGGATGTTCTGTTAGACAGGAAACATCACAGACAGACAAGAGATCATAATATCACAATATCATATCAGCAAAATCTATATAGTTCGAACTACATTCTACCTTTTACTTATCTCTTAAATGCATTTATCTCCAACATTCCCCTCTTTTATTATTAAATCATTTACTAATAAACTTATACAAAAGAACTAGACTTTAGAGATAAAACGAGTAGGCTGTACGGGAGGAGGAACACATATATCATTAATTCACGGGGTAACCAAGACCATTCTTGACACGCGGGTGCTCAGAGTGCAGGCACGCCCGTCTATGCACTCGTCCCACCCTATGAGATCAACAGGTACCCCTCTTAGTTAATTAGTTATTTACAAGATTTTCTGTTGAAATAGGAATTAAGGCCCAAGGCCAACGCTGGCGATACAGCCAGTTCCTATACCAATATGTAGCTATACAGGACAAATATCCTCGATGGGTGATTCTTAGGACGATGATGGCGATGGAGGGATTCAGCGTGACATATCGATCCACCTGTCTCTGGAGGAATGCAGGGGGTTGCTGTCGTCGGGTAGCGGGTGAAGAAAACCCGCCTGGGCTCAGGAACAGACCAGTTCCTCCTAGGTGACCGGTGATGGCTGTGGCAACCTCACTCTTCAGGTCCTTAACGTCCGTCCAAGCTGTCACCTCTATCACGTAGCACGTGGTGCAGCTAGAGCTCTCGTGCGCGCCGTTCCTGTACACAAACATAAAACACACTAAAAGAACACAGAGTTATTTAATTCTCATATATTTATTTAAGCATATAACGTCGCATGCGCAGTTACGCCGGTGCCTTCTTCAATCTGGACGCGTGTATCCACTGTGAAAACAAATCAGTTAGTACAGCAGTCTAACTGCAGTCTAACTTAGGTGTTACCGCGACTATCTCTGCAGGCCCATCATACTTACTCTGTCCTAATGGTTTTGATTTCAATGATCTAATCAGAACAATGTCCCCCGCCTTAAAAGGATGAGTAGGTCGGGTGGACGGGAGTGGTGTGGCTTGAGCCACCTTTTCTTGATTTTTTACTAATACATCAACTAGGGCTGCAGAGTACTCAGCGATATGGACATCTAGATCAGAGGTCCCCAAAGCAGGTTTGCCCCTCTTCCACGGAGTGGGAAAAGGGCGACCAAATATTATCTCATGTGGAGATAATTGCACATCTTTTCTGGGAGTCATTCTAATCTCGGCCAAAACAGCAGGAAGCAACTCTGGCCAATTCTTAGTGCTCCTGTCCTGCATGGCTTTGTTCAACTTATCCTTAATAGTACGATTGGTACGTTCTACAATACCAGAGGATTGTGGGTGGTATGGGATGTGAAAATGCCAATCTAAAGACAAATATTTACACAGCGCCTGCGTGACCTGTGATGTGAAAGGAGTTCCTTTATCAAAATCAATGGCCTGTGGTATACCATACCGTGGAATGATTTCTTTTGCCAAAACCCGTGTCACCACCTTTGCATTTTCCCGTGCACATGGAAAAGCCTCAACCCACTGTGAAAATGTATCTACCAACACCAACAAATACTTAAAAGTTCCACAAGAAGGCATGAGTAAAATCTACTTGCCATTCTGCAAACGGTACCGAAGGAAGAGGAAGGTGTTCGTGCTTTCCTATCCCTATCACTACATTGTTTTGTGCACACAGCAAACAACGTGAAAGTAGCGAATCAACAATGTTGTTCAACTTAGCAATACAAAAAAGTTCTCATTTCCTCCTTAACCCCTCTTCGTGCGCGATGTGTAACACCGTGAAACTCACGCACGAGGAATGGCAAACAATGAGAGGGTAAACACAAACGCCCGTCTGCAGCGTACCATAAACCATCAGATGCAACCTGAGCTTGTTGCGACTGCCAAAACAATGAATCTTCCGGAGTAGCAAATGATTGAATCGAGAGAAGATTTAAATCAGGAATTAAAGAACTAGCTAGGAAAGATGTATTAACAGTATCTGGATCAGAGGCAGGAAAGAAGATCTGTTTATTGGCCGCTTCCTTAGCTACTCTATCAGCCAATGAATTGCCTCGAACTTCAAATGAATCACCAGACGAATGCGCTTTAGTTTTCACAATAGCCAGTGTTCGGGGAAGATGACAGGCACTTATTAAATCCTGAACCAGCGAAGAATGCGAAAGAGGCTTACCGTCAGCTGCACAGAATCCACGAGCTTGCCAAATTCGCCCAAAATCATGGCAAAGGCCAAAAGCGTAACGAGAATCCGAATAAATTGTAACATCTTTCCCTTCAGACAGCACACAGGCACGAGTGAGAGCGAACAACTCAGCTGCCTGAGCTGAAGAAAAAGGAAGTGCAAATGCTTCTACAATGATGTCAGGAAGCGCACATACAGCATAACCACAAAGAAACTTTCCATCATGGGGTTTTGAACAGGAACTATCAACGAACAGAGCGTCACCTGTTGTTAGCGGAGTTGAAAATAGATCAGAACGGATACTAGTAGAGTGAATAAGCTCAGAACAACAATCATGATCTGTCTCATGCAATGTATCATCTTGAGCATTGAGCAGGCGCGAGAGAGCGTGTCCTATGGTGTCCAAGGAAGAGGTCGGCTTAACTTCGAAATTATTTGTAGAACAAAGAATGATTTCATACTCTGATCGCCTCTGAGCGGTCATGTGTTGCGTCTGGAGGTTAAGAAGCACTTGTTTCACCTGATATGGAGAGTGCAAAATCAAAGGATATGAAAGAACAATTTTCTCCGCGTCCTGTACCATCAAAGCACATGCTGCCACAGCCCGCAGACAGGCAGGCAGACCTTGTGCCACTGTGTCTAAAGTTTTGGAGAGAAATGCGCATGGTCTCATTCCCCCCCCATGTTCCTGTGCCAAAACAGCTGACGCCGTACCCTGATGTTCACAGGCATAGAGATGAAAGGGTTTTTTATAGTCTGGGAGGCCCAGTGCCGGAGCAGAACACAGACCTCATTTTAGTTCCTTGTACGCCTCGATCATGTCTGCTGTCCAGGTCAGTGGCTGCTGGAGAGGATCAGTATGAGAGATGGCTGACCTGAGACGCTTGTCATAGAAGGAGCAGTCAGGGATCCACTGACGACAGTAGTTGATCAGGCCCAGGAAAGCCATAAGCGCATGCTTTGTGTTCGGGCGCTTGGTGTCGAGGATCACTCTGATGCGTTCGTCTGAGAGGCGTCTCTGACCCTGGGACAGTTCAAAACCCAGATATTTAACAGTGTCTTTACAAAACTGTAACTAAGTCTTTGATACCTTGAAACCCTTTTGAGCCAGGTGTTTGAGAAGGGGGAGGGTGGCCTCCTCGCAAAGAGCCGGTGTCGCTGCGGACACTAAAAGATCGTCAGCGTACTGCAAGCAGACAGAATCCCTGGGGAGAGTCAGATCACCGAGCGCATCCCTTACTACCGACGCAAACACTGCAGGGCTATCAATGAGCCCCTGCGGAAGACGAGTCCAAGTATATTGTCGCCCCCTATGGGTGAATGCAAAAAGATGTTGGGTCTGCTCCTCCACAGGAACACTGAAGAAGGCAGAACAAAGGTCAATTACAGAAAAATGCGAATGATTACACAGAATAGAGGAAACGACAGAAAGCACATCAGGCACAACAGGTGCAACTGGAATAATTATTTCATTGATTTTGCGCAAATCTTGGGTAAACCTCCATGAGCCATTAGGCTTACGTACAGGATTAACAGGTGTATTGTACGAGCTTACGCATGGTTTAATAACCCCTTGCCCTAAGAGCGAATCCAAAATCGCATCAATGCCTGAGGCTTTGGCCTCAGATAAAGGATATTGCTTGACATACACCGGATGTGAATGTTTTAATTTAGCCTCGTATGGTACACAATGAACTAACCCCACCTCATCCTTGTGTTCAGCCCACAGCTCTCTTGGCACGCTGTCAAGACATTCAGGAAACGAGCTATTCTGTGAAAAGAGGAAAGAGTTATTCACAGTCAAATGTGCGAGAGGAGGAAGGGGGGCCGTGTCAGGCACTTCAACAGTAAGTTTTGAACCAGAAAAAGTGAGACACATATGGAGTCTACTCATCAAATCTCGCCCTAAGAGATTGAATGGGCAATCAGACATACAAACAAAACAATGAGAAAACTGGAGATTATCATCATAAGAACATGGAACACTAAGTGATGGTGTGAAATAATTCCTTTGCGCAACCCCCTCTATTCCCACAGAGCTAATGCTTTTTCCCGAAAGAGGCCCCTCATAATCTTTTCCTAAGGATGACATGGTCGCCCCAGTATCTACCAGAAACAGAAAGGGCTGACCTTCTACACACAACTCAATAAAAGGCAGTTCATTAACCTGAGGTGACTCAAAAGTGTAAAGCAACATAGCGGGGTGAAAGCTCTGTAGGCGACCCTATGCATTGTTATAGGGTCGTCCCGTGCCACGAGTGAGGGCGTGAGGTCCTTGTCCTTGCCGCTGCCGCTGTGCGACACAGGCATTTGGGGTGGTAGAGAGGGAACAGTGTTCACGTCATGCCACTGTCCGTCACTTAGAAGACCTTCATCCTTAGCCCTCTTAAGACACTCTCTAGACCAATGACCTTCCTTATTGCAGTAATAACAATTTCCTATCCGACGTGAGGGCCCCTGTGAACCTCCACGACCTCTTCCATAACCTCCGCGGCCCCGGCCACGTGTGCGTTCACGCGCACGTCCTCTACCTTTCTGTCAATTGAGTCTTTAACACGTCTAGTGCCTTCTGGTCGTCTCGCCACCAAAGATAATGTTCGGTGCGTCACACGGTTGCTGTTGAGGGTTCCGTAGATTCTTTTTGGGGTGACCCTTCTGGTGACCCTTCAATTTTCGCACTGGCTCCCGAGGTTGAGGGACTCGCATCACCCTCCTCGATCACTCGGCGAGACGGAGTCCTCATTGGGACGGGTTGTTTAACCTCAACTAATTCTGCAATCTCCTTCCTTTTAACCTGATCACTATCGGAATGCAAACAAGGGACGTTCTGAATAAGCTCTTCCTCATCATACGTTTCACCCAGAACTGACAATGACGAGAAGACTTTATCAACATGTCCACAAAATGCAAAACATTGGTGACCGGTGGCAACATTTTAATAATATCCTTTAACGTACTTATGGACGGGGGATCAATTCTTGGACCACCTCTACCACTCAAAGACCAAACAAAAGCACTGTTCGTACCTGACATCTGTACATTGTCGGGGTCTTCAGGATATTCTGGACCCGTCGGATCATATGGGGAATCTGGATCGAAGGGACCATTTTCACCTTTATATCTCCAATTTCCACGGCCCCGTGTTCCTCCAGACTCACCATAAAGGGTCTTGTCTTGTGTTGGAGGATTTGAGGTGCCCTTCTTAGGCCCTGCGGTCACGGCGGGAAAACTGGGATTATACGGCGGAGGAAAAAACCCTGCCACGCACGCTTTCATTTTAGTTTCCTGAGTTACCTTGGGGACCTTTGGGTCTCCCTTTTCTGCTTTTATTCTTTTATACTTGTCCCAGAAATTTTTCATTTCGACCCATTTCTGATAACCAGTCCCCATATACGGATAGTCCCAATTTGGATCTCCGAGTCCATCATAAATCTGTGAGTGTGCCGAAACCAGATATTCGGGCATAAATGTTCCTACACGAGGAAAAGTCAAGAATTGAGGCTGAAATTCGGTCCAACCTGCCAAATTATCCAACCATGGAGTGGTAAAATATGTCAAACCACATCTATTCATCCAATCTCGAGGTGTTTCCTCGGGACCAAGTTCCGGAAATGAATTGGTATTACCCATACTACTTTGGACACTTCTTAATCAAAACTTAATCTTCTAAACACAACACAAATGACAATAAACATACAATAACAAACATATAAACAATAACACAGGTGAATGCAGAGGGACCAGACACTACAGTTTCTCAAGTCACACTCTCTGACTTTAAGGCGTCTTTTTTCGGAGTCCCGGACTCCGTAACCCTATTTCTTATTCGATCCCTATAATCAGGCAAATATCTCTAAACAAAAGAAAGAGAACACTTACCTAATTAGAGGGATCCCACTTCTGACACCAAACTGTTATTGTTGTATTTTCTGAACTAGTACGCTCTCTACTAGTTTCTCTCTGCAAGCCGGTCCGTCTGCACTGCACCTCTGAGCTCAGGAGAACAGGTCAAAGAACAGCCACACACAGATGATTGATCTTTCACCAGTCTGATTTTTATTATAGAAGCATACATATATATAGTGGTTTGACACCCTCCTTTGCGAGCAGAATACAGAAAGGAGGGGGCTTGAACTTTAATGTCTATGACTGATATAAAACAAACATAAAGGTCATACATGTAAGGTGTAATATTAAATTATGCGGTTGGGTAAATAAAACAGGAATAGAACAGAAAGTGCATGCTCTTGACTTCTTGAACTTGTTGATTTCACACCTCTGCATACACAGTGCACCAGGGCACAGGATGTTCTGTTAGACAGGAAACATCACAGACAGACAAGAGATCATAATATCATAATATTATATCAGCAAAATCTATATAGTTCGAACTACATTCTACCTTTTACTTATCTCTTAAATGAATTTATCTCCAACAGTGATATAGTTTGGAGTCGGTCTCCACCTCAGCAGCAGGATGTTCGAAGGTGAGTTTGAGTTGGCGGGTGAATTCCGTGTATGAGTAGGTGACGTCTGAATCTGAGCGAAGAACTGCCGTGGCCCACTCAGCTGCCTGCCCGGATAGCAACGAGACGAGAAGAGCAATGCGCAGTCGGTCTGTGGAGTACCTGGTGGAATTGAACTCAAACACGAGATCCAATGCGGTTAGAAAAACACTGCACTTCCCATCTGTGCCATCCCATTTATCCGGTAAAGCCAGAAAAACATCAGAAGAGGGGGAGGGAGTTGGCGGTGCAGCAGCTGCTGCGATGGGCGTGTCAACAGCCGACTGAGCGGCCGCCCCACGGAGGGTCGCATTCTCCTGTCGCAGCTCCGCCACCTCGCGGCGCAAGACCGCGACGTCTTGGAGCTCCTTGCGGAGAGACGCGACTTCACCACGGAGCTGATCGATCAACTTGGCGTGCTGGTCAACCACATCGCAGAGGCAAGCAAACTCCGCTGGGTTCACTGCTGATGGCTCAGTCATTCTGTCACGAACTAACCGGAGATGAACCAGAAGACTAGCAGTTAGCCCTGTAGCGTGGATGGTAAACCCAAACGCGGAAGTAGCACGAGCAGGCAGGATAACCACGCTGGTTATTATTAGAACTCTCCCAAAGCAAGAGCAAGAGTTTACACAAATAAACCCGCGTTCTAAATACACACACCCAATCGAAAGCGAAACCCAAGAAAGTGAGTACTCACGTTTAGACGAGCGAAGCGTCGGCGATAGCATGGGCAAAACTCAATGACTGAGCAATGTGAAGCGCCATCTTGTTTTCCTTTTATGCTTCCTGAAACATGACCGTATTATTTTCGGGTCCTAGTGCCGGTCGTGTTACGAGACATCTAGGCATGACATGCATGACATCTAGGCTAAAAACCTATTTATTTAGCCAAGCATTTTTGCAAATAGATTTGCCTTAGGAGCATAGGAGCAGATCTGGGGGACTCATGGACATAGAGTATTATGGTGAACTGGTATGTTTAGATGCTGTCTTCCCCATTCTCATTGATCACTCAGGTTTGTTGATGGTGAAGTGATTGGTCGCTTTACATCTCAGGGAGCCCTCATGTCTGTGTTTTCTTCTGGCTCTCCCTTTTAGTTATGCTGTAATAGTTAGTCCTGCTGGAGTCCCTGCTTGCACGATAAACTAAATATACAGTCATGGCCAAAAGTTTTGAGAATTACATAAATATTGGAAATTGGAAAAGTTGCTGCTTAAGTTTTTATAATAGAAATTTGCATATACTCCAGAATGTTATGAAGAGTGATCAGATGAATTGCATAGTCCTTCTTTGCCATGAAAATGAACTTAATCCCGAAAATTAACTTTCCACTGCATTTCATTGCTGTCATCAAAGGACCTGCTGAGATCATTTCAGTTATCGTCTTGTTAACTCAGGTGATAATGTTGACGAGCACAAGGCTGGAGATCATTATGTCAGGCTGATTGGGTTAGAATGGGAGACTTGACATGTTAAAACGAGGGTGATACTTGAAATCATTGTTCTTTCATTGTTAACCATGGTGACCTGCAAAGAAACGCGTGCAGCCATCATTGCGTTGCATAAAAATGGCTTCACAGGCAAGGATATTGTGGCTACTAAGATTGCACCTACATCAACAATTTATAGGATCATCAAGAACTTCAAGGAAAGAGGTTCAATTCTTGTTAAGAAGGCTTCAGGGCATCCAAGAAAGTCCAGCAAGCGCCAGGATCATCTCCTAAAGAGGATTCAGCTGCGGGATCGGAGTGCCACGAGTGCAGAGCTTGCTCAGGAATGGCAGCAGGCAGGTGTGAGCGCATCTGCACGCACAGTGAGGCGAAGACTTTTGGAAGATGGCCTGGTGTCAAGAAGGGCAGCAACGAAGCTACTTCTCTCCAAAAAAAACATCAGGGACAGTTTTATCTTCTGCAAAATGTATGGGAATGGAGCGCTACCATCAGTCCTGTGTCATGCCAACAGTAAAGCATCCTAAGACCATTCATGTGTGGGGTTGCTTCTCATCCAAGGGAGTGGGCTCACTCACAATTTTGCCCAAAATACAGCCATGAATAAAGAATGGTACTAAAACACCCTCCAACAGCAACTTCTTCCAACAATCCAACCAAAGTTTGGTGAAGAACAATGCATTTTCCAGCACGATGGAGCACCGTGCCATAAGGCAAAAGTGTTAACTACACACGTGGACAAAATTGTTGGTACCCTTCGGTCAATGAAAGAAAAACTCACAATGGTCATAGAAATAACTTTAATCTGACAAAAGTAATAATTTAAAACAATTCTATGAATGTTAACCAATGAAAGTCAGACATTGCTTTTCAACCATGCTTCAACAGAATTATTTTAAAAACTAAACTCATGCAACAGCCCTGGACAAAAATGATGGTACCCCTAGAAAATATTGAAAATAATGTGACCAAAGGGACATGTTAATTCAAGGTGTGTTCACTAATTAGCATCACAGGTGTCTACAATCTTGTAATCAGTCAGTGGGCCTATATATAGGGCTCCTGGTAGTCACTGTGTTGTTTGGTGACATGGTATGTACCACACTCAACATGGACCAGAGGAAGTGAAGGAAAGAGTTGTCTAAGGAGATTCGAAAGAAAATTATAGACAAGCATGTTAAAGGTAAAGGCTATAAGACCATCTCCAAGCAGCTAGATGTTCCTGTGACTACAGTTGCACATATTATTCAGAAATTTAAGATCCATGGGACTGTAGCCAACCTCCCTGGACGTGGCCGCAGGAGGAAAAGTGATGACAAATCAAAGAGACGGATAATCCGAATGGTAACAAAAGAGCCCAGAAAGACTTCTAAAGAGATCCAAGGTGAACTTCATGCTCAAGGAACATCAGTGTCAGATCGCACCATCCGTCGTTGTTTGAGCCAAAGTGGACTACATGGGAGACGACCAAGGAGGACACCATTGTTGAAAACAAATCATAAAAAAGCCAGACTGGAATATGCCAAACTACATGTTGACAAGCCACAAAGCTTCTGGGAGAATATCCTATGGACAGATGAGACAAAAATGGAACTTTTTGCCAAGGCACATCAGCTCTATGTTCACAGATGGAAAAATGAAGCATATGAAGAAAAGAACACTGTCCCTACTGTGAAACATGGAGGAGGCTCTGTTATGTTCTGGTGCTGCTTTGCTGCATCTGGCACAGGGTGTCTTGAATCTGTGCAGGGTACAGTGAAATCTCAAGACTATCAAGGGATTCTAGAGAGAAATGTGCTGGCCAGTGTCAGAAAGCTGGGTCTCAGTCGCAGGTCATGGGTCTTGCAACAGGACAATGACCCAAAACACACAGCTAAAAACACCCAAGAATGGCTAAGAGGAAAACAGTGGACTATTCTAAAGTGGCCTTCTGTGAGCCCTGACGTCAATCCTATTGAGCATCTTTGGAAGGAGCTGAAACTGGAAAAGGCACCCTTCAAACCGGAAACCCTTCAAACCGGAAACAACTGGAGCAGCTTGCTCATGAGGAGTGGGCCAAAATACCTGCAGAGACCTGCAGAAGTCTCATTGACAGTTACAGGAATCGTTTGATTGCAGTGATTGCCTCAAAAGGTTGTGCAACAAACTATTAAGTTAGGGGTACCATCATTTTTGTCCAGGCCTGTTCCATGAGTTAATTTTTTTTATAATTCCATTGAAGCATGGTTGAAAAGCAATGTCTGACTTTCATTGGTTAACATTCATAGAATTCTTATTTATTATTACTTTTGTCAGATTAAAGTGATTTCTGTGACCATTGTGAGTTTTTCTTTCATTGACCGAAGGGTACCAACAATTTTGTCCACGTATGTAAGCGGCTCGGGGACTAAAACATTGAAATTTTGGGTCCATGGCCTGGAACTTTCCCAGATCTTAATCCCATTGAGAACTTGTGGTCAATCCTCAAGAGGCGGGTGGACAAACAAAAACCCACTAATTCTGACAAACTCCAAGAAGTGATTATGAAAGAATGGGCTGCTATCAGTCAGGATTTGGCCCAGAAGTTGATTGAGAGCATGCCCAGTCGAAATGCAGAGGTCCTGAAAAAGAAGGGCCAACACTGCAAATACTGACTCTTTACATAAATGTCATGTAATTGTCGATAAAAGCCTTTGAAACGTATGAAGTGCTTGTAATTATATTTCAGTACATCACAGAAACAACTGAAACAAAGATCTAAAAGCAGTTTAGCAGAAAACTTTATGAAAACGAATATTTGTGTCATTCTCAAAACTTTAGGCCATGACTGTACATTCACTTTACACATTGTGTGACTGTGGCCATACCTACCTGTTATCTCTCCTTCTCTTCTCCTTTCTCTCTCTCTTTCTCTTTTAAACAGTCCCTGTCTTTCTATTGAGCTATACATGTTGTTCCTGAGCTCCAAGTGATCCAGACCCCCTCTGCCCTCTGGACCTGTCTGACTCATCCTGGTGTCCTACTTCTGGTTGGAGATCTCGTCGCATGGATGTCACGTGTGGTCCATCTGGGATGTGTGTGATGACTGGCGACGGTTCCACTTTTCCACGAAGGCGGTTCTGTCCTCAGCTGATACTGACAGCTGTTCTCAGAACACTCGTGACTGCAGTCGCTCAATAGTTCAGGAGTGGAGTTTCCTACAGTCTACCTGAGCCTCCAATAATGAACTGGACTCCATATTAACTCCACAACTCCTGTTATACTAATACCCCTATCTCACCTATGCGGTATGACTCGCGGTGAGATGTGGTGTTAGACACCGTGAGCCGCCGCGATTACCCGCTGACGTTCCACGAAGTTCTGCAAGGTCCGCAAGCATCTTGCAAGGACCCCCCAAAAAATTAAACATTAAATTTTTTGTGCGAAAAGATGGAAACGTAATCACACTGTAACAGGCGGTTGCCTAGTTACGGGCTCCTGGCCAGCGGGGGCGCTGTGGGAGCTGGTTACATTGAATCAATAAAAGAAGAAGAAAGGCTGGGCTAGGTAACAGTAGCCATTACCCAGCTAAAGCCGAAGCTAATGCTAACGTTAAAGCTAAAGCCGAAGCTACAGCTGCTTTTTGTAAACCCGAATGCGGGATCTGGTACGTCCTAAGCGCATGTGAGTAAAAGTTGTTTGTTGTATGCTTGTTTGTGTGTCACGGCATCCCTCCTGCTGTGGTTATGCAGGAGGGTTTTTCTTTTCCTTTTTCTTGTTTTGTTTGTGTGGTGAGTGTGTTCCCCGTGAGTTGACGTGTGACAGCTGTTCCTCCGGGGGTAACTACACCAGCGGCCTTGTGCGCGCGGGACCGTTTCATCGGTGACCATCGTGTCGCCAGCAAAGGAGACGTCGCTCGTGGCGGAGGACTTCGGGCGCAGAGCGGGACGTTCTCCGATTTTGTTTATTTTGTTTATGGACTTGGGAGAGAGAGAGAGAAAGAACTCTAATTCCTATAAATAATAGATTGGGTGAATGTGATGTGCAAGGCCGGCGTATGAATGGGAAAGGCACAATAAATAAATGTATATACACGTGAATGAATATATTTTGTCTCTGGTGGTCCTTATCTAACCCTAATTTCTGATAACGGCAGCTTATTATTTTTAGTAATAGTAGCGTGTTTGTTACAGTGGCGCCCAACGTGGGGCCATCAGAGTTTATATAGTGATTGCATACATTGTGTGTTACATTGATGCTATTGTTGTTAGCTGTTACCTAGCCAGCCTTCTCTCATACCTTTTCACACAGCAAGACACACTCACTCAAAGGTTTGGTTAAATCACATTGTTTATTAAAAATAAATTGGGGCAAAATATGGCTGAGTCCGATGCACGAGCAGAGGAAGGGTTGGTAGCCCATGACTTCACAGCAGGCCTTTTCGTGACGCGTCGTGAACCCATTCAAGAGCTCATTAACACCCTTAGCCGCCTTTATCTAGACGCTGATGATGAAGAAGGTTCTGGGGTGGATGACGAAGGCCCACAAGGTGACAAGAGGGCAGAGCAGCCGCTCGACGATGAACAGCTGCCTCCACCTCCTCCACCCATGGACACAGAGGACGATCAAAGCCTCATTTCCCTGATGCTGGCAACCCGCCTTAGCCAGCTAGAAACGGCTCTGCAAGCACTGGATGATAAACTCTCCCAGTGAATGGATGAGCTGTCGGGTCAGATGGGTGAGCTACAACGCAACCATAAGACAGACACATTAACATGCCAGCAGAAACTGGAAAATGCTCAAGCAGAAATGCAACAACTGTGTCAGATGGTAAAAAAAACAGTGTGAGGAGCAGTTAAATGATGTAGGTCAGTCCGTGGTAGAGTGCATGAAGAGGCGAGACTCACAATTAAAGGCCATGATGGGCGCGCCACCGGTCGCTACCTCCACTCCCTTCCCTCTGGCCGGTTCCAGTTCTCTTCCCCCCTTTCCCAATAGCTGCTTACACGCTACTACCTTCAAGGCCCCTGTGAATCTGGATTTCCCCAGGTTTGGTGGTACTGAAGGAGAAGATCCCATCAGTTTTGTGGAAAGGTGTGAGGAATACTTAGCCTTGCATCCGCTCTCAGGTGGTGAAATACTAGCTACACTCCCCTCTGTACTCTCTCACACTGCAAAAGATTGGTGGACAGCAGAAAAACATGGTGTCAGGAGCTGGGGGGCATTTAAATCTGCGCTGCTGAATGCGTTCCTTACCGAGGACCATGAGGTCGAAGCTGAGAAGCGTCTGAGGGAGCGGATCCAGCTCCCTGATGAGAGCATAAGGGACTTTGCCTTTCAATATCGTGCCCTCTGCCTGAGGTGGAAACCAGGGATGACGGAGAGAGAGATTGTGCAAGCGACGCTGAGGAACTGTAACCCCCGCATTGCCAGTCTGCTGCGGAGCACGGTCACCACCACCAGTGAGCTGGTGCGAATCGGAACACTGGTGGAGAGAGATTTTAACGCCGCCAAAGCTTTTAGGCAAAGGCAGAACCCCATTCCAACACCGAAACTGATGGAGTGCAAAAGACCCACCAGCCTCAGCATAGCCCAGGCCAGTCCTTCCCTGTTGATGGTACAGCTTACCTTAAATCATGTGTCCTGTACAGCAGTCATCGACACAGGCAGCACCTTCTCCCTTATAACTGAGACGCTGTGGAAAAGAATAAAGAAACCAGCCGAAAAGTGGCTGTCTGCAAAAGGACAGTCATTCTCATTAGCCAATGGCGTACAGGCTGCAATAGGCAAATTGCATGCCCAATGCTCCTTGCAAGGAGTGGAGTCGGAGGTTTGTCTTTTTATCATGAAAGATCGCGATCTTACCTTCCCCTGTGTGTTAGGGCTAGATTTTTTTAACGGAGGCAGGCATACAGATAAATTTTAGCCAGCGCTCCTACACTATACCAGGTAGAGAAGGTGAATATTTCCCGCTCTGTACCTCCACTCACGGCCAGGTCTCCCTTTATGTAGCCAATCCGCTGCCCCAAATGTCTGATGTCACCAGCTCAGCCATCTCCAGCCTAATCAGTAATGCCGCCCTGTCAGAAGAACACAAATATGAGCTGCAGGAGCTGTTATTAGAGTGGACGACCGTATGTACAGACCGAATCGGCCATACCAAGGCCATAACCCACCACATCTACACCACAGACGAAAGACCCATCAGGAAAAAGGCTTACCCTGTCCCTGTCCACAAGCAGCAGATTGTAGAGGAAGAGGTCGCCAAGATGCTGGACGCAGGAATCATTAGACCATCCACCTCGCCGTGGGCCGCCCCAGTCGTGCTGGTGGGAAAAAAAGATGGTGGGACCCATTTTTGTGTAGACTTTAGAGCCCTCAACAGCAAAACACCACTAGATGGCTTCCCTATGCCCCAGGTCCACGAGATCTTGGAGGCTCTCTATGGGGCTACTATGTTCAGCTCATTAGATCTGCGTAGTGGATATTGGCAGGTGGCAATGCATCCAGATAGCATCCCAAAAACAGCGTTCGTCACAAAGAACAACCAATACGAGTTCCTCCGTCTTCCCTTCGGCCTGAAAAATGCAGGAGCAACGTTTCAGAGACTTATGACTTCGGTTCTGGCGGAAGCCATAGGAAAGTATTGTTTATTACATTGTTGTTTATTCAAAGGACACCACTTCTCACCTTAACCATCTCCAACAGATATTTGCACTTCTTGAAGCTGCTGGTCTCACAGTCAACCTGAAAAAATGCAACCTCTGTCAGACATCCCTCTCCTTTCTGGGACACATCATATCGGCTGAAGGCATAAAAACTGAAGAAGCCAAGGTAGCAGCTATACGAACTTACCCCGTTCCCTGCAACCTGAAGGAGCTACAGCGCTTCCTAGGTCTGGCTGGTTGGTACCACCGTTTCATCCCCCACTTCTCAGAGCGTGCTGCTCCTTTACACGCTCTGAAGAAGAAAGGAGCCAAGTGGGCATGGACTTCTGAATGCCAGTCAGCCTTTGAGGATCTGAGAACAGCTCTTCAAGACACACCGGTTTTAACAGCTCCAGACTTCAGCCGCCCCTTCAAGGTGCAGACAGACGCCAGCAACATTGGCCTGGGTGCAGTACTCACCCAAGATCACGAAGATGGGGAACACGTGATCGCCTACGCCTCCCGGCTGCTACATGGTGCAGAAAGCAGGTATTCAGCATCAGAGAAAGAATGTCTGGCTGTGGTGTGGGCTGTGGAGAAATGGCGTCAGTATCTGGAAGGCAAAGCTTTTACCATCATCACAGACCATGCTGCTTTAACCTGGGTTTTTAATCAGCCGAACCCCTCCTCACGTCTAACCCGCTGGGTACTCAGACTGCTGGCGTTTGAGTTTGTAGTGCAGTACCGTAAGGGGCAATGCAACATCGTTCCTGATTCCCTGTCCCGGCGCTGGGAGGGAGAAGCCACGAACGCCCATCTGGCAGTACACCGAGGCAACGATCTGCAAAGGGGTTTGCCCTGTGACTGGGAGGAGCTGGAGAAGGCCCAGAAGGCGGATGAGACGCTTCATACACTGTGGAAAGAGGCAAGGTTAGATCCTGACGTTAAAAAAATACATTACTGCATAATAAATAAATTTCTCTATCGGCAGATCCCCAAACAGGACGGGTGTAGTCTCCTCCAGCTGGTCGTCCCAACATATATATACGATAAATAAATGTATATACACGTGAATTAATATATTTTGTCTCTGGTGGTCCTTATCTAACCCTGATTTCTGATAATGGCAGGTTATTATTTTTAGTAATAGTAGCATGTTTGTTACAACACCGCCAAAACTTGCAGTGAATCATGATGAACCGTACTTACGGCCACCGCGCAAAACCGCATAGGTGAGATAGGGATATAAACGTCCAGCCTCCTAACACACAGTATGACTGTAGAACAATATCTGCTTTCCATACCACCCAAATGAGGATGGGTTCCCTGTTGAGTCTAGTTCCTTTCAAGATTTCCTCCTATTGCCATCTCAGGGAGTTTTTCCTTGCCACTGTCGCTGTCCCAATTGGCTTGATCATCAGGGACAATCTGATCAATTTGATTCATATTTCAAATTTCATACAAACTTCCATAAATCTTATGATTGTTTAAAGCTGCTTTACGACAATGACAATTGTTAAAAACCCTATACAAATAAAATGTAATTTAATTTAATTTGTTTTTGTGGATTTATTTAGAACATGTGAATGGCTCATGCTCTTTCATGCACATGTTTACTCGGGGCATTTGGCTTGAATACCTCTTTTTCTGTGAATATACTGTATATACTATTTTTTATTTCTTGGAATGTCAGCTGAATGTCTCTTAATGGATTGATTAGATAGGGATTTCAACATGCCTTGGATCTAGTTTTTAATCAGACTTGCCTGATCCCAATAACCTTTGGATTCCCCAGACATCAGATGACCAGACTATCAAGCAGTTGCATCTCTCTCTTCTTTTTCTAAAACCCCCTGAAGCACTTCTACAATCAATTACCTCTTTATCTCTTTCAGTATAACCTTTAAGATCATAATCTGTGACATAGAATGCTAGTGGATTGCTGCATGACATTTTCAGCCTATGAGGTGGGTGATGTGGAGGAGATCTACACTTTCTCGACACAGACTTTCTACTGGGGTCCCACAAGACATGGTCCTCTCCTGTTCTCTATACTGAATCTCTAGGTGGGTTTTTATCCTCCCATGGGTCATTATGCTACTGTTATGCAGACAACTAAACTTCCAACCTTGGGATAACAGTCGTCCTCCTGGCACATTTTTATTCTCACTCACTCAGGTCAATTTCTCCTTTACAACATCAGAAAGAGTAGTCCATGTCTATGCACAAAGGCCACCCAGGTGATTGTGTAGTTGCTTGTCCCTCTGTGTGCCATCTGACCCACACCAACCCATTAATATTGTCCCTCCACTGGATTCCTGTACAGTGGTACCTCGGCATATGAATGCCTTGCAAATGTTTTTCTTAAGAACTAAAATTTTACAAGAATTGTACTGGCATAAAAAGCATTTTCATGTCGGTCGCGCATATTTCCAATTGCACATACATTCAGTTGCCTGTACTTCCGGTGACTGATTAAAACATTGTGTCAGTGGAAAGCCAGGAGAAGCAATCTTACACATAAATATACAGCATATATATACATACATATATATCTCCATGGTGCTATGTCCTTACTAAACCTTGCACAAAATACAAAAAAATATATAAATATTTTATATAGGAGCACTGCAAGAATAAAATGGGGCCACTAAAAGCAGCCAGTGCCAAGAGGAATCATAAATTAAGGTCAAGTCTATTATGAAGGTTAATGTATATTTATTTCATATATTACTTCATTTACATGTACAGTGGAACTTAGATTACAAACCTTGTGTGTGTGTGCAAGTGCACGGTGTCAAATATCACTGAACCTGCCAGCTGATACAGACAGAGAGAGAAAATGGATCTTTAACCTTTCTAATGAGACTTTCTTTTGCTTTACACACGTGCACACATGTATCACGCATACGCATACTAATGCTTACGGAGGCTTACAGTGTAACATGAACCCGAATATATATTTTGTCCAAAATCACATGTGAGTACTGTATGTATGTTAAATGAGCATGTTTGTGTAAGACCCACCGTGGCATTTTTGTTGTTACACATTGCCGCTTTCATTTACATGTATTCCTCCTGCTGTGGTCACGCAACTGTGGGGCAACTGTGTTCAGCTTGTTGGACCTGCATAGTGGAAATGCATCCAGACAGCTTTTGTCACTAAAAACAACCAATATGAGTTTTTCCATCTTCCATTCGGGCTGAAAAATGCAGGAGCTACTTTTCAGAGGCTAATGACCTCTGTTTTAGCAGAGACCATTGGGAAATATTGTTTTCTCTACATAGATGACATTGTTGTTTATTTAAGAGACATCATTACCCACCTCAACCATCTACAACAAGTGTTTTCACTCCTTGAAGGTGCTGGTCTCACACTCAACCTAAAAAAGTGTAACCTATGTCAAGCATCTCTCTCCTTTCTAAGACACGTCGTATCAGCTGAAAGCATTAAAAGAGAAGAAGCCAAGGTAGCAGCCATTTTAATTTACCCCTTTCCCTGCAACCTTACGGAGCTAGAGTGCTTCCTAGGTCTGGCTGGTTTATTACCATCATTTTATTCCCCACTTCTCAGAGCATGCCACTCCTTTACACGCCCTGAAGACAAAAGGAGCCAAGTGAGTGTGGACCTCCGAATGCCCGTCATCCTTCGAGGATCTGAGAACGGCTCTTCAGAACATGCCAGTTTAACAGCCCCAG
This sequence comes from Clarias fuscus, assembly GCA_030347435.1. NCBI lineage: Eukaryota > Metazoa > Chordata > Actinopteri > Siluriformes > Clariidae > Clarias > Clarias fuscus. The sequence continues at coordinate 15,383,305 of CM059213.1, read as the reverse complement.
ACGTTAACCACCCCTTTAAGTTGCAGACAGATGCCAGCAACATTGGCCTAGGTGCAGTGCTCACCCAAGACCACGAGGATGGGGGACATGTGATCGCCTACACCTCCCGGTTGCTGCATGGAGCTGAAAGTAAATACTCAGCGTCTGAGAAGGAATGTCTTCCTGTGGTATGGGCAGTGGAAAGGTGGCATCAATATCTAGAGGGTAAAGTATTCACTATCATCAGTGAGCATGCTGCTCTAACCTGTGTTTTCAATCAGCCAAACCCCTCTTCACACCTCACACGTTGGGTACTTAGGCTACAGGCTTTTGAATTTGTGGTCCAGTACCATAAGGGGCAGTGCAACACTGTTCCTGATTCACTCATCTGGTGGTGCATCAAGGAACTGATTTGCAGTAGGGTCTGCCATGTGACTGTGGAGAGCTGGAGAAGGCCCAAAAGGCGGATGAGGGACTCCGTGCACTGTGGAGAAAAGCAAGGTTGGATCCTGATGTTAATAAAATACACTACTGTGTAGTTAACGCGTTCCTTTACCGCCGGATCCCCAAGCAGGCTGGGTATAGTCTCCCCCAGCTGGTCATCCAAACGTCCCTGCGGCCTCATTACCTGCAGCATGCCCACGACAATGCTCTCAGTGGCCATCTGGGGTGGATGAAGACCCTGAGGAGGCTGCTAGAGGTTGCATGCTGGCCGGAGATACGCCACGATGTCTGGGAATATTGCAGAAACTGTGTCACATGTCAGAAATACAAACCCCGCATTAGTAAATTGGCAGGCTTACTACAAAGCACACCTGTGGTGGAACCTGGTTTCATGTTGGGAGTAGACCTTATGCGTCCATCCCGCTCATCCCGGCTCAACGAACATCTGCTGATGGTCATTGATTACTGCAGCAAATGGGTCGAGATGTTTCCCTTAAGAACATCCAAAGCCCACAACCTAGCCAACATTTAACCAGGGAGATTTTTACATGATGTGGCACGCCAACGTACCTGGTTTTTGACAGAGGTCCGCAGTTCCTAAACAAACATCACAGAATGAACCAATCAGACATTAAAATTCATGATTGCAGCATTCGTCAAAGAAAATCACAAGCAGTGGGATGAATGGCTTCCAGAGTTCCGGTTTGCTATCAATTCAGCCTGGCAGGAAAGCACCGTTTACGCCCCAGCAGAAATAGCAATAGGACACAAACTGAAGGATCCACTAGAGAGAATGCTACACCGAAACATCTCACCTGATCATCCCGCTTATGCCACAGTAGAACGTCAGGAAGCACTGTTTCAGAGCGAAAGGGAAAGAGGGAAGTATTATAACTCCAGACGATGGGCAGTCGCGTTCAATGTGGGCGATCACGTGTGGGTCCGCGCTTTTCCTCAGTCTCGAACGGAGGACTGACCCCTTGTGGTCTGCCATTTTTCGGTCGGTCTCTTTATATTCTTCCACAGAGTTTTAGTTATGAGGAAGGTGCTGCCCGTGTCGATGACAGCTATACAAGGAACATGGTTTAGGGTGAGTTGTACCATCAACAGAGAAGGGCTAGCCTGAGTGATGCAGAGGTTGGTGGGTCTTTTGCTCTCCTTCACATGTTTTGGTGTTGGAACAGGGTTTTGCTTTTGCCTAAAGATTTTAGCCACGTTAAAATCCCTCTCCACCAGTGTTCCTATTCGCACCAGCTTGCTTGTGGTGGTTACTGTGCTTCGCAGCAGGCTGGCAATACATGGATTACAGTTCCTTAGTGTTGCTTGCACTATCTCTCTCTCCATCATCCCTGGTTTCCACCTTAGGCACAGAGCACGATATTGAAAGGCAAAGTCCCTTTGCTCTCAACAGGATGCTGGATCCATTCCCTCAGATGTTTCTCGGCCTCGACATCGTGGTCCTCAGTAAGGAATGCCTTAAACGGAGCAGATTTAAATGACACCCAGTTTCTCTCACTGTGTTTTTTTGCTGTCCACCAGTCTTTTGTCTATGCCATTCTACCGCTCCTCACACTGCTTTTTTACCATCTGACACAGTTGTTGCATCGCTACCTGAACATTCTCCAGTTTGTGCTGGTATGCTAACACATTTGTGTTATGGCTGCATTGCATCTCACCCACCTGATCTGACATCTCATCTATTTGCTGGGAGAGTTTATCTTCTAGTGCCTGCAGAGCCGTTTCTAGCTAGCTAAGGCGGGCTGCCAGCACCATGGAAATGAAGCTTTGATCATCCTTTGTGTCGATGAGTGGAGGAGGTGGAGGCAGCTGTTCATTGTTGAGCAGTTGTTCTACCCTATCATCACCTTGTGGGCCTTCGTCATCCACCCCAGAACCTCCCTCCTTGTCGGTGTCCAGATAGAGGTGGCGAAGGATGTTAAGCTCTTGTATGGGTTCACGTCTGGTCACGAAAGGGCCTGCTGTGAAGTCATGAGCCATCAACCCTTCCCCAGCTTCGGACTCGGCCCTAATTTACCCCTTAATCTAAATAACAGTTTGATTAATCAAACCCCTGAATGACTGTGCTTTCTGCTGTGTGAAAGTAAACAGTGAGACAGTGTGCGAGATGGCTAGGTAGCTAACAGCTAACAATCAGGCATCAATGTATAATACACAAATGTATAATAAAACTCTTTATGGCCCCAAGTTGGGCACCACTGTAACAGACTGCTTCTTGGAAATAAACAATAAACTAGCTGTTAACACATTAAGGGTAGGGTAAGGACCACCAGAGGACAATAGCTATATATGCAACTGTGTATATAAATTTATTGCACGGTGTTACACCATTCACTTCTCATATCTCCCACCTCACACACATAGAGTCTGTTAATTTAGCAGCCATGGCCAATTAGAGTCCTTGAGCTCTCCCAACACAAAGTCTATACAATGCGATACCGTCCCGGCGACGCGCTTCGCTCCGCTCCCGCTGCCCTCTGGGCACATGTCCACTTTAATGGCAGCGCGGTGGACGCTGAAGATCCCCTCCTGCGAACGCTGCCCTGACACCGCACGAGATGCACTGACCCCCCAGGAGTAAGGACCGCAGGAGTAAGAGACAAACAGACAGGACAACAGAAAAAGAGAAGGAAAAAAAAACCTCCTGCGTAACCACAGCAGAATGAAATTGGTAATGTGTAACAACAAAATGCCACGGCGGGCCTTACACACACAAACATACTTATTTAACCCACATACTCACATGCAATTTTGGAAAAGGTATATCCCACACTCGGGTTCATGTTTCACCATAAGCTGCTATTAGCCTAGCCTAGCCTCTCTTCTTCTTTTATTAAATTATCGGGAAGGCTTCTCACAGCACCCCTGCTGGCCGGGAGCCCATAACCAGTGTTTGAAATTGGTAATACTGGTAATATTTTTTGGATGGCTGGAATGGATTATCTGCATTTACATTATTTCTTATGAGAAAATGTTTCGCAATAAGAAATTTCATCTTACAGATTAAATATGTATTCCAATGTACCACTGTAATTGCCTACATGAGATTCAAAACACTGCTGGTTGCCAATGATGCGATGTCGGCTGCCGTCACGACTGCTTCAACCACTTTTTTTTTTTTTAATTAGTTTTCAGTAACTTAAAACCCTCAAATTAATCACAATTAAGCACATTAGGTACAATAGAGATACCTCTAATTTTGTTGGTATACAATGTACTCACAAGTCGATGTTTTTAATCCTGGATTCAAGCTGGCCGAATGAGAGTCTGAGGGAGAACAAAGGACGCGACCTGAAGTGGCAGACCCAGGGGAAATGAGCCGGTGTCAGGAACAGGGCCCGTGCACACCACACACCTCTGCCTAGCATCCTACTGACCATCCAATGTCGAGTTTATATAGGTTATAATCAGCACAGTTTAAATTCCACCTCAGACAACACGGATACTGCCTTATGCGAGCTGCATGAGGCACTCACACAGCACCAAACGCAAAACCTGGACGCTTATTGTGGTGGTGAACTTTAACAACACTAACCTCGGGCTAACCCTAACCCAACCACTGCAGTGGCCCACTCTAGTGCTCTGCCTTGAGCAGAGACACCATAAAAGGAATCTTTGCCCATTGAGACGTACCGCCCTGTAGCCCTGACTTCAGTAGTGATGAAGTGCTTTAAAAGGCTTGTCAGAGACTTCATCATCTGTTCACTATCTGACACACTGGACCCTTTACAGTTTGCTTACCGTCCAAACCGTTCAACTGATGATGCCATCTGTCACCTCCTTCACACATCTCTCACTTACCTGGTCACTAGAAAGGGGAATTATGTTAAAATGCTTTTTGTCGACTACAGTTTAGCATTTAATACTATAATTCCCTCACACTCACCACCAAGCTGGAGCATCTGGGACCCATCTCTGTGTCAGTGGATCTCCAATTTCCTGACTGGCAGACAACGGGCAGTAAGAATGGGTCGGACATGTCTCAGCCTCCCTCATTCTGAGCACTGGAGCCCCTTAGGGTTGTGTTCTGAGCTCCCTGCTGTACGCATTGTACACTTACGACTGCGTGGCCACTACTAACTACACCACCATCATCAAGTTTGCTGATGACACTGTCGCGGTGGACCTGATCTCTGACAATGAGAGACTGAGGAGGAGCTTCTTCCCGCAGGTTATAGGGTCTCTCAATCAGAACACCATACAGGTCTAAACCACACTGCACTTTTTAGACATTTGATCACACCCAGAGTTATGGACATTATACATTCACACAGTCATACACATTTGCACTCACCCTGGACATTTCTATTTAATTTTTGCACACTTTTGCATATTGCACATTTATGGTCGTTAACTCTTCACATTCATGCATATTTGCATACTCCCCAACCATTTCTAATTTAATTTCTTATCTAATTTAAATTCTATGCCTATTTTCCCCAACAGTTTCTATATTTTCCATATTTGTACTGCCATATTGTCTATATTTTGTACAGCTATGTTTTTTATATTTTGTTTTTATCTTCTATTTTTCTTCTACAGTTAAGTTTTTCTATATTTTATTTTTATTTTATTCCATAATATATTTCTTGCTATGGCTAATTTTGTTTTTAAGGTCAAGGGCGGTTGTATAAGCATTTCACTGCATATTGTACTGTGTATAACTGTGTATGTGACAAATAAAATTTTAAAAATGGGCCAACATCCACTTTCGCGAAAGCATTTATTAGACCAAGCACTCAAAAAATAAATCATTTGTATAACTTAATATGATTCTGACACACATTTTCACACATTTGAATGATTTTGTCTCAACTTAATCTAGGTAAATGGAACCAAAGAGCAAAATTAATCTTGAACCAATGAAATCAAATCATTTTCATTTGAACTACCTAGTTGATTTAACTTGTATTCAATTTCTCTACAAATAAATACACAATTCTCAATGTGAATTCCTCAAGTTAATTCACTTTCAAAAGAGTCAAAAACATAATTTTCTGATCTGTGCAGAGCTAGAATTAAAACGACTGATCTTAGAACGAGACAGATCACAATTCTAGTATTCCCATAATTGTCTAGCAGCCACTACAGCAGCAGTTTTAAAGTGCCATTTACAGTACATGGAAAATTTCTTATTTAGTAAAACAATGTCTGTTAAACAGTTGACATTAATGTGACACTTGCCATTAATGTGACATTAATCTGACATTAATGCGTTCAAACTTGCCTTAACATATTGTATGTAACTTATAGTGGTTTACAGACACACCTTATAATGTATGATTGACAATTACCTGTTTATTAGGTTGAGCCACTCTTTCAGAATCATCTTAGAATAGGAAACATCTGGTATTTACAGAATAAATTCAAACCAACTACCCAGTTTTACCCTTTCAGCCAGATATACAGTCGTGGCCAAAAGTTTTGAGAATGACACAAATATTAGTTTTCACAAAGTTTTCTGCTAAACTGCTTTTAGATCTTTGTTTCAGTTGTTTCTGTGATGTACTGAAATATAATTACAAGCACTTCATATGTTTCAAAGGTTTTTATCGACAATTACATGACATTTATGCAAAGAGTCAGTATTTGCAGTGTTGGCCCTTCTTTTTCAGGACCTCTGCAATTCGACTAGGCATGCTCAACTCAACTTCTGGGCTAAATCCTGAGTGATAGCAATCCATTCTTTCATAATCACTTCTTGGAGTTTGTCAGAATTAGTGGGTTTTTGTTTGTCCACCCGCCTCTTGAGGATTGACCACAAGTTCTCAATGGGATTAAGATCTGGGAAGTTTCCAGGCCATGGACCCAAAATTTCAACGTTTTGGTCCCCGAGCCACTTAGGTATCACTTTTGCCTTATGGCACGGTGCTCCATCGTGCTGGAAAATACATTGTTCTTCACCAAACTGTTGTTGGACTGTTGGAAGAAGTTGCTGTTGGAGGGTGTTTTGGTACCATTCTTTATTCATAGCTGTGTTTTTGGGCAAAATTGTGAGTGAGCCCACTCCCTTGGATGAGAAGCAACCCCACACATGAATGGTCTCAGGATGCTTTACTGTTGGCATGACACAGGACCGCTCACCTTTTCTTCTCCGGACAAGCCTTTTTCCAGATGCCCCAAACAATCGGAAAGAGGCTTCATCCGAGAATATGACTTTAACCCAGTCCTTTTTGCAGAAGATCAAACTGTCCCTGATGTTCTTTTTGGAGAGAAGTAGCTTCTTTGCTGCCCTTCTTGACACCAGGCCATCTTCCAAAAATCTTCACCTCACTGTGCGTGCAGATGCGCTCACACCTGCCTGCTGCCATTCCTGAGCAAGCGGTGCACTGGTGGCACTCCGATCCCGCAGCTGAATCCTCTTTAGGAGATGATCCTGGTGCTTGCTGGACTTCGTTGGACGCCCTGAAGCCTTCTTAACAAGAATTGAACCTATTTCCTTGAAGTTCTTAATGATCCTACAAATTGTTGATTTAGGTGCAATCTTAGTAGCCACAATATCCTTGCCTGTGAAGCCATTTTTATGCAATGATGCAATGATGGCTGCACGCGTTTCTTTGCAGGTCACCATTGTAGGACTTCAGCTCTGGTTCAGAGGTGAATCGAATCTTTAAGGATTTGGGTCAATTTTATTAAAACTGAATTGAAATTTATACTATACACTTTCTTGACTAACCGTCCACAGTTTAGAACAATATAGTGTATTTTACCAGTTCTGCTTATCACGTGGCCAACGATGATAACAAAATCTAGTATTTAACAATTATGAGCAAGGTAACTTCGGATCTGATCAAATGTTTAAACTTAAAATTACTGGACCGGGACAACAGATCTTTATCAAGAAACAAGAATTTATTTGACTATACTACGATACATGAAACTAAGCTATTAAACACACACACGCACACACACACACACACACAATGCAGTTCAAAGGATGAAGTTAACGTAATTTTCTAGTAATGTTCACTAGACCTGAAAGTCACAAGAGCAGAGCCTTGGGTTTAATCTTACGGTTTGTTATGACGTGAGCACCAATTTCAGCAAGGTATGAAGCTTTTGTTTGTTTACTTGCGTTGCGCTGCGGTCTTCCTCGGTGATTCGTGTTCGGTGTTAGGGAATCACGGCGTTGCTGATTGGTGCTCTGGCGCTGTGATGACGTCTCTCTGGGAAGCCCTTCGCTGATGCTCTGGTTGCTCGGTTACTGACAGCGGAGTTCTGACGCTTCTTCTAGCAGAGCCTTTGTGGCTGATTTGAAGTTCTGGCACGAAGTTTCGTGACGCCGTGGAGAGCAGATGAGCTGTTAGCTTGCCGGTCAGACGCAGGGCGAGAGTCGACGGTGGACGAGCGACGAGAGAGAGAGCTTGCTTCAGATGTGCGAATGGTCAGTCGTTGGAAGACGTGATGATGGAAGACGTGACGATGGAAGACGTGACGATGTGCTCGGACCGTGGCGTTTTAACCCTTTGTTATCGGTCCATCCCACGAGTGATTGCTCCAATCAGAGGGGGTTGCGGGATTATCCCCGCCTCACGTGTTTCCTCCCCTTGTGCATACATTAGGCCAGGTTATATGGCCATCACGTGGTACTTATCCGGTTGGAAAGTTTTAATACCTTTATGAATTAACTTTACACATGCTCTGTTCATGTTACTAGTAATTCATGTACATAAACATTCCTTGAATAGGATAAGCTTTCTATAGATACCACACATCGCATATCTCACACATTCATTCATGCCTTCATCTAGTTAAAGACTTTATAACTGCTGGTTACATGTTCTATGACAGATGGAGTAAACAGAGATACATACAGATATTAACATGATAATGCAAATGATAAGATATATAATGTGATACATATATATATATAGGTGTCAGTTTGTCCCATTGGTACTTTTAGAGTTGATCGGCAGCAGTGTATCTGCCATGTGTTCCTTTGTTCGTGGAAAGGCCTCTCTGGAGGTCAGAGGGGGTATCAGTGAACTTAGGTTAGGGAGGGTGTTTCCCCCACTCAGAGGTGTAAAGATGTCTCCCTTGTTTACCAGATGGCCAATTTACACGGTTGGAGGTCGAGGTCTTTGGGCTTTTACAGCTTCCAGGTGTGGCAGGCCCTTTTCTCCAAGGCCTGTTACCAATCCTGCTTCCTGATAAGAAAGGGACTTTATTGTCTTGGAGGACAGATAAAAGGAGGAGCTGGAGTCATGTAGTCTACAAAAAGGGGACCCCTGGGGTGCAATAAAGTGATAGCCCACTCTGTGTCCTGTTCATTCCTACATCTCCCCCTTTTGCTCGATGGGGTTCTTGTGATGAACGTCAACAGGCACTAGAAGAAAGTGCAGGAGAGAGAGAGAGACACACACACAGACACAGGCAATGCACAAACAGCGACTCCATTACTCACTGAAAGTGGTGCGGAAATTAATTGCCTTGGTATAGAGGGGAGACTGATTGATAGATGATTATTATTTGAGTGTTACCTAGGGCCGAGGTCAATTAGCTGTCCTAGTGATCAGTCGTTCGACGAGGTGTAGTGGGTGTGATCTCGATCAAACTAATTGAATTCTTGGGTTTCTGGTTCTCGATCGGGTTTGTCACGGCGGAAACTACACGGAACGGCCGAGCACTTGTTGAGCGACTCTCGTATGGCGTTTACTCGTCGGTGGAGAAGGAAGGCTAGCATTAGGGTCACAACATATCCTACAATAGTGCTGACGCAGAGTGCGGTATCGGCGGCAGACCATGAGCGAATGATTGGCCCCCCAGCAGGGGGAAGATGAGCGATCGCCTCCAATGCTGCATTAACGGGAGTCAACTCGAGAAGCTGAGTTCCTTCCTCCTGGATCCTTTCTTCCAACTCTGGATCAAGGGTGAAGGAATGTTGCTTAAAGAAAGAGGAAATCTCGAGTTCAGCCTGATACTCGTCATCAGGGAGGTGATATAAAGCCAAATCGTTGATATGGAGGATCGAGCCTTTAGGGACCTTGATCCACAGGGTCTGGTTGGGCAGGACGATACGTGTAGTCGTGTCATGTTGATCATAAGTGAGTGTGGCAGCCCGTGCGGGGATGCTGACTAACCATCGGTTACCAATGATTTCGGCCTGCGTTACCTCGATTTGAGACCGGTGCGTGGCCTCAGCCGGGCAGCTAGCGTCAGGCTTGACAGCTTCTAGGCCGCAAATACCCTCGGTGTTATCATGGATGAAAGGTTTGCTAGGGCATAGGTAATGGATGTCCTTGGTGAGGGTGCACATTTTTAGGTTTGGGACCAGGTACAGTTTCTCATTATCGTCATGATAGGCCACGACCTCGGGGGTATGTACTTTAACATGGGTGTTTCCCCGCCAGAATCCCACATTGACAACATCCTTAAGTCGGTAGATGTTGTGGGAATCAATTATGGGCAAACTGAGGAGGAAAGATAGGTCGCCTGATTCGGGTCCACGCGTAAGGGAATGGCGCTACCCAAGGAGAAGGCAAGGTGAACTTGGATAGGAATAGTGGGGCCTGTAGTGGAGGAGGATGTTTTGGACCAGGCTAAGAGGTATCAGATACGAGGGGATCCTACCTATGGCTAGTCGGTCGACTGCGGAGCTTACTTCATGCAGCATGTCAGCCATTAGAGTAGTTAAGACTTGGATCTGAGCTAGGTCACTTTGTACAACCGCAAGTAGTTTATTTATAGATTTGATGGTTTGGTTCAGGAGCCCAAGCTGTGAGTGTTCAAAACCGTGATGGTGCCGTTCAGGGATTTTCCAAAGGTTTGTAGGGCTTGGCTCTGTACTAACAACTGTTGCCTGATCTCAGGCAATTCGGCCTTACAGCATTAGCAGTGTTCATGCCGATGTTAAACAGAGTTCCTACAGCCGCGGCAGCTCCCAGTAGGGCGCCCAAAAATCGCTTGGGGCGTCGGTTGTACCCGCTTAACGCAGCCTGGGTTACCGTCATTTTCTGTAATTGGTGCAGCATGTGGTTTAGATCTGCCTGGGCATGGTCGAGGACTTCCCGAGTCCACCGGGCGCCAGCCCAAGTAGTTTGAGCAGCTGTGGGGCTATAGTGAGCTCTGGCAACATCTCGGACATTTATCCGGACGTACACCCTTTGAGTGTAGGTTTTGCAGTTCGTGATCAATAACCCCGGTTGTTCCCGGAGCACTATTCCCGCCTCTGGTCCTGGCGACGCCACTTCGGGTTGAGGTCTAACCCCCAATATGCAGAGTAACACGGTAGCGAACATGAGCATCGTCCTGGTGGTGGAACAGAGAGAGAGAGAACAATTAGCAGGAAGCTCATCATCTGACAAGTTACGCAGGGTGACTAATCGCGGCTCTCGCTATAGCTTATGATAATAAGATTCTCGTGTTGTGAGCATCCTAGTTCAGTGACAGGACACCAGGCTTGGCTTTGGGTTTGCATAGGAACGATGGGCGGGGAAACCGAAGAGAGGCAAAAGAAAGAAGAAAGTAAAACAAAAGTGAGAGGAAAACAAACAAACAAACAAACAAACAAAACAACAGGCCAACTCGCGCTAGGCCGGAAAGAAAGACATTACTTAAGCATTCAACAACTACTACTCTGAGAAATAATGGTGATAGCGGTAAATATGACTAGTAATCGCGAGGGCCCTGGATGGGGTTAAGCCAGCACCCATCAGTATTGCGGGTGTGGGGCGCTCCTCTCTACTAGAGGTTAGACCTAGCAGGGCGGCAGAGGAGGTTGTGTTAAAAGTGGTGTTAAAGAGAGGATATGTGTAATCCTAATTCTCTAGCAGGGTAGTAATCATGTCAGTGTGGTGGCCTAGTGAGGTTGTTGGTCTGTGTCAGGGGGGTTAAATTTTCTCCCTTTTTCTTTCTTCTCAGGATCAGCGTGTCTCTTTATTTGATTTCGATGTACCCATCGAAGGGCTGGTTCGTTGTGCCCTTGTTTGATCCTGATTCAGTAGGCGACAGGTGAAAGTTTGTCTATGATCTCGTGGGGTCCGTTCCAGTGAGGAAGAAATTTCTTGGACAGACGATGGGGGCCGTTCTGCCTTGGTTGGGCAAAGCTGTAGTACCATACTTTGTCTCCGACGTCGAGTTCCTGGCGAGAGGCCTTTTGGTCGTAGTATGCTCGTTGGCCTTCTGCACTTTTCTGAAGTTGTTGTTGTGCAAAGGCGAACGTCGTTCTCAAGTGCCGATGCAACTCTTCTAGGTACTGGTGGACGGTATAGGCCGTGACGAGGTTTGCGTCGCCAGGTTGGTAGAGCAGGTGCAGTGGCAGTGTCATTTGCCGTCCCGTCATTAGTTCAAACGGGGATACTCCGGTAGACCGGTGAGGGGTATAGTAATAATGTATGCAGCACAGCACCGCGCTTCCACCTTAAACGTACATTTACATCAAATACCGCACAGAGCTTTATCAATAATCTTCCAGAATTATCAACTTTGATTGGATCGCCATCTGACTTCACAGAACTCGAACAGGCGAATGAATATCTAGAGTCAGCACTTCGTTATAGCTTAGATAATGTAGCTCCAGTTAAAAGGAAAATGATTAGAGATAAGAAACTCGCTCCTTGGTATAATGACCACACCCGTGCTTTAAAACAAACCGCTCGAAAATTCGAACGTAAATAGCGCCAAACTAAATTGATAGTATTCAAAATAGCTTGGAAGGAGAGCATCCTGAACTATAAAAAAGCTCTCAGTGATGCTAGATCAACGTATCTCTCCACTCTTATAGAAAATAACAAAAACAACCCGAGATTTTTATTTAATACCGTAGCTAACTTAACTAAAAACAAGACCACTGCAGAAATCTCCACAACAACATCATGCAGTAGTGAGGATTTCATGAACTTTTTCAATAATAAAATCATAAATATTAGGCAAAAAATTCAGGCTTTGAAAACAGACAATTTAAATAATTCAGATGATCTAACCACATCACATCAGAACTTAGAACACTTTACTCCCCTTGAAGCGAGGGAACTAATTTCACTCATCTTTTCTTCAAAATCGTCAACCTGTATATTAGATCCTATACCGACACATTTTCTCAAACAGATAGTACCAGCAATAATAGAACCCCTGTTGAAAGTAATTAACTGTTCACTCAGTAGTGGGTATGTCCCCAAATCCTTTAAATTAGCCGTTATTAAACCGCTAATCAAGAAACCTGACCTTGACCCCTGTCTGCTTTCTAATTACAGGCCGATATCAAACCTTCCCTTTATCTCCAAGATTTTGGAAAAGGTAGTATCACAGCAGCTATGTTCACATCTACACAGAAATAGCATAAATGAACTGTATCAGTCAGGATTTAGGCCTCATCACAGCACAGAGACAGCACTTGTTAAAGTAGTAAACGACCTCCTATGGGCCTCTGATCAGGGTTGCGTCACTATACTTGTGTTACTGGACCTCAGTGCAGCTTTTGACACCATTGATCATAGTATTCTCCTTCACAGATTAGAAAAGGTAGTAGGAATTAAGGGAACTGCCCTCTTGTGGCTCAGATCCTATTTGACTGATCGTTATCAGTTTGTAGATTTAGATGGTGACCATTCCTCATGTTCTCAAGTAGAGTTTGGTGTTCCACAGGGCTCAGTTTTAGGCCCACTGCTTTTTTCCCTTTACATGCTTCCTCTGGGCAACATAATTCGTAAACATGGTATTAGTTTTCATTGCTATGCTGATGACACACAATTATATGTCTCAGCAAAACCAGATGAGAAAAACCAGTTTGCTAAAATCGAGCAGTGTGTGCAGGACATACGAGATTGGATGTTAATTAATTTTCTTCTGCTTAATCCTGATAAGACAGAAGTTCTGGTCATAGGACCACAAGTAGCTAGAAGTAAGCTTTCTGATCACACTGTAACTTTAGATGGCCTTTCTGTTCCATCAAGTGCAACAGTAAAAGACCTCGGTGTGATTATAGATTCCAGCCTTTCGTTTGAAGCTCATGTAGATAATATCACCAGGATAGCTTTCTTTCACCTTAGAAATATTGCCAAGATAAGAAACATATTGTCACTAAATGATGCAGAAAAACTAGTTCATGCTTTTATCACGTCTAGGTTGGACTATTGTAACGCCTTACTGTCTGGTTGTTCAATTAGGTGTATAAACAAGCTTCAGTTAGTACAGAATGCAGCAGCGAGAGTCCTCACTAAAACCAGAAAATACGAGCACATCACCCCTATCTTATCTACACTGCATTGGCTCCCTGTGAAATTTCGCATCGATTTTAAAATACTACTTTTGACATTTAAGGCACTAAATGGTCTCGCGCCACAGTATTTGAGTGAACTGTTAGTGTCTTACGATCCGCCACGCCTACTTCGATCAAAGAATGCAGGCTGCCTGTCAGTACCACGTATTATTAAAACTACAGCAGGGGGCAGAGCTTTTTCTTACAAAGCCCCGAAGTTATGGAATAGTCTTCCTATTAATGTTCGGGACTCAGACACAGTCTCAGTGTTTAAGTCTAGGCTAAAAACCTATTTATTTAGCCAAACATTTTTGTAAATAGATTAACCTTAGGTAAAGGAGCAGATCTGGGGGACTCATAGACGTAGAGTATTCTGGTGAACTGGTATGTTTAGATGCTGTCCTCCCCACTCTCATTGTTCACTCAGGTTTGCTGACGGTGAGGTGATTGGTTGCTTTACATCTCAGGGAGCCCTCATGTTTGTGTTTCCTTCTGGCTCTCCCTTTTAGTTATGCTGTTATAGTTAGTCCTGCCGGAGTCTCTGCTTGCACTTTGCACTAAATATACATTCACTTTATACATGTTGACTGTGACCATACCTAACTGCCATCTCTCCTTATTCTCTGTTCTCTCCTTTTCTGCTCTCTCCGCTCTCTCTTTCCCCCTCTTCTTTCCCTCTCTCTGTCTCTCTGTCGAGCTATACATGTTTCGCTCCTGAGTTGCCAGTGATCCAGACCCCTCTGCCCTCTGGAGCCGTCTAACCCATCCTGGAGTCCTGCTTCTGGTTGGAGATCTCGTCGCATGGATGCCCCGTGTGGTCTGCCTGGATTCGTATGGTGGCTGGGGATGGTTTCCATGAAGACTGTCCTGTCATCGAGTGATGCTCTGGGGACCTGTGACTTCAGTTGTTCGATAACTCAGGACCGGAATCCCCTACAGTCTACCTGAGCCTCCGGGAACAAACTGGACTCCTTTTAATTTTAAAACATCTCCTGTTATACTGAACTTCCAGTCTTACACATTATTATGCTGAGCAATTCCTGCTATCTGTTATCACCCAGATGAGGATGGGTTCCCTGTTGAGTCTGGTTCCTCTCAAGGTTTCTTCCTATTACCATCTCAGGGAGTTTTTCCTTGCCACCGTCGCCCTCGGCTTGCTCATCGGGGACAATCTTGTCATTTTGATTCATATACATTGCATAAAAACTTACTTCTTTTTATTGTGTAAAGCTGCTTTGTGACAATGTCAATTGTTAAAAGCGCTATATAAATAAAATTGACTTGACTTGACTTGACTAGCCCTTATGGCCATCAATACCAGGGGAAGCTTCATGTCCCAATCCTTCTGATTGGTGGCCACATACTTTTTCAGCATGCTAGTCACTGTTCGGTTAACCCGTTCGACTTGTCCCGACGAGATGGGATGATGACTTATGTGCAGCTTAGCTTGTATGCCCAGGAGTTTCCACACTTCCTGCATGACCTCGGCAGTGAAATGGGTTCCTCGATCAGAATTCACCTTTAAAGGTAGTCCGAATCTTGAGAAGATGTGGTTCATCAATAAGCAAGCAGTGGTCTCTGCTGTGTCGTTGGGAGCTGGGAGGCACTCTACCCACTTAGTGAACTCACAAACCACAGTAAGGAAGTACTTGTTGCCGCGTGTTGTTCGCGGTAGGGGTCCCACCCAATCGATTTGTAGGTCTGACCATGGAAAGCTCAGTCCTTTTCATTGCAGTGGTGCCCGGTGGTTGGGGCTTGCTGGTTGGAATTGGCAGCACACCAAGCACCCCTTTACATACTCTGCAAAGTCTTGCTGCATACCAGGCCAGTATATGACCTGTTTCAGCACTTCATAGGTGGCTTTGGCACCGTGATGGCCGGCGCATGGTGCATCGTGGGCGTATGTCAGCATTACCCCCCTTTGGCCTTGAGGGACCACAAGCTTCGGCGAAGTGTGGGGCTCAGGGACATATGTGAGGACGCCGTCCCGGAGGTGCAACATGTGCTTGATGTCGAGAAGTCGGCGGAGGATGGGAAACCTGGCCAGGTCGGCCGCGGAGACTGGATGGGCCACCGGGTCAGAGATGTGGGCGGCCACGGTTCGGAGCACAGGATCTGATGCCTGTAAGGTGAGTAAGTCGGCCCCAGTGATGTGGACTGAGGTAGCCATGTGGGAGGTGGCAGGGGAGTGCCTGCCGGAGGCATGCTGTTGGTGGGTTATAGCTGCCACAGATGTGTTAACAGGGAGGTTGTCGAATGTCCAGGGCTCTCCGTGCAATGCACTAGCTTTAGCAAGGGCGTCGGTTTGGTCGTTGCGATTCTTGTCCTGCCCTGGCTGACGTGAGTGTGCCCGGACCTTCTTCCAATAGATGATCAGGTTATGTTTGTTGACGATGGCGTCACATGCTTGGAAGAGTTCCTGGTGCTTGACAGGCTTGTTGTTAGCTGTCTTGAACCCGTTTAGTTTTCATCCCGGTAGGTGGCACGTGAAGCTCAGCCGGGCATAGTTTGAGTCCGTACAGATCAGGAGTTCTTTGACGCCATGGGACGCGGCCAGTTGAAGGGTAATGAGAATGGCTGCTATTTCGGCGTATTGTGAGGAGTGAGCTCCTAACTTGAACTGCTGCGGTGGGCAGGGGTCGTCGTTGAGCCGGACCATGCCCGCTCCAGCTTGAAGGTTGCCTTGGTGATTGGATGAGCAGTCATCAACGTATGCCGTCGGCATCCCGTCGCACACGTTTTCCTCGAAGTACTTGTGGTTGGTTGGCTGTGGCTGGGCTGTATCGTCGACTTCTGTCAGTGGGGCTGATGCGTCCGTCGAGCAGTTCTGGCAGGCAGCTAGCCCGTTCCCCAGAGCTGATTTATGGTTTTGGGCGTATCTTGCTTCCACCTCTCATCCTTGGAGTGCCATCAGCCATGTAACTATACGTGCATTGGTCACTATGCCATCCCTGATTCTCTGACTATTGAGGAAGGTGACCGGTTGGTGACATGTCTCGATGATGACCTTCTGTGCGCCGATGTAGTTCGAAAAGCGCTGGATCGCCCATACTGTCCAGAGAAGGGCCTTCTCACAGTCCGAGTATTTGCATTCTGGAGGAAGCAGCGTTTTGCTGGCGTAGGCAATCACCCGTTTATCTTTGTCATGAAGCTGGTAGAGGCCTGCGCTGAGGCAGTGTTTAGAAAATCCAGCATCCAGGTAGAATTCCTTCTCTGGGTCTGGGTATGCTAGGCATGGGGCAGAACACAAACGCTGCTTGAGTTCCCTCATAGCTGTGTCTTGCGCTTCTGTCCACACGAAGGGTCCATCTTTTTTCAGGAGGGTGGTCAGTGGTCGGGCGAGGTCTGCGTAGTTCTCCACGAATTGTTGTGAACACACTCCCAGGAAGCTCCGCAGTTCGGAGACGTTAGTGGGTGTTTTGATGTTTTGGATGGCCTGGGTACGGCTGGACTGGGGTTCGAGGCTCTCTCGTTCCACGAGTAGGCCCACATTATTCACCTTGGTCTTGCACCACTGACCCTTGTGAAGGGCAACCTTTGCTCCTGCTTCTGTCAGCTGATTTAGCACATGATCGATTTCTGCCAGGTGGTCTGCTACGTTGGAGCTCTTGAGCAGCACGTCATCCACGTAGATCAGGTTACCTCGGGCTCGGGCGTCAGGGCATGCTTTATTTAGGAAGATGTTGAACTCTGCCGGTGAGTTGGCGTAGCCAAAGGGGCACCGCGTGAAGGTATACTGTCGGCTGCCGAAGGTAAATGCCAGCTTGTGTTGGTCATCAGGGTGGACCGGAATTGTCCAAAATCCAGAGGCGACATCCAGTGTTGAGAGGATTGTCGCGCCCTTGATTTTGGGGATTGGTCCAGCTGAGTCATGGGCCAACGTGACAGAGGTGTCTACTGATTTAATTTCCGGTGATCGACAGTAGGGCGCCATTTGCCATTAGGCTTTAGGACTGGCCATATCGGGGTGGAGTATGTGCTGTTGCACGGGCGGATGACCACCTTTTCTAACATTGAGTCGATGATGTCTTGCACCGGCTCATATGACGCAATGGGAATCTTGTATTGTCGTACAAATGTGGGTGGCGCATTTGGATAGGTTGGGATGCGCACCGTATGGATGTTGGTCAGACCGCAATCTAGGGTATCCTTTGCAAAGGAGTTCTTATATTTGCACAGCACCTCTTTGAGTCCTCGGCGATCCGCTTCACTGTGGAGGGCGTCCACATCGTTCAAGATTTGTTGTATCTGTGCGTTGAATCCGACATAGGGTTCTTCCGCTGCGGTGTCTCGTGAAGGCTCCTCAGCTGTAGTATTCCCTTCTACTGGTAGTCCCTTTTCTGGCTGCGTTGAGACAGCATAGATCGCGAGGAATTTGTCGTCGGCGAGTTCCGATCGGCAGACGCTTTCTCTTGGAACTGGCAGGACGGAGGTGATGGTGATGATTTCGTTTGGTTTGGTGAAAGACACGACATCGTGGTAATCGTCTGTCGTGAGTTCAGCACCGGCTTGGGGCCTATGACAGGGACCGTCAACTCGAAATCGTGGAACCCTTGGCTGATGAGCCATCCCATGTGACTGGCTTTGGGAATATCGATGTCTGTGGCCGTACAGTTGTTGAACAGCACATATACAGCACGAGACGATGCTTCAACGAGGGGCATGGCTTCCAGGGTTAGTCCTAGTTTCGTGCAGGTTCTGGAGGGTTGGAAAAAGCCTAATTTGTTGTTGAGGGTCTGGCCAGGTCGCATATTGAGGCGGATGCTGACACTTTTGCTGTATGCAGGTACTGTGACATGTTGTTCACTGATCATTGCACATGCATCCGGTATTGTCTGGCCTGAACGCAGATTCTTGTGAGAGGTGGACCTTGTCAGTTGAAGTGATGGGGGGGGCCCAGATGACGTCGTTCAGCGTATCCACGCAGGCGTTGAGTCTGACCATGACGTCTGCTCCCACATAGATATCGTGTGGTAGGTTCGGGACGACGAGGAAATAATGACTCAGTTGTCTGTTATTCCATGTCATATCCACAGCACAGGTGATTGTGGACGTAGCCATGGTGTTTGACCCTGGGCTGAGGGACAGGTGACTATGTCGTGGGACGTGTGTCAAACTGGGGTGTCTCCGTTTCAAGGCCCAGAAGAGTTTCTGACTGATGGCCGAGTTTTCTGCCCACAGGGCTAGTACTACGTCGGGTACAGGTATACCTTGGACATTGATTTCGGTCGTGATTCGACGGGGACCAGAGTGTGGGTCGTCCACATGTAGTGAACAGAGGAAGGGGTCTGGGCCACTGTGGCTCGAACATATGTCTGGTTCGGAGCTCTGTGTGGACGTATGGTCGTTTGCCCATGACTCGGTGGCGGTGTCAGTGGTTTGGCACTGCGACTCGCCGGAGCCTACTGCTTGATGGGGCAAAGGTTCGCGGACTTGGGTCCATATCTTCAGCTGCTTAAAGTCTATGAGTGGTACCAAACGGTTAAGCAGGTCTTTGCCAATGAGGAGCGGGTACGTGTTGAGGGGTGAAATGTATACCGGGTGCACAAGGTCCATTGGTCCCACCGTCAGGTGGATGGGAGCCACGTGTTTTAGTTGTAGGCCGGTATAGGAGTATGCCTGAAGGTTCAGCTCACACATTTGCAGTCGGAACGCTCCTCGGGTTCCACTTTTCCATTCAGTGATTTCGCTGAGGAGTTCCGTGGACATTAGGGTAATGTCAGCTCCGGTATCTAGGAGGGCTTCGACGTGGATGTAGCATTCAAGGATGATGGAGAGGTAGAATTTCCTTGCTACCCCTCTTTCAACGAGATCGTCCAGGAGTTGAGGGACAGTAGTTTGTGCCAGGACAGGTAAGGTGTCACGGCTGGGCTTGGGTTCTTCTGAAATATGGCAAACGAGCAGTACTGCGCTTTCTGGGATATGAGGATTCTCATTGACAGCTGTGGGGTCGGTGCGGTGTTGCTCTGGCCTATCAGATGTTGCGACGCTCTCCTTCTCGGTCGTAGGTTGTTTGGGTAGCTCAGGTGGAGCTCCCTTTGTGCTTGGGGTTATTGTGGTTACAGTGCACTGGGAGAGTGGTGCTGCAACGCTGTCTTTGGTGATTTGCTGGGTATTTCTTTGGGTACGGTGGTCGTTGCCTTTCGTTCTGTCGGCTAGTCAGGATGACTCTGGCTTGTCTTTCTTTTCCCACTTCCGCTCCTCCTTTTCTCGTTGGCAAAATTCTTTCATCATCATTTCCATCAGTTCCCAAGTACTGGGGCGTGATGATGTTCTTTGTTCTTGTGGTAGTTCACGTTGCCCTCGGTTGGCTTGAGATCTGTAACGGTTCCTCTGTCTCTTCCCTTGGGAGTTCCCGTTGGCCTCCCATGGGCCTTTTCCCTTTTGGTTTCTGGAGGAGTTTGATGGGTTCCATGACTGTTCCCCTTGGTTTTCCTGGGATTTGGATTGTTCCCAGGATTTTCCCCGGTAGCCCGCAGGTGAGCCCGGTCGTTCCCGAGTCCCCTCCCAGTGCTGGTTCTTCTGTTTGGGTCTGGTGCCAGCGTAGGGGTCTCGTTGTTTGTTGGACAAGGACCGGTTCCACTCTTTGGGTGGTGGTTTGGCTTGGTCTTGGCCTCGGGCTCCTTCTAGTGCTAACTCGGGACTCTGAGTGCTGAAGTCGAGAACCGCGGGTGATTTAGTATGTTTTTCGGAAGCCGCCTTCTGTTTGCTGTAGGCCTTTTGTGCCAGATCTCGCAGCTGCTGGACGTCCATTGTTCGTGGACAGGCGAGAACACCGAGGTGGTGTCTAACTCCTGGATGTAGATTTCTTAAGAAGAGAGTCTTAAAGTTAAAGTCGTCTTCCATGTCGGGTTCATTTCGGGTCCCGAAGTAGGCCTTCCGGAGTCGACTGTAGTAAGCCTGTGAGCTCTCGTTGCGACCTTGTTTGGTTTACAGGGCGGCTACGAGTCCCTGCTCTGATGAGGGCCTCATGGATTAACTGGTAATTAATCTTAGTGTGAGCAGGCTGGCGGTCTAGGAATCGGCGTACTTCGGGACTGGAGGTGCTTCGGAGCAGATAGAGCCTGTCTTGGTCGGTTATGTTGGGTCTTAATTCCAAGTGGAAGTCTATGTCTTGCAGGTAGGCCTGGACGTCTTGACCCCCCGCCATGTGTGGCGTGAATTTGCCAATATTTCCTGGCGAGTTTATCGAGGTCCCTGAGTTCCAAGCCATGCGATTCTCCGTGGCTGGGTGGACCTGTTCCTTGGGGTCCCACCACAACATGGGGTTCTTTATATGCTGGGGCTGAGAAGAGTTTCGGCATCGGCTCTTCGCTGCTCCCGCTGGGTGCCGTCCCTGGAATGGGCGACTGGGTTCTGCTCGGCAGGCTTGAGACGAGTGCCCGCTGACTGTATGACGGGTCGTGGCGCAGATCATAGGCGTGTTTGAGCTCTTCCTTCACGCTGTCCGACTCCTCTTTGACGACGTTCAGTCTTTGCCTGAGACGGCTGATCTCGTTCCTCGCCTCGTCCAGGTGGTGTTCGAGGGCTTTAATTCGGCTGTTCCGGTCTTTGAAGTCGGTTTTGGCCTTTTCCAGCAGTTGTTCGGCATACTGTAGTCGGTTGGCGAGCTCGGCACAGTCCGTCTTGCTGCGTTCCTTTTCTCGCGTTGTAGCCGTTAGGGTTTCTTGTAGCTTGATGATTTCTTGTTGGGTGTCTTGGTCTTCCTCGTCGTGCCGTTTCTTCAGCTCGGAACCCTCGCGCTCTAGTTGTTCTGCGCGTCGTTGGGCCACTCTAAGCTCCTGCTGGAGGTGAACCCCCGCCAAGGCGTGCCTGTCGCTTATTTTGAGGGTAGCGATGAGCGTGTGGCTTAAAGACCCTGTGATCTTAGCTAGTTCCTTGGGACTGTAGCTCTGGCCTGGATCTTGCTTCATGAGGCTTGTTAGATTGTCATCCAGCTGGCTCTGTGTCTGGTTTTGCAGTATCTCGGCGGCCTTTGGTAGGAGGCCCTCGGTTGCAACACTTAGCCAGGTCTCCAGATCATCCTAGTGACTAGTGGGATCTGACGTGCGAGACATGTTTCAAAGGGGACTCTAGAACCACGACTGACACAGACCTGAAGAGGAGGAGGATAAATGAAACAAACAGGTAAGGCAGACAGGTGTGTAAGTATGCACTATCAAGAGTGGCTGAGGCTGGATGTATCTCCGGCGGCCATGCTCCTCTGGTGGGTGTTCTACAGACTGCGCGTCTAGGTACGAGGAACTAATAAAGACACACAGATGGCACGGTTAGGCAGAGTCAGAACAGAAAAACAAAACAGAGTAAAGTTAGAGAAGTAATGGCCTGCTTTCACTTTTCTATAGGAGGAGGTCCCCCCCTTTGTGAGGAAAAGTTGGAGCTAACAGCAAGTTAAAGAAAGACAGGTGCAGCTGATTTCAATGAAATTGTATTATGGTTTCCCTTTTGTTTATTTTTCATATATATCTAAAACAATAAGGAAAAAGGCAACTTTAGTAGAGTTGGCGACCATACGCAAAAGGAACCCTTCTAATAGTGTGTTCGCGTTTTGGTGGGCGCCTGTTAGTCCCTTAGTTACTCTGTTTAGCCTTAGCTAGGTAGGATCCTGGCGGAACAGCTAAAGGTATGGTGAAAGTCGGATGCTTTTGAAATTAAGAATTCACATTTCACTACTGTGTTAGTTTCTAAAGTTCTCTGCTTTTGTGACTTTCACGGGTATAATCCAAATATAGCGGCTGTAGTCATGTTTGAGGGAGAAGCTAGAAAGAGAGAAGAAGGAAGTGCAAGGTTAGGATGCTTAACGAGATGGCAGAGTTGGGTCAATGCACCTGGGCACTTGTTTGTGGTGTTCTAGCGGAAATAACTGGTTTAAGTATCTAAAAAGGGGCCTAAGTTCCCCCAGGGTTTCGCTAACCGGATGGCTGAAGTGCTTATACCCTCGGCTCAGTGATGAGCTGGGTTGATTCAGTCGGAGCACAACGGTAGGGTCCGCCGCCTGAGCGCACCAGGTGAGCTCCTGTAAAGTCCTACCGAACACTCTGTCCCACCCTATTGCAGTGAACCTCTCAAACAGCTGGTGGCTTTTAGCACAACCGTGCAAGGTTCGGGGAAGGTATGTCAACGACTAACTGGCCTGAGAGCAAATGGACTACACCTGGGGCTACCCATCAATAGTCGCCAGCTGATATGCCCAAGCCTTCGCCCAGCTAGTATTTGTTGACGACTTCTCCGTTGCACGATTGCTGATGCCTGCTGTGTGCTCACAGTGCAATAATGGGGCAAAGATATTCGGTTACACCCCCAGCCAGCACCAGGTTACGTCAGAACGGGTGACTCATGCCGCTGTAACTCACCGTGAGGACAACCGTCACTGCACCAATTAAGCACTAGGGCAGCACCATCAACTATCAGGCTTAAAAGAGGGGAGACCTATGAGGCTTGGAAGCAGTTAGTTAAAACCGAGTGGTTGCAGAAAGAAAATTTTAATGGCAATGTTACAATTTGCATTAGACAAATATGAATTGTGGCTAATTACTGAGCTTTAATTAGCACTAAAGTTGGTAACAACAATTGTAATTAGCTTGCTTGATCATCAATAAGGATGTAATGAAGAATTACCCCAACAACACAAAGGAATCTGAAATTAATAATGCTAGGTCACTATTGAAGTCTGCCATCAGGATCACATGTAATTATGGTTAGATCAGTCCCTGCACGGTAGAAGCCAAACTGTGATTAATCATAGAATGAATTAAGCTTACATCCCAAATACCACTACGACACTTACAATTACTAAGGGTAGTTATGGTTAATCGCCAAAGTACCAAAGGGGTATGTATTAGGCGAAAAGAGGGAAAAAGAACATACTAGAGTGGGTTAAAATTTGAACAAAGAGGGGGTTAGATCACTTAAACACTTTCGAACAGTGCATTCACAACCAAAAGATGCTATGTGCTAACCGCTAGCCGTCTATGCTACTAGCATGTATGCTACATGCACATAGGCTACCATGTAACCACGCTAGCCGTAACTAGTTTAGCTTACGCTAGGCTTTGTTTACATTAAATTCAAAATGGCGCTGGCACGGTGTCCGCGCATGCGCACTGAAAAATTATTCCGGAAAAGGTTGTTTTGTGTTTCCGGGTCACGGTCGTAGCTATGGTGACGTGTACCGCATAAACGAGCATGCTACTTCAACACAGTTGTTTGTAATCAGTGAAGCGGCAGCGCATTTAACACTGAACAGCACAAAAAACATTAGTTAGCTCCTTATAGCTGAACGACCTCGACTTCACTCGTTAGAGTGAGGCAAACAATTAGTTATTACTATACTTAACACAACAACGTTGTTGAGATCTCTGTGGATCCCAGTCGTTGCTGGACAAGACACACATATAAATACATAAAACACGCGTAGGTTTTAACTACACAATTTCCCTGATCACACTTTACTGGAACGCGCGTGGATGCTCTCTCTGAGCACCGCGTCGAATTCACTGGTATCAGCGAATCAAGAGGTATCGAGAATTTAGTTAGCTACTCTAAGCTCGGTACCGGGACATAGATGAATTTGAAAGTGGAAAACACACAGACAGATTCACTATGGGAGGCCTCTTTAAAGAGAAAGAGCAAGGAACACGCTTACTCCTCTCTTGGTGCGCTTTTCTATAGCGACTTGGTCTGTCTCAGCAGACAAAGTTAACCTTTATAGCTGAGTTTGAAAGTGGAACATGCACTACTTGCTCGCTATAAAGACCTTACAAGAGAAAGAACTTACTCTTCTCTCAATGCGCTTTTTGTAGCGACTTGAACATTCACTTCTACTGTAGTTTCGGTTTCAACACAACTCGCGTCGTATTTCATTCATTCATTCATACGCCAACGTGCCGCGATAACCATACCGTATACAGTTAAATAACTCCGTTTCTCTGTCTCTAAACTATTTCCACTCAAATAGCAAAGATACAGTAACAATGCCTTGGTTTTATGAAATTTTAAGTCAAACAATGCCTGCATTCTCCACCATTTATGTAGGACTTCAGCTCTGGTTCAGAGGTGAATCGAATCTTTAAGGATTCGGGTAAATTTTATTAAAACTGAATTGAAATTTATACTATACACTTTCTTGCCTAACCGTCCACCGTTTAGAACAATATAGTGTATTTTACCAGTTCTGCTTATCACGTGGCCAACGAACAAAATCTAGTATTTAACAATTATGAGCAAGGTAACTTAGGATCTGGGCAAATGTTTAAACTTAAAATTACTGGACCAGGACAACAGATCTTTATCAAGAAACAAGAATTTATTTGACTATACTACGATACATGAAACTAAGCTATTAAACACACACACGCACACACACACACAATGCAGTTCAAAGGATGAAGTTAACGTAATTTTCTAGTAATGTTCACTAGACCTGAAAGTCACAAGAGCAGAGCCTTGGGTTTAATCTTACGGTTTGTTATGACGTGAGCACCAATTTCAGCAAGGTATGAAGCTTTTGTTTGTTTACTTGCGTTGCGCTGCGGTCTTCCTCGTTGATTCGTGTTCGGTGTTAGGGAATCACGGTATTGCTGATTGGTGCTCTGGCGCTGTGATGACGTCTCTCTGGGAAGCCCTTCGCTGATGCTCTGGTTGCTCGGTTACTGACGGCGGAGTTCTGACGCTTCTTCTAGCAGAGCCTTTGTGGCTGATTTGAAGTTCTGGCACGAAGTTTCGTGACGCCGTGGAGAGCAGATGAGCTGTTAGCTTGCCGGTCAGACGCAGGGCGAGAGTCGACGGTGGACGAGCGACGAGAGAGAGAGCTTGCTTCAGATGTGTGAATGGTCAGTCGTTGGAAGACGTGACGATGGAAGACGTGACGATGTACTCGGACCGTGGCGTTTTAACCCTTTGTTATCGGTCCATCCCACGAGTGATTGCCCCAATCAGAGGGGGTTGCGGGATTATCCCCGCCTCACGTGTTTCACCCCTTGTGCTTACATTAGGCCAGGTTATATGGCCATCACGTGGTACTTATCCGGTTGGAAAGTTTTAATACCTTTATGAATTAACTTTACACATGCTCTGTTCATGTTACTAGTAATTCATGTACATAAACATTCCTTGAATAGGATAAGCTTTCTATAGATACCACACATCGCATATCTCACACATTCATTCATGCCTTCATCTAGTTAAAGACTTTATAACTGCTGGTTACATGTTCTATGACAGATGGAGTAAACAGAGATACATACAGATATTAACATGATAATGCAGATGATAAGATATATAATGTGATACATATATATATATAGGTGTCAGTTTGTCCCATTGGTACTTTTAGAGTTGATCGGCAGCAGTGTATCTGCCATGTGTTCCTTTGTTCGTGGAAAGGCCTCTCTGGAGGTCAGAGGGGGTATCAGTGAACTTAGGTTAGGGAGGGTGTTTCCCCCACTCAGAGGTGTAAAGATGTCTCCCTTGTTTACCAGATGGCCAATTTACACGGTTGGAGGTCGAGGTCTTTGGGCTTTTCCAGGTGTGGCAGGCCCTCTTCTCCAAGGCCTGTTACCAATCCTGCTTCCTGATAAGAAAGGGACTTTATTGTCTTGGAGGACAGATAAAAGGAGGAGCTGGAGTCATGTAGTCTACAAAAAGGGGACCCCTGGGGTGCAATAAAGTGATAGCCCACTCTGTGTCCTGTTCATTCCTACACCATGGTTAACAATGAAAGAACAATGATTTCAAGCATCACTCTCCTTTTAACATGTCAAGTCTCCCATTCTAACCCAATCAGCCTGACATAATGATCTCCAGCCTTGTGCTCGTCAACATTCTCACACCAGTTAACAAGACGATTACTGAAATGATCTCAGCAGGTCCTTTAATGACAGCAATGAAATGCAGTGGAAGGTTTTTTTCGGGATTAAGTTAATTTTCATGGCAAAGAAGGACTATGCAAGTCATCGGATCACTCTTCATAACATTCTGGAGTATATGCAAATTGCTATTATAAAAACTTAAGCAGCAACTTTTCCAATTTCAAATATTCATGTAATTCTCAAAACTTTTGGCCAGGACTGTACAAATAACTTAAATAATAATAATAATAATAATAATAATAATAATAATAATAATAATAAATAACCGGAAAAAACACCAATTTTGTGTTGAGTTACAATTTCAAGATAGAATCTTAGAACAAGAACAACTTCAATCTCAGAACAACAATACCATACTCACTTACATCTTGTTCCTCTGTGCTTGCACCTTTGATGAAAGTTTGTGTCCATCCAGGTTGACAAAAACTTTAAGTGACCTCAAATGTATATTTGAGTTCTCATCATCAACTGGCTGATCCATTGGGTCATGACCTTTATGGCGAACAATGTAGCTCCCCATTACAGTCTGCTTCATTGCTTCTTTGGCGGTTAACCAACCTCAATTCTGTGCAAACCAAATAAAATATGCTTCATTTATAGCAGAGATATTTAAGAACAACTTTCTGTGCAAAAACTATATTAAAGTGATGAAATCTTTCAGTTACATCAGCAAGAGCATTTACTGTACAGTGTTTCTCCTTGAACATGTGTACATGATCTTCATTCAAATATGCACACAATGCTTTGAGGATGCATTCTCTACGCACATCAATCCTGTATGAACAAAATTTGTATATTTTAACATTGACAAAATGATAACCAAATGCAGTGTATAACTAAGTACATAGAAATGTGTATGTTTTTTTGTACCAACAAGTGAAATGGTTTGTAAAATATATTTTTATTGTTTGGCCACTTGATCCACACTTACTATGAAACTTCAAGTTGTCTGAATAGGGGTCAAGCACAGCAAGAAACTTGAATTCTGGTGGGCCTGTGTTAATTTGCATAAACTTATTGATCTGTTAAAAAGGCAAACAAAAGTGGACCAGATATTCCATTTTTCCAAGTTTAACATAATCTCAAATAAACAAGCCGTGTTTTATGGGGAAAAATAATAAAACAGACTTCAATATTAAAGAGAGCTGGCCATTGTGGCTTAAACTCTGCTACCATTGGCTTACTAGTAGTAGTCTGGACCACTTTGTCACGAACTGGTATGACAGGCAGTTCGGGCGGATGTTATTGCCGTGGGCATAAAGGGGAGGCATAGGCGCAGAGGGGTTGTTTTAAACATAAGTCTTTAGTTCACAAAAAAGGAACGAACAAAATACACACATGGGCTCTGGACATACACACACAGTCTCTTGAAGCATACATACAGTCATCTCTTTTAGCATTTACATGCTCCTTTAGCATATGCAGGACCTATTAAGCATTTCAGCCCCTGTAGGACTGACACGAAGGCTTAGGACGGGCCCGGACTACTAGAGACTGACGGGAGAAACAATAGAGGCTAAGGGAGCACACAGGAGGCTAAGGGGGAGCACACGGAAGGCTAAGGGGGAGCACACGGGAGGCTATGGGAGCACACGGGAGGCTATGGGAGCACACGGGAGGTTAAGGGAACATACCGGAGGCTATGGGGAACACACTGGAGGCTAGAGGAACACACTGGAAACTAGGGGAACACCAGACAACACACAACACAGTACACACAAATGAACAGAATAAACTAAAAGGTACACTTACACATTACACTACTCACAGAACACATCAGAGCCCTTATAAACCAACTTAAGTAAAATAAAACATAATGAAAACCACATCACATCACATCACATGCCCACTGACAGTAATAATGCTCGACCCAGTTTCCCAGAACAATCAGCTATTTATAACACTAATAATGAGCTACCTCGGTACAGGTGAGCCTCCGCATCACCTGACCGAGGTGCCTTCTGGGTCGACTAACCAAAACTACAAATCAAAAACAAACATGTGCACACAGCCACCTCTAGTGGTAGTCTCTTACACACTTCCTGTGTTCTGTAGAAAAAAGTTCTCTCCATCTTCTCTTTGACAATTATGTCATTATTTTTCTTACTGATCTCTCTAGTTTTTTTCTGTTCGGATGCTGAGAGCACTAATTGACTTCCGCTTTTCTAGGCTTCTTAATATTTGAATCAGCATGGCACTGATCTTGCTGTTTGATCTTACATTTATATTTACATTTAGATTTACATTTAGGCATTTAGCAGACACTCTTATCCAGAGCATGTGCTTTTTTCATTGCTCTTCAATGAATTGGTGCTTTAAAAAAGTAAATTGAAGTGTTGGGTGTTCTGAGGTAGGAATCAATTCCTTTTTAGGATGTGATTTCAGCTTTGGCGATGAACTAAGATAAGATCCATTAGCTTGGTATTCAGCATTGGCTTGTTCAAGTATTACTTTGGAGTCATAGGAGAATCATGGAACTGAGACTACAAGTGTTCATGGGAGAGATCTTGATGAATGATGTTCATTGCATTGACCCAGGAGAAGAATCAGAAGAATACAAAAGAACATACAAAGTGTCATCTGTTTCAAATGATGCAGAATTATCTGACTTATGACTTAAGTGAAGGAGTAGGAGTTAAGTTAAGAAGTTAAGTCTGGATGCTCCAGCCATTGCCCTGATTATCAGCCAGAAGAAAGGATACATTACAAATTTATCACACAAAAAGGTAATGACAAGGCAATAAATACGTTTAAAAATAGATGGTTAACCTTTTCATGTTATTACTCTCACTCATTCAGTTATTGTCTATACTGCTTTATCCTGTATTCAGGGTCGCAAGGCGGCCTGGAGCATATCCGAGGAGACTTAGGGCATATTTTTATTTTTTTAATGTTACACTACTTACTCATAGTAATCCTTTACTGAACAGCCTTTGAAAGTCACATCTATTCAGTCCTCTGTTACACTATGGAAAAACAATAAAAGTATTTAAAAGTATGAAGATTTGTTGTAACTAGTACTGAATGCATCTGTTCAAAGTCAGCACCTGAACAGCACCAACCATGTAGCCAGAGGCGGCGTTACCATTAGGCAAAAGTAGGTGAGCGCCTAGAGCCCCATGGCTTAAGCCTAACTAAGTAGGTTTAGCCAGCATTTACATCTAACATTTAAAAATAATTAAAATCCGCTTGCTGAAATAGCATTAGAATGCTATTACGCCACGCGAGTTGTGTTGAAGCATTTTAGTCTCCCCCAAAAAACACACACACTACAATGGTAAATTCCGTGTGACAAAAGCGGAAAGTTATTCATTGCAGTTTGATTGAGGAGCGGGAGACTTCCATCTACAGCCATGAAACGAAGTTACCCAAGTTGTCCAGAAAAAAACGGGAATAACAGCAAAGGTAACACAATTTTTCACACCTGTGCATAGTCACAGGTCACCTCAGGTCAACAATGTCACAAGAGAGGCTGTCTGCATGTGCTATTCTCTCCATTGAGCACAAAGTCAGAAAACCAGTGGATATGGAATCAGTAATAACAAAGTTTGTTGAAGCCAAAGCTTGCAAGGCTAAATTTTAGTGTCTTGGCCTACACTATTCAGCCATGACTATCCCCAGCCATGCACACAATAAGACAAATTATTTAAAATATCCTTTTAATTAACATTATTTTCATATTATTTTTTAATCCAACACCCAAATATTCATATGTTTTTCCCACGCACTAAAGCTCATTTGATGAAAGAAAACTAAGCTATTAAAAAAAAGTAAATAATAAAAAAAACTGGGAGAAACAATACAAGCTAGAGAAATACAGTGGCAAAAGGGAGAAGAGATGGAAATACATGAAAATAACATTTGAGGAGGAGAAAGCAAAAAGAAGAGAGAGAGAGAGAGAGAGAGAGAGAGAGAGAGAGAGAGAGAGAGAGAGAGAGGGAGACATCCAAATCAAATAAGATCAATTAAGGAGAAGGAGAGAGATGCAGAGACAAGATGCAAAAAAAGAGGAAAGTAAATATAGTGATGAAGAGAAACAGTAAAATGCATTAAAAGAATTGGAAGGAGAAAAAGAAGTCAAGTAGCAGGAGAAATACATAAAATGCAAAGCATTAAAGGGACAGAAGAAGACAGACAGACAAACAGAGTGAAGAAGAATAAGACAAAGACGGGAAAGCAAGGATAAAGATAAGAGGTAATTATTTTAATAAGTATTCTTTGGTATTATTTGTGTCACTCCATTGACCTGTTATGGGTTTTCTTACCTTAGTGAAACAGCATAGAAGACAGAGGGCAATCGTCAACTATTAGTTTGCTGATCATGATGAAATACAAATGTATCTGTATCAGATATGTAAACTGACAATGAGTTACATTCTATTTGTAGAAAATTGTTTGTGCATTAGATAACCTGTTAATGTTTTGTTGTTATTTTTTTTCTACAGGGCTGTTCTAGATATCTGGATAAGATTGCTGTAGGATGACGAGTGAAGGGAAGTTTAAGGTAAGACTTTTAAAAAAGCACTGAATTGCAGAGGGTCCCATATCCATGTTTGCCTTGAGCCCCCATATTGCTAAATCCGCCACTGCATGTAGCACACAAGTGGATAGTTATCTAAAAGTTCACCATGCTTGACAAACACCAGTTTTTTTTTCAGATGTGATGTGCTCACTTGTCTTGAAAAAAAAAGTTGTATTATCTCCACAAATTGAGGGAGACCAGCAAGTGATCCACGAGCAAGAAGCAATCAACAAGTCATCCTGTTTTGTAACTTATTTCCTTTGTGTTTACAGAATTGACTAGACCAACTTTCATTACATCTGGTTATCTCTGTTTAATGGTGCAAGTGAGTTCCTTGTTCAACCCTTAAAGTGAAACAAGTGAAGCACTTATTACTTCAAATAATGCTCTTTTAAGGCAAATGAAATGCAAGCAAAAGCTGGTGCTTTGCTTACAGTGTAAGGCCTATATTTTTATTTAAACTATGCTTTGCATCAAATCACACAGTGCACATACAAACAAGTAGCCCAAAGCATTGGATCATACAGTGGAACCTTGCATATTTTCCCCATAAGAAATAATGAAAATTCAGATTATTTGTTCCACAACCCCCATGAATAATATATATATATATATATATATATATATATATATATATATATATATATATATATATATATTAAAATAATGAATACAAAATATAAAGTAAAAATAAAACAAATTAACCTGCACTTTACATTTAAAAAAGTAAAAATAAATCAGACAGATAAGTGTTTCCGTTAGTGTTTGTGCATGCACGATCTGTGTATGTGTGTGTGTGTGTTTGTGCATCCACGATCTGTCTATGTGTGTGTGTGTGTTTGTGCGCGCACATGCTCTGTATGTGTGTGTGTTTGTGCACAAGCTGTGTATGTGTGTGCATGTGTGTGAAGATGAAGTAAGAGGAGAGGAGGAATGACACCCACCCCTCTCCCTCCTCTCATAACACAATAACCCTTCCACCTCTTTTAATTGAGAGGGAAAAGAACTACTGTGTGGGATGACTTTCATACACACACATTAACAGAAACACTGCCTCATCGGGAAAATTAACAAGGAACATCTCTAATGACACTCGAGTGTGCGCACACACTAACGGAATCACTGCTGTAAAGTAAAAATAAAGCAAATTAACCTGCACTTTACCTTTGAAACTAATTGCGACAGTGTTTCTGTTAGAGAGAGTGTGCAGACACAGACACTAACGAAATCAGTGCAGGATGACAGAAAGAGAGAGAAAATGGATGAACCTCTCTAATGACTCTTGATTTTGCTTTATACGCGCACACACGTGTGTTATAATAAACAGTACACGCGCACATACGTGTGTTATAAGTAACAGTACACACACACATATAAACACAAAATAAAAGATGCTTTACACTTGGTCACAGTGTGATAGTATACAGTACACACGTGCACAGATGTTGATTATACCAGTGCGAGACGTGTACTAAGACCAAGCAGGGGAGACGATTGCCCACAATTCCACAGCGCGCAAATGTGAAAACCATTGGCTCAGTTGTGTTCACATGAGGCTCAGTGTCAAAACAAGAAGTGCATGCGTGCTACATGATACTCGGCACTCTGTAAACCAAGACTTGCTCGTTTTTCAAATCGAAATTTATTAAAAACTTTTGCTCGTCTTGCGGAACGCTCCCAAACCGGGTTACTCGCAATCCGTGATTCCACTGTATATGGGGTGTAAGTTAATTCCACCATCTAGGTGCCAGAAGAGAAAAGAATCTTCCTTGATCCCTGAGAGATGGTGGGACCAGGCGAGCAGTGCTGAAGGATCGGAGGGAACCTGCCGCGGTTCATGGTGTCATTCAAGCTGAAAGGTAAGTGGGTGCTAGGACATTTTTAACTTTGTAGGCAAGCATTAGGGTTTTGAATTTGATGCAGGCAGCTACAGGAAGCCAGTTCAGGGGGCAGAGGTGAGGTGGTGTGGGAGGACTTGGAAAGGTTGAAAACAAAACATTTTGGATCAGCTGCAGAGGACGAATGGTGGACAGAGGCAGAATGCAGTAGTCCAGTCTTGAAATAACAAGAGACTGAACAAGCACCAGAGTAGTCTGTGAAGAAAGAAATTGGCAGATTCTTTTGATGTCGTAAAAAAAATCGACAAAGGCGAGTAAGTTTGGCAATGTGTGAGGAAAATGACAGATTACTGTCCACAGTTACCCCAAGAGTGCAGGCAGTGGCTAAAGGAGTGATCTGATTCTTGTCTTGCGAGATTACAAGGTCTTGACTGGGGGATGACTCGCCAGGGATGACCAGCACTTCGATTTTACTCAAATTGAACTCCAGCTGATAAGCTGCCAGTCAGGATGAGATGTCTGCCAGACATGCTGAGATCCGGGTGGAAACCTCAGTGTCTGAGGGATGAAAGGAGAGAATAAGTTGCATGTCATCTGCATAACAATGAAAGGAAAGTCCTGAAGTTCTGGTGTAGGAGTTGGTTTGGGAGCAAAGGACTCCAATAATTCATTCCACAACCCAAAAATATTCATATAAAAATTAATTATAATTAAAATGATTAATTTTAAATTATTTTTTTAAATTAATTTTTATAAAATGAATTAACCTGAAAAAAAAAAACAGCATACAGCAGAGCAGCAGGGGGTTATTGTGTAGGACCACTTTAACACATGCTCGCACACACAGACAAACACGCATAGACTTTATTTAGACAGAAAAGTTTTACTGGTTTGTGAAATATAACAGTGTTGTCTCTGCACCTTTAAATCGTGAGGAGAACCTTGCTGAGTGACTCTTGCATGGCGTTTACTCGCTTGTGGCGAAGGAAGGAAAGCATTAGGGTCACAGCATATCCTACAATAGTAGAAACA
Organism: Clarias fuscus; assembly: GCA_030347435.1. Taxonomy (NCBI): domain Eukaryota; kingdom Metazoa; phylum Chordata; class Actinopteri; order Siluriformes; family Clariidae; genus Clarias; species Clarias fuscus. Next base: position 15,349,408 of record CM059213.1, on the reverse strand, counting down.
CAGAGTGCAGTGTCCGTGGCAGGCCATGACCAGATAATTGGCGCACCAGCAGGTGGAAGGCAAGCGATAGCCTCCATTGCTGTATTAGCAGGAGTCAAATCGATAAGCTGCGTTCCTTCCTGCTGGATCATTTCTTCCAATTTTGGATCGAGGGTGACTTGTGAGTGACTTGCATTTTTTTTCTGGGAACCATGAAAAGAATTTTAAATGCTCTGTCATTTTTTATCCTACACATAAGTGTATTACATCATTTGAATCTGTAAAGGGTCTACTTTTATTTATGAACACTCCCAATATCCACAAAACGTTGTGCTTTTGTAAAATAAAGAAAATAATCAAGGTGCTTTCAGCCGTCTCAGTCTCCGTGAAAAAAAAAAATTAACATGTCGTTAAAATGAACTGAAACTCAGTGAATACTGAACACACATACATTAGAAATAAAGAAAGCTTAAAGGGTCTACTTTTAAATGATGCAAGTGACATTCTCAACAAACATTCTCAGTTTATGTGATAGGACTGTGAAAGGAGAGGCACAGAATTTTTGTCTCACTTCATTATCCGATAATGACCTGCGGCAGGACATTCCCACACGCTATTCACACGGAAAACAGTCTGGGTAATTTACAGGCAAGGCCGCGCCCCCCGGACACCGGCTTGAACACACACAGCCCAGCTTGAACACACAGATTCAGTGAGTTTTCTGTGCGTTTGGAAGCTGCCACGCGCTACACAGCTGAGGAAGCTCTTCAGAATGCTCTGGACAGTGAGGAAGAATTTGCCTTTTCCTCAGAAGAAGATTACTACTCCGACAACGAACGGGAGCATTTTCAAGAGAGAATAGATCCAGTAGAGGATTTTTTAAGCAAGCTGTTATGGGTAAGTTATTATGTCTTATATCACTCTTATTCTGATGATATAAAGCTAATATTTTATTTTCCTGACTATAGCTAGCTTATGCCAACTTATGTAAAAACTATCAAGGACTTTCAAGGTCACTTACATAATTTAGGTTAGCATGTTAATCATGCTAACATGCTGCTTTATGTAACTTAGCACAAACAGGTTAGTTCCCAGTGGCTAAGCTAATGCCTTATGGAGTTTACAAAGGTTTGTAAATGTTCTAATGTATTTCACCTAGGGCTGGGCGATATGGCTGAAAACTGTATCACGATATCAGTGTTTCATATCGGTCGATATCGATAATTATTGATGTTTTTTATGACCCATTTAAAATAAGAACCAGGAGAAAAATATATTACATGTCAAGTCAATTTCAAGCCAATTTTATTTATATAGCGCTTTTAACAATTGACATTGTCGCAAAGCAGCTTCACACAATAAAAAGAAGTAAGTTTTTATGCAATGTATATGAATCAAAATGATAAGATTGTCCCTGATGATCAAGCCGAGGGCGACGGTGGCAAGGAAAAACTCCCTAAGATGGTAATAGGAAGAAACCTTGAGAGGAACCAGACTCAACAGGGAACCCATCCTCATCTGGGTGATAACGGATAGCAGGGATTGCTCAGCATAATAATGTGTAAGACTGGAAGTTCAGTATAACAGGAGATGTGTTAAAATTAAAATTAAAAGGAGTCCAGTTTGTTCCCGGAGGCTCAGGTAGACTGTAGGGGATTCCGGTCCTGAGTTATCGAACAACTGAAGTCACAGGTCCCCAGAGCATCAATCGATGACAGGACAGTCTTCATGGAAACCATCCCCAGCCACCACACGAATCCAGGCAGACCACACGGGGCATCCATGCGACGAGATCTCCAACCAGAAGCAGGACTCCAGGACGGGTTAGACGCCTCCAGAGGGCAGAGGGGTCTGGATCACTGGCAACTCAGGAGCGAAACATGTATAGCTCGACAGAGAGACAGAGAGAGGGAAAGAAGAGAGGGAGAGAGAGAGAGGAGAGAGCAGAAGAGGAGAGAACAGAAAATAAGGAGAGATGGCAGTTAGGTATGGTCACAGTCAACATGTATAAGGTGAATGTATATTTAGTGCAAAGTGCAAGCAGGGACTCCGGCAGGACTAACTATAACAGCATAACTAAAAGAGAGAGCCAGAAGGAAACACAAACATGAGGGCTCCCTGAGATGTAAAGCAACCAATCACCTCACCGTCAACAAACCTGAGTGAACAATGAGAGTGGGGAGGACAGCATCTAAACATACCAGTTCACCAGAATACTCTACGTCCATGAGTCCCCCAGATCTGCTCCTTTACCTAAGGTTAATCTATTTACAAAAATGCTTGGCTAAATAAATAGGTTTTTAGCCTAGACTTAAACACTGAGACTGTGTCTGTGTCCCGAACATTACTAGGAAGACTATTCCATAACTTTGGGGCTTTGTAAGAAAAAGCTCTGCCCCCTGCTGTAGTTTTAATAATACGTGGTACTGACAGGCAGCCTGCATTCTTTGATCGAAGTAGGCGTGGCGGATCGTAAGACACTAACAGTTCACTCAAATACTGTGGCGCGAGACCATTTAGTGCTTTAAATGTCAAAAGTAGTATCTTAAAATCGATGCGAAATTTCACAGGGAGCCAATGCAGTGTAGATAAGATAGGGGTGATGTGCTTGTATCTTCTGGTTTTAGTGAGGACTCTCGCTGCTGCATTCTGTACTAACTGAAGCTTGTTTATACACCTAATTGAACAACCAGACAGTAAGGCGTTACAATAGTCCAACCTAGACGTGATAAAAGCATGAACTAGTTTTTCTGCATCATTTAGTGACAATATGTTTCTTATCTTGGCAATATTTTTAAGGTGAAAGAAAGCTATTCTGGTGATATTATCTACATGAGCTTCAAACGAAAGGCTGGAATCTATAATCACACCGAGGTCTTTTACTGTTGCACTTGATGGAACAGAAAGGCCATCTAAAGTTACAGTGTGATCAGAAAGCTTACTTCTAGCTACTTGTGGTCCTATGACCAGAACTTCTGTCTTATCAGGATTAAGCAGAAGAAAATTAATTAACATCCAATCTCGTATATCCTGCACACACTGCTCGATTTTAGCAAACTGGTTTTTCTCATCTGGTTTTGCTGAGACATATAATTGTGTGTCATCGGCATAACAATGAAAACTAATGCCCAGAGGAAGCATGTAAAGGGAAAAAAGCAGTGGGCCTAGAACTGAACCCTGTGGAACACCAAACTCCACTTGAGAACATGAGGAATGGTCACCATCTAAATCTACAAACTGATAACGATCAGTCAAATAGGATCTGAGCCACAAGAGGGCAGTTCCCTTAATTCCTACTACCTTTTCTAATTTGTGAAGGAGAATACTATGATCAATGGTGTCAAAAGCTGCACTGAGGTCCAGTAACACAAGTATAGTGACGCAACCCTGATCAGATGCCCATAGGAGGTCGTTTACTACTTTAACAAGTGCTGTCTCTGTGCTGTGATGAGGCCTAAATCCTGACTGATACAGTTCATTTATGCTATTTCTGTGTAGATGTGAACATAGCTGCTGTGATACTACCTTTTCCAAAATCTTGGAGATAAAGGGAAAGTTTGATATCGGCCTGTAATTGGAAAGCAGACAGGGGTCAAGGTCAGGTTTCTTGATTAGCGGTTTAATAACGGCTAATTTAAAGGATTTGGGGACATACCCACTACTGAGTGAACAGTTAATTACTTTCAACAGGTCTTTTACAGGGGTTCTGTTAACTATTTGTTTGAGAAAATGTGTCGGTATAGGATCTAATATACAGGTTGACGATTTTGAAGAAGAGATGAGTGAAATTAGTTCCCTCGCTTCAAGGGGAGTAAAGTTCTGATATGATGTGGTTAGATCATCTGAATTATTTAAATTGTCTGGTTTCAAAGCCTGATTTTTTTGCCTAATATTTATGATTTTGTTATTGAAAAAGTTCATGAAATCCTCACTACTGCATGATGTTGTTGTGGAGATTTCTGCAGTGGTCTTGTTTTTAGTTAATTTAGCTATGGTATTAAATAAAAATCTCGGGTTGTTTTTGTTATTTTCTATAAGAGTGGAGAGATACGTTGATCTAGCATCACTGAGAGCTTTTTTATAGTTCAGGATGCTTTCCTTCCAAGCTATTTTGAATACTATCAATTTAGTTTGGCGCCATTTACGTACGAATTTTCGAGCGGTTTGTTTTAAAGCACGGGTGTGGTCATTATACCAAGGAGCGAGTTTCTTATCTCTAATCATTTTCCTTTTAACTGGAGCTACATTATCTAAGCTATAACGAAGTGCTGACTCTAGATATTCATTCGCCTGTTCGAGTTCTGTGAAGTCAGATGGCGATCCAATCAAAGTTGATAACTCGAAGATTATTGATAAAGCTCTGTGCGGTATTTGATGTAAATGTACGTTTAAGGTGGAAGTGCGGTGCTGTGCATACATTATTACTATAACACGCTTTAATCGAGACAAGATAGTGATCCGAGATAACTTCATCTGTGGAATTGTGGTTATATTTCCTATACTTAATCCGAAGGATAATATTAAATCTAAAGTCTGACCTGCTTTATGAGTGGGTCCTACTACACACTGATTTACTCCTACTGAGTCCAGTATGGACAAGAATGCTGTTCTCAGAGGGTCTTCTGGATTCTCAAAATGAATATTAAAGTCTCCAGCAATTAACACTTTGTCTACAGAAACAACAAGGTTTGAGAGGAAATCTGCAAATTTGCAGAGAAACTCCGAGTACGGCCATGGGGGTCTGTAAATGATGATTAGCGGGATCAACTGAGCTGACTTTATGTTACTATAGAGAACTTCAAATGCATTAGATTTAAAACTGTGTTTTTGTACGAGAGACAGATTATCGTTATAAATAACTGCGACTCCTCCTCCTCTACCAGTTAGCCGAGGCTGGTGTATGTAGCTGTATCCAGGAGGACTAGCTTCATTTAGAGCTACATACTCGTCCTGTTTAATCCAGGTTTCTGTTAAACATAATATATCAAACTCCTGATCTGTGATAATTTCATTAACAATAACTGCTTTAGATGCGAGAGATCTAATATTTAACAGTCCTAACTTCAGATCAGAGGTGCCGGCTGCGCATTCAGTGTGATCTGAGTTTGTGGGATCTATGTTAATTAAATTACTAAAAAGACTTTCTGAGTCTTTCTAAATTTATGTTTAGCTCGGGGAACAGACACAGTCTCAATATGATGGACCCTGAGTGACGACTCTCTGCAGCTAGCAGACGGTTGGTTTAGCCTGTCTGTCTGCACCCTGGCCTGGGCTCTGGATTGTCACCGATTAACTAGGCCTCTTCTGAGACTATGTGCTATACTGCAAGAAATGAGAGCAGCACCTTCCCGAGTGGGATGGACACCGTCCCGCCCTAACAGGCCAGTTTTTTTTTTTTTAACAGGCCAAGGTCTTCCAGTTGTTTATGAAGCCCACGTTGTTTTCGGAGCACCACCTGGACATCCAGCGGTTCAGCGACCATAACCTGCTGTAAGCTATGTCGCCACGTCTCATTGGGATGGGACCAGAGCAAACTACTTCTTCGGACATCGCCTTCGCTATTTTAAACACCTCTGTAAAGTTACTCTTACTAACCTCTGACTGACGAAGGCGTATATCATTAGCTCCAGCATGTACCACTATCTTAGAGAACCTATGCTGACCTAGAGCCCTAAGATTACCTGCTATGTCCGGTGCTCTGGCTCCCGGGATACACCTGACCACTGCCTCTGGTGCCCCTAAAGGCCTAGCTAATTTCACATGTCTCAGTATAGAGTCTCCTATAACCAGAGCTCTTTCAGGTTTCTCAGCGGGTGCATCACTGAGGAGAGCGAAACTGTTGGACACGTGAAGCGCAGAAGAGGTGTGCTCCGGTGGGCTAGCCTTAGCGTTAGCTTTGGCTGAGCGACTATGCCGCCGAGTCGTCACCCACTCGCCCCGCTATGAGGGCTCTACTGCCGGAGTCGGGGGATGATTATTTCCACCTGTGGCACCCAGACTTTCCGCTACAGGATTAACGCTGCTCTCGCGCTCTCTAACCCTCTCTAAAGTCTGAATGCGCTCCTCTAATGCTACCATCTTCTCCGTCAGGGTGCTAACTAACACACACCTATCACAAATAAAATTATCACTAATGACGGAGGAAGAATGTCTAAACATCCTGCACTCCACACACTGAGCGAGCTGAATGGTAGACATGATAACGTACCTTTGTGCCGCAGTTGTGATTATTTGGTGATGGATTCGCAAAAATCATATGAAGTCTAGTAGTATTAAAGCGTAAAAACGGGAAAAATATATAATTATAAAAAACTAAACAAAATATAATCTAAAACGCTGTTCCAAACAGACGAGGAACTTTCGCGGGAACAATACGAAAAACAGGAAGCTACGTGTAAACATTTTTTTTTAAACTTAACCTTCCTCTGATAATCCCCTCAGAAATGTCAACAACCATGGGGAACTCAAACAATTAAAAATGTAAACATAAGTCTAAAGTCACAATGAACACTTAACAATTATCTCTTAACATTTAAGGTGCAAAATGAAAGAAAATGTAAGAAATGCTTAATAAAGTGTAATAAAATAGTGCTAAATATAAACAGAGAAACCTGAGAATAATAAAACAATGATATGGTGCAAGCAAAATGATACTGTTACATGATGTGTCTGCAGAACATGCCCGGTGCATGGGATTATGCTAAAGTCTTGGGTGTAAATGTTTGAGATGCACTACATGGTCTATGGCCCATCAACAGATATTTGTCGACCCTATTGCCCATCAATAAACACAGAGGGGCACAAAAGTGTATACACACTTTGACAGTTATCTATGCTCTTTTTAAACTTGTTTGAATTATTGAATTATTTATTTCTTTTTTTAGGAATGTGTCTGCATGACCGTTGCCTTTAGCAGCACTTGCACTGGGACACACAAGCGACGTTCAGTTTTAAAGGCAATCGGGAATCATACTGAGTAAGTGTCAGGGGCGTGCAACGAAAGAGCAAAGAGACGGATCCAAGAGCAGAGGAGCAGAGATGATATAGGGATGCTTGGGCTAGGTAGTCTGAAGCTGTGTACTGTGGATAGACGAGAGGCGGAGCCGTAGTCGAGGAGTGAAAGTGAAAGTTCGATGACATGAGGTCCGTCCGTGAGAGCGTTGAGCCGAATCGTGAAGCGAAGCCGTAGTCGAGGGGCGAAATCGAGAGTCCAATGCCATTAAATCCGTCAGCGAGAGCGTCGAGCCAAAACGTGAAGCAAAGCCTAAGTCGAGGGGCGAGAGCGAGAGCTCAAATGCCATTAAATCCGTCAGCGAGAGCGTAGAGCCAAAATGTGAGACGAGAATCGGGAAAACGAGAAAAACGAAGCGAGATCGGTAAGGTGAAGAACGTGAAACAAAACGCGAGAATATTGGAGCAAAAAACACACAATAATCCGGCAGCGAGATAGCGTGATAGAGGGCAATTTGCCATGCGTCGCAGTTGAGACACGTGGAAGGTTGGATGAATGCGTCGCATGGAAGAGGGAAGTAGGAGTCGGACCGCGCACGGGTTGATTACCTTGGTTACTGTAAAGGGCCCGATGAAACGAGGGGAGAGCTTGCGTGAAAGTGTCTTCAGGGGGATGTCCCTGGTGGCGAGCATGACTCCCCTACGTGATATCTGGGAGTCTTGGAACGGTGGCGGTCTGCTTGTCTCTTGATTAGGCCACGGCTCGTAACAGGGTTCGTCTTGATCATAGCCATGTCCGTTTACAGCGCCTGACAAATTGTTGGGCTGAAGGAACCTTCATCTCTGGTTGCTGGGCTGGAAACAGTGGAGGCTGGTAGCCTAAGCAGCACTGAAATTGGGACAGTCCCGTCGAGGCGGTGGGTAGGGAGTTGTGGGCGTATTCAACCCAAGGGAGTAATCTGCTCCAGGTGGTCGAGTCCCGAGTAGTCATACAGCGGAGGGAAACCTCTAGTGCCTGATTCATTCGTTCGGTCTGTCCGTTGGACTGAGGATGAAAACCAGACGATAGGCTGGGAGTAGCCCCGATGAGCTTGCAGAACGCGCCCCAAAAACGAGGGGTAAATTGAGGACTCCGATCCGAGGCGACGTCGGTTGGAAGACCATGAAGCTGAAATACATGGAGAATTAGTAGCTCCGCGGTCTCTTTGGCGGTAGGTAGCTTAAGAAGGGGGATGAGGTGCACAGACTTTGAAAAGCGGTCGACGACAGTCATGATGCAGGTGTTTTTATCAGACGGAGGTAGGCCAGTGACGAAGTCAATGGAGATATGGGACCATGGACGCCGAGGAACTGGTAGGGGTCTGAGAAGGCCAGCGGGTGTTCGGTTGTCAGCCTTACTACGGGTACAGATGTCGCAAGCTGCCACGAATCGGGAAACGTCCTCCCCTAACGTGGGCCACCAGAATCGTTGTTGTATGACGAAGCGGGTCCGGGCGGCGCCTGGGTGGCAAGCTAGCCTGGATCCGTGGGCCCATTCCAAGACCTGTGACCGTAGGCAAGAAGGAATGAAGAGACGATTCGGGGGAACATTACTTGGTCCAGGCTCTTGGATTAGGGCCTGCTGAACCTTGGTCTCGATGTCTAATCTCAAAGCTGCGATGAGACAATGGGACGGGAGGATGGTGTCGCATGGCGTGGAGTCCTGGGAGGGAGAAAACTGGCGTGAGAGGGCATCTGGTTTAGAATTCTTGGAGCCCGGTCGGTAGGAAAGGATAAAATTAAATCGTGAAAAGAATAATGACCATCGAGCTTGACGAGCATTGAGTCTTTTAGCTGTGCGCCGGTACTCTAGGTTCCTATGTTCAGTCCACACAAGAAACGGGAGCTCAGTCCCCTCCAGCCAATGTCGCCACTCCTCCAGAGCTAGCTTGATAGCCAAGAGTTCTCTGTCCCCTACGTCATAGTTTCTCTCTGCTGGGGATAGGCGATGGGAGTAGAATGCACAAGGATGCATCTTATTGTCAGGGGTGGATCTTTGAGAAAGAATACCCCCAACGCCTGTATTGGAGGCGTCGACCTCAACCACGAACTGGCGAGACAGGTCGGCGAGTGTTAAGATAGGAGCAGAGGTAAATCTTTTCTTAAGGTCAGCAAAGGCTTGATCTGTCTCCTTATTCCAGCAGAAACGGGTCTTAACGGAGGTTAGCGAGGTCAGGGGGGCGGCGACGGAGCTGTATCCTCGGACAAAGCGGCGATAAAAATTGGCAAAGCCAAGGAACCGTTGAAGGTCTCGCCGGGAGGCTGGTGTGGGCCAATCAGTGATGGCCTGTACCTTGGCTGGTTCCATCTCTAGCTTGGCCGGGGAAATGACGAAGCCCAAGAAGGTGGTGGAGGATGTGTGGAACTCACACTTCTCTGCCTTAACGTAGAGGTTGTTCTCCAGGAGCCTCTGAAGAACCTGACGAACGTGGTGCTGGTGTTCTTCCAGGCTTTGAGAAAAAATTAAGATGTCGTCTAAGGAAGTCGCGGAGAACGTCGTTGATGAGGGATTGGAAGACAGCTGGGGCATTGGTCAACCCAAAGGGAACCACCAAATATCCGTAATGCTGCGTAGGAGTGTTAACCCTTAGGAGTCTGAGGGTGTTTTGGGGCCCTGAAGAAGTTTTGACATGTCTTGACATTTGTATATTTTTCAGTTACTTATGAACATATAAATGTCTAAAGGCTAACTACACTGTTTTTAGCACAAACTGGGCTACAGTAATATGTGAGCAGCATGTATGTACAAATTGGTACTTTGGAGGAAAAAAACAGTTATGCGTGATTATTGAAAACAACAAAAAAAAAAATCACTGAAATAAGTTCACAAAACACATCCATAACATTTATTTACAAGACTTGTTACCTGGATCTTGTAGTCTAGAGTTTTTACTTCAAAATTATGTGATAATCATCTTGATCACTCATTCACAGAAAACAATATATTCATTTACATTTTCTAAGACACTTTTCGTTTAGAAAGGCTGTATGCGAGGAGGCGTGAATGATCATGAATAATGCTCTACTTCACACCAGAGAAGACAAAGACTCGAATAATGAGCTGCATAAATACCCTTTTCAGTCAGGTATGTGACAGAGGGAAGTGCTACAAGAAAATAATTTGAGGACAAAAAAAAAAACACATTTCTTTGTTTGTAGTTTATTTAGAACAGTTCGAGATAAATAAAATGCGTAAAAACAGACATTCAGGGTAAAATAATACAAACAAAAGCAGTGAATGATACAAAAACCCTACAAAAACATACATTCAGGGTAAAACTGCAACGACAACAGAACAAAATAAACTGAAAAAATACATTCGGTGAGAAAAGTGCTCCAAGATAAAAAAAAATAACTAAACAACTGAAACAGACATTCAAAGCAAAATGGTGCAAACAGGAACAGTGCAAGATAAAATGGGTGTATGGTGTCTACAGTCACACATCCCTGTGCCACTCTTGAAAGCAGTTCCTGTTCAACTGAAGACACAGGGGAACGTTACATGCCTGGCATCTCCAAGGTGTTTTTTGCCGCTTGCCATGGACTGCTTTGCAATGCACACACAACCTGCGACCTGCAGTGGCAGCATCTCTGGCGTCTGAGGTCAGCACAGCTACTGGAACTGGTACATGGTCAGTACTTGTCCATTTTGGTGCTACTTCCTGTGAGACACCACAAAGCTCTTTGATGAGTTGTTCCATAAACTCTTTATGGGACAGGTTACCATATAGTTCTTTATGCACAATGAAAGCATTGGTGACAGCAATGTCCAAGAAGTGCAAAAAAATCTTCCTGTACCACTTCATTGTTTTGTGCTGTGCGGTGTAGTACTGTAACAGCTGATCAGACAGGTCAACGCCCCCCATGTGCTGGTTGTACGCAGTCACAGGTGCAGGACATGGAAATGTCTTTGTAGTCCATGTACCTTGTAATTTCACCCTCCTCTGCACAGTATCTCCTGTATAAGCAGAATGGATGGTAGAACAAACAGATACTTCTCGGGTGTCCATCCACTTCACAAATACAAGAGGTCCATCTCGAATCCACCTGACGGATCCCCTGGCAGACTTTTTAGACAGTGAATTATCTGCATTCCGAGGGCAGTCCTTCCTGTTGTCTCTGTAAGTCCCACATGCACCAAACTTCATGGTAAGCAAGTCTTTTAGGAGCTTTGGACTTGTGTAGAAATTGTCCATGTACACATGGTACCCTGAACCTAAAACTTTACAGTTCAAGAGAGACGTCACAGCATCATATGATAGTCCATGGCCTGTGGGAAAGTTGTTCTTTCCTGTGTACACAGAAAAGTCCATAGTGTATCCATTTGAAGAATCAGCAAGAACAACTTGAAGCCCCACCTAGTTGTCTTGGCTTTCATGTACTGCGTCATTCCTGTGTGTGCTTTGCAGGCCACCATTCTCTCATCCACAGCTAAATTTCTTCTGGGATGATAGATAGCTTTGCAAGCATGATGGATAGTGTCCATAAGAGGTCTAACCCTGAACAGACGATCATGTTCAGATGTGCCCCTCTTCCTGTCATTCTCCTTGTCTGCATCTGGGTGACATGTGCACATTCCAAGAAATTGTCCGGTATCTGTCCCTTGACATGACAGTAGCTGGAAAAGGTACTGTCAAAATACTGCTCTGTCTCCAGTAGTCTGTGATAGAGGACAACTTCACCATGGCCATGTAAAATAGGAGTCCAATGTAGTGGTACATCTCAGTGATGCTGACGTCTGTCCATTTATATTTGCGTCCCTTCGTAGTTGTCATAGCAGCCTGAGCATTGGTGTTGTGGCAAAGAGTTTTTCTCTGAAAAAAAAACAGTTTGAAGAGACTCATGGGAGAATAGGAGTTAGCAGACGGCAGGTGAGGTCCAGGTTCCCGTGCGGGCAGGAATCGCAGAATCTGTGGAACCGTGTCGTCATCAGTCTGTGTTTTCCATGATTTTGTCTGCATCTTGCCTGCTTGTTTGCCTCTGCTTTTTTTGGGGACAGGTGGCTGATCATTTTCACTGTCACAACTATTTTGAAAAAACAAAACAAAAAAAAACATGAGCATGCTGGTAACAAAATAAAAGAAACTAATGTACATCATCTTCATATACACACACATATATACATGTGCACTTACTCAGTATGATTCTCGATTGCCTTCAAAACTGAACGTTGCTTATGTGTCCCGGTGCGCGGGTGCTGGTGAAGGCAAGGGTGATGCAGACACTTTCCTAAAAAAAAAAAATTTAAAAAGTTGTTAGCCTGTATTGTTCCAAGTAAACGAACAAAATTATACAGAGAGGCCCCAAAAATGCATCCTGATATCTTTGAAGGAAACATAACACTACTCTGCTTATATAATTCAATCAAGTTTTAAAAAGAGCATAGATAACAACTGGCAGTGTGTATACACTTTTGTGCCCCTCTGTATGTGTTGATGGGCAATAGGCTGGACAAATATCTGTTGATGGGCCACAGACCATGTAGTGCATCTCAAACATTTACACCCGAGACATTAGCATGATGCCATGCACCAGGCATGTTTTTCATACACATTTAACACATTCTAAACATTTACACCTGAGCAGATATTGTAAATATACTAAACTAAAGCTATTGTGAAGATTTACACCACAGAAAATATTCATAAACAACTCTTAGCTGCATAAGGCATTATTTTAGCCAGCTGCAGCTAACATGCTTGTGCTAAATAACATTACCAATAGCAGTGTCATAAGCTAACCAAAACTGAGCCAAATATATATTAGCAACAATAATCTAAAGCTATCCAAATCGAGGTTAAATACATTGGAACATTTACAAACATCTGTAAACTCCATAAGGCATTAGCTTAGCCACCTGAACTAACATGTTTGTGCTAAACTACATAAAGCAGCATGTTAGCATGATTACCATGCTGACCTAAACCATGTAAGTGACATTGAAAGACAAGGTTTCACATAAGCTAACCGAAGTGAGGAAAAATATAATATTAGCTTTATATTATCAGAAAAAGAGTTATATAAGACTTAATAACTTACCCATTGTCATAACAGCTTGTTTGAAAATCCTCTGCTGGATCTATTCTCTCTTCAAAATGCTCCCATTCGTCGTCGGAGTTGTAATCTTCTTCTGAAGAAAAGGTAAATTCTTCCTCACTGTCCAAAATCATCTGAAGAGCTTTGTCGGCTGTGTAGCGTGCCATCTTCCAAACGCGCAGAAAACTCATTGAATTTATGTGTAAACTGTGTGTGTGGTCAAGCCGGGCTGTGCTTTTTCAAGCCGGTGTCCGGGGGGCGTGGCCACGCCTGTAGATTACCCGGATTGTTTTCCGTGTGAATAGCGTGTGGGCGTGTCCTGCCTCAGGTCATTATCGGATAATGAAGCGAGACAGAAATTCTGTGCCTCTCCTTGGTTTCACACGGATTACATAAACTGAGAATGTTTGTTGAGAATGTAACTTGCATCATTTAAAATTAGACCCTTTAAGCTTTCTATAGATATATTTCTCATGTCTGTGTGTGCAGTATTCGCGGAGTTTCAGTTCATTTTAACGATGTGTTAATTTTTTTTTTCTGCGGAGACTGAGACGGCTGAAAGCGCACCCTGTTTATTTTCTTTATTTTACAAAAGCACAACGTTTTGTGGATATTGTGAAATCAATAAAAGTAGACCCTTTACAGATTCAAATGATGTAATACACTTATGTGTAGGATAAAAAATGACAGAGCATTTTAAATTCTTTTCACGGTTACCAGAAAAAAATGCAAGTGGACCCGCCGGCGGGTCCGCAGACTCCTAATGGATATTATTAAAGGCCGTCTTCCACTCATTGCCCTCACGGATGCGAAGCAGATGATAAGCGTTTCGCAAATCCAGTTTAGTGAAGATGTTGGCCCCCTGGAGTACTTCGAAGGCCGTGGTCATGAGTGGGAGTGGGTAGCGGTTCCTGACGGTGATTTCGTTGAGCCCCCTGAAATCAATGCATGGACGAAGGGTCTCGTCTTTTTTCTTCACGAAATCCTGCCCCCGCAGGTGAGGAGGATGGGCGGATAATACCAGCAGCCAGGGCATCTGTTATGTACGTGTTCATGGCCTCTCTTTCTAGGCGAGACAAAGAATACAGTCGACCCTTGGGCGGAGACGTGCCTGGGCAGTCGATAGGGCAGTCGTAGGGTCGATGTGGAGGAAGCGACATGGCTCTGGTCTTGCTGAAAACCTGCTTGAGATCATGGTAATGAGAGGGGACGTTGGAGATATCCGGAGGATCCTCCGTTTTGGCTGGAGTGTGGAGGGTAGGAATCGCAGAGCAAAGACACGACGTGGCACAAGAGGGGCTCCAACCTGTGATCACGTGATTGATCCAGTCGATCTGGGGACCGTGAAGCGCTAGCCATGGGAGGCCAAGAACAAGAGCGGCGTGTGACTTGTTGATAACAAAAAAAAATATCTCCTCAGAATGATTCCCCGACGTTCTTAGAGTGAGCGGAAGGGTTCTGTGAGTGATGGCCGGCAGAGGGCTTCCATCTAGGGCTTGGATGGCCAATGGACAATCCAGGGAAGTGCATGGGATCCGCAACGCCTTGACCGTAGCCGAACTGATCAGGTTCCGGTCGGAGCCGGAGTCAACGAGTGCCTGAATGGAATGAGCTTGGCCATTACTAATTAGTGTAACGGAGAGCAAGGGACGAGATTCTGGGAGACTTTTGGGGGGAGCCCCCTCTAGAGCTCCCAGTCTGACTAGAGGGCGTCTCCTTTTAACGGACAATCCCTGAGCATGTGGCCCGAACCCCCGCAGTAGAAACAGGCTCTCTCCAGGCGGCGGCGACGTCTCTCCTCATCGGAGATGCGGGTTCTGCCCAGCTGCATGGGCTCCTCCTGATTAGTCTGTGTTCGAGGAGAAGATGGGCGGGGTGCCCTGGGAGAAGTTGACCTTCTGGGGGGAGGTGACCTCCGAGTGGGTCGTCTTGTGCGAAGACGCGAGTCGATCCTCCCGGCAAGGTCCATGAGTTCGTGGCGATCAGACGGTAGTTCGCGGGAGATTAGTTCATCCTTGAGTGCCTCCGACAATCCCTCCAGGAAAACGTCCGCTAGGGCTCTGTCGTTCCACCCACTCGAAGCAGCTAAGGTCCGAAACTCGATAGCGTAGTCATAGGCGGAACGTGATCCTTGGCGCAGGCGTAATAGTCTAGTTCCAGCCTCTCTGCCGACGTGAGATCGGTCAAAAACCCTCCTCATCTCTCCAGAAAAGTCCTCAAAACTGTCACAACATGGATCATGAGCATCCCAGAGAGCCGTGCTCCACTCTCGGGCCCTACCGGTGAGGAGGGTGATAACGTAGGCCACCCGGGATCTTTCTGAAGAGAAGGTGGAGGCTTGAAGCTCAAAGATCAGAGAACACTGAGATAAGAAGGATCTACATGTTCCTGGCTCTCCTCCGTAAGTGGGCTGGGCTGGCAGGCGCGGCTCTCATGGAGGGTCCGTGATTGTGGCCCGAGCCGTAGGCGCCTGAAGGTGTTGCATCTGGGCGGTGACGTCCGCGAGTGTTCTTCTGGTGGTGATGAGCTCCTCCTGATGCTTACCGAGGAGAGCGCCTTGATTCTCCAGCGTTTGTCTCATCCTGTCCAATCCTGCTGGATCCATAGTCAGGCCGGATTATTCTGTCAGGGGCGTGCGACGAAAGAGCAAAGAGATGGATACAAGAGCAGAGGAGCAGAGATGATATAGGGATGCTTGGGCTAGGTAGTCTGAAGCTATGCACTGTGGATAGACGAGAGGCGGAGCCGTAGTCGAGGAGTGAAAGTGAAAGTTCGATGACGTGAGGTTCGTCCGTGAGAGCGTTGAGCCGAATCGTGAAGCGAAGCCGTAGTCGAGGGGTGAAATCAAGAGTCCAATGCCGTTAAATCCGTCAGCGAGAGCGTCGAGCCAAAACATGAAGCAAAGCCGAAGTCGAGGGGCGAGAGCGAGAGTTCAAATGCCGTTAAATCCGTCAGCGAGAGCGTAGAGCCAAAACGTGAGACGAGAATCGGGAAAACGAGAAAAACGAAGCGAGATCGGTAACGTGAAGAACGTGAAACAAAACGCGAGAATATTGGAGCAAAAAACACACAATAATCTGGCAGCGAGATAGCGTGCTGCGCCTCCTTATATCCCAGAAGAAATCAGTGCCAGATGAGAAACCGGGGTGTCGGCCAGGGGGGCGTGTGACGAGAGATGACAGCGTGGGAAAAAACATGCCCGCATGATGAGCAGCTTGACAGCGTGGGAACGGAAGTGTCAGAAGGCAGGTGCGCTCTCAGATCAGAGGAGAGCGTGACAGTAAGTGCACATATTTGTCTGTGTGTGTGTGTATATGGACAAAAATGGACAAGTACTGACCATGTACCAGTTCCAGTAGCTGAGCTGACCTCAGACGCCAGAAATGCTGCCACTGCTGGTCGCAGGTTGTGTGTGCATTGCAAAGCAGTCCATGGCATGCGGCAAAAAACACCTTGGAGATGCCAGACATGCCATGTTCCCCTGTGTCTTCAGCTGAACAGGAACTGCTTTTAAGAGTGGCACAGGCATGTGTGACTCTAGACACCATAAACCCATTTTATCTTGCACTGTTCCTGTTTGCACCATTTTGCTTTGAATGTCTATTTCAGTTTCTTTTTTTTTAAATCTTAGGGCACTTTTTTACACTCAATGTCTATCTATTTTTTTTTTTCAGTTTATTTTGCTCTGTTCCCGTTGCAGTTTTACCCTGAATGTATGTGTTTGTAGGGTTTTTTGTATCATACTTTTGTTTGCATCATTTAACCCTGAATGTCTGTTTTTGCACATTTTATTTATCTTGTACTGTTCCTGAGGTTCTTGCAAGTGACTCTTGATTTATTGTAAATAAACTACAAACAAAGAAATATGTTTTTGTCCTCAAATTATTTTCTTGTAGCACTTTCCTCTGTCACATACCTGACTGAAATGGGTATTTATGCAGCTCATTATTCTAGTCTTTGACTTCTCTGGTGTGAATTACAGCATTATTCATCATTCACACCTCCTCACATACAGCCTTTCTAAACAAAAACTGTCTTCCAAAATGTAAATGAATATATTGTTTTCTGTGAATGAGTGATCATGATAATCACATCATTTTGAAGTAAAAACTCTAGACTACAAGACCCAGGTAACAAAAGTCTTTCAAACAAATGTTATGAATGTGTTTTGTGAACTTATTTCAGTGATGTATATTTTTGTTGTTTTCAATAATCACGCATAACTGTTATTTTCTTAAAAATACAAACTTGTACATACATGCTGCTCACATATTACTGTAGCCCAGTTTGTGCCGAATATAGTGTAGTCAGATTTTAGCCATTTATATGTTTATAAGTAATTGAAAAATATACACTCATAGGGTTTTGACTCCTAAGGGTTAAGAAGAATGAAATCCTGAGTTCGGCCTGCTACTCGTCGTTTTATCACCTCTAGGTTGGACTATTGTAACGCCTTACTGTCTGGTTGTTCAACTAGGTGTATAAACAAGCTTCAGTTAGTACAGAATGCAGCAGCGAGAGTCCTCACTAGAACCAGAAGATATGAGCACATCACCCCTATCTTATCTACACTGCATTGGCTCCCTGTGAAATTTCGCATCGATTTTAAGATACTACTTCTGACATTTAAAGCACTAAATGGTCTCGCGCCACAGAATTTGAGTGAACTGTTAGTGTCTTACGGATCCGCCACGCCTACTTCGATCAAAGAATGCAGACTGCCTGTCAGTACCACGTATTATTAAAACTACAGCAGGGGGCAGAGCTTTTTCTTACAAAGCCCCGAAGTTATGGAATAGTCTTCCTATTAATGTTCGGGACTCAGACACAGTCTCAGTGTTTAAGTCTAGGCTAAAAACCCATTTATTTAGCCAAGCATTTTTGTAAATAGATTAACCTTAGGTAAAGGAGCAGATCTGGGGGACTCATGGACGTAGAGTATTCTGGTGAACTGGTATGTTTAGATGCTGTCCTCACCACTCTCATTGTTCACTCAGGTTTGTTGACGGTGAGGTGATTGGTTGCTTTACATTTTAGGGAGCCCTCATGTTTGTGTTTCCTTCTGGCTCTCCCTTTTAGTTATGCTGTTATAGTTAGTCCTGCCGGAGTCCCTGCTTGCTCTTTGCACTAAATATACATTCACCTTATACATGTTGACTGTGACCATACCTAACTGCCATCTCTCCTTATTCTCTGTTCTCTCCTTTTCTGCTCTCTCCTCTCTCTCTCTCCCTCTCTCCTTTCCCTCTCTCTGTTTCTCTGTCGAGCTATACATGTTCGCTCCTGAGTTGCCAGTGATCCAGACCCCTCTGCCCTCTGGAGCCGTCTAACCCGTCCTGGAGTCCTGCTTCTGGTTGGAGATCTCGTCGCATGGATGCCCCGTGTGGTCTGCCTGGATTCGTATGGTGGCTGGGGATGGTTTCCATTAAGACAGTCCTATCATCGATTGATGCTCTGGGGACCTGTGACTTCATAGCTCAGTTCGATAGCTCAGGATTGGAATCTCCTACAGTCTACCTGAGCCTTCAGGAACAAACTGGACTCCATTTAACTTTTAATTCTTAATTTTAACACATCTCCTGTTACACTGAACTTCCAGTACACATTATTATGCTGATCAATCCCTGCTATCCGTTATCACCCAGATGAGGATGGGTTCCCTGTTGAGTCTGGTTCCTCTCAAGGTTTCTTCCTATTACCATCTCAGATAGTTTTTCCTTGCCACCGTCGCCCTCGGCTTGCTCTTCAGGGACAATCTTATCATTTTGATTCATACACATTGCATACAAACTTACATCTTTTTATTGTGTAAAGCTGCTTTGCGACAATGTCAATTGTTAAAAGCGCTATATAAATAAAATTGACTTGACTTGATCGAGCCCTTAGGGACATTGATCTATAGAGTCTGGTCGGGATAGAATGCTTGGCAGTGTCATGTTAATTGTAGGTGAGGGTGGCAGCATGTGCTGGGTTGCTGACTAACCATCGGTTTCCAACGATTATGGCTTGTGTCGCCTCAATTTGAGACCGTGGCGTAGGGCAGGTAGTGTTGGGTTTGACAGATTCTAGATCGGAAATATATTTGGCGGACGAAAGGTTTGTTAGGGCAGAGGTAATGGATGTCTTTAGTGAGCGTGCACATTTTCACCATCATATCTTCGGGGATGTGTATTTTGACATGGGTGTTTCCCCGCCAGAATCCCACATTAACAACATCCTTGAGTCGGTACATGTTGTTGGCATCAATTATGGGTAAACTGAGGAGGAAAGCCAAGTCGCCCGATTCTGGATCCACGTGTAAAGGAATGGCACTGCCCAGGGAGAAGGCGAGATGGACCTGTATGGGATTAGCAAGGCCAGGCTAAGAGGTATCAGGTATGAGGAGATCCTACTCATGGCTAAGCGTTCGATTGAGGCACTTACATCTCGCAGCATGTCAGCCATGAGGGTTATGACTTGTATTTGAGCTAGGTCAACTTGTATGACCGAAAGTAGTTTATTTATGGATTTAATGGTTTGGTGTAGGAGGGTGCTGAGAAGGAGAGTATTTAGAACCATGATGGTGCTGTTCAAGGTTTGTATGGCATCTCAACCTGGATTTCACCCACGTGTCCTCTTACGATTGCCAGAGTCATTGCATTAACAGTGTTCATGCCGATGTTGAGTTCCTACAGCTGCAGCAGCCCCTAGTAGGGCACCCAAAAATCGTTTGGGACGCATGTGGTTCACATCTGCCTGGGCATGGTCGAGGACTTCCCGAGTCCACCGTGTGCCAGCCCATGTGGTTTGAGCGGCTAAGGGGCTGTAGTGAGCTCTGACAATATCGCAGGCATTGAGCCGGATGTACATCTTCTGGGTGTCCGTTTTGCAGTTCATGATTGTCCCTGGTTGTTCACTGAGCACTATTACCGACGCTGGTCTCGGCGATGCCACTTCTGGTTGAGGTCTAACCCCCACTATGCAGAGCAACACAGCAGTGAGTTTGAACATCTTCCTGGTGATGGACAAGAAAGAGGGAACAATTAGATGCGAAGTTCAACATTCGGAGGGTCATCTCGAGCAACTAATCATGGTTCTCATGACAGTTTATGATAAAATTTTAGTGTGGGGAATTACCCTAGTTTGGAAACGGGACGCAAAGCTCGGTTATGGTAGTTCTCTTAAGAGAAATAAAAGAGGAAACCAGAGAGAGAGGAAACACGAGGAAAAAAGTAATAATAGTAGTAGTAATGATAATAGTAATAATCACAAGGACATCGGATGAGGTTAGGCCAGCACCCATCGTTGTCGAGAGGAGGGCTTAGTAGAGAGGAGGGCTTAGTAGAGAGCCCTCCTCTCTACTAAAGGTTAGACCTAGCAGTGCGGTAGAGGAGGGTGTTTAGGTGTCATACTAGGGATTAGATACATAAAATTTCCTAGCAGAGTGGTAATTATGTCAGTGTGGTGAAGTGGAAGGGGCTGTCGGTCTGTTTCAGTGGGCTCTCTCTTCTTCCTTTTTCTGTCGGTCAGAATCGGAATGTCTCTTTATTTGATTTCAATGGATCCATCGAAGGACTGGTTTGCTGTGCCCTTGTCTGATTCTGATTAGGTAGGCAACAGGTGAGAGCTTGTCCACAGTCTTTTTTCACAGTTTTTACATGCAATGGGGGGCGTTCTGCCTTGGTTGGGTAGCTGTAGTACCATACTTTGTCTCCGATATCAAGTTCCTGGCGAGAAGCATTTTTGGCATAGTAGGGCTTATTAGCCTTCTGTGCTTTTTTTAATTTGTTGCTGTGCGAAGGTGAATGTCATTTTTAAGTTCCAATGCAACTCAACCAGGTACTGGTGGGTGGTGTAGGCTGTGACGAGGTTCATGTCGCCAGGTTGGTACAGCAAGAGTACAGCGGTAGTGTCATTTGCCACCCGTTTTCATTTCGAATGGGAATATTCCCGTAGACTGGTAAGGGGTGGCCCAGATGGCCATCAGTCCCAGGGGAAGGTTCATGTCCCAATCTTTCTGATTGGTGGACACATACTTCTTCAGCCCACTGGTCACTGTCCATTTGACTTGTCCCGAGGAGAAGGGGTGATGGTTTATGTGAAGCTTAGCTTGTATGCCCAGGAGTTTCTACACTTCCTACATAACCTTGGTTAGTAAAGTGTGTTGCTCAGTATCTTGAGAAAATGTGGTTCATCAACAAGCAGGTGGTTGTTTCTGTTGTGTCATTGGGAGCTGGGAGACACTCTACCCACTACCCAATCAATTTGCACTTCTAACCATCGAAAGCTCATTCCTTTCTGTTGCAATGGTGCTCTGTGATTGGGGCTTGCTGGTTGAAACTGGCAACACACCAAGCACCCTTTTATGTATTCTGCCACGTCGCCAATATGCAACATTTTTAAGCTTTTCATAGGTGGTTTGTCACCATGGTGTCCGGCGCATGGTGCACCATGGGTGTATGTTAGCATCACCCCCCTTTGGCTGTGAGGGACTACAAGCTTTGGCGCAGTGAAGGGCTCAGGAACATATGTGAGAATGCCATCTCTGAGATGTGCTTGACGCCGGGAAGTCAGCGGATGGCAGGAGAATCGGCATGTTCAGATGTGATGAAGGGGTGGGCTACCCAGTTGGAGATGTGGGCCGCTATGCTCTGCAGCACCAGATCCGATGCCTGTAAGGTGAGTAGGTCATCAACAGTGAATTGGGGTGAGGTGGCAATATGGGAGGAGGCGGGGGAGGGTACACCAGAGGCATGCTGTCGGCGGGTTATGGCTGCTACAGATGGGTTGGCAGGAAGCTCGTGGAATGTCCAGGGCTCTCCGTGCAATGCACCAGCTTTGGCAAGGGAATCAGTTTGGTTGTTGAAGGCTTTGTTCTGCTCTGGTTGGCATTAGTGTCTCTGGACCTTTTTCCAATAGACGATCATGTCATGTTTGTCGACGTTGGTGTCACATGCTTGGACAGGCATGGTGTTTTCCAGGCTTATTGTTGGCCATTTTAAACCCATTTTGTTTCCATCCTGGTAGAAGGCATGTGAAGCTCAACCAGGCGTAGTTCGAATTGATACAGATGAGGAGTTCTTTGATGCTGTGGGATGCGGCCAGTTGTGGGGTAATGAGGATGGCCACTATTTAGGCATATTATGATGAGTGAGGGCCTACTTTGAACTGTTGTGAGCAAGAGTCATTGTCGAGAAAGACCACACCCGCTCTGGCTTTCAGGCTGCCCTGGTGATTGTACAAGCAGCCATCAGCATATGCTGTTGGCATCACATCACACACATTCTCCCCATGTACTTATGGTTGGTCGGTTGTGGCTGGGCTGGTTCTTTGGGTTCTGCCGGTGTGTCTGACGTGTCCGCTGAACAGTTTTGATAGGCAGCTAACCCATTCCCCAGAGCTGATTTGTGGTTCTGGACATATCTTGCCTCAACGTCGCATCCATGGAGCGCCATCAACCATTACCTATGCGTGCATTGGTTACCATGCCATCTCTGATTCGCTGGCTGTTAAGGAAAGTGACTGGCTGGTGACATGTCTCTATGATGACTTTCTGTGCACCGATAGTTTGAAAAGCGTTGGATAGCCCATACTGTGCACAGAAGAGCGAAGCAACGTTTTTGCTAGTATAGGTGCTCACCCACTTATCTTTGTCGTGGAGCTGTTAAAGGCCTGTGCTAAGGCAGTGATTGGAGAATCCGGCATCCAGGTATAATTCTTTTCCTGGGTCTGGGTAGGCCAGGCAGGGGTGGAACACAGGGGTTGCTTGAGCTCGCTCATAGCTGTGTCTTGTGCTTTCGTCCACACAAAGGGTTAATATTTCTTCAGAAGGGCGGTCAGTGGTCGGCGATTTCAACATAGATCTCAACGAATTGTCGCAACGCACCGCAACTCTGATATGTTAGTGGGAGTTTTCATATTTTGGATTGCCTGGGTATGGCTGGACTGTGGTTCGAGGCCCTCTCATCCGACAAGCAGGCCAACATCGTTCACCTTGGTTTTGCACCATTGACCTTTGTGAAGGGTGATCTTTGCTCCTGCCACTGTCAGCTGGCTCAGGACGTGATCGATTTCTGCGAGGTGATCCGCCACATTAGAGTTCTTGAGCAGAACATCATCCACATAAATCAGGTTGCCTCTGGCTCTGGCATCAGGGCACGCTTTGTTCAGGAAGATGTTGAACTCTGCCAGTGAGTTGGTATAGCCGAAGGCACACCACGTGAAGGCATATTGTCAGCTGCCGAAGGTGAATGTAAACTTGTGTTGGTCATCAGAGTGGATGGGAATTGTCCAGAATCCTGAGGCGATGTCCAGTGTTGAGAGGATCGTCAAGCCTTTGATATGGGGAATTTCCTGGTCCAACTGGGTCATAGGCTACTGTGACAGGAGTGTCTGCTGATTCAATTTGTGATAATCGACTGTGGGCAGACACTTGCCATTGGGCGTTAGGGCTGGCCATATCAGGGCAGAGTATGTGCTGTTGCATGGGCAGATGAACCCCTCTTCTAACATTGAGTCAGTGATTTCTTGTACAGGCTCATATGACGCTATTGGGATCTTATACTGTTGCACAAACGAGGGCGGCTCATTCTGGATGGGCACCGTGTAGATGCTGGTCAGGTCGCAATCCAGGGAATCCTTTGCAAAGTGATCTCAGAATACTATCTTGTCTTGATTAAAGTGTGTCATAGTAATAATGTATGCACAGCACCGCGTTACCGCCTTAAACATACATTCACATCAAATACCACACAGAGCTTTCAATATCAATAATCTCTCAGAGTTATCAACTTTGATTGGATCACAATCTGATTCCACAGAACTCGATCAGGTGACCGAATATTTAGAGTCAACACTTCGTTATAGCTTAGATAATGTAGCTCCAGTTAAAAGGAAAATGATTAGAGATAAGAAACTGCTCCTTGGTATAATGACCACACACGCACTTTAAAACAAACCGCTCGAAAAGTAGAACATAAATGGCGCCAAACTAAATTGTTAGTATTCCAAATAGCATGGAAGGAGAGCATCCTGAACTAGAAAAAAGCTCTCAGTGATGCTAGAACAACGTATCTCTGCACTCTTATAGAAAATATAAAAAATAATCCGAGATTTTTATTTAATACTGTAGCTAAATTTACTAAAAACAAGACAACTGCTGAAATCTCCACAACAACATCATGCAGTAGTGAGTATTTCATGAACTTTTTCAATAACAAAATTATAAATATTCAAAAAATTCAGGTTTTGAAACCAGAAAATTTAAGTGATACAGATGATAAACTAACCACACCGCATCAGAATCTAGAATACTTTACTCCCCTTGAAGCGAGAGAACTAATTTCACTCATCTCTTCTTCAAGATTGTTAACCTGTATATTAGATCCTATACTGACACATTTTCTCAAGCAAATAGTTAACAGAACCCCTGTAAAAGACCTGTTGAAAGTAATTAACTGTTCACTCAGCAGTTGGTATGTTCCCAAATCCTTTAAATTAGCAGTTATTAAACCGATAATCAAGAAACCTGACCTTGACCCCTGTCACCTTTCCAATTACAGGCCGATATCAAACCTCCCCTTTATCTCTGAGATTCTGGAAAAGGTAGTATCACATAGATATGTTCATATCTACATAGAAATAGCGTAACTGTATCAGTTAGGATTTAGGCCTCATCACAGCACAGAGACAGCACTTGTAAAAGTAGTAAATGACGTCCTATTGGCCTCTGATCAGGGTTGCATCACTATACTTATGTTACTGGAACTAAGTGCAGCTTTTGACACCCTTGATCATAGTATTCTTCTTCACAGATTAGAAAATGTAGTAGGAATTAAGGGAATGGCCCTCTTGTGGCTCAGATCCTATTTGACTGATCGTTATCAGTCTGTAGATTTAGATGGTGACCATTCCTCATGTTCTCAAGTGGAGTTTGGTGTTCCACAGGGTTCAGTTTTAGGCCCACTGTTTTTTTCCCTTTACATTCTTCCTCTGGGCAACATAATTCGTAAACATGGTAGTAGTTTTCATTGTTATGCTGATGACACACAATTATACGTCTCAGCAAAACCAGATGAGAAAAAACAGTTTGCTAAAATTAAGTAAGTAATCCTGATAAGACAGAAGTTCTAGTCATAGGACCACAAGCAGCTAGAAGTAAGCTTTCTGATCACTCTGTGACTTTAAATGGCCTATCTGTTCCATCAAATGCAACAGTAAAAGTCCTTGGTAGGATTATAGATTCCAGCCTCTCATTTGAAGCACATGTAGATAATATTACCAGGATAGCATTCTTTCACCTCAGAAATATTGCCAAGATAAGAAATATATTGTCACTAAATGATGTAGAAAAACTAGTTCACGCTTTTATCACCTCTAGGTTGGACTATTGTAAAGCCTTACTGTCTGGTTGTTCAACTAGGTGTATAAACATCTACATCTACATCTAGGCATTTGGCAGACGCCCTTATCCAGAGCGACTTACATTTTCATCTCATTACATCTGAGCAATTGAGGGTTAAGGGCCTTGCTCAAGGGCCCAACAGTGCAACTTGGTGGTTGTGAGGTTTGAACCTGGGATCTTCTGAACCGTAGTCCAATGCCTTAACCACTGAGCTACCCCTGCCCTGAAACAAGCTTCTTCTGCGTGCTTTTTCTCGCGAGATCCCGCAATTTGGTGCGCGACATGCCGCGAGATCCCTCAGGCAACATTCGGGTATTTAAATAAATGTGCCGTGCTTCACTGAATATCTGCCAGGTTGTGCATGGCAGGAATTTATCGAAAAGCCAGACAAGTACAACGAAGAATTGTGTATAATTATTTAGCCTAAAACAATATTGTTTCCAATGCTGAAGCAAACATGAATTTTATTTTGTGTTACAATAATAATATGTTGTGATGAAGCTGCGTATTTGTGCTTCATATTATGTTCATAATGATGAAAAGAAATGCCCTAAATTATGAGGCACCGTATAGGGCTTAAATCAAACTTCACTGATGCACACATGTGAAACATTTGGATACACATATATGAAACAGTCATACATCTACATGTACTACCTACTGCTCACACAACTACATATGAAATGCGCGCACACACGCCTATGAGACGCGTACATATACACAAACTCTCCGTGCACATACACCTAGACGCACGCACATATACAGTCGAGCACCATCAGAAGACATGAAGGAACAAATATAAACATGAAGTGCTTCGGGCTTTTTATAAAAATAATCATCTGGCTTTTTTGCTGTTTGTCTCCAGCATTGAATAATTATTTAATCCATTATTTGACCACGGCTGGAAATAATAGCTGGAATGTGATTATACTGTAGATTTATGACTGATATAAAGCTGTTCATCGGTGTGCGTGAACCCACGGCTCGTACTTTCACTTTACAAAAGGTGCAGACATACTCCCCCAGAAAGTCATCGCCTCTTGCAATAATGCAGATCAAACATACATCACCTGTCCATAAATAAAAAGGAATATCTAAGCATATACGCAAAATGTATTTCACTTAAATATTACAGACTAAAACAAGGAAAGTAGACGTGCGGTCCAAGAAGGAAACGGGTTTCGTTATTTTACAAAATGTGAATATATTCAGTAAATGTATGAATTACACTCAAAGTATCAAATCCAACTATGAAGTCTGATTTAATTGATATCATTAAACATTTTATTTGTTTCGATTTATGTTTATAGTTTGCTGGCAAAATACATTTTAGGCAGAGACGTCTGCTCAGTTTTGTTCATTCTTTTTAAGCCCCTCAATTCTGCCAATTCCCCCATCAGTGAAACCGGTTTGATAAGTTCACACATATCATGAATGAAAGGTGAGAAGAGGGATTACAGTAACTGGGGGTCTGCATGTGTTCACCGCGGAGCGCGCAGTCACGTTGTATTCAACAAATAGACTAAAACAAAAACAAAATCATGTTTGCTTCAGCATGGGAGACAATATTGTTTTAGGCCAACTTCATTAAAGATTATACACTTTCGTATTTTTTGTTGTACTTCGACTTTTTGCACACGCGTATGCATCTTTAAATTTGAACAGAAAATAATAATGGGCTGGTAGACACGTTATTTTTTCATGTAACTTAAACGGTTGAATGAAGTTAAATATACAGAATAAATTAATAATTGCGTTTGCTTTACATTTGAGCACTCTTCTTCATTGTATATACTACCATATCATATATGTGTGTCTAATACTGTTTTATTCATATTTTACATTACATGCAGTTTGTAATTTACTTACAATTGTACTTTTAAAATGTTACCTATACGCAGGACTTTAGATGGGTAAACGAAATAGGAATATGTGAGAGTGCTTGTGATACGCACGGTAAGACCTTTCCGTCTGGAGATGGCGTGGGATTATTAATTAACAATTTAAATGGAAACAAAAGGAAACTGAAAACACAAAATAAACAGAGCTCCGCTGTCTCTACGCAAGAACGGACGGGCTCTGGAAACTAAAAGCAAAAACTTGTATCCTCTCTGGGCTTATGCCCTTATTTATTTGAGAGAGTGAGCGGGGGGTTGTGGCACTAGTAAACTGAGCGCGCACGCTGAACTGTTGCTTAGTCTGTCTGGCAGTCGCGTGTATAAATGGTCGCGTCGTTACAAATACTTTGTGTAATTCACAAATTTACTGAATATGTTCAGATTTTGTAAAATAACGACAACAGTTTCCTTCCTAGACATTTTGTATGAACCAGGGGCGGATCTAGAAAATTATTTATGGGGTGGCAAAGGGGTTGCATTAAAATTATGAGGGATGGCAACATTGAAGCAAGCATCCTTGCATGGTTTTTGTGGATTCAAGGAACACTATTCTTATTTGGTGTATACACTAGGGTGCACATTTTTACATTGTCCTATAAAAATGAAATAAAGGCTGATGTGTGATTGACGAACCTTATATCTGGATTGGAACATCAGATAAATTAAAAAACTCTTTTATTTTTAGGACACTAGGACACTAGTGCTGGGGTGGCAAATGTGGTGGCAAGGCTTTTTCTTAGGGTGGCAATTGCCACCCGTGCCACCCCAGTAGATCCGCCCCTGGTATGAACTGAAGCTCAGCACGTCTTCTTTTCTAGTTTTAATCTGTAGTATTTAAGTGAAATATATTTAGCGTATTTGCCTAAATATTCCTTTTTATGAACAGGTGTATTACGAAGTAAAGACCTGTTGTTCAGTTAGTGTTAACTATGCGAATGTCCTGATTCGTGAATATGACAAAATATCTTCGTTAAAACGTAAAAATGTATCGACATTGAGCACCATCAGAAGACACGAATGAACAAAAAATCAATATATTTTTGTAAATATTCTCATAAGCACACGAAGTACTTCGGGCTTTTTATAATAATAAACATAATGTTTTCTTGCTGCTTGTGTCCAGCATTTCATCCATTATTTGGCCATGGTTGGAAATAATAGCTGGAATGTGGATTTTATGTGAATTTATGACTGAAATAAAGCTGTTCATCGGCGTGCATGAACCCCGATTTGTCTGTAAACTTTCACTTTACAAAAGGCTGATAAACCCGTTCGATTTATCGATAAAAATGGCAGAAAGTCATTGCGTCTCGCAATAATCTAGATCAAACACAACACACATGTCTATAAATAAAAAGGAATATTTAAGCATATACGCGAAATACATTTCACTTATTATTTCACAATATTACAGATTAAAACAAGGAAAGAAGACGTGCTGAGCTCCAGTACAATGTGCTGGCAAAATATATTTTAGGCGTCTGCTTGGTCTTGTTAATTCTTTTTAAACCCCTCAATTCTGCCAATTCCCCCATCAGCGAAACTGGTTTGATAATTACCCCTATTGTGAATGAAAGGTGAGAAAAGGGATTACAGTAACTGGGGGTCTGTATGTGTTCACCTCGTAGCGTGTTGTATTCAGCGAGAAGACTAAAACAAAAACAAAATAATGTTTGCTTCAGCATTGGAGACAATACTGTTTAGGCCAACTTTTAATAAAAATTATACACTTTTGTATTCTTTGTATTACTTCGTCTTTTTGCACACAGATAAATTCGAACAGAAAATAATAGTGGGCTGGCAGGCACGTTATTTTTTCATGTAACTTAAACGGCTGAATGAAGTTAAATATACACAATAAATTAATAATTAATTTGCTTTACATTTGAGGACTCATGTGTAAATAGCTTTTTCATTGTATATACTCCCATATCATATATGTGTGTCTAATACTGTTTTATTCATATTTTTTATTTATTATTACATGCAGTTTGTAATTTACTTGCAATTGTACTTTTAAAATATAACCTACATATATACAGTATAAACATATTTAACTACTTCAGCAGTGAATGGGACATTTGGTCTGGCTTTTAGATAAAGATCTTATTTGATATTGTATTATTTAATTAATTATCTTATTAGAAATACAATTCTTATTCTCTATATTCTTGTCGAATATAGTCCTTCAGAGCAAGCACGGTGTCAGAAGATTCTGCTGAATCTCTTCTCACCTTTCATTCAAGATATGTGTGAATTTATCAAACTAATACTGTAGGGGGTTTTAGATGAATCAACATCTAAAATTTTAGATGAATTTTAGATGAAGACAGTGCGGACGTCTCTGCCTAAATTTTATTTCCCCAGCAAATGAAATCAGACTTCATAGTTGGAGTTGATACTTTGAGTGTAATTCACGATTGACCTGTATATCAACTTGATAACTAGCGAATGCTTTCGTAAAGGGCTCTAAAACAGCGGCAATATGAATGACAATGGAATATTACAGGACGTGCGAGTTGACGCCCATGCACCTTGACGCACATTAAAATGTTGGATTTGAATTAAAATGCCACACATTTCACACACACCCACACACACACATATAAATATATATTGGGCTTTTAAATAAAAATCCAACATTTTAACACATTAAGGATATTTGTGTTTAATTAAATTATTAAATCCTCGTGTTCCAGTATTTATGAAGTAATTTGGTCATGTTCACCCATGGGGTGACAATATAATGATTCATTATTTATTATTATGCTTACTTACTCAGAGAGATTCAGTTTGATGCTGGTTGGTACATGACCAAATGGTACCTTTACAACCATTTAAAACTATTTATTATATGAAGTGGTGCAGAAGTGTATAATAAACCGAAAAGATAAACACAAAAAAGATGAACAGCTATTAATTATCATTTTAACTATTTATCAACAACATCCATCCATCAATGCAGTATGTCTGATCACCTTTTGATCAAAACGCTGCCCTTTGTAAACTGAAACTGCGAGCCGCGGGTTTGAAATTAATTGTAGATTAATTTTAAAGCCTGATTTATGGCATCTCATTTTTTTTATTATTAATATAATTTATGAATTACACTCGAACGGGCGGTAGAGCTCTGATTAGACTACGTACAGTAGGAAATAGGCTCAACATCCCGGAGCCCAAGCCTCATTTAAATAAAAAAAATAATTAACAAATATTGTAAGTAAACAACAGTAGCACAAGTTTAGAAAAAAATATTTAGACTCTAAATAGATGTTGAATTTTTTTTTTAGGTGTGCCAGCTGGCACTATTCTTATATTGCTCTTTGTCAGGGTAAATCGTTCAGTGACAACCCCATAAAATTCCATGTACTGTAAATAGGTAGTCTGAGAATTTATTTACCATAAGCTTTGTTGTATTGTTTTCACACAACCTATGTTTTCACATATGCTATTTTACAAATGGAATATTTCTTAAGTTACACTCTTAAAACTGCTGGGTTATTTTATCTATTTATTATTATTTAGTAGATTGCCTGTTAGAAATAGCCCAAGTGAAATTAATCCGCTGTTATAACTACTGCAGAGATAGTTAATCAGCGGTAATTTTCACTACTACTACTAATGATAATAATACTGAATGGAGAAAACGCAGTCAAAGAAGAATCATCATTGAGAAGAAAGTGAAGAATAAATACATATCAATATTTAAAGTTCGACACGTTTATGAGCTCTGTCGCTTGTTATCAATGGGCGCATAGGTTTGGGATAGAGAGAGAACGCATGTATGGCTTCAGTAGACACACAATACTTCAGATTGACACACGACTGTCCCCTACAGGTAATGAATGGCATTTTCACAGCTTCCCGCGAGCTGCCGCGGAAGTGCGCGAGATCCCTTTTCAAGAAACGTGCGTTCATAATAGGCAGATCTGTATTATTAAAACTACAACAGGGGGCAGAGCTTTTTCTTACAAAGCCCCAAAGTTATGGAATAGTCTTCCTATTAATGTTTGGGACTCAGACACAGTCTCAGTGTTTAAGTCTAGGCTAAAAACCTATTTATTTAGCCAAGCATTTTTATAAATAGATTAGCCTTAGGTAAAGGAGCAGATCTGGGAGACTCATGGACGTAGAGTATTATGGTGAACTGGTATGTTTAGATACTGTCTTCCACATTCTCATTGATCATTCAGGTTTGTTGACGGTGAGGTGATTGGTTGCTTTACATCTCAGGGAGCCCTCATGTCTGTGTTTCCTTCTGGCTCTCTCTTTTAGTTATGCTGTTATAGTTAGTCCTGCCAGAGTCCCTGCTTACACTCTGCACTAAATATACATTCACCTTGTACATTGTGTGACCATACCTAACTGCCATCTCTCCATCTCTTCTGCTCTCCTTTTCCCTCTCCCTGTCTCTCTGTCGAGCTATACATGTCGCCCCTGAGCTGCCAGTGATCCAGACCCCTCTGCCCTCTGGACCTGTCTAACTCGTCCTGGAGTCCTGCTTCTGGTTGGAGATCGTGTCGCATGGATGCCCCGTGTGGTCTGCCTGGGATGCGTGTGGTGGCTGGGGATGGTTCCACTTTCCACAAAGATGGTCCTGTCCTTGATGCAGACAGCTGTTCTCTGGGGACCTGTGACTTCAGTCGCTCAATAGATCAGGACTGGAATTTCCTACAGTCTCCAGGAACAAACTGGACTCCATTTAATTAAACACATTTCCTGTTATACTGAACTTCCAGTCTTACACAGTATTGTGCAGATCAATCCCTGCCATCCGTTTTCACCCAAATGAGGATGGGTTTCCTGTTGAGTCTGGTTCCTCTCAAGGTTTCTTCCTATTACTATCTCAGGGAGTTTTTCCTTGCCACCATCGCCCTCGTCTTGCTTATCAGGGACAATGTTGTCATTTTGATTCATACACATTCACATTTCATAAAAACTTAATTCTTTTGATTGTGTAAAGCTGCTTTGCGACAATGTCAATTGTTAAAAGCACTATACAAATAAAATTTTATTGAAAATTGAATTCAAAGGAGTTTTTGTACTTTCACAGAACCTCGTTGAGTCCTAGACAATCTGTTTTGCTGTGGTGGGCATCCGCCTCACTCAAGATTTTTTGGATTTGTGTGTTGAATCCGGCATGTGTTGAATCCGGCGTAAGTCACTTGAGGGGGTTCTGGGGCACGGCATTCGCTTCTACCAGCAACTCCGTTGCGGGCTGTGTCGAGACAGCGTAGACCATGAGGTATTTGTCGTCAGCTAGCCAGCTAGATACTGGCTGGACAAAGGTGATGGCGATGGTTTCATTTGGTTTTGCAATCAACACCATGTCGCCATATTTCATAGTTCAGCTGGTATGGGGCCTATGACGGGTACCGTCAGCTCGAAGTCATGGAACGTCTGGCTGATGAGCCATTCTATGTGACTGGCTTTGGGGACGTTGAGGTCTTCGGTTGTTGAACAACACGTACACAGCACGAGATGCTGCTTCGATGAGAGGCATGGCCTCCAGGGTTAGTCCTAGTTTTAGGCAGGTTCTGGAGGGTTGGAAGAAGCTTAAGCTGTTGTTGAGGGTTTGGCCAGGTGCCTAGTGTGGTGGACGCTGACACGTTTGCTGTAAGCAGGTGCTTATTGATCATAGCACACGCATCTGGCATTGTTTGACCTAAGCGTAGGTTCTTGAGGGAGATTGACGTCATTAGTTGATGTGATGGGGGAGCCCATATGATGTCGTTAACCATATCCATAAGGGCGTTGAGCTGGACCATGATGTCTGCTCCCACGTAGATGTTGTGGGGTAAGTCAGGGACAACGAGGAAGTAGTCGTTCTGCCTTGCCATGTGTGTCTTGGTATCTATCCCCAGAAAAGTTTCTGACTGATGGCTGAGTTTTCTGCCCACAGGGCTAATACTGTGTCGGGCACAAGTATACCTCAGATGTTGATTGCAGTTGTGATTCGACAGGGACCCAAGTCTGAGTCAGGCGTCTGCAGTGAGCAGAGAAAGGGGTCTAGGTTTCGGCCGCTTGGACTTAGGCTTGGTCCGTGCTTCGGCTTGGATGCCATGTAATTTTCCCATGAGCGCCAGTGACTTGGCGCTGCGACTCACCGGAGTCTACTGCCTGGTGGGGCAGAGGCTTGCAGACTTGGTTACATATCTTTAGTTGCCTGAAGCGGTTCGAAGTGGTTAAACAAGTCTTTACGGATAAGGAGTGGATATGTGTTGAGACGTATACGGGGTGCACAAGGTCCATTGCTCCCACCATCGGGTGAATTGGGGCCACATGTTTTAGCTGTAGGCCGGTATGTGAGTAAGCTTAAAGATCAGGGTAATGTCAGCTCCTGGTTCTAGGAGGGCTTCGACTTGGATGTGGCATTTGAGGATTATGGAGAGATAAAACCTTCTTGTTACACCTCTCTCGAAGAGATCTCCCAGGAGTTGAGGAACGGGAGTAAGAGACATGGCAAACGACCATGACGGCACTTTCTGGTACTTGAGGGGTCTTGTTAGCAGATGTTTGTTGCGTGCTGCTGTGCTCTGGCATGTTAGGTGTTCATTTGGTATCCATCTCTGTCATAGGTTGCTCAGGTAGAGTTTCTTCAATGTCTGAAGTTATGGTGGTTATGGTGCACTGTGAATGCAGTAACAAGGTGCTGTTCTCTGTATTCTGTTGGGTGATTTGTTGGTTACTGTAGTTGCTGGCTTTCTGTTCAGCTGCTAGTCAGGCCGAGTTCTCTTTCTTTTCCCACTTCCCATCCTCCTTTTTCCCGTTGGAAGAACTCCTTCATCATCATTTCCAGTTCTAGAGTGTTGGGATGTGATGAGGTCTTTGGTTTGTGTGAGGGCTCATGTTGACCTCGGTTGGTTTGGGATCTTGTCCGGTCTTTTCCCTTTGGAGGTTCCGTTGGATTCCCACAAGCCTTTTTCCTTTGCATTTCCGGAGTCGTTTGGAGGGTTTCACGATTGCTCCCATTGGTTTCCCTGAGGTCTGGGTTGGTCCCAGGGTTTTTCCCAGTGACCTTGTTGTTCCTGATATTCTTCCCAGCGCTAGTTCTTCTGTTTAGGTTGGGTACCAGTGTAGGAGTCTTGTTCTCTGTTGGACGAGGGTCTGTTCCACTCTTTGGGTGGCAGCGTGGCATTGGCTTGATGTTGGGCTCCCTCTAGAGCCAGCCCATGACTCAGTGTTAAAGTCAAGAACTGAAGTAGATTTAGCGCCTTTTTCTGATACCGCCTTCTGCTTTATGAGCCAAGTCTCATAGCTTTGGGACATCCATTGTTCGTGGACATGCGAGGATGCCGACGTGGTGGCTTACCCCTGGAAGGAGGTTTCAAAAGAAGAGAGTTTAAAAGTTTAAGTCTTCTTCCATGTCCGGTTCGTTGCAGGTCCCGATGCTCTTCTTGGCATGAGCAGGCTTCCCGTCTAGGAAGCTGCGTACTTCAGGGCTGGAGGTAATTCAGAGCAAATAGAGTCTATCCTGATCAGTAATGTTAGGTATCAATTCCACATGGAAATCGATATCCTGCAGGTAGGCCTAGACGTCCTGGCTGCCCGGTAAGTGTGGTGTGAATTTGCCAATGTTCCTGGCGAGTTTATCGAGGTTTTTGAGGTCCAAGCCATGCGATTCTCTGTGGCTGGGAGGAGCAGGTCCCCGGGGTTTTGTCGCGAGGTAGGGTTCTCCGGTCCTGCTTGGCCTATTGACTTTTCCATAGGCATGTTTGAGTTCTTCCTTCACACTGTCGGACTCCTCCTTAATATAATCCAGTTGTTGCCTGAGGCGGCTGATCTCGTTCCTCGCCAGGTGAGTTTCAAGGGCTCTAATTCTGCTGTTTCTATCTTTGAAATCAGCTTTGGCCTTTTCCAGCAGCTCTTCGGAATACTGCAGTCTGTCAGAGAGTTCAGCGTAGTCTGCCTTGCTTTGTTCCTTCTCCCGGGCACTAGCCGTCAGGGTTTCTCACAGCTTGGTGATTAACTCTGTGGTGCCTTGTTCTTCCTCATTGTGCCCCTTCTTTTGTTCCAGAGCCTTGCGCTCCAGCTCCAGCTTGCCTATCGCTTAGTTTGAGGGTGGTGATGAGCGTTTGGCTTAAGGAGTTGGTAATCTTATCTAGTTCCTTGGGACTGTAGCTCCAACTTGGGTCTTGTCTCATACGGCTCAGTAGGTTTTCATCCAGCTGGTACTGTGTCTGGTTTTGCAGTGTCTCAGCAGCCTTAGGTAGCAGGCCATCGATTGCAACACTTGACATGTTCTGATGGGGGTTCTAGAACCATGACACGGACCTGAAGGGGAAGACAAATGAAACAAAACAAGTAAGGCAAACAGGTGTGTATGTGAGCAGTATCGAGGGTGGCTGATGCTGAGTGTGGCTCTGGTGACCGCAATCCTCTGGCGGGCATGCTATTGACTGGGAGTCTCGGTGCGAGGACCTAGTAAAGACACACAGATGGCACAGTTAGAACAGAGACAGAACAGAACTTTTTTTTTTGTAAGGAAAGGTTGGGGCTAATAGCGAGTTAAGAAAAGACAGTTGAAAACTAATCAAATCATGAAATGAATTAAAGCTTACATCCAAATACCACAACAAAAATTATCATCCATAGGGGTAGTTATAATTAATCGCCAAAGTACTAAAAGAGTAGGTATTAGAAGAGAAGAGGGAAAAGAACCCACTAGCATGAGTTAAAGATTGAATGAAAAGAGGTTAAGTCACTCAAACACTTTCGAACAGGGCATTCACAACCGAAAGATGCTATGTGCTAACCACTAGCACTCGATGCAACTAGCATGGCTGCTACATACACATAGGCTACCATGTAAATGTGCTAGCCTTAACTAGCTTAGCTTGTGCTAGGCTTTGTTTACATCTGTTTCAAAATGGTGCTGGCTGACCGTGCATGTGCACTGAAGTTATTCCGGAAGAGGTTGTTTAGGGTTTCTGGATCGCGGTCGTTGCTATGGTGACGTGCTAGTTCAACACAGTTGTGGGTAGTCGGTAAAACGGGACATTGCTGAGATCTCAGCAGATCCCAGCACTTTGTTAGACAAGACATATAAAGACACAAAACACGTAGATTTTAACCACACAATTTACTTGATCAAGTTTAGCACTTCTCCCATAAAATTCTTTTGGATGCTCTTTCTGAGCACCTTGTCAAGTTCACTAGTTTCAGCAAATCAAGAGGTATCGAGACTTTAGTTAGCTACTCTAAGCTCGAAACTGGGGAGATTTAATCACATAGATGAGTTAAAAGTGGGACATGCACAAATAACTCATTATGAAGGCTTTATAATAGACAGAACAAGAAACACTCTTGCTCTTCTCCCAGTGTGCTTTTATAGTGACTTAAATCTTCACTTCTACTGCAGTTTAGCGTTAACACATCTCACGTCATATTTCATTCATTCATAAACCGGCATGATGTAATACCCTTACCGTATACAGTAGAACAAAACTCTGTTTCTCTGTCTCTAATCTATTTCCACTCAAATAGAAAAGATGCAGTAAAATGTCTTGGATTTATGAATTTTTAAGCCAAACAATGCCAGCATTCTCCACCATTAATATGTAGAGTTTCAGCTCTGTGGCAAAGGTGAATCGAATTTTTAAAGATTTGGGTGATTTTATTAAACCGAATTAAAATTTACACTTTATCAACTACCCGTCCAGCATTTAGCACGATTTAGTGTATCTTATCAATTCTGTTTATCACAAGGCCATTGATGATAACAGAAAATCTGATATTTAGCAATTATGAGCAAGGTAATGTAAGATCTGGGTAAATGTTTAAACTTTAAAATACATGACCAAGACAGCAGTTCTTTATAAAGAAACAAGAATTTATTTGACTAATCTACAGTACATGAAACTACGCTTCTTAAACACACACACACATACACACACACACACACAGGTCAGAGGGTGAAAGTTAATGGAGTTTTCTAGTACTGTTTACTAGACCTGAGAAAGTCAGGGCAGAGCCTTGGGTTTAATCTTACGGTTTAGTTACGAAGCGAGCACAATTTTCAGCAAGGTATGAAGCTTTGTTTGTTTACTTGCATTGTGGTCTTCTTCTGTGATTCACCTTTAGTGGTAGGGAATCATGGTGCTGCTGATTGGCTGGCGCTCTGATGCTGGGATGATGTCTCTCAGGGAAGCCCTTCGGTAATGCTTTGGTTGCTTGGTTACTGATGGCAGAGCCATGGCACTTCTTCTAGAAATTCTTCGTTGCGGGACTTCGGGGACTACCTTGTGTAGCGTGTAGACACTACAGTGTCAGTCTGTACTACGGCTGATCGTTCCAATCTGATGTGGTTGCGGGGCTTAGCATTGCGTGGTTACCCCTTTTTTTCATACATTAGCCCGATGTTTCAGCTGTCATGTGGAGTCCATCCGGTTGATGCCTTTTAATACCTTCATAAAGTAATTTTTGCATGAGCTCTGTTCGTGCTACCAATTTTCCATGTACACCAATGTTCTTTGAATAAAGAAAGCTTTTGATATTACACATGTGGGAGATTTTTTGTCTTCCACCTATTGATGTTGCCTCAGTACAAGTTATTAAACATAAACTTAAATTTAGTAAAAAGAAGCAAAGAAAGACTTCTCACTCAGTGCCGATCTGGATGAAGTAGACAAGATTTATTGCAGCAATAAACCCAAGTGAGCCAGCTTAGCAATGCCTAGATTAGAAGTCTAAGCACTACCAAAGACAGACTGAATTCTACAGAAATAATCATGCCCTTTTATACAGTTTTATCGAGGGGAAGTCCCCATCCTTATCACCCCCACCTTCGTTAGTTCTCCTCATTCCTGAAAGATGTCCACCTAATTCCTGGAAGATGTTCCCATTATAATCCAACTTGTTCTTATAAATTCTCCTATTATAATCATTGTTTTTATATCTTATTTTAATACGTCATATACCTCGTCATCTGACTCATTTTATTACGTCATATACCTCGTCATCTGACTCTGCCTTATGCTCATATTAGTTCCCATTATGTTTTAATTCCCTTATTAATTGTTTTCCATTATCTTTACATTTTCCTTTCTTCAGTTTTTTAAAATAGTGGGGCGTTACCTATTTTTACTATACCTTGCGTGGTTTTCCGGTTTGTTCTTCATTTCTCAAGAGACCAACCATGGGTAAGCATCTCCCTCGTATTGCTTCTTTACTTTTTTCCTCATTTTCCCTCTTTTGGTGTCTGACACATTCTTACCTTTATATTTACAGCTAATCGCAACTGCTCTAACACTAGCTACATCCCTCTGGATGACTCCGACAGTCAGGGCAGTCCGGATTATGCTCCTTCTGAGGACTACAACCCTACTGAGCCTGTTATGGACCGGGCCTCTGTGAGTTCTGTTCAAGAAGAACCGGAGTCCTCTGGATCCTTGATGCAATATCTACAGGAGAAAGGCCTCACTTATTTTAGGAAGGGTGACTCCAAGCCTGGTCCTTCTAAAAGACTGCGTTTGGAGGCCGATAGTCCTCCTCAATCTTTTAGGCCCATAAGGCCGGAGTCCAGCACTCCAGCGCCATCCATCCAAAGGCCTGACTATTATGTATCCGTTGGCACTCAGACCGATTTTAAGGTGTCTGTTGGTACCCAAACGGATTTTCCTCCCGTGCCTATGCCACTTTTGAATCGTGGTCATTCTACTTTTATTCCTCTGACTGATCTCCCTATTGGAGTTGTGCTGGCTCATAGAAGGTTTGATGTGTAATTCTTTTCTTTTACTGTTAATGTTACAAGCCCCTTATGTTATTCTTTACTTTTATTTTGGGCCATATATTTTGTATTCTACTATATGCTTTTATAAACTATGTTTAATGTACTTTTATTTCTTATGTTCTTTCTTTATTAAACACAATGCGCATACCAGCGTCTGTGTGCCTCTTTCTTATCTCTGTGTCATTCCTGACTCCACTGCACACCGGTATCTGCACATCTTTAGCTACGTGATTTATAGTCTAATGAGCACGTATTCCTTGCTAGGTGCTTTCCCCGAACGTATTCCTTGCTAGGTGCTTTCCCCGTACGTTTGTTGACAATTATAATATATGTTTTTTAATTAAATGC
Organism: Clarias fuscus; assembly: GCA_030347435.1. Lineage (NCBI taxonomy): Eukaryota > Metazoa > Chordata > Actinopteri > Siluriformes > Clariidae > Clarias > Clarias fuscus. The sequence goes on along the minus strand of CM059213.1, from coordinate 15,310,044 downwards.
GTTCCTTCGTGCACCTGTTTTTCTGTGTCTTTAGATTCGCCTGGTATACTGAGTATCTCTATCTCCTTACTGTGGCCCCCTGTGCCTGCTCTCCTTATCTCTTTCGTTTTTCCTGGTATCTTGTGCATGGGTCCTTCCCTGCTTAATTTTTATCCTTTGTTATTCAATATAATATTGTTAAGGTTAATATTATGTTGATTAATATTGTCATATTGTTACATTACAAATATATTTTACTAAAATATGCTTACATATTTCCCCCTCTGTGACTTTTAAGTCGCATAAAAGAAAGAGTACTCATTCTAAAAAATTCCTATTATCTTCCATCATTTTCCTTAATCATCTTCCTTTCATCATATTACATCTTCCTTACACATTTCCCCCATCAGTTAAGTACATGACAAGTACATGGTCATGTTTGAGTATACATTTTGTTAGTATAGTTAAATATAACAGATAAGTACATTTATGATGAGTATTTGTCTCAATACATATTTGCTGAGTCCAGAGGTGGGCGAAAAAACCCTTCAGTTAGCCAATTCACCACCTGGACTGCAGGCCTACTCTACTTAAACAAGATCAGAAGAAAGTTATAGTCAAAAGAAGTCATTAACGCTGTTCAAACAGTGAATTCGGGTCCCTGTAAAACATGGAGAGGGTGTCAAGGTTGTCACCCTCATCCTTGTCCATTGCTTTGCGATCTTCATCCGTGTATTCAAGTACACACAGGCCCTCACTGTTCAATAGTAATGGTATTGGGACTTGGCGTGGTCCGTTGGTTTTCTGCCAAAGAAATTCAAACCATTCTTTAGTTGATGGTAGGCTCTCCAGTGCACGTTGCTGCGACAGTGATGTATCTGTCCATAAGATGTCGTCCCCAAAAAATACTTTGGTTACGATCTTTGTCGCCTCCATATAAACACAATCAATGTCAAACATCCCACATGAGCTCCTCGCGGCTCCATCTCCCGTAGGTTCAATTGCCTTGCAGAGGCCGAACTCCAGGTGTCGTCCAAGCTGATATGAGGTTGTAGTCACTCGAAGTCCTCGGCATACATCTAGGTTAAATGTCTCCTGTGCCTTCGATCGTATCCATTTGAAGTCTCCGGTCACAACATCAGCCATAGTGATGAATTTTCTTGGCCACTGAGGATGGACTGGATACCAGTTGGCCAGATCATGCCTCAGCCCTTCCCATCATTTCTTTGGTGTGTGGTCCACAATGTGTCTCCATATATCACAGCAAGCTGTACAGGAAATCTTCCTCGGTGGATCAGGTACTGGTCCCACCTCAGGTATTGGTTCCATCCTGTGACACATAGGTGTACAGCAAAACAAGAGACATGCAAGAACAAGATACAAAACCATTCTAGTGCTACTTCTTAATACAGTTATTTAAAGTATAGGATACAGTTAGTCCAGATATAGATTATAATCATTTTAAGCGTGAGTTAGATACTAGATTAAATTGCTTGGGTACAATATGCCATTATTATAGGCCATTTTAGTATACATGTGATTAATATGGAAACAGTCATTGGTTTCTCATGCAATGCAGTGTCACTGTTCATTCATCTGCATGTAGACAGATTCTTCTTCGACGTCTTCATCTATCATCATCGGTCCGTGATGTTCCACAACGACTATGTATTGTCCCACCATCTTCTGAATGCTTGCTTTAGCCAGGGGAATGACGCAGCATGACAATATGAGCAGAGTTCCCAGTACTATCAGAACGATAGTTCCTAACTTTATAAGTAGCCCATACCAATTTGAAGGATTAAGCCAGTCAAACCAAGAAGTCCATGCATTATTCCTTTGCACATCTTGAGTGATCCTAACATGCTCATCTCTCATTCTCTGCATGGATCTTAAAATCTTAGTTATATTGCTGTCTGGACCGGTATGTCGTGGTATATAGGTGCAGCATTCTTCTCCAATTAAGGCGCACACCCCTCGCTGAGGTGCCAACATTGTGTCCAGGACGAATCTATTCTGCGTAGTCATTAATGTATTTTTATCCAATTGTTCCTGTACCAGTCTCATAACTCCAAAGGTATGATTCCAAAATCTTTGCTGATTGTAATAGAGTAAGTTAATCCATCTCGCATTTTTCGAAACTTGAACCCAAGGTAAGAAGACTGTCGTAAAGATTCCTCCTACCCTGTTTATAACCTCATGTTCCGTTGGTACTCCAATTGGAATACCATCCCAAGTCACTGATAGTCCTCCCTCTCTATCAAACTCTTCCCACACTGGTAGTTCTTCTAGGCCAATCTTTTTCACAAATTTTTCATCTCGCTTGTTTCGTTTCTTGTCTTTACCATGTAATCCTATGACCAGTAGGTCTCCTTCCAATAACACTGGAGCACAGCATCCACCCCAGTTGTTTGGCAACGTTTGTCTAACTGTTGTTCCACCACAGTACCAGAATATATCTGCTAACGGGGCTGTACCAGGACTCAAATCAGGTTGTCGTACCTTTACTGTCTCACTACATGACACATTGTCCATTCCGTCATCACAAAGCTGTCGCATTTCTATGAAGAATCCTGCTGCCGGCTGTGTTTCGTTGCAACTCGGTGACAGATCTCCTATCTCCATACTTCCATTTGAGCATATGCATAGTGGGTAGGTCTGCCTGCAGGGTGTTATTTCCCGTTGGACAGCGTCTAGCATTTCTACAGGATGATATGTGCACTTACTGGTATTTTGCATCCATTCTGGACCATAATGTAATGCAGTTGAGTGTAGTAAGCAGCTGATGGGACACAATTGTGAGGCACTATATGCTGGATCATTTATGCACTCTTCCATCCCTTGTGTCGCTATTACATGTTGAGGTTTATTACTTCTATCGTGGCACACAATGCAGTCCTTTTCCGTTAGAGTCTCTGCTGTGAATCTCAACCACTGAAAAAACATGTCGTTCTTCCATGTCATGTCAACTTCTGTCTGATTTTTGGGTGACTCTTTTGTCACTCGTGGAATTATCATTACATATGCCATCGATTCTTCATCTGATATTCTGGGTTGGTTGGGTGTCTTTGCATAACATCCCTGCCAATCTGGTAGTAATAAACATGTTCCTCGGATTTTACCTGTTGATGATGTATTGAATGCACACCAGTTTTTGGATGTTGGGCTTGCTTCAATCGTTTCATATGACCTGGTCATCCTGTCCCATCCACGTTCCCCTTTCATTTTTACAAGGATGAGTACTTGTTTTCCCGAGGCTCGTGTTCTGTCTACTTTTATCTGAAAAGTTCCTGACCATTCTCCTGTTCTATCCCCCATAGATAATCTGGCTGTCCTTCTTGCTCTAGTTACTGTTGCTAGTGCACAACGTATGTGCCTCTCCTCAAGGGTCCATTCTAATTTATTTCTCTTGTTCCCAATAGCTCTGCTGTCAATCAAATCGATCATCAGAAACACTATTAATATAAGTACGGGTCTTCTTAAGCTTCCTAGGGGGTAGTAAATAAGTGGTTTCTCCATTTGGATCACAGCGGCGGCACGTGGGATTATGTCCAAATAATCCCACAATAATATGTCCACAATATATTTCTCGGGGTATTTTTAGTAGGGTGTGTATTGTCAACTGTGGTTACTCCAAGTATCATAGTTACTATCTGATCCAGTGTCTCCTTCTAACTGTCTTCGTGCTGCCTCGAGTCTGGTTCATTTGTGTTCTCTTTGTCTGACTTGGGCTCTCGTTCTGTGAGATGGTCCCGCGTGTTCCGCTTCTGCTTCTTCGTTGTCTAGCTCAGCTTCCCAATCTTGGATATCTTCTTGGGGCCACTCCGGCCAATATCCCTGTTCTCCTTCTGACCCTTCTGTCCACGGCAATCCTTCAGTGCGTTCGTACGGGTCTGGAGCTTGTCGTCTGGGCCTTTCGTCGTCCTCCCTGGATTCTGGTTGACGGTTTGAAGGTCCCGCTTGTGGAGATTCTTCAGTGTCCTTCTGTGGTATTCTATCCCTTACCTGGTCAGGATTTGGCGCCTTGCAACAATGATTTAGGTGGTACCATACGTCTTTTCCTTTAACTTTCACAGCAGTTGGAGTTGCCAATACCACCTTGTATGGTCCTTCTCTTCTGGCTTGATTCCACCTTCTTCTGAACACTCGGAGAAATACCCAATCACCAGGCCGTACCGTTCTCTCGTCTGCTTCCTCTGCGTCTTCTGCGTCGTTAGCTGCTCTCTGCCTTGTACTGTCACTGAATGTGGCTCCCTTTACCTGTTGGAAAATAACTTTGTGTATTTCAGATAAGTGTTTTACATAATGATCAAGCTCACTCTGGAGTTGCGCAAGGGTAGGTCCTTTATAGGGCCCCCGAACAAATGACGTGAGCATAGGTCTGCCTGTAAGCATCTCATGCGGTGTTAGATGCGTGTTTCTGTTAGTTTGCGATCTTCTGCACATTAGAGCTAATGGCAGGGCTTGGAACCAATTCATACCTGTATCGGCACATATTTTGGCCAATTTCATTTTTAAAATCCCATTTGCCCTTTCCACCATCCCCTGAGATTGGGGGTGGTAAACACATCCAAATCTATGCTTAATATTTAACCATTGCGTTACTCTCTGTACTATTTTGTTCGCAAAGTGCCTACCATTGTCTGAACTGATTGTGTCCGAAATCCCAAACCTGGGTATTACGTCCCTACACAGAAACTTTGCCACTGCTGTTGCATCTTCCTTAGCTGTTGCTACGGCTTCTACCCATCTGCTGAATCTATCTACTACTACCAAGATGTATCGTTTCCCTTGTATTCGGGGTTCTCCCATGTCTACATAATCAAACATTATATGCCTGAATGGCCCATCTGGTTCTGGGATGTGTCCTATTGGTGACGTGAAATGCTTCCTATTGTTAAATCTAGCACAAATGTCACAAAATTGTGATAGCGTTCGATTAACCATTGGACCTAAATATGGCGACCACCATGCCTTTTGGATTCTCCTTATTACTTCCCCTCTTGCTACATGATCATTACCATGAGCTTGTCTTATCAAAGTTATGAGGAAACTTTGTGGAGCTACAAAACGGCCGTCTGCACTCCGCCATACATTAGTGTCTCCATCTTTTCTTGCTCCTCTTGCGAGCCATTTTCGAATCTCCTCTCCTGATGCCGTGGCCTGCATGTCTGCTAGTGAGGACAGATCTGGTACAGGAGGTGCATAGTCTTCAGGTATAAGTAACAACCTGTCCTCCGACTCCGGACTGGAGCCTGGTTCTTCTTCAGGGTCAATGCTTGACTCAGATGAACTAAGTTCGTTGTCTGCTTGTGGACTAGGTTCTGTTTGTGTTGTTGATTCTGGCATCATGTTTGCTTCATTTACTGCTGCTTTCTTTGCTGCTTCATCTGCTGCTTCATTTCCATCACTAACAAAGGTACCATCCTTCCTGTGTGCTGCAAATTTAACTATAGCTAGTCTAGATGGTAGTTTAATTGAGCTTAACAGTTCTGCTATTGCTTCTCCATGTACAACGGATGTTCCGTCCGCTCGTTTGTAACCTCTTTGTGCCCATATGGGGCCGTACAAATGGCATTTTCCATATGCGTAAGCTGAATCAGTATATATTTTACAGGCCTTCTATTCTGCTAGCTTACAAGCTTCAGTTAAAGCGAGCAATTCGGCTAACTGGGCCGAACAGGGTTGTGGCACATGTTCTGCCCGCATAATTTTAAAACTTCCTCCTTCTAAGGTCGGTGTTACTACAGCATAGCCTGCTTTGTTACTGTCTCCATCCCTGAAACATGATCCATCTACAAAAAATATACAATCTGGATGAGACAGAGGTTGATTTTCTAAATCTTGGCGCGTTTTTAGATGTTCTGCTGACACCAGGTGGCAATCATGAGGATCTCCCTCAGCTGGCGTCATCATACGATCTGCTGGATTTACTGTCTGGCACCTTCGTATAGTTAGTTCTGGTGCAGCGAGTATTACATCATATCCTGTTCTTCTAGCATTCGTAATTACGAATGATGGACTGGTGAGGAGTGCATGTAGTGCATGAGTGGTATATAGCGTTACTGGATGTCCCATAGTAATGGATGCCGCTTTTTGATAAGCAAATGCAGCTGCTGCCACCCCTCTGTAGCAAGGAGGCATGCCTTTTTCTATATTATCCAGTGCTGTACTATAATATGCAATTGGCTGTTTGCTAGGGCCCTGCTGTTGAGTTAGAACTCCTGTGGCAAAACCGCCACGCTCTAAGACATAAAGATGGAAAGGTTTATTATATTCTGGACTGGCTAATGCTGGTGCGGTACAAAGCTCTCTCTTTAACTGTTCAAAGGCCTCCAGGGCCTCAGGTGTCCATTCTAATACTGCACTACTCTTCAGTTGTCCAGCTGTCTTGATCAATACTCGTAGAGGTGCTGTTTTCATTGCGAAATCGCAAATCCAGTCTCTGCTGAATCCAACCATACCTAGGAAGGACAGCATTTCTTTTACAGTCCGTGGTTTAGGGGCTTTCAGTATTGCTTCAATGTGCTCTGGAGAGATGTGCCTAGATGTTCCCTTCAGTATTCGACCTAGATACTCTACCTCTTGCCTACAAAACTGTAGTTTCTCTTTACTGACTTTATGTCCATTTTCAGCTAGTACGGTCAGCACTCTTAGTGAATCTGCCTCGCATTGTTCTCTGGTTGGACTACAAATTAGAAGGTCATCGCAGTAACAAAGTAAAGTGCTTTTGATGTTTACTGCCGCCAGGTCTTGAGTTAGTACTCGATTAAATATTGATGGACTTTCGCAGTAACCTTGCGGAAGACGATTGTAGGTCAATTGTTGTTCTTCGTAGGTGAAGGCAAACAGGTGTTGTGATACTGGATGTAGCGGAATGCTAAAAAATGCTGAACATAAGTCTATAACCGTGTACCACTGAGTGTCCTCTGGTATATTGGACAGTAGGGTGTGAGGATCAGGTACCATGGGTAATTCTGCTTCTACAATTTGATTTATGGCTCGTAAATCATGCACGAGTCTCCATTTGTCTGAGTTGGGCTTCCTGACAGGAAATATGGGGGTGTTGCAAGGGCTTTTGGTGGGTTTTAACACTCCAGCCTTTAACAATCCGTCTACAGTCGGTTTTATCCCTGCTATGGCTTGAGGTGTCAAAGGATATTGTCTTTGATAAGGCAATTTTGCATTTGGTCTTATTTTTATTAGGGCTTGTCCTCCGGACTTACCTAATCCTACATCTGTGGGATGCTTTGTCCATAGTTTTTCTGGGATAGTCTTTAGCAGCTCTTCCTCTAATGCTAATTCTCTCTCATCTACCTGTCCTAACACTTCAACTGGCATTTGTGTGTGTGATGACAACGGAATGTTACACATCCCCCTCTGAGGGTGTGTTGTCAACAGAGTGTTCCCATCTATCTCTGTGTGTGTAGCCCTCATTCTATCTATTCCTGAAAATATTATTTTCAAAAATCTTCGATCTGGTGATATATGTACAGATGGGTTAGGGGTTTGTTCCCACTCAGTTACTTCTGCTGCTTGCTTAAACATTAGTCCCAATTCTTTAGACTGTGCATTTTCCCCCACCAATAAAGAGATGTGGGGTGCTGTGTTTGGTACTTGATGCCAATGTTCCATCTGTTCAGTTAGGTGTACAGTGATGGCTGCTCCGGGGGCACCAACAATTATGTCGCCTAGTGTCACATCCGTGACAGTGTTCTCCATTACATCTGACCATAATTGTGCATATTCTTCATCCTGACTTTCTTGATTGTAGTACATGGTACAATGCAATGGTAAGGTTACCCTTTTGCACTCTGGTCGTCGTTGTATAATCCATTCTTCCCATAACCTTTGTGCATGTTGAGCTCCTTTGCCTGTGCACAACAGCCAGTATACTGTATCTGGGTCTTTGTGGTTTTCAGTAGTCTGTAGGAATTGTCCTATCGTCACATATAGCCCTTTAGTATTGCATTGAATTTTAGCCTTGAGCTTACACAGCAGATCTCTTCCAAGTTGACTGGTGTTGTGGGTGAAAACAGTAAGGGTGCAGTTATAGTGGTGTCTTCTAATGCTATTATCTGGGGCTCTGTAAAGTGCAATACTTGTGATAATCCCGAGAAGCCGGTGGTTTTTATCGTATTGCCTCAGAGAGGGAGCTTTGAGCCTTTCAATCCTATACATGAGTAAGTTGCACCCGTGTCAATCATAAATGGAATTGGCTGTGAATTATTTATTGACACCATTACGGTTGGTTCTTGTTGTGGATGCAGTGTTGAGACGTACTGCATCTGCTCCCCCTCTGGCCTCTCTGGGCCTCGTCAATTCCAGTTCTGAGGTCCCATCCAGGGACCTGTCCATTGATTCTGTGATTGTCCTTGCATTCGAGCTCCAACAGGTTGTCTTGGGCCAGGAGGTCCCCTGTTTCCTCGAGGTGCCTGACCTGCACCATATGGCCCCTGAACTTGAGGTCCATTTTGAACTCCCCATGTAGCTTGCGGACAATTTCTTCTAACATGTCCTGCTCCTCCGCAGTGCCAGCATGCCATGTCCTGAGTGTTTGGACCCATCTGCCCTGGGGCGTTCATTGTTCATTGTTGCCTTCTTGGTTGCTGTTGGTATGGTCCTCTTTGTCCCCTGCCTCCAAAAGGCCTAGGGCCCTGTCCTTGCCACCTCATTGGTGGGTTTTGTCCTTGCTGGTTTCCTGTGTACACATAACTTGGAGGGGCTTGGATTTCCACTGGTTGTTGCCCTTGCTGTACTGGTCCAGCAGGGGGCGCTGTTGCTTCAGGTACCATCACAGCTGCTTGAACTTGGCTTTTTCCTCTTTCTTTCTCTTTTTTCTTTGCCGCTGCTAGTTCTCCCAGCTGTATCTTGTGTAATTGGGTGGCAATTGACTCCGCAGCTTCCTTGGCCTCTTTTCTCTTCTTCCGATGCTGGTCCACGTAATGTACAATGTGTGCCTGGAACGTGTCCCATGGCAGTGTGTTCAGTCCTACCACTCCTTCTAGGGCTGTCTGGACTTCTTGAGGCATACACTTTTTCAGCATCATTCGGAACAGGCTCTTACTTGTGTCTGTCTGGTCCCATGGTCTCTTCTCTCCACTTAGTTTGGAAGTCGTTAATGAATTTTACAACATTCTCGTTTTCTCTCACTGCTATTGATTCCAGTTTTCCTGGATCCATTTTGGTGGGATAAGCCTTCCGCAGGGCGTTCCATATCTTGTTCCTGTGTGGGCCAAATGCTAGGGTATCCACTGCATCTTGTCCTGCTAGCGTTAGCAACTGGGCATCGTCTAATATCTCCATGGTTTTCACTTTCCCAATAGTTTGGGCCAAGATGGCTTTTATGTCTCCTACGGCTAGGAGGTGTCCAGTGGTTTTCTCCTCAAACTGTGTTATCCATCTTTGAGCTCCATTACACAGGTCTGGAAGCTGATTAATCAAGCCTGTCATATCCATGAATGACCATGGCACATATTGATACTGGTTTCCTTTTGATACCAGTGGGTATTGTGAAGCTTCAGGGTGTTCCTCTGAGTCTTCTCCTTCCTCTTCACAGTGTTCAACATGCCTTTGTCGCCTGTACTTGTTTCCATAGGGAAGTGTTAGTTGGTATGGTCCGGTGTACCTGCTTGAAGGTCTCTTTATGCGTGCAGATCTTCTTATCACACCTGGTCTTGATCGGGCCTCTTTTGTTTTCTTTACGGCATCCTCTAATTCTCTGTCGAATTGTTCCTTCAGTCGACTGATCTCTTCGTCAACAGCCTCGTTATTATAGGCATCTCTTTCGGCAGTATTAGGAACTTCATGTTGATATTCGTTGCTCTGTACTGGTCTTCTTTCTCTAGGGTACGCTGGGCTAGTGTGTTTAGACACACTCGTTAGTACTTTTTCCATTCTTCTTCTTGCAGCGCTTTCAGGTTCAATGAACATGTACCCCTTCACTCTTCGTTCCACTGCCTTGTGTTGTTTTCCTTCCCTCATCTCACCTTCCTCGGTTTCTGGGTGATCTGTGTCTGACTCATTTGGTGATGATAAGAGTGACCCTTTGGGACTTAGATTAGTCTGGCTTCCATTGCCTGGTTTCCCTTCTTCTTCTTTCCCCGAAGGATATTTCTCTTCGGTACAGTTCATTACCCTTTCTTCAGGTGCGACTTGTTGCTCACCTCTGCGCCCTTGTATTTCAGACAGGTATCGCTCATTCTCTTCTTCCAATCTTCTCATATCTCTCTGTAGCTTTTCAATTTCTCTTGACTCACGTGGCTCTGTCCTTCTCCCGTTGCTCCATTCTTCTTCATTCTCGCTGCTAGGCCTGGGTGCTGTTGCTTCTTGTCTTTTGGCTTGTCGGTTCATCCGCTCCATGTCACATGGTGTTACTGTAATCTGTCCTTTCACATGTCCTTCAAATCCCCAGGTTCCTTTATCACGCTCGTGCAGTTCCTGTATGGGATACATTCCTCTATCCATCTGTTGCAAGTGTTCCTCAGTGTATGGTGGTGGTCTTTCTAACTCCTGGTTTGTTTCATCATTTCTTCCTTTCTGATTTTTTCCTTTCCTCTCCTCACTTCCGTCTACCTTCTGATCATCTTTTCTTGTGTCTTGTCTTTCTTTTTCATTTTTCTCCTTTTCCTTTCCTTCCTTTTCGAACCATTCAACAATCTCTAGCTTTTGTTCTAGTTTCATCCTTTCCTTGCTGTTCTTTCCTTTGGTTGTATGTCTCAGCATTTCCTTTATCTCCTTGCAACATTCTTCCTTAAAGGTTCCTTCTTTGGGCCATTGCAATTCTCCCGATGTCCTGTCATGCCATTTTGCCATGCATTTTCTGATATATTTTTCATCTTCTTTATGCTTAGCTATAATTATTTCTGCAGGTGTCATTGGCTTTGGCCATGCATTCTTTCCGCGGTAGAATATCTTTTCCATCACACTCTTCTGTTCTAATTTATGACTAGGATTTTTATGCTTCTTTTCTCTTTTATTTATTAGAGTTCTTTTATGATTTACTTTTCGCTTGTTATCAGTTTCCAATAACTGCTTTTTCTTTATGTATTTTTTAAGCATTAATTATCCATCAATGTCATCATCAGAGGCGCAACAATTTTGTCAAGGGTCTGTCGAATTACTCTTCCGTCAGGGCCCACAGGTATGAAAGTAAATTCACTGTTATTACTAATCTTCCACTCTCGACACAGCACTAGCGGACTAGCTCCTGCTTCGTTTAGTCGGTATCTCTTTACTATTCGCCCTTCTGCCTTTTCATCCAATCGTAGCACGTCAAAACCTGGGTGCGCTCGCAGTAGAGAAATGAGTGGAGTGAAAAGGGGGGGTCCACCTATTCCTCTAAATTCTAGTGTACTATTTATTACCTTTAAATTAATTTCTTTTGGTATTAACCCTATGAAGAAACTCATTTCCTTAACTGTGATGTAAGTATTACAGTATGTGTATTACAACTATGATCTAACACATCCGGTATTAACGAAAGTCTAAGCGTCCACTTTCTCTTGTTACACTCCTTTTCTGAAATTAAATCCTTTCCTGGATTACTCACTAACCATTTATATGTTTCACTCTGACTTGACTCTGAGACTCTAAACTCCTTCTTCTTCTATCTGCTCATCCCAATTAATCTCTCTAAATTCACTCGTCATTAGATCTTAATTATTTCATTATGCACAGTGCAATCACATGCATTATAAATATGATATGGCTTATATATATTACTTATGTAATTTATTATTATATGTATTATAATCAAGGTATCCAAAACACCTCCTGTTATTTATATTTCTCTAGGTTGTCTCAAATAGGTATTACGGTTATTTATTATTTAAGCAGTATATTCTATGCATACGCACATAAGACCGGTCACACAAAAAATCATGTACACGTATTTTTTAAAGACTCATTACACACAAAAGACACGCAGCACAAGCGCTTTTTTTGTATTTTTTCAGACGTTAAAAAAATCGAGTACTCAACAACAGATTTCTCACATAAAACACTTATCACAAAATCTGGGCCCAAAAAACTTGTACCACCTGTAGGAATTTTATAAGCGCTCACTTTCTTTTCCTAGCGATACCTCACACACTAGTGGGTTCTTCGCTCTAGGATTCAAGATCGCAGCACAACCACCTACAGGACTTTTTCTTACACCTGTCCAGCTTCGCGTCTTAGAAACACCTCACAGCGCAGTGAGTTCTATACTTAGCGGCTTGACACAGGACTTTTTCCACCTGCCACGTCTGGGGATTTGCTTATGTCCTCTACCTAGTGCTATTTGCAGGATTTTTCTTCTTTTCACTCAACACCTGGCTGCACTCGCGTCTCAGAACGGTGAATCACCTATTGTTCTGTGCCTAACGGCGGACTCAGGAATTTTCACCTGCCACGTCTGGAGCCGCAGCTCCTACTTAATGTATTGCAGGAATTTTTCGTGGGTCCAGCCCCACTCGTTGGCAAGTTTCCTCGTCAGGCTTTGAACCAACACAGTGGCGTTACCTCACTTATCACACAAAATATAAAATAATAAAGAAAATACACAACAAACAAAAATCTTAGAACAAAAAATAAACTTATGGAGATCTCCTAATACTTTGTTACTTTATCCAGTCTTTCACTTATTAATACATAGATTAATTGATAAATATAAATATATCAATATTGGCAACATCAGAATTAATGTGTTCAATATACCTCAGGAGTTATTCCCTCCAGCCGGAAACACGCACACTAACAGACCATGAACTTTTAATGCAGAAATTTGATCAAACAGGTTTTCTGCTTACCTTTTATGCCGGCACACAAGTTGATGGTCTGTCAGCCCACGCTGATCCCAGATCCCCGGAGGGGCCCTCCGTAACGGCAATCACATCGGGGTCACCAATAAATGTGGGAGATTTTTTGTCTTCCACCTATTGATGTTGCCTCAGTACAAGTTATTAAACATAAACTTAAATTTAGTAAAAAGAAGCAAAGAAAGACTTCTCACTCAGTGCAGATCTGGATGAAGTAGACAAGATTTATTGCAGCAATAAACCCAAGTGAGCCAGCTTAGCAATGCTTAGATTAGAAGTCTAAGCACTACCAAAGACAGACTAAATTCTACAGAAATAATCATGCCCTTTTATACAGTTTTATCGAGGGGAAGTCCCCATCCTTATCACCCCCACCTTCGTTAGTTCTCCTCATTCCTGGAAGATGTCCACCTAATTCCTGGAAGATGTTCCCATTATAATCCAACTTGTTCTTATAAATTCTCCTATTATAATCATTGTTTTTATATCTTATTTTAATACGTCATATACCTCGTCATCTGACTCATTTTATTACGTCATATACCTCGTCATCTGACTCCGCCTTATGCTCATATTAGTTCCCATTATGTTTTAATTCCCTTATTAATTGTTTTCCATTATCTTTACATTTTCCTTTCTTCAGTTTTTTAAAATAGTGGGGCGTTACCTATTTTTACTATACCTTGCGTGGTTTTCCGGTTTGTTCTTCATTTCTCAAGAGACCAACCATGGGTAAGCATCTCCCTCGTATTGCTTCTTTACTTTTTTCCTCATTTTCCCTCTTTTGGTGTCTGACACATTCTTACCTTTATATTTACAGCTAATCGCAACTGCTCTAACACTAGCTACATCCCTCTGGATGACTCCGACAGTCAGGGCAGTCCGGATTATGCTCCTTCTGAGGACTACAACCCTACTGAGCCTGTTATGGACCGGGCCTCTGTGAGTTCTGTTCAAGAAGAACCGGAGTCCTCTGGATCCTTGATGCAATATCTACAGGAGAAAGGCCTCACTTATTTTAGGAAGGGTGACTCCAAGCTTGGTCCTTCTAAAAGACTGCGTTTGGAGGCCGATAGTCCTCCTCAATCTTTTAGGCCCATAAGGCCGGAGTCCAGCACTCCAGCGCCATCCATCCAAAGGCCTGACTATTATGTATCCGTTGGCACTCAGACCGATTTTAAGGTGTCTGTTGGTACCCAAACGGATTTTCCTCCCGTGCCTATGCCACTTTTGAATCGTGGTCATTCTACTTTTATTCCTCTGACTGATCTCCCTATTGGAGTTGTGCTGGCTCATAGAAGGTTTGATGTGTAATTCTTTTCTTTTACTGTTAATGTTACAGGCCCCTTATGTTATTCTTTACTTTTATTTTGGGCCATATATTTTGTATTCTACTATATGCTTTTATAAACTATGTTTAATGTACTTTTATTTCTTATGTTTTTTCTTTATTAAACACAATGCGCATACCAGCGTCTGTGTGCCTCTTTCTTATCTCTGTGTCATTCCTGACTCCACTGCACACCGGTATCTGCACATCTTTAGCTACGTGATTTATAGTCTAATGAGCACGTATTCCTTGCTAGGTGCTTTCCCCGAACGTATTCCTTGCTAGGTGCTTTCCCCGTACGTTTGTTGACAATTATAATATATGTTTTTTAATTAAATGCGTTCCTTCGTGCACCTGTTTTTCTGTGTCTTTAGATTCGCCTGGTATACTGAGTATCTCTATCTCCTTACTGTGGCCCCCTGTGCCTGCTCTCCTTATCTCTTTCGTTTTTCCTGGTATCTTGTGCATGGGTCCTTCCCTGCTTAATTTTTATCCTTTGTTATTCAATATAATATTGTTAAGGTTAATATTATGTTGATTAATATTGTCATATTGTTACATTACAAATATATTTTACTAAAATATGCTTACACACATTCCATATCTTGCACACTCATACATACCTTTATCTAATAAAAAGGGTTTGTAAATGCTGATTATACCTTTTAAGTTATGCAAAATAATCAAACATACACATAGGACTAAAACAGTATTAAGTATATGCGGAATAATCTCGCCAGGTGGAGCTTTGACTGCTTCAGTTAACTGCAGTGTCCAGGCAGTTTACACAGCACGTCTATATACTATACAGGCGTTGTCAATATAGTTTCAATAATAGATGATATGGTAAAAAAATCAAATAAAACTGATTAATAAAACAGAATTTTTAAAATCACTCAATACACAACCCATGATGCTTATGCTATTTAAAATTAATTAATTTCTTAATAAATAAAATTAGTTATTGCAATATTTTCCAAGACATCCTTAATAATCCTTAAAGACACAACAACGTCTGTAATTTATCTATACCAATAGCTGTAGATACGGAATATAAATGCAGGCTATGTATTTTACATTATGGTGTATCTTTTTTTTATCTAGTTCCGTTTAATACACTGATAGATAATATTTTGCTGCAAAGTAAAGCTCAAAATGTAACTTCTGCTTGGGTTTGTTTTCATAATATTTTTTATTATGTTTTTTTTCGCTGATAGTCAAAAATTGGCATAACAAATTGATTAATGGCACATAATATCTGGAACAAATATCTGCCCATACGGATGTTACATGGCCACGAGATGTTTTTAATGATAAGAGCTTTTACCCAGGGCATGAGAAGGGTTAAACGAAATAAGAGTGTGTGAGAATGCTTATGGTATGCACGGGAAGACCTTTCCGTTTGGAGGAGGTGTGGGATTATTAATTAGGAAACTTGAAAGGAAACAAAAGAAAACTGATAACACAAAATAAACAAAGCTCTGACATCTATGAAGAACGGACGGGGCTCTGGAATCAAAAATAAAACTTTTGATCCTCTCTGGGCTTATGCCCTTACCGAGGAGCTATAAGAGAGAGTTATGTATTTATTTGTGCTGTGGTAGCAGCCTGCGGATCTGCCCCTGTTACAAAAGATCAGTATTTCTTTTGTCATTAATCCCTGCATAATGTTCCACCATCAAAGATCTGGCATTAATCACTTATCACAACTGTGAATAGATGCGGCAGCAGAGACTAAATCCCCATAAACATTAACACTTGAGAACAATATTAAAACAACTAAGAAGTTCCAGAGGTTTAGCGCCTTTTATCGCAGGACAGGTATCACCTACAGTATACTACTGTGTTTTTCACTGCTTATATTTTTTGCCCTAGTCTCATTTCGTTTTACACGATTTCATGTGCTATTTGTGTGTGCATGTGTGTGTGTGTGTGAGAGAGAGAGAGAGAGAGAGAGAGAGAGAGAGAACACAGTTGTGTTCATAGGTTTAATCAGCTATTTGCAAGATGCACTTGCAATGGTTAAAGTGCCACAGGTGTGTGCTCCTGCATTCGTCAGGTTCGCCTGAGCTGGCTTTAACACAAACGCATTTGCGCGCCGACAGGTTGAAAGAACCCAACTTGATTAATGGTGCATAATATCTGGAACAAATATCAAATATCTGCCCATACGGATCAGTATTTCTTTAGTCATTTAATCATGCATAATGCTCCCCCATTAAAAATCTGATAGGGCATTAATCACTTATCACAACTGTGAATAGATGCGGCAGCAAAGACAGATTACATCCCCATAACCACTCACACTTGAAAACAATTCTAAAACAACTAAAAAGTTCCAGAGGTTTAGCGCCTGTTATCGCAGGACATGGATAGTTTACCTAGAGTAATCTACTGTATTTTTACTGCTTATATTTTTGCCCTAGTTTCATTTGGTTTTACGCGATTTCATGTGCTGTGTGCTTATATTGTCTTGGATTACTACTACTACCACTACTATTAATAATAATAATTTTTGTTATGCAAAAAAGAGAGAGAGAGAGAGAGAGCTCATGCGCGCGTAAGAGAGCTTAAAGTATATTGTAATTTGTCCAAGGTTGCTAAAGCCTGGCCTATACTATTAATAAAAATTATTTCAATTAAACCTATTTGTCTCAATCACAAATTAAGCCAACGCTGTAAACAGATGACACAACAAATTATAAATTTTCATATATACCTTTTTACAAATTATACATATATATATTCAAATATAACATTTGAAAATATATATATACAAAAAAATAATAAATGAGAACAATCACCAATTGTTGCTAAAGCTAGCCAGTGGCTGTTCAGGATCTTTGTTAATACAGAGTACTGCAATATTTCCTGGTTTGTTCTATTGTAAATATTGCTTATTAAAGATGCACTGTTTTATGGGACATGGCAGTTTTGTAATGTTAAGCAAAATAAATACTGTCTACGGCGAATTTACTGTAAACATGTCAAAGTCACAGGTTTGTGCTCCTGCATTCGTCAGGTTTGCCTGAGCTGGCTTTAACACAAACACATTTGTGCAGGTCGAAAAAAACCTGCAAACACAGCATTTAGCAGTAACAGTCAGTAGTGGGGGGAGTCAGTACATTCTCCATTGAGGTTTCTCACCTTACAGATCTGGCCATTAAGAACGCACGTTTCAAGAAAAGGGATCTCGCACGTTTCCGCGGCAGCTCGCAGGAGCTGTGAAAATTGAAACAGAAGCCGAAAATGTGTTCTCTCTCTTATGCCATTGACAGCAAGCTACAGAGCTCATGAACGTATTTAAATATTGATATGTATTTATTTTTCATTTTCTTCTCTCCTGCAATGATCATACTTCTTTGACTGCGCTTTCTCCATTCAGTATTATTATCATTAGTAGCAGTAGTGAAAACTACCGCTGATTAACTATCTCTGCAGTGGTTAAAACAGCGGATTAATTTCATTTGGGGTATTTCTAACAGGCAATCTACTAAATAATAATAAATAGATAAAATAACCAAGCACTTTAACATTTAACCCAGCAGTTTTTAGAGTGTAACATAAAAAAATATTCCATTCATAAAATCATAGGTTGTGTATAGAGTGATTAAAAACAATACAACAAAGCTTATGGTAAATAAATTCTCAGACTCTACATGAAGTATAGACATGATTTTGTTTTAATCTACTCGCTGACAACGTGACAGCGCGCTCCGAAGTGAACACCCGCGGATCCTTACTGTAATCCCTCTTCTCACCTTTCATTCACAATAGGTGTGATGTTAATGATTCATGATAAGTGTGAATTTATCAAACCGGTTTCACTGATGGGGGAATTGGCAGAATTGAGGAGTTTAAAACAAATTAACAAGACCGAGCAGACGTCTCTGCCTAAAATGTATTCCGCCAGCAAAACATAAACATAAATAGAAACAAATAAAATGTTTAATTGTATCAATTAAATCAGACTTCCTAGTTGGAGTTGATACTTTGAGTGTAATTAATAAATTTACTGAATATTTTCAGATTTTGTAAAATAACGAAAACCATTTCCTTCCTGGACCGTTTGTCTCCATTACAATGAACTGAAGCTCAGCACGTCTACTTTCCTTGTTTTTATCTGTAATGTTTAAGTGAAATACATTTGTAGCTCTCTTCACGACGACACACACGTTGAGTTTCAAAATACGGGCGTTTATTAACAATTCTTCGACTTTCACAATCTTGTGCTTTAATGCCTTGCCTTACGCCGTGAAAACTACAAAATAAATATACATACAAAGACAAATTGACAAATATTCAACATAACGGACAAAAGTTGCAAAGAAATATTCAACACACTTTCCAAGTATTTACAAACAAAGAAAAAAATACCTCGTTGGCCGCCAGTCATGAAAAGAGATTCTTTGCTAAGTTCTTCGGCTCTTTCTCTTAACTGCTTACTGCTCTTCCAACTTTCAAAACTTCTAGAACTTTCCGAAACGTATCTTTCGAAAGAAAAAAAAAGGTGCTCTTTGTTTTTGAGTCCGTGCGGCAACCAAACTCCGCATAACAGGTTCCGCTTTACTTACGATATGCGCACAAATTCTCGTATAAAAATAAATTACAATTAAATATAATATAAACTAAATACAAATGAACACAAAATATACACAGCATTTACACTCCCACCAAAATCACCCATTTACTGTTAATGTGGGATTTTCCTCTAAGGCTGTGAAAAGAAGCAATATATGCATGAACTTAATGATCATGTACTTGTGATGTCTGCTTCAATTAAGGTAACTACCTTGTGAATTGGTCTTTCGATGTAAGCTAATCTAGTGTGTGTTTTACCCTTATCACATGTAGTGTTACTGACCACTAGCTTTAACTTTCTCACCATACCATCTGCACTTGGGGTAACCTCTATAACCCTAGCAAGCTTCCACTCGTTTCGAGGCGCATTGTTATCTTGTAGTATCACAATGTCGTCCACTTGTGCGTTTCGTGAGGGTTTTTGCCATTTCTGTCGTTGTTGAAGATTCAACAAATATTCCAGTTTCCATCTCTGCCAAAATTCATTGGCTAGAAACTGTACTCTTCTCCACCTTTTGCGTAAATACAGGTCCTCTTTGCAGAACTGTCCAGGCGGAGGCAGTATGATGGAAGATTTCATGGTCAGTATGTGGTTGGGAGTTAGAGGTTCTGGTGCAGTTGGATCCTGAAGGTATTCAACACTTAGCGGTCTACTGTTGATTATAGCCATTGTCTCATAAAGAAACGTCCTAAGCGATGTGGTGTCTAACCTGCTTGCAGACTTGTCTAGCATCGCTGTAAGAATGTTGCAGATGGTTCGAATTTGGCGTTCCCAAACTCCACCCATGTGACTTGAAGATGGGACATTCATTACAAACTCACATCCAATGGCTCTCTGGCGTTCCAAATCCATTCCCTTTAACAATTCAGATAACTCTCTGACGGCTCCTGTAAAATTTGTACCTCGGTCACACCTCAGCTGGCGTACAGGTCCTCTGATAGCTACAAACGTGCGTAGTGCATTCATGAAAGCATCTGTTGTCATATCATCTAGGGTCTCAATATGGACTGCTCTGGAACACAAGCAAGTAAACACCAACCCATATCGCTTTAGTTCCCTTCTACCTTCTTTCACGATAAAAGGACCAAAACAGTCTAGGCCACTGTAAGTAAAGGGAGGAGATGTCTCAGTTCTTTCCTTTGGCAGGTCTGCCATTTGTTGAACTTCTGTAGTTCTTCTGTATCTCCTACACTTTACACACTTGTAAATGTGTGATGAAACCAATTTCCCACATCCCAAGATCCATATTCCATTAGCACGTAGATTGTTCATTGTCATGCCTCTTCCTTGGTGATGAACGCGTTCATGGTGATGCTTAATAAGTAAGGATGACACATGAGATGCCTTTGGAAGCACTGCAGGATGTTTTATGTTATAATGCAGGGAAGATTGGGAGAGTCGCCCTCCCACCCTAAGAACATTGTCTTTATCCAAGAAGACATTTAACTTATGTAGCCTGTTACACTTAGATAGGCCGCTCACGTCATGAAGCTTAATTTTCTGTATGTCTTCTGAAAAGTGTTCTGCCTGCACCAGTTTAATGATGAATACTTCTGCTTCCTTTCTCTCTTCCAGATTAGTTGTGTCATTCGTCCTTGGCTGAATTCCCTTGAACATTCTAGCATGTTTTTTGAGTCTAGCAACAGCTCTTACAGCTCTTGTCCAGTCAGAAAACTTCATAAAGCGCTTCACCAGTGAATCTACTTTCTTGGTTTTAACTGCCTGAACACAGACTTTGCGTAATTCTGGGTCTGTAGGTTCTAGTACTCCAACCATTCGCTCTTCAAACTCATGTGGAAGACTCCTCTGCCAGAGAAAACTGGGTCCCTTTAACCAGTTAGACTCCTTCAGCTGAACTGCATTTAACCCTCTTGAGGCGTAGTCTGCTGGATTGTCTTCAGAAATAACATATCGCCATTGCTCTGGGTTCGTGCTGGATCTAATTCGCTGGATTCGGTTGGCTACGAAAGTGTGAAACCGTTTAGCATCATTGTTCACATAGCCAAGAACGACCTTTGAGTCTGTCCAGTAATACTCCTCCATATTCTCGACCTCAAGTTCATCTCTAATTACATCAGTAATGCGAACCGCCGTTACTGCTGCTGATAGCTCTAACCTGGGAATTGTCATCACCTTGGTAGGGGCTATTCTTGCCTTCCCCATGACAAGCGAACAACTGACTCGACCTATCTCACTTACTGCTCGAAGGTATGTACATGCTCCATATCCACTGAGACTTGCATCTGAAAAGGTGTGTAACTCACACAACATGACTTTGCCGAATGTTGGTGGTATGTAGCATCTGGAGATGTGTAGTGTAGCTAATTGAGACAAGTCTCTGAGCCATGACTCCCATTGAGGTAGGATATGGTCTGGTAGTGCTTCATCCCAGCTAATCTTGTCTTTGCAGAGGTCTTGAAGAATCTGCTTACCTATCAATATGAAGGGTGCTACAAATCCTAATGGATCGTAAACAGAAGCAACAGTTGAGAGTACTCCTCTCCTTGTTAGTGGATTTTCCTTTACAATAACCCTAAATTGGAACTCGTCTCTCTCAATACACCACTGAACTCCAAGTGCACGTTCGATATGCAGTTCTCCTAGAGTCATGTCTGGATTTTTGGTTTGAGCACGTTCTTCGGGTGGTATGGAAGCAATGACGTCTGCATCATTAGACACAAACTTATGGAGTCGAAGTTTTCCTGTTCTGCACAGCGCTCGAGACTCTTCAACTAGTCGTATGGCTTCAGCTGATGACTGTACACTTGTCAAACCATCGTCAACGTAAAAACTTCTCTGGATGAACTTTATGGATTCCTTGCTGAAATTACCATCTCCCTGTGAAGCTAGGTACTTAAGTCCAAAGTTTGCACAGCCAGGAGATGATGCTGCACCAAACAAGTGCACTTTCATCCGATATGAAGATGGCTTAGAATCAAGATTGCCTTTGTCCCACCAAAGAAATCTAAGGTAGTCTTGATGTTCCTTCACCACATGGAACTGATGAAACATCCTTTCCACGTCACACATTATGGCCACTGAGCCCTTTCTAAACCGACAGAGGACCCCTACTAATGTATTGGTCAGATCTGGACCGGTCAAGAGATGGTCATTAAGTGCAGTGTCCTGAAAGCGCGCAGAACAGTCAAAAACCACACGGATCTTCCCAGGCTTGCGTGGATGATAGACTCCGTGGTGTGGGATATACCATGCTGGTTTAATGTCCAATTCTGGCTCTGGTACTTTCTCTGCATCTCCTCTAGTTATGATGTCATTCATAAACTCTACATAATCCTTGTAGTATTGCTGATTCTTTCTCAGACGCCGCTCTAGAGAGGTTAGTCTGTGACACGCATATTGCTTGTTGTCAGGAAGACATGGCTTTTCCATCTTAAATGGCAGTGGGAGCTCATAATGCCCATCCTCTTTCTGCCTTATACCTTTCTTTAACTTGGACAGGAAAAGAAGATCATCTTGAGAAACAGGGTTATTATCTGTGGCTCTTTCTGTGAAATCAGATTCAAGTGCCTTTATAATTTCCTTGGTGCTGACTTCCTTGATTTGATTTCTGCACACAAAGTGCACTTCATTCTTTAGTTCAGATGACTGCACAGGTGGCTCAACTTGGCATACCATAATTCTGTGGCTGTTTCCAATGATGTCACCATAATCATTCAATGAATGCGAACAACCAACAATGCTCCAACCAAGATCTGTTTTCTGTGCATATGGCTGGTTTCTTTCACCAGGTAGAATTTCTCTAGGAAGAAGAGCTTGCTGACAGTTGTATCCTATCAGAAGGCCCACTTCACAATCCAATGGTGGTGGGATCTCATGTGCTAGATGTTCTAGGTGAGGCCACCTCACCGCTGTCTCTGAAGTAGGGATGTGAAGCTTGTTCACTGGAATGAATTCTTGTGTAAAGACTGGTGGCAACAGAATCCTTTTCTCCAATTGGTATCCTCTCACCTGAAGGTTTGTCAATTTCTGACAAGGTATGATAGTTGATTTTGCAGACATTGTGGACAGACACAAACTAGCTTTCTCTTTGTGCGTGTTAAGGTCCTGTGCCACTTCATTTAGAATAAAGTTAGTGTCACTCTGTGTATCTAACAGTGCATAAACGAGAATTTCCTGGTCTGGCTCATTTGTTGAAGAGACCCAAACAGGTACGATCGAAGAGGTTTGTGAACTTTGACTTTCTTGCATAACCCTATTCACAGTTACGGTTGCAGCTATTTCTCTTATGTTTGCCTTCTCCTGGGATGCTTCTTCTCCTTTAGGAGGTGCTGATTTTTGTCGCTCTTTGAACCTATCATCATGCAAACATGTCGGGTGTCTCTTCTGACATTTTTCACATACGTTCCTGTCATTACATCGCCTTGAATGATGACCAGTTTTCAGGCATCCAAAACATAGCTTCTCTGTTTGCACAAACTTTACACGATCTTGCACTGTCTCTTGACAGAATTTTCTACACTTGGTGAGAATGTGCCCTGTCCTTTTACAAAAAATGCATGAGGGGTTGTCATTATGTGTTATGGTTGTGGACAGAGTCTTTGCTTGGATAAAATGGTTTCTTGGATGTCTTACTTTCTCAGTATCTACGCTCTTTAATGCTTGCACTGAAGATATTGGATCACATGCAAGATCTGCTTCCCGTGATAAGAAGTCTACCAGCTCCTTAAAAGGTGGGTACAAGCCACTGGTTTGTCTTGAATCCATAACCTTACGGTTCCAACTGGAAACTAACCAATCTGGTAGTTTCAGCAGAATCCTTTGGCTCTCAGTGCAATCATTGAGAATGTCCAATGTCTTGATGTGTGCCATTGCGGCTTCACAACTCTGGAGAAAATCAGAAAATTCTCTCAGTCCACCACCATCATTAGAACCTATTTTTGGCCATCCGTGAAGCCTGTCTCTGAAGGACTTCCCAATAACAAATGGGTCTCCAAAGCGCTTTTCAAGTAGCTGCCAAGCTAAGTCATATGCGTTTTCTGTACCAAGTAGGAAAAATCCTTCTACGGCTTTCTTTGCCGCACCACCCAAGTACTTCTTAAGATAGTATAGCCTTTCATTCTTTGGAATATTTTTCTTGTCAATCAATGTGTGGAAAGACACTTGCCAGTCCTTAAACTTCAATGGATCGCCACTAAACACAGCAGGCTCTGGTGTAGGGAGGCGATTAGCACTTATAGCTTCTACTAGTACATTAATGAAATTAGTGTCTTGTGGGAGAGGGGTCTGTGGAGCTTGACTTCTAACTGGTAAACTTTGGTGTATGAATTGAGAGTATGGAGCATGGAGGGCCGTGTCTATGACTGCTGGAGCTTGAGTTCGGAATATAGGCTCTGCATTTCTGAAAGATTGGTGATCTCCAAGTCCGACATTCACTGAAGCATCTATTACTTCAGAACCTTGCTCTGCTTGATCATAAACCTTTAATCGAGCTTTTGCAGCATTCAACCTTTTAACCTCTTCTAAGCGCTCAAGCTTTCTGCGTTTGTCGTACATTGCTTGCAGTCTAGCTTGCCTTGCAGATTCAAACTGGGCCAGCTGTTGTTTGTCTTCAGTCTCTAGCTTTTGAAGCTCTGCCTCTTCTCTTTCCTGCTCAGTTAACACGGCTAGAACCTCCTGAGCTGCGGCTGCCTCAGCTTCAGCCTCAACCCTCCTAGCAGAGCTGGCACTTGAGCAGAGAGAGAGACATTTGAACTGTGACTGTGGGTTTAATAGAGAACCAGTTGATTCCAAGATTGATCCAGTTTCAGGCCAAGGCTCCTCCTCCTTGCCCCTTAAAAGGCCAGCAAGATGCTGTCCTGCTTTATGGACAATAAAGCCTGTAAGTGACACGCATCCGTCCACTTTGCGTCGCATGCCAGGATCAGGTGTGTGCACTCGTCTCAGATCTCCATAAATAGCCTTTACAGTAGTGCATGTGCTTTCAATATTCTTAATCAGCTCATTTAGATCCTCTGTAGAGGCGTCCTCTGACAGCACTTCCTTGCTTATCCTTGCATGATGCCTCCACCTTTCATAGGCAATTCTGTAGCGGCGTTGCAAATTCTTCAGTGTTTCTTCTTGAAAGTCTTTCCCCTTTTCAGTTAGAGTTCGGCTCCTTCCACTTTTCCGTAACTCTATTTGGGTTTCTGCAGGCACACTATCTGTAACTTCAGGTTGTGCAGCTGAACTGTCAGGTTGTTGGCGGATACCAGTGTCAGACATATTGCAACTTGAGTGTATACTGAGCTTAAATGATAATGTTCCTATTACGCTTTGCACACATGTAACTAATTATCAATGGTAACCCTGGATACCAAGTTTAGGTACAGCATACAGATGTAAAATATAGAAACAACATAAATTATCAAACTCTAATCACACCTAAAAATATCTTAAGTGCATCAAGAGTGACTAGTGACTTAACTAGACAAAACACAACACTTAAATCAGGTATCTTTCATATATAAAACCTAATCAGTTAGCAATGTTACCATTTAGCTTCACTTTGACTTTTAACTTACAAAGTAAGGCTGAACAAGTCACAGATTAAATGAAAGTCAGACTTTAAAGCAATTCCCGAATTAACCCACTTCTCACACCACCTTAACTTGACTGTTGTGGTAGAGTTCTTCCTGGAATTAACTCAAAACATCGCACCTTTAACACAGTCCTACTTTCAATGCTTGCTATTTAAGCTTCAGCAGTGCTTTATGGGCTTATCTGATGATCTGTGAGGCGCGTGTTGATCGCAGCTTTGTCTTCATCCTTCTCCCCCGTGTAGAGCAGTCGAGTTTTCACTGTAGCTCTCTTCACGACGACACACACGTTGAGTTTCAAAATACGGGCGTTTATTAACAATTCTTCGACTTTCACAATCTTGTGCTTTAATGCCTTGCCTTACGCCGTGAAAACTACAAAATAAATATACATACAAAGACAAATTGACAAATATTCAACATAACGGACAAAAGTTGCAAAGAAATATTCAACACACTTTCCAAGTATTTACAAACAAAGAAAAAAATACCTCGTTGGCCGCCAGTCATGAAAAGAGATTCTTTGCTAAGTTCTTCGGCTCTTTCTCTTAACTGCTTACTGCTCTTCCAACTTTCAAAACTTCTAGAACTTTCCGAAACGTATCTTTCGAAAGAAAAAAAAAGGTGCTCTTTGTTTTTGAGTCCGTGCGGCAACCAAACTCCGCATAACAGGTTCCGCTTTACTTACGATATGCGCACAAATTCTCGTATAAAAATAAATTACAATTAAATATAATATAAACTAAATACAAATGAACACAAAATATACACAGCATTTACAACATTTATGCTTAAATATTCCTTATTATTTATGTTTGATCTGCATTATTGGAAGAGGCGATGACTTTCTGGGGGAATATGTCTGCGAAAGTACGAGCTGCGGGTTCATGCACACCGATGAACAGCTTTATTTCAGTCATAAATTCACAATTACATTCCAGTTATGCTTTCCAGCCATGGTTAAATAATGGATTAAATAATTATTCAATGCTGGACACGAACAGCAAAAAAACATGATTATTATATTTATAAAAAAGGCAGAAGCACTTCATTTTCATATTTGTTAAAATCACATGATTGCAACTCAGCGCAGCTAAATTGTTGGCTTGTGTTAAGGTGTTCTTGAGAACAAAGCGCCATCTAGTGGTGGCACCTGGTAAATAAATAAATAGAGCTTGAATGGGCGTGTTTACTGTGAAATTTTGACACACCTTCCTGGCAGGAGAGGGAGGGGGGGAGCACGGGGTCCATATAGAAGCCGCACAGGATCCGCATGTCATTCACATGGCCATTCACATGGCTATTTCGTGTGGCTCCTACTGTATATAAGTTTTGTCCTACTGGCACACGTTAAAGATTGTCTGATGTAATCTCTCTGTGGTATGCCTATTTGATCCCGTGTCCTGGGGTCAATGAGAGTGTCAAAGTGTGACTTGGTGGTTCCCCTCCCCAACTCGGGGTGAAGCTGTAAAACTGTCTGCTTTGTTTACCAGATCGCTGATTCACACAGTTGTGTTTGGGTTTAATTTGAGGCATCTGGTCTCAGCGTGGCTCCAGGCACAGCGGAACTTCCTGTCCCATGCCTGGTTAAGTTTCCTGCAGCTTCTTTCACCGACTTTGCTTTATGTTCCTGGATGAAATAAGGTTATCAGGATGGCCACTCTGGGGGCCTTTTCATCCCTACACCATAGAAGACTGAACTCCTTATCCGCATCCGAGAGGGGACACACACCACAAAGATTGAGAATCATGGGAGATTTCATCCTGTGGGACAGTCCGTTGGGGAAAACTGTTGCTGGGACACACGCAGATCTAAGTCAAGTGATCATACTTCCAAACCAGATAAAGCAAGAAGAAAATAAGGCTTTGGGTACAGGGTTCACTTTGTAGGCACTTGGTAAAAGAGTACAAGCTCTACATCATGACTTTCTTTAACTTAGGAAAAAGAAAATAAGAACAGGCCAGAACCTTCTTGAAGGCGAAGTGAAACTGAAAACTCTTAACCACTTGACCTGGAGACAGCTGCTATGCCAAGTTGCTGGGCTCTTATAACCCAATTGGTCTCATAACACCTGCCAAACAAAACAGTGCAAGTCTTGTCAGGAAGCCATTCCAAGATGCAAGAAATAGGAACTTATTTAACAAACATGGGACAGGCCACTTTTGGAAAATCTCAGAAATTAAGCCATCATACTCTTCGAGGAGTATGTGCAGCTCAGTAAACTTAAGTTTTACAGAAGTCTACTTTAAGAAGCATAGGTGAATAGAAGTTGAGCATTGGTTCCACTTGGTAGAGTCAGACAGTGCTGGGGGCCATTCAATGTGATTGTTATGGGTTCCAGACATTCTTTGGAAACAGAGTCGGGGAAATCCAAAAGACTGGGCCAGGAAGTGACTGGCAGTCGATCCCAGGGGACTTATCGCAGACTTCATCACAAGGGGCGGGGCACTCCTAAGGATCTTGATGACGATTCTGTATGGCAGAATGGACCGCAGTTCTTTAGGTATCCAGTAGGAGACTGGCCAAGAAAGTAGTAGACAGCTGCATAATTTTAAGAAAAGCAAGGGCAAATAGGGGTCCTTCATAGAGATGTTAGATGATTAGTTGCCCCGATTCCTACAGAAGAACAGGCAGAAGGAAAATAAAGTGTGAACTACTGTATTTGGGTTCAAGAACCAGTAGTTCGAGTGTGAGGTGTGAAGCCAAAATAAGTGGAATGGCAAGCACTGAAGTAATTCAATGAGGAACAACTGTAACTGTAAAACATCAAAGTATGCCACACCTCATAGTCACTAGTTGGTCAAACGTACACGCTCAATGTACGAGCACCTTCTGTGACAGAGAATCGCTACCTCACAGTCTCTACCCTAGGTAAATATGAGGTAGCAGTATAAGTTCAGTGTATAAAATACTGCATGTAAGTCAAGAGACTGCAGTCAGTAACTTGACACAGGAAAGCACATTGGCTGCCAGTCATCTCATTAACATGCTCAAAAACTCATGAAAATTGGCAGACAGGTTGGAATCTGCTGCCATTAGAATGCCTGAGAGTCGTATGACACGAGATTCTGCTGCATAGCTCATACACACTTGCACATATGCATGTAAAACCCGGTAAACATTTAGGGCTCAATGAGCTGAACAATTTTCGCACTGCATGTCATGGGCTCAACTCAATAGGAAGTCAGTTATTTTGGATGGTTCGCAAAATGCACTCGATTGATTCTGATATATTCCTCCTAGGGAATTTATACAATTGCCACCAAACCAGGTCTATGTGATATAAAGACACTGAGGATGCAAAATTGTAGGAGGGATTTTTGATATCTCAACTGGGTCAGCCATTACAATGCCTTAAACTTACGCTGAAAAGTGGTTAATAACTTTGTGTGACATATTGAGTGACATACTGAGTGATACGTTCAGTGACATTACATTGAGTAACATCATAGTGTGATGCTTTTTTTCAGCATCTGATTTTCAAGGGACAAGTTGCTGTTTAATATTACACCCTGGTCTTTTGCTGTCGAGCTGATAGCAATGGTACACCCTTATAAGTGCAAGCTCAAGTGTGAGAGCATTTGTGTACTGGTTTTTGGACCAATAAGTAATATTTCTGTATTGTCTGAATTTAGTAATAGAAAATTGTCAGTCATTCAATTATATTATCAATTATCAGTCATTATATAGCTTGGACACACTCAGTTAATCTAAACAACTTGGATATAATTCATATTGGGGCTCGATGAGATGTATAATGGGTATCCTCATCGTAGGAGTGAAAACATGATGTTACCCAAGGGAAGCATGTATATGGAGAACAACAGAGGTCCTAAAACTGACCCTTGTGGGACCCCATATTTTACAGGCATTACACATGAATGCCAGTAAAATCAGTAAATCTGAATGGACAGTTTTCAGTTTTAGATTTACAAAATGGTATCGATCGAACAGGTAAGATCTAAAACATTTTAATGCTGTCCCTGAATACCTATTGTATGTGATTTTGTAAGCAATCTATAAGTATATTATGATCTATAGTGTAGAATGCAACACTAAGATCAAGTAAGATAAGTATTGCGATGCAGCCTTGAAGCTAAAAACAAGTCATTTGCTATTTGAACTAGTTCATTCTTTGTACTATGGTGGGGCCTGAAACTCTTCAAAGATATTGTTTTCCTGTAAGAATGTGCACATTTGAGCTGCCACCACCTTTCCTAATATTTTTTATATAAACGGAAGTTTTTTAATTGGTCTGTAATTTATTATTTCATTACAGTCTATGATAGTTTTTTAAAGAAGAGGCTTAATAAATGCCAACTTGAAAGATTTATGCAATTTATGCAATTATAAAAACTTCTGTTGCTCTCTTGAGGGTGTGAGCATGACTATTGAACCATGGTGCAGGTGTTTTTTCTCTTACCCTTCAGTGGCGACTGGCCAATACGGGGTGCAGGGGCGCTGCCCCCCCCTTAAAGTTCGGCAGAGAAAAATGTGCCTTTAACATGTAATTATTTAACATAATAATTATTTATTTTAATAATTAAATAAAGTAATTTAGTCACAATATTCCGCTGTATTTCTTAATATTTCTGTATATAATTTATTTGCAATTTTAAAAAATTTATTTTATATTTTATACTAGTAGTAATGATGAATGGCTATTTACAGGCGAGTATTAAAAGTTTCATTTTTATTTTGTTTACGACCCCCAAAGATTTTTTTGCACGAGCCGCCACTGTTACCCTTTTTAATCTAAGGGGGTAATAGTGTCTAGTTTGCTTGTAAAAATAGTGCCTATTAGTCACTTCGTCTAGATCATCTACATTTAGGGTTCTAGTAAGAAGTTGAGACAGAGGTGACTGATTACTTGTGAATCTACGGAGCCCCTAAAAAGACATGGATAAGGGGGAAAAATCGTTAAAGGGAAGAAAAAAAATTGGGGGGAGAAAACAAAAAACAGGATATGAGACGCGAGGGGAAAAAACTGGAGAAGAAAAAAAGGGAAATAGGAGGAAAAGAAAGACCACGTGACTCATACTTCCAGCGTCAAAATAAGGAAAGGGCAAGCCTGAGTACAAACTGAATGTCTTTATATTTTAGGCCAAGCTGAAAGTATAACTCAGCTACTTAGAATTCTCTCCATGGCTGTTTAACAACGCAGGTGTAACTCTAATCTGAGTATTATCCCCATTACCACCCACCCAGAGCAAGATATGGCAGGGATTTATTATGTATGTCAGTTACATACATAATAGGAATTAACCCTAGGTCCTGTTTTCTGGGTAATAGTAAATTGTTTTAGTTGCAACACCACCTCCATGGCCAGTTTGATGGGGCTCATGGTTATAGAAATATCCTGAGAGTGTAGACTCATTCAGACTAATATATTAATTTGGTTTAAGCTAGGTTTCGGTAAGGCACCTAGTGTCTAGACAATAATCTGTGAAAATTTCATTAACAATAAGTGCTTTAAGCACAAGGGATCTAATGTTGAGAAGCCCAAATTTTAAAAGTAGATTTAGGTTACTTATTTGGCCTTTTTCTGGTTTTCTGGTTATGATGTTATTTTGAGAGCTTTTAGCAAATTTATTATTTGTTCCAAATATTCGGGGAACAGACACAGTTTCTATAGGACAGGCTATGTGTGCACTTGTATCAGTGTGGAGAGTTGTAACATGCCTATTATAATTGAAACTGGGGTATGGCATACCGCCAGTCAGATGGTGTGTGGTGTCCTAGAAATGTTGTTTGAGAGGACTGCTGCACCAACTCTGCTAGGGTGCAGGCCATCAGTGTGGTAGAGCCTAGGACGCTCCCAGAAAACATTCCAGTTATCAACAAAATGTAGTTTCTGTTGTTGACACCAAGATTGTAACCATTCATTAAAGGCAAACAGTCTACTACACCTCTCGATTCCTTGTTGAAATGTGGGAAGCGGTCTTTCATACGATAGTCAGTCCTGATAGTCATGGGCGATGCGCTGTGAACCATCTCAACCAGGCACCTGAAGTCCTCCTTAAGGATCTCCATCTGCCTCAGCCTGGTATTGTTTGTGCCATCATGGAGGATCACAGCTGTTCTCTTTCACGGCAGCGGGCACCTGTGCAGCAACATCAAGAACATGAGCAACAGGTAAGCAGCGAGTGCGCACCTTACCTTTAGCTGTGGTAGCACAGACTGATGATGGCGTCTCTGATGATCACCGCATCTCGTGAATGGGAGCGAACCGGTTCCGGGTCAAGATCTCGAAGATGGGTGGAGGGGCAGAGGTCCTCACCCAGGGCCTGACTTGTGTCTTTTGCTGCTGCTGCTGCATTCAGGCTCCATGGTATCTTGATGCCGGAGTGAACGAAACCTGGTCAAATGAAGAGCTAAGCAAATATTAATATTAAAATAGGAACAACAAAAGGAAAAAAATAATACTGAGCAGCTTCCTACTGGAAACATTCAAATGCTGTTTTCACTTGGCTGCTTATTAGATATTGTAAGTAATGGCTAAGATATAAAAATGCCAAACTAGTGCATCTGAGGTGCTTTCATTGAGAACCACCAATACTGCACAATTTGGATGTCCGCCTTATGTGATACACTTAATTCAGGTCTTGAAATCAATTTACTAATCAACTGATAAATTGATAAAATGTTGCTCAAACCCAGTCCTCTTGCCATCACAGTTTGGCCCTTGCTAAAGTCACCCAAATCCTTATGGCTGCCCATTTTTTTCTGCTTCCAAAAAAAGATTCACTTGATGCCTAATACTGTATATCCCACCCACTTCAAGCGGCCATTGTAACGAGATATTGAAAATGTGAGAAAGGCAAAAATATAATGGCTAGACAACTTGTTCAGAGCAACTCCAAAACTACAGCTCTTGTGGGATGTTCCAAGGCTGCAGTGGTCAGGATATATCTAAAGTGATCCAAGGAAGGAAAACTGGTTGAGCTGGCAGCACACTGATGCACATGTAAGTTGTTTGGTTATCTTGCATGAACTGCACGTTTTCCCACAGTTGCTAAATGATATTGAGATCAGGAGACTGATGGCCACTCCAGAACCGCTACCTTTTTTTTGCTGTAGCCACTGGAGGGTCAACTTGGGCTTGGATCATTGTCATGTTGGAACATACAAAGAGCATCCCATGTGCAGCTTTTGTGCCGTAGAATGCAAGTTGTTTGCCAGTATTTTCTAATAACATGCAGCATTCATCTTGCCATCAACTTTGACTAACTTTCCTGAGCCTCTTGAGCTCACACAGTTCCAAAACATAAAGAGATCCATCACCATGCTTTACAGTGGAGATGATGTACTTTTCACAATGGGCCTTGTTGACCCCTCTCCAAACTTAAAAGTTAAATTTTGGTCTCATCACTCCAAATTACTCTGCTCCAGAAGCTGTAAGGCTTGTCTAGGTGCTGTCTGGCATACTGCAAGTGGGCCTTTTGTGGCACAGGCGCAGTAACAGCTTTATCCTGACAGCTTGACCTTGTAACAACTGTAGTTTTTCTAAAAAAAAAAAAAACATGACCTGGCAACAGTCTTGTCTATATGTTGAAATCCATTTTATTATTCACATGTTCAATAGTCCACTGGTTCGAATTATGGACAAACATTGTATTAAAGGTATGGGACCCACACAATTTTCTTATTGCAAGCTACAAGGCCTCCTTTTAAAATGAATATAAACAAACAGAGTAATGGTACATGGTTAACTACATCTTTTTTTAACATTTATTGTGACATTTTAAGAAATATTTTCACTTATATTGACACACAAAGAAACTTTAAAGTATATTTGCACATGTAATGTGATTTGTTGAATGTTTATCTTAAAAATATAGATTTCCCAATATACACAATAATGCCACACATATTCGCTCGCCTTCCTTCACATGCATATAAACTTGAGTAACATCCAGTTCTTTAATATGTTTAATATGATGTTGGCCCACCTTTTGCAGCTATAACAGCTTCAACTCTTCTGGGAAGGCTTTCCACAAGGTTTAGGAGTGCGTTTATGGGAGTTTTTACCTTCAGACACTGAAGTGAGGTCAGACACAGATGTTGGATGAGAAGGCCTGCTCCACAGTCGCCTCTCTAGTTTGTACCAAAGGTGTTCTATCGGGTTGAAATCAGGACTCTGTACAGGCCAGTCAAGTTCTATCACACCAAACTCGCTCATGCATGTCTTTATGGACCTTGCTTTGTGCACTGGAGAGCAGTCATGTTGGAGCAGGAAGGAGCCATCCCCAGAAATTTGGGAGAATGAAATTGTCCAAAATGTCTTGGTATGCTGAAGCATTAGGAGTTCCTTTCACTGGTACTAAGGTGCAGAGCCCAACCTCTGAAAAAAAAAACACATCATAATCCCCCACCCCGGCCCCTCCACCAAATTTTACACTTGGCACAATGCAGTTAGACAAGTACTGTTTTCCTGGCAACCACCAAACCCAGACTTATCCATCGGGTTCCCTGACAGAGTATTGTGATTTGTCACTCAAGAGAAGAAAAGTTTGGAGGTCTGTAGCTATTGACTCTGCAGAAGTTGGCAAGATCTGTGTACTATGTGTCTCAGCATCTGTGATTTTGCTGGGTCTTAGTGCGCGTCTCTAACTGGTATAATCAACATCAGTGCACGCTGTTTACTATAACACTGTGACCACGCGTGCGCACGTAAAACATATTTTATTTAGTGTTGGCATGTTTGTGTGTACAGCGCACATGTACTGTTTATTATAACACACGTGAGTGCGCGCGTGTAAAGCAAAATAAAGTCTCATTAGGTTAAACATCCATTTTCTCCCTGTTTCAGCCTACAGTGCACACGCGTCATTTGAAACTGTACACACACACACACACACACACACACACACACACACACACACACACACAATTCCCGCCCCCCCCGTCGCCTTCACACACAGACACACACACTCTGCTCTACACAGAAATACTGCAATTTATTTCAAAGGTAAAGTGCATGATAATCTGTTTTATTTGTAATTTTACAGCAGTGATTCCGTTAGTCTGCGCTCAGTTGAGTGTCATTAGAAAGATTTCCTTTTTTTCCCCTGTAAAAATGATGTTTCCGTTGTGTGTGTGTGTGCGCAATGTCAAATGACGCGCACACACTGCAGGCTGATACAGACGGGGGGGTTACTGTGTAAGACGAGGAGAGGGGAGGGGCTAATTCCACAAACACACAAAAACACACATACATAGCATCTGCGCGCACAACAGGAAACACTTATCTGTCTGGATCTATTGTTTTTAAAAAGTGCATTTGTTTTAATTTTACTTTCTATTTTATATTAATTATTTTTATGTTTTTGTCTTTTTGGGCTGTTGAATGAATAATTTGAGTTTCCATTATTTCTTGTGTGTTTTGATATATGAGCCTGCTTTCAGAACGAATTGCGTTCGTAATCCAAGGTTCCACTGTAATTGCATATCATTTTACAGATATGCATCTCTTTTGTTCAGAAACAGGATATCAAATCTGTTCGAGCTATCACCATAGGGTATTTAAATTGTTCCTAGCGTTTATAGCAAAATGTACAATTACAGTACATTTTATATTAATATTGTTTGATCTTCATGTGAACATGGAGGTCAATGTAACCAGTTTCATGTGATCATCCTGCAATTTGAAATGCCCATTTTATAATTATTTCTGGAAATGTTATATTGAGAGATCTAGAGATGTTTAAAAGTAATTACAACAATTTAACAGTAAAATAAAATAACCCTACTGGAGGCATATTGGAGATCTTAATATTTACTTGTTAAAAACATGAAGTCTGAAGTGTATAAGTCAGCCAAATGCTCCAAAACAGGTAGGACACCACTTTTTTATTGTAGATGGATAGTCATACTTTTCAGAGCATATGGGTCTTTCTGGATTCACTTACTGGAGACTGAATCCAGAAAGACCCACAAACAAGAAGCAGATAAAGAAGGTTGCAGTTAAGGAAGGGCAAAAAGCATCCTGAGGGACAAGCATCAGCATTTGGTCATATCCATTGATTCTAGACTAGGATTTTCCTCCAAGGATTGGGGGCAATTCTTTTGTACTTATGTTAGTTTGTTCCACTATTTATGATATGTATGGTATATATATGAAAACGTCTGTAATTCCTGAAAGGTTAATGCCACACTTTTGGCAAATGCCTTGAATTAAATCTGAAAGTATTGACTTTGCTGACATCTTGAATTTAAAGTGGTGGTATACACAAATAAATGAAAAAAAAAAAAAAAAAAACCTTATGACTTGACTCTGTAATATCTTTATTTAGCTAAGAATTACAGACAAAAGATTAATTTGAGATTTTATTATACCCGTTTTAAGAAAATAATTAAATGGAGTTTTCAATAAAAAGGTGTGTTAAATCTCTGGTCTGGTCACCATTATAGAACATGACAGTAATAATTATTATTATTCATTGTTACAATCATTTGAATTTCACATGTTAAATATAAGTTTTTAAAAAATCAAAAAGTTATTGCCAGATAAACTTATGACCAGATAGTTATCTTTGATTAATCATATTATTGTAACTAAAAGCAATGTTACTGTACTACATTTCCACAAACTGGTGTTTGGAGAATATGCATATTCATTATTGTGTGATTTTTACTTAAGAATCATGTGCAATACATGTGTAGTTACAAAATTTATGGTAAAAAAAAAAAAATGTTCTCGTCCTTAATACAGAAACATTCAAATATCCTGGTTGGACTGGCACTGATGAAAAATATCAGGAAAGATCCTGGCTTCCGGTTAACCATGTCCATTCCTGCAGCACCTGAAACAACAAATAAAATGACGATTATCAATTGGCAATTAAAATTTAGTATGAATTATGTACATAACCACGGATTATGATATTACCTGCATGTTGATTTCGGTCTCCTTAATTGTGTCCTGCACCAAACTCTGCAATTTACTCTCAAATGTCTTGCTTTCTTCAATAACTATCATGGATTCTTCACTATACACACACATACGCACACAATAAATATTATGTTAATATAAACTTATTATTTCATACATTCTAGAACAATACTGGTGATTCCAAAACTATCAACAACAACAACAACATTCAGGTGTTATTTTATGACACAGAGGTCAGCTGTTTTTTAAGCTGCTTGATGAAATAGCTC
The DNA here is from genome assembly GCA_030347435.1 of Clarias fuscus. Classification (NCBI taxonomy): domain Eukaryota; kingdom Metazoa; phylum Chordata; class Actinopteri; order Siluriformes; family Clariidae; genus Clarias; species Clarias fuscus. The sequence goes on along the minus strand of CM059213.1, from coordinate 15,273,653 downwards.
TTGCAAGAACAATATTATGAAATCCACTTGCAATACCCATCAGGCATGATGAAACTGGCTCTCATGAAAAACATCCCAGGAAAGCAAGAATAAAGATTACCTCTGCTGCAGAGGAGAAGTTCATTTAGAGTTACTAGCTTCTCATCTCAGATTAAAGCAGTTATGAAGGCTTTACAGAGCAAAAGTAGCAGTGACATTCCAATAACAGATTATTGCATATTTTGGATCTCTTAAGCACTGGTTTACAATGTACAGTAGAAAGAAATAAAAAACAGGAAAGACAATGCAATTTGAAGGTGTATCCAAACTTTTGTCTGGTAGTGTTTAAACAGAAGCAAACATTAACACTAGACACAAATTCAAACCTGTGGGCAAGGAAATACAAATTCACACTGTAAATGTCATATTATTAGCATATGTTGGTGAGGGCCCTATCATAAAAAAAGCTACATACAGTAGGTAGTCAACTAGAATGTCTATTACTGTCGTGCTTATCACCGCGGCAAAATGACAGGGGCCAAAATAGATGAGTCAAATTAGTTTATTTTTTTAGTAATTCATGAAAATGACTGTCAGGTGGTGCAAAGTAACATTTTCATTTTTAGCCGTTTTTAATATGTAATTAGAGCTTAAGTCATGAAAAGTCATAATATGTTGTATAGAAGAAATACTACAGCGATGGTAATTTACACATCCGAGTACTTTATACAACGTGAAAAATCAGAACTAGAGCTATTGACACTGTACAATAATGAGTTAAAAAAAAAAAAAAAAACATTGGTTAAATTTTGTTTAGACAGATGATCAAGTTTACTAGCTAACAACTTTATTTGTACAAATAATTAACTGTTATATAGCCTATCCATTTGAATATGTTTATTGTAATTATTTTTAAAACATTAAATTTAAAGACATCAAACTTTAAATATAGAAATAACTGGAAAAATAGACTTTCAGAAAAGAATATTAGAATAAATAAAAAAATTAATTGTCTGTTTCATATGAGTTTTTTTCAGGAATTTTGTTGTACTAAACAAATATTTATGCAGTATACTCAAAAATAATGCTGGGTTGTTTATGCTGGTTCAAAATTCTTGGTTATTCCGGGTACGTTAAACGCATTGTTGGGTTGGCCCATGCTGGGTCAAATGAGATGTAGTGGGTCATTTACAAATGAACACCTGTTATTCTCTGGTTTGTAAAACGGCAGCCTCCATCAGTTTTTTTTTTTTTTCAAAAAAATTGCGAGGTTTGAGCTTCAGGCAATCTCTAGGCACTTTGTGCTCATTTACCCAGCCTTATCTCAGAAAGAACTTCTGAAACTACCGCTCTCTTTAGTGGTTAAAACACAGATTTATTTAATTTTGGGCATTACTAACTGGTAATCTTTGGTGTAATATGGTTATTGTATAATATATCATGGCTATGTGTACTCTGCGTTCCATTTGCAATATACCTGGTGTCCTCAAACCCTCGAGTGTGCACTTCCAAGTCAAGTCCGTTCTTTGCGTTTTTGGAATTGAGAAACGGCATGACGAACTTTCTGGACTCTTCACTTCTTTATTCACTATTCATTCTAGGTTGTTGTTTTTGTGTTACTATGTGTGCTTTACAGAGACAACATTCAAATGCAAATAATTCAACCCTCCACCTCTTCACCAGGTGTGAACATCACTACAAGTGCTGGTCCATTTTAATAAAATATAAAATTAAAATATTCTATAAAAATTAGAAAAATATTAAAATTTTAAAATAGCATAAAAAATCATGGGTTGAATAAAAAATTTTATAAATCTGAATTTTATGTTAAAGGTCATAAATGTGTTAATTTTATAGGGTGGACCACTTTTTTGTTGCAGGTAATGTGGCCCGCTCCGCTGGCTACCACCGCAGGTATATTTCACACCTGTTGGAAACACTGCACTAGAAACACTGTGCAAATTATTTTAACTTTCTGTTTTAGCATTGCAAAAATAAAGTACCCAAGGAAGTTTCTCTTTTAATCAACCATGTGTTCAATGAAGATATGTAGGTTGGAAATGACTAAACTCCACTACAAAATTGCTTTGTAATTGATAAATGTTTTATTTTGAAATCTATCTTTATTTTTAAAAAAAAAATCCAACCACACAGTTAGTATCTTACATTCTCCCAGGTGTCCCTAGTTGATCAACATAGCTAACCTTGTACAAATGTTTAATACATCTTAATAAATTCATTAATTAAATGAAATTAAATTAAATTGGCAAATGGCAAACTTACTTTACATTCTGTATAAATGTCATTACAAATAGAGAACTAAAATACAATATACAGAATATTTTTTAAATCAAGAAGTGAAGCAATGAGATAATGTTTGTGTTCAGTGATTTCTGTCTACAATTATACTTATAATATATTAATATAAAAATATTATACGGTCTACAATTTAAGCACAAACCTATTTTTAATTATACATTTATGACTGAATGTTCAATATTTTCTCATGGCCAAACCAATTAAGGCTACAGTACATGTAGATTCTAATAAAGACATAATTTCCCACAATTTCTCCCACACATGCTCTAAACCTGCAAATGTTTATGTCAGAAACGAATGGCGAAGTAGCGAAGAGGTGGATCCAGACGCAGAGAAGCAGAGGTGGTCTTGAGATGCTTGAGCTAGGTGAAATGGAAGTTGCGTGTCGTGGAGAGACGTGAAGCAGAGCGAAGGAGCGAAAGCAAGAGTTCAAAACCGTTAAGTCCGTCAACGAGAGCGTTGAGCCAAAACGTGAAGCGAGGCCGTAGTCGAGAAGCGAAAGCGAGAGTTCAAAACTGTTAAATCCGTCAGCGAGGCGATTAATCCAAAACGTGAGATGAGAATCGGGAAAACGAGAAAACAAAGCAGTTGTCTATAACGTGAAAACTATTAAACAAAACGCGAGAATATTGAGGCGAAAAAAATCCTTACCTTTGAAAATCGCGACAGAGCTGAGTTTTCTGTGTAAATAAAGCGCGTGTGCAGCCGGGGAGATCTGTGTGTGTGTGTGTGTGTGTGTGTGTGTGTGTGTGTGTGACGGTGTCAAATTACGCGCGCGCACACAGAAGAGAGAGGGAGATGTTGATTTTATATATATATATTTCTTCTGGACTTTTCATGAAAGAGAATTGAGCGGCTGGTCAGAGACTTCATCATTTCCTCACTACCTGACACACTGGATCCATTACAGTTTGGCAGTTTGCTTACCGTCCAAACCGCTCTACAGATGATGCCATCTCTCATCTCCTCCATACATCTCTCACTCACCTGGATACTAGAAGGGGGAATTATGTTAAAATGATCTTTGTCGACTACAGCTCAGCATTTAATACCATATTTCCCTCCACACTCACCACCAAGCTGGAGAACCTGGGACTCAGCAGATCTCCAATTTCCTAACTGGCAGACCACAGGCAGTAAGGATGGGCGGACATGTCTCTCAACCTCCCTCATTCTCAGCACTGGAGCCCCCAAGGGTTGTGTTCTGAGCCCCCTGCTGTACTCATTGTACACGTATTCCGGTGTGGCCACTACCAACTCCACCACCATCATCAAGTTTGCTTATGACACCGTGGAGGGCCTGATCACTGACAACGATTAGACGGCCTACCGGGGGAAGACTGGAAATTTGGGGGGAGAACTGATGCCAGAGGATCTTCTTCTAAACGTCAGCAAGACAAAGGAGTTGATAGTACAAAGCAGGAGACAGCTTCAGATACCTCCGTGTTCTCATCATGCAGGACATGTCATTGTCCTGTCACATCAACACCATGGTGAAAAAGGCCCGGCAGCATCTCTGCAACCTCAGACGCTTGAGAGACTTCAGACTGCCTCCAGGGTGCTCAGGAATTTCTACTCCTGCACCACAGAGAGCATTCTGACATCACGCCCTGGTTGTGATGCACCATGCAGGACAGACGTGCTCTACAGAGGGTGGTGCGATCAGCTGAGCACCAAGCTTCCTGACATGAACTCAGTTTACGGCAAGTGGTGCTGTTTAAGTATACATTTTTCACGTCTGTGAGGCAAGTATACACAGAGTTTCGGTTCATTCTCTGACGCGCTCAAGTTCACTGAGTCCAATACAGAATAGCACACCCTGTACTATAACACAAGCTCTGCTGAATGACATCTGCTATATGGTCATTTACTTACTCACCATCTATACCGCTTAATCCTGTATTCAGGGTCATGGGGGGGCCTGGAGCCTATCCCAGGAGACTTAGGGCACATGGCAGGGTACACCCTGGACAGGGTGCCAATCCATCACAGGGCACAGTCACGCACACATACACTCACACATACACTCACTCATTCATTCACACACCACGTAACAGTAGGATTTTGTGTCATCTTATACTTTGTGTTCTTTTAAATTTGTAATAGATTCATTAACTTTATAAGTAGCCTAACCTACATGTCTTTGGACTGTGGGAGGAAACCGGAGTACCCGGAGGAAACCCACCAAGCACGGGGAGAACTTGCAAACTCCATGCACACAGAGACGGGAATCGAGCCTGGCCGGGAATCGAACCCGGACCATGGCGGTGGAAGGCGACAGTGCTAACCACTACACCACCGTGCCGCCCTTATATGGTCATTTAGTTTCATTTATTTCAGTTAATGAATCTATTACAAATTTAAAAGAACACAAAGTATAAGATGACATAAAATCCTACTGTTACGTGGTAGAGCCGCACCACGAGATGTTATAATGTGTAAGAACCCTAAATGCAGGACTTTAGAGGCTGTCAATGAAATAGTAGTATGTGAGAATGTTTGTGATACGCATGGGAAGAGCTTCCCGTTTAGAAATAGCGTGAATTATTAATTAAGGAACTTAATGGGAAATAAAAGAAAACTGAAAACACAAAACAAACAGAGCTCCACTGTCTACGCGAGAATGGACAGGACTCTAGAAACTAAAACTAAAACTATATCCTCTCAGAACCTGTGCCCTTACCGAGGATTTATGACAGAGAGTGTTGTTTTTTTAATGTACACTTTATACTTAACCTGAGAGCACTTGCTTAAAGGACAGCTTGTCGTCCTACCTCTTTCTCTCTCTCTCTCTCTGTCGCCGGTCTGTTTGGAGGCAGAGGCTGGGTTTTGCCTCTGTCTCTCTACTTTCTACGCAATTGTATTTCCTTTGTCTTGTTTTTCTCTTTCTTTGACTTTTCTTTTTTTTGTCTTTGGCCCTGATACCAGTGCTACCTAAATGATCTCATGAACTGCCAAAGTATCAGGACCCTTAAATAGAAACGCCAGGTGTGGCGTATCCAGGCTGACTGCCTTGCGGTGTTTATAAATGCCTGCGCCTCTGCCTGTTCAGGCAGTGCAGGATATTTATGTGCAGTTCTGCCCCTCATGAGACCGGCGTTGTTACACCTACATGCGTAGCTTTTCACATGATAAAATCTTAAAGGCTCACTTTCTGCTACTACCTACAGCTCTAAAGTAGCAGCTGCTTATTAATCCTTGAGAAAATGAACGAAGGTCTAAGGCCTCAGTCTATAGTTATATAGCAGCACTCAGCGGGAAAAAGGCAGCAAATGTACAAACCTAAGTACCTTCGCCAGGAGATGTGGAGCAGTAAAACCATTATTCCGGTTGAGTACCATATGTATACCAAATAATAATCATAATTATATAATCAAAGCAAGTAAAAATATATATATAAAGTAAAAATAAAACAAATTAACCGCCACTTTATCTTTGAAAATAATCGTGGCTCGTGTAAAATGAGAGAAGGTGGAGGAGGAGGGCTACTGTATAGGATGACTTTCACATACAGATGTAGCAACTCAAAACAGCCAGGGTCGGGCAACTGACGTGTGAATGGCTTATGGCTGGCGGATGGCTGACGTGTGGCTGTCGTGAATCCCCCCTCCTTCTCCTGCCAGAAGGCGTGTCCAGATTTCACAGTAAACACGCCCATTGAAGCCATATTTATTCATTTACCGTCCGCCACCACTAGATGGCGCTTTGTTCTCAAGAAGACGTTAACAGAAGCCAGCAATTTAGCTGCTGAGTAGAAATCACGTGATTTTAACCCTCCGCCCCCCCCCCCCCCCCCCCCCCCCCCGCCGGACTGACGCTAGCAAACTGCAATATGGAGATGAAGATGACAGTTTAATGGACTTCTTATTCAGGGTAAGTGGTGGCTTTTTTATATAAAATTTGGGTGTTAGTTTAGTTCCCAGTTTAATAATTATTTTTAATTGGCCGATTTGAAAATCACTGTCAGCGCCTGCAACAGTCAGATGTAACTTTAGGTAACTTAATCATCTGTTTACCAAGTCTGGAGTTACAGCTTACTGTCAGTGTCACAAAACTCACAACGTCACTCACTCACTCACAAAGACGCTAAAACTTCGGAAATACTATTAACTTCGGCTGCACTACCCGAGAAACTGATTAATATAGTTTTGTGAGCTCAGTGTATTTTTATAAAAAGAGTGTTCGTGTCCTCTGAAAATTACTGAGAGAATCTGACTGAGTGTTCTCTGGATTTAGAGAAATTCAGCATTTTTTTGGGGGGGGAGGGGTGAGAGTTAATCTGCAGTTGGGATTAGGTGTACCGGAGCTAGCAAGCTAAATTCTCATAACCATGTTTGTCTTATTATGGCGTTATATTCCTGTCACAATTCTGAGCCGTGGTTTGACATTTTGAGAGCAGACAAAGCACTCTATGCGCGTGCAGTGCCTCCACTGCACGTTCAACAGCTCAATTCTGCACGTGCAGTGTCTCCCTTGCTCGCTCAACATGTTCTCAGCACACGCGTGACTTCTCGATTCTGTGCGCGCTCGACTCTGCCTGTGCGCTTTCGTCAAAGTGGGACGAAACCGCGGGACCCGATTGAGGCGCCCTGCGATCCACTGGGCTGCGCAAATAAACCAGTTAATTTCTGCGCTGTTCAGATTGTCTGTTGCGCTGTCCGTTGGGCCACGCAGATATTTGGTCCGTCCAGGGCAGCTCAATCGTCCCACTTTTGATGTGTTTGGCTTCCCATAGTCCAGTGTAACAAAACTGCCACAAAACCAACCAATCACAGACTTCCACACACTACTTCTGATTGGCTGTTCCTTCTCTATCAGCTGGCACTATCGACCGCATAACGGAAGCGTTGTAAATAAAGGTTTATAAGTAAAGCGACCGAGTTGCCCGATTTGAATTTTAGTCCATTTTTAGTCCATTTAGTCCAACGATGAGCTATATGGATAATTAGATAAGTAAATAAAAACACACAAAGGACAAACGAAACTAGTATATACTAATACTTCATTGAATAAAAAATAAATACTATAATATTTGTTTATGATATTTATAAAGAAATACAACTTAATTTACAATGCTTTGCTTATATAATATCCTTTCATTTGTATATAATTATATATAATAATATAATTTTAATTTCTTATAAATTTTCTTTTGATTTTGTAAAGCTACTTTGAGACAATGACCATTTTAAATTATCTTGTTCTCTTTAACCAGAGCTCTGCAGTGGAGGATTGGCTCAGAGGGGTGACGGCTGGCCTTTTGGAGCTACTGAAGGGTCTTGAACGACCTTGAGTCTACACATCGGGGGAAACAAAGAAAGTGTTTGAAAGTTTTTATAAATTGGATACTTTAATAATAATAAAAAAACAGATAGAGACTGATAAGCAGTTGGTGATACAACTTCTGTTCACCTGTTTTTATACAAATTACTGTTTTAACTTTGAAGAATAAAGTTTTTTTTTTACATCATGTTTGTGCGTTTTAATTGTTGGGGTATTGTTAGGCCAATTTGTTTTGATAGATTTTTTACTTGAACCAACTACATCAATTGGCTAAAATATGAGACAACTTTGTTTTAAATAGTCAAAAAGTTGTGCTATAAAATAAATAATAATAATAATAATAATAATAATAATAATTATTATTATTATTATTATTATTATTATTATGGTCATAGAAACAACAACCATTGAACATGTGAGTCATTTTCTCAATATAAATAAATGTTTGGGTTTTAAAAACTCAACATCAACAGAACAAAGACAAACTTGGGAGAAGTGTACGGGGAGAAACCTCAACAGAGAATGTACTGACTTACATGGTGCAAATTGCTCTGTAGGGGGGGGGGGGTGAACTGCAGTATAGTACTTGAAATCAAAGTGCTCGCTTAAATAAGATGTGACGCTTCGCACACACACACACATCTCCGCAGCGCACACACTGGGGGAGGGGCGACAACTATTAACGACATACGGGGGTTGGACAATGAAACTGAAACACTGTCCAGTTTAGTGCTTCATGGCTAAATTTGCCCAGCCTGGTGGCCAATCTTCACTGATTGCACATTCCACCAGTAAGAGCGGAGTGTGAAGGTTTAATTAACAGAGTAATAGACAAATTGTTGCCGCGCGTCTTGCTGGCGAATCTGTGACCAAGACAGCACATATTTGTGATGTATCAAGAATCCCTGTGTTTTTGGGGATCTTTCGACTCACCGGCGCACAAATGCGTTTGTGTTAAAGCCAAATGATAAATCCAGGAGCAGACACACACACACACACACAGACACACATCTCCATTAACAAACACAGCTACAGTGTACAGTACAAACGTAGTGTGTGGGGATTGAAAGATTTCCCATTGTGTCTCCTCATTGTTTTTCATTATCATTCTTAGTACGTTATGAAGTCCGGTGATTAAAATGGTGTGTGTGTGTGTGTGTGTGTGTGTGTAACCCCCCAGCCTACGCGAAGAATACCTCATTTACAAGACAAAAGACGGTCAGAGGTGTGAATGCACGTCTCTGCTTTCCTCTGCAGTGTGTGTGTGTGTGTGTGTTCGTGCTTTAGGTTGTTTGGGGTGCTTTCCTAATCTGACTGAATCCGTATAAACACCAGGTTGGGAAAATCATGTTTGAGAAAACGACACATTCTGTATCTGCAAAGTTGAGCTTGGAAGTGAAACTCAGGGTCACACTGATCACTCAGGGTCACTCTGATCACTCAGGGTCACTCTGATCACTCAGGGTCACTCTGATCACTCTGATTCATGCATATTTCCTCACACATTTCATTCTCGTTTATTTAATTGTCTTTTAATTCTGTAAAGCTGCTTTGCGATAGTAACCGCTGTTAAAAGCGATATATAAATAAATCCGATATTACTAAACAAATCCTGGAGTCTGTGCACGGTGTGTGTGTGTGTGCGTGTGTGTGTGTGTGTGTGTGTGTGAGAGAGAGAGAGAGAGAGAGAGAGAGAGATCTCCTCTACAACGTGTGCGTTATGTGATTAATACAACTGATCAGTTTCTGTAACATGCGGTGTAAAACCATAGGAGCGTTACAGGATATTAATAAAACTGAGCTATATTAAATTTGTTTTTTTTTTTTGTATATATTTACATGTTCAAACAAAACGTGATTTTCAGAGTGTATAATTTGTTGTATCATCTGATTACAGCGTTGGCTGATTTTGTGATTGAGACCCAGGGGTTACATTGAAATATTTTTTATTAGTAGAAGTAAGCCAGGCTTTAGTAACCTAGGACAAATCACGATATAAGCCCTCTCTCCCTCACACACAAACAGCACATGAAATCGCGTAAAACGAAATGAAACTAGGGCAAAAAATAAGTGTACTGTAGACATTGGCTGATTTAGTGATAGTTGAGACCCATGGGTTTAATTTACATTACAACTATTATTATTATTATTATTATTATTATCACTAGCAGTAGTAGTAATCTACAATATAAGCTCTCTCCCTCTCACACACAGCACATGAAACTGCGTAAAACCAAATTAAACTGGATCGCCTTGCAGTACAGCGGCTTTAAGCATTTCGCCACATGAGAAGTTGTGGGGTTCGCTGACTGTGAATGTGCGCCTCTTTGTCCACAGGTGTGAAGTTGCATCGTGTTACTATGCATCGCTATACTGTACATTGTAACACACTATGTTCAAGAAAAAAAAAAACATTCTTAATTACTCATGACCTCTCGTAAGAATGAAATTACTATAGCCCACACTTAGCTGAGTTATTTATTTATGTAAAACATACTGGTGCAGCATTAAAATACATTTCGGCTGACATTCGAATGTTTTTATATTATTATTTTGAAAGTATATGAGAGTGGCAGTGGCCCGATGTCTTATGCATGAAAGGTCTGAGCATTAAAGCATCGTTAGGGACCGGTACTCTGTACTGTATACTGTATATCTCCAAAATGACACGCTTGATTTAATCATAAAAAATGTGTGGACAATGCAAGAGCTGCAGTTAACTGAATCAGTCACTGCACCACCTGGCGGAATTATACAGCATTGCACATATCACATAACCTTATTAGAACAACGCAAAGGGGCGTTTATGGGGCGTGGCTTCGTTTACTGCGTCATCGCGGGGGATCACGTTCCATTCACGGACACTTCAAGGAATTCTAACGGATAGTTAAAGGTCCCTTCACGGACCAGCCGGCAGTTTGAAACTGCTTCATCTGTACACACACTAACGGAATCATTGCTTTCTGACAGAGAGTCAGAGACTCTGAAAATTGGAATCTTTAACAAGAAACCTCTCTAATGGCACTTTTTTTTGCCTCTATTTGAGGATTTCGCAGAAATGTGACATTGCGTTGTTGTTAAACAGAATCATCTCCTGCACTGCTACAGACGCACGTGCACTGGGAGACGATTACCCGCAATCCCACAGCACAAGAGAGAGAGAGAAGAACGATTTGCTCAGTTGTGATCATGTGATGCTCGGCAGACAAAGTGTATATGTACTACATTACTCATATTTCAAGACATCAAGCTTTATCAAGTTAAAATGTATTACAAAAATTTAGCTCAGTTTGCAAAACACTTGCAGACCACGTTACTCGGAATCCAAGGTTTTACTGTATATATTTTGGTTTGCCTATAGATGACAGGTTATACATAGTGTGTAAGAGTGGAAATCTCAAATTATTTTGCCTGACAGTTAAATATACGTAAAAAAATGTAAATAAGCTACAAAAAATATATATTATATATAAATGCCCGTACTAAAATTTTGGTAAATAATATGGCACAACATTTTTTTTATTTTTTATGATCAAATATTATGTTATTATTATAATCAGCCCTAGCCATGTGACCGCCATCGTATACTCACACACACGCACGCACACAGTCGGGTTCAGGAATTTTTTTCAACGGGTTTGACAAAAGTGGGACATTAACCATTCAGAAACTACTAACCTTTTGGGGGGGGGGGCGGGAGGGGACCATTGCACAGTCAAACCTTGGGGTGAATGTGCTGGAATGTGCCAGCTTTCACTTGGTAATCTTTTCTCACTATAAAATGTTGAACTCCAAATTGTTTGGAAATAGCCCTTTCCAGATTGAAAGGGAACCCTGGATTGCGAGTAACCTGGTTTATGAGTGTTCCGCAAGACAACATTTTAATAAATTTTGATTAAAAAAACGAGCAAGTGATTTTTCTCTCTCTTGCGGAATTGTGGGTAATTGTCTCCCCTGCTCAGTCTTAGTGCTCGTCTCTTACTGGTATAATCAACATCTCCCTCTCTGTTTCAGCGTCTCCTGTGTGTGTGCGAGCATGTAATTTGACACCGACACACACACACACACACACACACACACACACACACACACACACACACTCTTTTCACCCCCCTCCCTGGCTTCACTCATGCACACAGAAACGGTGCTCTGTCGCGATTCTTTTCAAAGGTAAGATGCTGGTTCATTTGTTTTGTTTTTTTGTTTTTTTTACTTTACAGCAGTGATTCCGCTAGTATGCGCTCACGCCAGTGTCATTAGACAGATTTATTTTTTTCCGTTAAAAAAGTGCTTCCATTGTGTGTGTTTGTTGTGAAACATAAAGCGAGGTGGGGAGAGGGACGAGGAGTGTTACTGTGTAAAACGAGGTGAAGGAAGGGGCTAATTCCACACACACACACACACACACACACACACACGGCACCTGCACGCACAAACAAAAACACATATCGGTCGTGATTTATTTTTACTTTTTTTTAAAAACACTGTTTTATTTCTGTTTTAAATTTTTTTGGGCTGTGGGATGAATAATTTGAGTTTTCATTATTTCTTATGCGAAAATCTGATTTGATTTATGAATTTACTGTGTTTTGGAATACGAGCCCACTTCGGGAACGAATTATGCTCGTAATCCAATGTTCCACTGTACAGCAACAATTGCTTCTCTAAGAACATTACTTTTGACCTTCTCTCTTGTTATTGCTCCAGACCAAAACGTCTGCTTTTATAGAGCACATTCTGCACATCTGCTAATCAAAGGCTGATGATTAGCAGCACCTGGCTGCAACATACCCTCTTAACTCCTGTGGAAGCAGAAGGTTTTTCGCAGTTTTCACATTTCTATGATTTTCTTTTTATTGTAAAAAGCTGCTTTGTGATAATGACAATTGTTGAAAGTGCTATACAAATAAAATTGAACTGAATTTGAATTGAACTGCAAGAGGCTTGATGTGATTTGCTAAAATAAGCAGCCTCACTATGTCCAGGTAGAGGTAGCTAAAATAAGCAGCCTCACTATGTCCAGATAGAGGTATTTGGGTGTTTTTCTTGAAGTAAGCCATGCTCTGTTTCTTGAGTTTTTTTTTTTTTTTTAATTGACGGCACTCTGTTGAGCGGAGCGTATAGCAGCGTCTACCTCGAGGGAGAACATGCTAAATTATATAAAAAGCACTACATTACTGGCATATTCATTATTCTCATTTATTCAAAAAAGCATCAGATTGCAGAAAGAACTATAACTTGGTCTGGCATTTAGTCATGCCTCCTCTAGATCTTGTCATCCTTATGATGTTATTCCAGAGATGAATCCCAAACTGAAGCTGTTGTAAAAGACCAGCATGATGGCTTTTTTTTTCTATAGAACATGGGACCTTGTCAGTGCTGTTGTCACAAATGTACAGTATGTAGTGCATGAATTGTACAACTTTCCTTGTGCTCCCCTAGTAGGTGGGGCAGTTTGATGGGTCTGAGATGCAGTTAAATTATTTTAAATGGTTTTATTCATTTTGGTAAAGAATTTGATTAGAATGTGGTTATATTTAGTGCATTCTGTAATAAATGCAGCTCTGTCTCAATTTTGTTTCGTGCTCATTGCTGGCACAGTCTCTTCCTAGCTACATCCCTCATTAGTGATTAAAATAATGAAAATTCTAAGTATATAAATTCTACAAATATTTGTTGCTTTACTGTGTAGACTACTCTGTTTTTTCTTTCAGTTTACTTACTGGCAGGTTTTAGCTTTCTTATGAACCCTTTTTTAAGGCCTGTCATTTCTGGAAAGCTTAATTTCATGCAAACCTAAACTAATTGTGTGCATTGTTTCCTGTGAGTGGGGTCTCTTTTTGGAATATTATTTTACAGGTCCTGCTGTAAACCCTAAAAGCTGGGGTGCAGCAAAATTAGGTAATCAGTATGTAGCACTCATTTAATCTCTGAATTGTGTAGAGTGAGACCATTTGCTGCATGTCTGAGAACTGAGGCAGATTAACTAACTACTGTATATAACTCACTACATTCTATAAAACCCTAGTATTAGACAAAAACAACCTCGGGCAACCCACAGCTTACAACTTTTTTCACTGGACATAGTGAGGCTGCTTTTTTTAGCTACCTCTACCTGGACATAGTGAGGCAGCTTATTTTAGCAAATCACATCAAGCCTCTTGCAAAATTCAACGCCAATTATCTTTCCGCCCTTCCAAAATTCAGCTTGACCAATCTGCATCAAGTCGCTTCATCAGATCACATTCTGGCCTTTGCAAAATTCAAAGCCAATCATCTTGCAAAAGTCTGCTTAATTTGCAACCAATCCATTGAGTACCTGCTTCGAACCCGCCCCCCAGTGCGGATGTGCCTTAGTCAAATTTATAAACAATATAGATATATTAAGTATAGATATTAATATAATATATATAGATATAAAATATAGATAGTCTTTCAATCTTAAAAAATGTTGATTGCAAAAAAAAAAGAATTTATCTAAGTGATTTGTAATATTAGACAGTAACTTATCCTTTGAAAATCATATCTCCAACATCACAAAAACAGCCTTTTTCCACCTTAGAAATATTGCCAAGCTTAGGAACATTTTATCTGTATCTGATGCAGAAAAGCTGGTTCATGCATTCATGACCTCCAGACTGGACTACTGTAATGCATTACTGGGTGGCTGTCCTGCATCCTCAATTAACAAGCTACAGTTTTTCCAAAATGCAGCCGCCAGGGTTCTCACTAGATCCAGAAAATATGATCATATAACCCCAATATTATCATCCCTGCACTGGCTACCTGTTCAGTTTAGAATTAATTACAAAATAGCATTACTTATGTACAAGGCTCTAAACGGTCTAACTCCCACATACCTAACCAGTCTTCTGATACGTTACAATCCACCACGCTCCTTAAGATCAGAAAACTCCGGACTACTGGTAGTTCCCAGAATATCAAAATCTACAAAAGGAGGTAGGGCTTTTTCATATTTAGCTCCAAAACTTTGGAATAGCCTTCCTGATAGTGTTTGGGGCTCAGACACAGTTTCCCAATTTAAAAGTAGACTCAAGACGCATCTCTTTAATCTGGCATACACACAATTTATTTCTTTACCTCATACTCCAGTACATCTATCCTGAATGGCAACCACGCTAATTCTTTTCACCTGCTCTTTATTTTTGCACCCATCCCGAGGCATCTGGAGATTGTGCCAGCTTCAGTAGACAGAGGCCAACCCTGCGAGGTTCCTGAGGCATCCAGAGAAGGACCTGCTCCAGCTGGATTCTTCTTCATGGTGGTTTGGAACTACACATGCTGCTCCTGAGCTCCCAGTGATCCAGACCCCCATCTGCCCTCTGCACCTGCTGACTCATCCCTGAGCTGAACTGGACTTTGTGTTAATTTAAATAACTTCTGTTATATCGAACTTTCAGCTGCATAACACACATGATGTTATACAATTTCTGTTATCTGTTATCACCCAGATGAGGATGGGTTCCCTGTTGAGTCTGGTTCCTCTCAAGGTTTCTTCCTATTGCCATCTCAGGGAGTTTTTCTTTGCCACTGTCGCCGTCACCCTTGGCTTGCTTATCAGGGACAATCTCATTATCTAGACACATTTTTCTTACACATATATATATTTCCATAAGTCTTCTTTTCATTTTCTTTTCATTTCTGTGAAGCTGCTTTGAGACAATGACCATTGTTAAAAGCGCTATAGAAATAAAATTGAATTGAATTGAATTGGATTGATTTGCATTATATAACGTTAGTGTAAAATTGACAATGCTGTATTAACATTAACGTTTCCTTTGGAGATATGCCTTCACTACGTTTTACAGTTACAGTACACATTATTAGAGTTTTCTAGCACCTAATACTTCTGTTTCGCAGTATATGCTTCCAGTTCACTGAATTCATTAACATTGTGGTCGCGGTGACGTTAGATCTGGCTAAATTTTCCCCACATATGATCAGATGATTAACAAACACATGTCATTCGTTTGTTCATCGTTTGTGCAAGTGAAATGAAGATGAACACAAACATTTATTTTGCACACACAATCTGAGTGCAGGCTACTAAAACATCAGCATTCCATCATGTATCAGACACTGCATAACAGCATTATAGCAGACATATGATGCATGCATATTTAACTAATATAAGATTATAATCAGATGCTTTAAAATACATCACTTTATAGTAGTGCACTGGTCAAAACAATGAATAATCATGACTTTCCTGTAACTGCAGCCCTACCAGCCCTCCTAAAAGCAGATTATATTCTCATACAGATTTGCATCACAATATGAATGAGATTTGTGCTATAACCATTTAGTGCATCAGTTGTGGCACCACCATTTTGAGTATTTTAGACACTAATACAGTTAATATGACTGAACTGAATCAAACTGTGTATTACAGCTATCTCCCATTCTTCTGTATTATACACTCAGATAAAAAAAAAATTATATCTATCTATCAAAAATATATATATATCAAAACATAACAGTTATAAATCTCACTGGGTGTGTTAGATACATGCATTTGGTTTAATTGGCACCTTTTTCCTGTTAATGGAAGAGGGCTTCGAAACAGAAAAAGCACAAGGCTATGGGAGACGAGGAGTGAATGTCATGTCTTTGTAGGTTCGCTGCCACTGAGGGCTTGGCCGTCTTCGGCAGTAAACAGACCAGCATCACACCAGAAAAAAGTGGTATGATCTTTATCAAAACGTAAAGTTGGATAGAGTAATCAGTATACAGGAATAATGTATAAAGGTATTTGCCTTTAAACAATTTTACAGATTGAGGGAGGTAAATATTGATTATGATTTATGATGTAATAAAGGTTTTTTAAATAAAGGTTTACTTATTTTTTTTTTAAATACAAGGCACTACTTATGCTTCTTATTTTTTGTTGCAATTCACAAAGTGGCTCATGGTTCTGGCTTCTTGACTTTGATGCATGACTCTGATGCAAGCAAGGTCATGTTATATTGGATTTTAAAATATGTCTGTTATTATTTTCTGTGCCTGGCTAACTAGAATTGGGATTTACATTGTTTTTACATTTATATAATGCATTTAACTACGCTTTCTTACTCTCTCGGCTCCTCACTAGCTCCTCTGCACTGTTCAGAGCTGATACAAGTGCTATTGCAAGAAGGACATCATCTCCCTCTCGCAGTCCCAAGACATGTATTCAGACTGTCTCTCCTCTGTCGCTTCCTCTGCCTTCTGTGTCAACAACTGCCACGGCCTCCTTAAGGCTGGCCCCTCTTTACTTCATCAAACTCCCAGCCACTGTGTATACTGCTATAGCTGCTGATCCCCCAGGATCAGGATCCAGCAACAGCTGGAAGGTCTTTTGGTGAAAGTTTATACTTATACGATACATACGTTTATCACATTTATCAATGTGTTCTTGAAAAAAAAATCTCTTTTTCCCCTTCTTTTCATCTTCTTCCCATTATCAAGCAGACTATTGTTCCCCAGCTTACCTTCTTTACATGCATTATGTGGCTGTTCAAGTCTGGCGAGTAGCTCAGGATGTCGTCAATGTATGCTATGACGTATTTTCCCAGCATTTCTCTGAGTATGTAATTTATGAAGTTCTGAAATACTGCTGGGGCTGAAGAGAGTCCATATTGCATCATGAGATATTTATAGTATCCAGATGTGGTGCTGAAGGCAGTTTTCCACTTGTCTCCTTCACAAATTCTGATTAGATTATAGGCACTGTATAGATCCAGTTTAGAGTTTTTTTGCTTCTTTAAGTTGGGACCAGGGGTAGGGGGTATCTGTATTTTACAGAAACCTTGTTGACCTCACGATAGTCAATGCATGGTCTGTGTCACGAGGCAAGGTGAAATGAGGTGGATCCAAGTGCAGATGAATAGTAGAAACGTTAAACTGAAAACGAAAGCGTGGGTCAAAAGCCGGAAGATTAATCAGCGTGACGTCCAGGCAAAAACACAAAGCGAGAGCTGTAGTCAAAATGGGAAGCATTAGATCGGTAACCGGGAGATCAGACAGCGAGGCGACAATCCAAAACACGTAAAACAAAAGCCGTAGTCAAAACGAGGAAGCGCGAGATCAAAGCCGGGAAATCAAACAGCGAGGCGACAAATCCAAAACAGAAGGCGAGAGACGTGAAACGAGAAAACGAAACTACTTGGCAACGTGAAGACAGCAAAACAAAACGCGAGAGAATCGAAGCAGAAGACTTTCAATAATCCAGCGATTTAAGCAGCGAGCAGCGCATGCTTAAATCACTGGAGTAATCAATGGAGGATGAGAGACAGGTGTGCAGACGAGGCGGAAGCGGGGGCGTGGGAAAGGACATATGACGGCGAAAAGAAAACATGGGCACATGGAGAGCGACAGCGTGGGAAAAACAGGTTGACAGGCGTGGATCATGACAGTCTGAGACCACCTCCTTTTTTCTCCACGAAAAAAAAAAACTTGATGAGACTAGAGTTGTGGATGGACGAATGTATGCTTGGTGTAGCGCTTTGGTGATGTATTCCTCCATTACTTCTGTTTCCTTTTACGATAGTGGGTATATCCTGCCTCGTGGAAGAGGGGCACTTTCGATTGCACAGTCATAGAGTCTGTGGGGTGGGAGATGACTTGCTTTTGTCTTGCTAAACATGTCACTGAACATTCAATATTCCTTGGGAATTTTATTGTTTGTAGCAGTTTCTTGCCTTTCAATGGAGGTGGATGCTACGTGGAGTATGGGTTGAAGCATGCACTGCTTTTTACACTCTTTAGACCATTGTGTTATTTCCTGTTCCTTCCATGATATCTGAGGGTTATGTTGTTGTAGCCAGGAGAACCACAGAATTATTGGGAACTTAGTCGTGGTGATGAGGAAGGAAATGTGTTCCAGATGCATTGCATCGAAAGTGAGTGACAGTAGTGCAGTTTTCCAGTGCTTCAATCAACAGTGGCTGATGCAGTAGTTTCAATGGAATGCTGTATCGAGATGAGATTGTCATTAAGTTTCCAGCTGCTCCAGAGTCAATCAGTGATGGAACATAAATTTTCTTATTTGAGAATTCTATTTTAACTTTTATGGACAGAAGACAAGGAGGAGCATTTTCACTTTTTTTACTCACCGCAGGATTTTGGGTATTGACCACTTTTCCCGAGCTACTCTTCTGCTCTCTGTTGGTCGGCCATACAGGGCAGAGACCTATGCTGTGTTGTGATCCCCCGCAATAGAAGCACAATTGCTTGCTCCGGCGGCGGTTAATTTCTCCTGCTGTTGTCCGTGCACCCTCAATTTGCATGGGTTCAGCTGGAGGTAATATGGGAGATCAATAAGTTCATCCAGCGAGACATTGTCGACAACATGCCATTTCCTTGAGTACCCTGGGATTTAATCCGTGGCAATATTCTCCTTTTAGCGCGGGTTCATTCCACTCGCTACCCGCGGCAAGAGTGCGGAAGCTGCATATTGAGCAGGTGCTCACTCACTTCCTTTCCTTCCGGTGAGTGATTAAACAGCCTTTTAAACATTTCAAGGAAATGGTCAAATGAATTGGAGCTTTCGTCACCTTTATTCCATACAGCGGTGGCCCATTTAAGGCCTTTCCAGTAAGCATATTGATGAATTGTGCAATTTTGCTTTTATCGCTGACATTGTCCTGTCCAGTACAATAAAGTGAGCACTGCATGATGAAGCCTTGGCACTCTGCCGGTATTTTTCAGGACGAACTACCATGGTGGGGTTAGGCGCAGAGGAGATGAAAATTCCTGGTGTAGGAGGACCGGCGCAGGCAGACACCTTGTTGGTGAGTTGATCCACTACTTGTTGCATCTTTTAAAAATTCTGCTAGAATTGTACCATTTTCATTCTAATTTGTGCTACATCATGACGGAGCTTGTTTAGAACTCGGGCGTGGCTCAGTAAGGCTTCCCGAACGTTGAGATCTCCTGCTGCGTCCATCGTAGGTGAAGTATTCTGTTAGGTGCCCAACACGGGGAACGCAAGTGTAGATGGTTTGTTTACACTGAGTGCACCAAAACACTACAGTCAAATCCGGCGAGGATAATCTAACTCGTAAGTCCAGTAAACAGGCAAGTGTCGGGCGTTGTGCAATGGGAATGAACTGGGACAGGCTAAACTCGTAAAACGTGGGAACAGAAACAATATCAAAATCCGAAATAGCAGTAAAAATTCAGAAGGCTTGGTAACGACACTGGAAAGTTCACAGGGAGCGTATACTTCACATATGTCACAATTAGTCCTGCCTTGCACTCTGCACAAAATATACATTCACCTTATACATTGTGTGACTGTGACCATAGCTAACTGTTATCTCTCCTTCTCCTTTCCCTCTCTCCCCTATCTCTCTTTTACTCTCCCTGTCTCTGTCGAGATACACATGTTGCCCCTGAGCTGCCAGTGATTCAGACCCCTCTGCCCTCTGGACTTGTCTAACTCATCCTGCTTCTCGTTGAAGATCTCGTCGCATGGATGCCCTGTGTGGTCTGCCTGGGATGCGTGTGGTGACTGGGGACAGTTCCACTTTTCCACAAGGATGGTCCCGGCTGATGCTGACAGTTGTTCTCGGAGGACTCGCGACTGCACTATTGCTCGATAGTTCAGGACTGGATAAATCTGCTCATATCTGCACTTATCAGCCTTTTGATTAAAATGCTACCTTTTGTTAAGTGAAAATGAGCGCACGCCGATGAGCAGCTTTATTTCAGTCATAAATTCACAACTGCATTCCAGCCATTATTTCCTGACATGATCAAGTAATGGATGAAATAATTATTCAATACTGGACAAAAAAAGCAAAAAAGCATGATAATTACTATTATAAAAATCCTGAAGCGCTTCATATCTTCTGATGGTGCTCAATGTCGACACATTTTTACATTTTAACACCGATATGTTTTTTTTTTTGACATTCACGAATTACGACATTCACATAGTAGGCTCTCTCATAGTGTTAACTATCAGGAAATTAAATAAATTTCAATACAACTTAAACCAAGGCTTTGCCATGTCTTTCATTGTTTTGTGCCTGTTAAGACATTACAAAAACTATATAACAAACTTTTTAGTATGAATTTTAAAGCACAATTTAGGACATCTCATTTAATTATTATGAACATAATTTAAGAGTGTATATACAAACATTAATCATGAACGATCTATTGTAAAACAAAATAAAATTCATAAAACAATATTGTTTTATACTAACTTATTATACGCACACAATTCTTTGTTGTACTTCAGCTTTTTACATACACACATGGGCATGTTTAAATTTTAACAGAAAATAATAGTGAGCCAGTAGGCACATTATTTTTTAGATAACTTAAACAACTGAATAAATTTAAATATACACAATAAATTAATAATTGCTAAATTAATAATTAATAATACACTTGTGCACTCGTGTAAAATAACTTTTGCAATGTTCATACTAACATATCATATATTTGTATCTAATACTGTTTTATTCATATTTTACATTACATGCAGTTTCTAATTCATTAGATACTTTTAAAATATAACCTACATATCTATAAACATATTTAACAATCTAAATTGAAAGCAGTGAATGACCAATTTGGTCTGGCTTTTAGATAATGTTACCCCATGTGTCACCTGGTGGATTTTCTGTGAAGCACAGCACATTTAATTAAATTCTAAAATGGTGCTTTCCGAATTAAGCGGCACACTGTGAGGCGAATTGCGTTTTTTCAAAGGAAAGAAATTCCATTCTTACTGGCCACATCTGAACATCTATGCATGGTGGCTCTTGAAGCGCTGTTTTCAGCTGCAGTCCACTACTTGTGAAGCTCCCCCAAATTCTTGAAGGGGCTTTCACAATCCCCTCAAGGCTGCTGTTATCCCTTTTGCTTGTGCATCTTTTTCTACCATATTATAACCAGACTGAAAGACCATTTAAATGCTCAGAAAAGCTTTGCAGGTGTTTTGAGTTAGTTAGCTGATTAGAGTGCGACACCATGAGTTTCCAAGATTCATTTTTTTCACAATATTCTAATTATCTGAGATACAGAATTTTGGGTTTTCCTTACCTATAAGTCATGATCATCAAAATTTAAAGAAATAAACTTGAAATATATCAGTCTTTGTGTAATGAATCTATATAATATATACTACCGTTCAAAAGTTTGGGGTCACTTTCTTACTTCATGGTCGTTCTTGATTTTTATTTCTTTTTACATTGTAAAGCAATGCTAAAGGCGTCCAAAATATGCAATGATCACCTTTAAACAGTTAATGTACAGTTATCCGCTACTCATGACCTGTAAAGACTTTATAAGGCTCCAATCTGAGATTCTGTTAACTGGTGATTTTTTGAGGCTGGTAAATCTAAATGAACTTCTCTGAGGCAATGGTAAGTTTTGGTTTTCCCTTCCTGGGAAGATCTTCATGAGTCAGTTTCATCATGGTGCTTGAGGGGTTTTGCAAATGCACTTGACAATACTGTTCTTGAAAGAACTATTCCAGAAAGGCTGACCTCCGAGTCTTAAAATAAATACCGACTGTTGTTACTTAATTACCTATTTCCATATGTGTTATTTCATAGTTTTGAAATCCCCTGTATAGAAAATATATCATTATACAAAAACATACAGATCTGGCTATTAAGAATGCGCGCTTTTCCCGCGCGACATGCCGCGAGATTCCTTAAGCAACATTCGGGTATTTAAATAAATGTATTGTGCTTCACTGAATATCCGCCAGATGGCGCATGGAAGGATTTTATCTAAAATCCAGACAAGTACAACGGAAAATTGTGTATAATTATAATATTGTTTCCAATGCTGAAGCAAACATGAATTTTATTTTGTTTTACAATAATAATATTTTATGATGAATCTGCGTATATGTGCTTCATATTATGTTCATAATGATGAAAATAGATGCCCTAATAGAGGCGCCGTATAGGGCTTAAATAAAACTTCACTCATGAACACACACGTGAAACACTTGCACACACATATATGAAATAGTCACACATTTATATATACTACTAACTGCTCACACAACTACATATGAAATGCGCGCACACACACCTATGAGACGCGCGCACATATACACAAACTCTCCGTGCACATACACCTAGACGCGCGCACATATACAGTAATTATGCGAATGTCCTGATTCGTGAATATGTCAACATGTCTTCGTTAAAACGTAAAAATGTGTCGAACACCATCAGAAGACATGAAGGAACAAATATGAACATGAAGTGCTTCGGGCGTTTTTATAAAAAATAATCATCTGTCTTTTTTTTGCTGTTTTGTAGCATTGAATAATTATTTCGTCCATTATTTGACCACGGCTGGAAATAATAGCTGGAATGTGATTGTGGATTTATGACTGATATAAAGCTGTTCATCGGCGTGGATGAACCCGCGGCTCGTACTTTCACTTTACAAAAGGTGCATACTCCCCGAGAAAGTCATCGCCTCTTGCAATAATGCAGATCAAACATACTACACCAAACCATAAATAAAAAGGAATATTTAAGCATATACGCAAAATGTATTTCACTTAAATATTACAGACTAAAACAAGGAAAGTAGACGTGCGGTCCAAGAAGGAAACGGGTTTCGTTATTTTACAAAATGTGAATATATTCAGTAAATGTATGAATTACACTCAAAGTATCAAATCCAACTATGAAGTCTGATTTAATTGATATCATTAAACATTTTATTTGTTTCTATTTATGTTTATGGTTTGCTGGTGAAATACATTTTAGGCAGAGACATCTGCTCGGTCTTGTTCATTCTTTTTAAACTCCTCAATTCTGCCAATTCCCCCATCAGTGAAACTGGTTTGATAAGTTCACACCTATCATGAATGCAAGGTGAGAAGAGGGATTACAGTAACTGGGGGTCTGCATGTGTTCACCTCCGAGCGCGCAGTCACGTTGTATTCAACAAATAGACTAAAACAAAGACAAAATCATGTTTGCTTCAGCATGGGAGACAATATTGTTTTAGGCTAACTTTATTAAAGATGATCGTATTCTTTGTTGTATTTCGACTTTTTGCACACGCGTGTGGATCTTTAAATTTGAACAGAAAATAATAATGGGCTGGTAGGCACGTTATTTTTTCATGTAACTTAAACGGTTGAATGAAGTTAAATATACAGAATAAATTAATAATTGTGTTTGCTTTACATTTGAGCACTCTTCTTCATTGCATATACTACCATATCATATATGTGTGTCTAATACTGTTTTATTCATATTTTACATTACATGCAGTTTGTAATTTACTTACAATTGTACTTTTAAAATGTTACCTATACGCAGGACTTTAGATGGGTAAACGAAATAGAAGTATGTGAGAGTGCACATACTTCTCAGCTTGTGATACGCACGGGAAGACCTTTCCGTTTGGAGATGGCGTGAGATTATTAATTAACAATTTAAACGGAAACAAAAGGAAACTGAAAACACAAAATAAACAGAGCTCCGCCGTCTCTACGCGAGAACGGATTTTATTTGCCCTTATTTATTTGAGAGAGAGAGCAGGGGATTGTGGCACTAGTAAACTGAGCGCGCACGCTAAACTGTTGCTTAGTCTGTCTGGCAGTCGCGTGTATAAATGGCCGCGCCGGTGGCTGTTCAGAAGTCCGCGTGGTAGCAGCTTGCGGATCTGCAGTTTAAGCGCGGCTCTGCCCCTCGCGCGACCAGCGTCGTTACAAATACTTTGTGTAATTCACAAATTTACTGAATATGTTGAGATTTTCTAAAATAACGACAACAGTTTCCTTCCTAGACATTTTGTATGAACTGAAGCTCAGCACGTCTTCTTTTCTTGTTTTAATCTGTAATATTTAAGTGAAATATATTTAGTGTATTTACCTAAATATTCCTTTTTAAGGACATGTGTATTACGAAGTGAAGACCTGTTGTTCAGTTAGTGTTAACTATGCGAATGTCCTGATTCGTGAATATGACAAAATATCTTCGTTAAAACGTAAAAATGTGTCGACATTGAGCACCATCAGAAGACATTAATGAACAAAAAATCTATATATTTTTGTAAATATTCTTATAAGCACATGAAGTGCTTCGGGCTTTTTATAATAATAAACATAATGTTTTCTTGCTGTTTGTGTCCAGCATTTCATCCATTATTTGACCATGGCTGGAAATAATAGCTGGAATGTGGATTTTATGTGAATTTATGACTGAAATAAAGCTGTTCATCGGCGTGCGAGAACCCCGATTTGTCCGTAAACTTTCACTTTATAAACAGCAGCGTTTTGATCAAAAGGCTGATAAACCCGTTTGCTTTATCGATAAAAATGCCAGAAAGTCATTGCGTCTCGCAATAATCCAGATCAAACACAATACACAAGTCCATAAATAAAAAGGAATATTTAAGCATATATGCGAAATACATTTCACTTATTATTTCACAATATTACAGATTAAAACAAGGAAATAAGACATGCTGAGCTCCAGTACAAGGTGCTGACGAAATATATTTTAGGCAGAGACGTCTGCTCGGTCTTGTTAATTCTTTTTAAACCCCTCAATTCTGCCAATTCCCCCATCAGCGAAACCGGTTTGATAACTTCACACCTATTGTGAATGAAAGGTGAGAAGAGGGATTACAGTAACTGGGGGTCTGCATGTGTTCACCTCGGAACGCGCTGTATTCAGCAAGAAGACAAACAAAAACAAAATCATGTTTGCTTCAGCATTGAAGACAATATTGTTTTACGCTAACTTTTAATAAAAATTATACACTTTTGTATTCTTTGTTTTACTTCTTCTTTTTGCACACGCGTGTGCATCTTTAAATTCAAACATAAAATAATAGTGGGCTGGCAGGCACGTTATTGTTTCATGTAACTTAAACGGCTGAATGAAGTTAAATATACACAATAAATGAATAATTGCGTTTGATTTACATTTGAGCACTCATGTGTAAATAGCTTTTTCATTGTATATACTACCATATCATATATGTGTGTCTAATACTGTTTTATTCATATTTTACATTACATGCAGTTTGTAATTTACTTGCAATTGTACTTTTAAAATATAACCTACGTATCTACAGTATAAGCATATTTAACCACTTCAGCAGTGAATGAGAAATTTGGTCTGGCTTTTAGATAAAGACCTTATTTGAAATAATTGTATTATTTAATTAATTATCTTATTAGAAATACAATTCTTATTCTCTATATTCTTGTCGAATATAGTCCTTCAGAGCAAGCACGGTGTCGAACATTCTGCTGAATCTCTTCTCACCTTTCATTCAAGATAGGTGTGAATTTATCAAACTGGGTGCGCTGTTGGCAAATACTGTAGGGGTTTTTAGATGAATTAACAAGACAGTGCGGACGTCTCTGCCTAAATTTTTATTTCCCCAGCAAATGAAATCAGACATCATAGTTGATACTTTCATAGGAGTTGATACTTTGAGTGTAATTCACAATTGACCTGTATATCAACTTGATAACTAGCGAATGCTTTCGTAAAGGGCTCTAAAACAGCGGCAATATGAATGACAATGGAATATTACAGAACGTGCGAGTTGACGCCCATGCACCTTGACGCACATTAAAATATTGGATTTGAATTAAAATGCCACACATTTCACACACACACACACACACGCACACACATATAAATATATATTGGGCTTTTAAATAAAAATCCAACATTTTAACACATTAAGGATATTCGTGTTTAATTAAATTATTAAATACTCGTGTTCCAGTGTTTATGCAGTAATTTGGTCATGTTCACCCATGGGTGACAATATAATGATTCATTATTTATTATTATGCTTACTTACTCAGAGAGATTCAGTTTGATGCAGATGGGTACATGACCAAATCGTACCTTTACTACCATTTAAAAGTATTTATTATATGAAGTGGTGCAGAAGTGTATAATAAACCGAAAAGATAAACACAAAAAAGATGGACAGCTATTTTTTAATTATCATTTTAAATATTGATCAACAACATCAATGCAGTATGTCTGCATTTTAATCGATAAATCGCATGCGTTTATCACCTTTTGATCAAAACGCTGCCCTTTGTAAAGTGAAACTGCGAGCCGCGGGTTTTGAAATTAATTGTAGATTCATTTTAAAGCACGATTTAGGGCATCACATTTCATTATTATAAACATAATTTATGAATTACATTCGAACGGGCGGTAGAGCTCTGATTAGACTACGTACAGTAGGCTCAACCTATCGGAGCCCAAGCCTCATTTAAATTAAAAATTAATTAACAAATATTGTAAGTAAACAACAGTAGCACAAGTTTAGAAAAAAATATTTAGACTCTAAATAGATGCCGAATTATTTTTAAGGTGTGCCAGCTGGCACTATTCTTATATTGCTCTTTGTCAGGGTAAATCGTTCAGTGACAACCCCGTAAAATTCCATGTACTGTAAATAGGTAGTCTGAGAATTTATTTACCATAAGCTTTGTTGTATTGTTTTTACACAACCTATGATTTCACCTATGCTATTTTACAAATGGAATATTTTTTATGTTAAACTCTAAAAACTGCTGGGTTAAATGTTAAAGTGCTGGGTTATTTGATCTATTTATTATTATTTAGTAGATTGCCTGATAGAAATACCCCAAGTGAAATTAAGTAAGCTTTCTGATCACACTGTAACTTTAGATGGCCTTTCTGTTCCATCAAATGCAACAGTAAAAGACCTTGGTGTGATTATAGATTCCTGCCTTTCGTTTGAAGCACATGTAGATAATATTACCAGGATAGCTTTCTTTCACCTTAGAAATATTGCCAAGTTAAGAAACATATTGTCACTAAATGATGCAGAAAAAATAGTTCATGCTTTTATCACCTCTAGGTTGGACAGACGCCTTACTGTCTGGTTGTTCAACTAGGTGTATAAACAAGCTTCAGTTAGTACAAAATGCAGTAGCGAGAGTCCTCACTAGAACCAGAAGATACGAGCACATCACCCCTATCTTATCTACACTGCATTGGCTCCCTGTGAAATTTCGCATCGATTTTAAGATACTACTTCTGACATTTAAAGCACTAAATGGTCTCGCGCCACAGTATTTGAGTGAACTGTTAGTGTCTTACGATCCGCCACGCCTACTTCGATCAAAGAATGCAGGCTGCCTGTAAGTACCACGTATTATTAAAACTACAGCAGGGGGCAGAGCTTTTTCCTACAAAGCCCCAAAGTTATGGAATAGTCTTCCTATTAATGTTCGGGACTCAGACACAGTCTCAGTGTTTAAGTCTAGGCTAAAAACCCATTTATTTAGCCAAGCATTTTTGTAAATAGATTAACCTTAAGTAAAGGAGCAGATCTGGGGGACTCATGGACATAGAGTATTCTGGTGAACTGGTATGTTTAGATGCTGTCCTCCCCACTCTCATTGTTCACTCAGGTTTGTTGACGGTGAGGTGATTGGTTGCTTTACATCTCAGGGAGCCCTCATGTTTGTGTTTCCTTCTGGCTCTCCCTTTTAGTTATGCTGTTAAAGTTAGTCCTGCCGGAGTCCCTCCTTGCACTTTGCACTGAATACATTCACCTTATACATGTTGACTGTGACCATACCTAACTGTCATCTCTCCTTATTTTCTGTTCTCTCCTTTTCTGCTCTCTCCTCTCTCTCTCTCTCCCTCTCTCTCTCTCCCTCTCTCCTTTCCCTCTCTCTGTCGAGCTATACATGTTCGCTCCTGAGTTGCCAGTGATCCAGACCCCTCTGCCCTCTGGAGCGGTCTAACCCGTCCTGGAGTCCTGCTTCTGGTTGGAGATCTCGTCGCATGGATGCCCCATGTGGTCTGCCTGGATTCGTATGGTGGCTGGGGATGGTTTCCATTAAGGCTGTCCTATCATCGATTGATGCTCTGGGGACCTGTGACTTCAGTTGTTCGATAGCTCAGGATGGGAATCTCCTACAGTCTACCTGAGCCTTCAGGAACAAACTGGACTCCTTTTAATTTTTAATTTTAACACATCTCCTGTTACACTGAACTTCCAGTACACATTATTATGCTGATCAATCCCTGCTATCCATTATCACCCAGATGAGGATGGGTTCCCTGTTGAGTCTTGTTCCTCTTAAGGTTTCTTCCTATTACCATCTCAGGGAGTTTTTCCTTGCCACCGTCGCCCTCGGCTTGCTCATCAGGGACAATCTTATCATTTTGATTCATACACATTGCATACAAACTTACTTCTTTTTATTGTGTAAAGCTGCTTTGCGACAATGTCAATTGTTAAAAGCGCTATATAAATAAAATTGACTTGACTTGACATATTTATAAGCTCTGTCGCTTGTTATCAATGGGCGCATAGGTTAGGGTTAGAGAGAGAACGCATTTTTGGCTTCAGTAGACGCACAATACTTCAGATTGAAACACGACTGCCCCGTACAGGTAATGAACGGCATTTTCACAGCTTCCCGCGAGCTGCCATGGAAGCGCGCGAGATCCCTTTTCAAGAAACGTGCGTTCTTAATAGCCAGATCTGTATAACTTCCCAAACATCCCAAACTTTTGAGTGGTAGTGTATGTTTTAATTTTTGATTTGAATTGTAACAATCGGCTAGAATGTTAAACTTTGTTATACTAAATACAGGCTCTTGAATCTCACTTCCTTGCCACCGTCGCCCTCGGCTTGCTCATCATGGACAATCTTATCATTTTGATTTATACACATTGCATACAAACTTACTTCTTTTATTGTGTAAAGCTGCTTTGCGACAATGTCAACTGTTAAAAGTGCTATATAAATAAAATTGACTTGACTTGACTTCCGGTACTGCGCAAGCGTAGCGGAACAAGAAAAGACGCAACACCACAGATCAAAACAACCCAAAAGTGTATTAAGTGTATAACCAAACCAACAAACAAGGTGCACCAAAAAAAAAAACAATATATACAAAATATATACAGGTAATAATAAAGAATGTGTGCGAGTGTGAGCAAATGAATGGGAGAACTGTCCACAGTCCGGTGTGTGTGTGTGTGTTGGGAGCGATGTGTCGGTCTCACCGGCAGTAATGACAATTATCCGGGAGCACGGCAACGGAGCAAGAGGGTAGTGAAGGGTCCGGTAAGGATTAGTCCAGAAAACGGAAAATCCACGTAAACTCAGTCTCCACTCTCTCTCTTATTCATACAGCGCTGTTTTCTCCTCATCTCTCCCCCCTCTCGCTTCTTCGCAGCAGCGCTTTAAAGGTGGCGCAGGTGACCTCCTACGTCACCGCCAACCTCTTGCTACCTGTCTGCAAATTCTCGCGAGAGTTCCCTCTTAGACCACATGGTGCATGGTCTAACCTAGGGAGTGGAGTAAAATAAACCCAAAAGGACATCTATATGGGGCACAGCTTTCATTTCTTTAGCACCTGAATCATTTGTCCCCCCCCCCCCCCCCCCTATAAAAAGCCCTTTATGTGGCTGCGCTACAGAATTACTGAAATAAATTAACTTTTTCGATGATATTCTAATTTATTGAGATGCACCTATATATACAGGGGTTGAACAATGAAATAAACACTGACCAATTTAGTGTTGGAGGTTTCTTGGCTAAATTTGACCAACCTGGTGGCCAATCTCACATTGGTGGAATGTGCAGAGTGTGAAAGTTTAAGTAGCAGAGTAATAGCACAGTTTTGCTTAAAATATTGCAATGCACACAACATTATGGGTGACATATCAGAGTCCAAAAGAGGACAAATTGTTGGTGCACACTCTTGCTGTGACCAAGACAGCAAGTCTTTGTGATGTATCAAGAGCCACGGTATCCAGGGTAATATAAGCATACCACCAAGAAGGACGAACCACATCCAACAGGAGTAACTGTGGATGCAAGAGGAAGCTGTCTGAAAGGGATGTCCGGGTGCTAACAAAAACATAAAACCACTTACTGCAGAAATGTGCACCTCAACTCTCCTGTTTCCACCAAAACTGTTCGTCGGGAGCTCCACGGGGTCAATGTACATGGCCGGGCTGCTATAGCCAAACCTTTGGTCACTCGTCATGCCAATGCCAAACGTCAGTTTCAGCGGTGCCAGCAGTGAACATCTTGGGCTGTGGGCAATGTGAAACATGTATTCTTCTCTGATGAGTCCACCGTTTGGGCTGCAATATCATGGCATTCCCTATGTACAGTCACAGATCTAAATATTATTGAGCCACATTGGGGTGTTTTGGAGGAGTGAGTCAGGAAAAGTTTCCGTAATAACCTGACCAATATTCTGCAAGAAGAATGGCTCAACATCCCTCTGGCCACTGTGCAGGGCTTGTATCTGTCATTCTCAAGACGAATTGATGCTGTATTGGCCATAAAAGAAGGCCATACACCATGCTAATAAATTACTGTGGTCTAAAACCAGGCATTTCAGTTTCATCATCCAACCCCTGTATATATATATATATAGTACAGACCAAAAGTTTGGACAAACTTCTCATTCAGAGGTTGAATTAGTATTATGGCAAAATAAAAAGCAGCTAAGTAAAGAAAAACGAGTGGCCATCATTACTTTAAAAAGAAATGAAGGTCAGTCAGTCCGAAAAATTGGGAAAACTTTGAAAGTGTCCCCAAGTGCAGTCACAAAAACCATCAAGCGCTACAAAGAAACTGGCTCACATGCAGACCGCCCCAGGAAAGGAAGACCAAGAGTCACCTCTGCTGCGGAGGATTTCATCCGAGTCACCAGCCTCAGATATCGCTGGTTAACAGCAGCTCAGATCAGAGACTAGGTCAATGCTACACAGAGTTCTAGCTGCAGACACATCTCTAGAACAATTGTTAAGAGGAGACTGTGTGAATCAGGCCTTCATGGTAGAATATCTGCTAGGAAACCACTGCTAAGGACAGGCAACAAGCAGAAGAGACTTGTTTGGGCTAAAGAACACAATAAAAAACACAATAAAGAAAACTCTTTGAATGAGAAGGTGTGTCCAAACTTTTGGTCTGTACTGTATATATATTTACATATATATTTACATTTGATGTCTAAAATTATTCATAGCCTTTTCAATAATCAATAGAAAAGTCTTTATTGGCTATTACCCATTGGACTATAAAGTGTATACATGTGCCTCACAGTAACAATGGGCACAAACAAAGAACAGTGCAGGGCAAGTTCTAATAGGAATAAAAGTCTGAAACAAGTTATTGCAATATATTAAAAATAAAATGTGTAAACATGACATGCTGCTTGGAAGCCATAAAGCAGGTGAATACAATATAGTATTTTTTATTATTTTAGCAGCCAGTTCAGAAATGTGAAGAAGACGGTGTCTAGTTTAGTGTTTGTGTACATCTGTCCAGTCCCTGGAATTTAGGAAATCTGATGACTAGTGGGAAGAATCTTGTTTATTTACTTTCATTGTGTAAACTTCTCTCATTTCTCTTAATGTATGGACATGTTGCATCATATGTCCATAAAACAACTGCCTAATTGCGCTTCCTCGTTTCTTATATGATAATACTTCCTATAGCCTGTGTCCGGATAGATATTCATGCAAAACACTCCCTTTTTGTTCTCCCAGAACATGTTAATTACCTTTGTACCAGATGTATGTAACACAAGGCATTTGTCCAAAAACTAATGTCTCTCTCAAATGCATATTTAAAAAAATAAATAAATAAGAATGGAAAGTGATCTTCATAATATTCATTATAAAAGTTAAACTTTCAATATACAGACGTGGCCGAAAGTTTTGAGAATGAGACAAATATTAGTTTTCACAAAGTTTGCTGCTAAACTGCTTTTAGATCTTTGTTTCAATTGTTTCTGTGATGTACTGAAATATAATTACAAGCACTTCTTACTTTCAAAGGTTTTTATCGACAATTACATGACATTTATGCAAAGAGTCAGTGTTTGCAGTGTTGGCCCTTCTTTTTCAGGACCTCTGCAATTCAACTGGGCATGCTCTCAATCAACTTCTGGGCCAAATCCTGACTGATAGCAACCCATTCTTTCATAATCACTTCTTGGAGTTTGTCAGAATTAGTGGGTTTTTGTTTGTCCACCCGCCTCTTGAGGATTGACCACAACTTCTCAATGGGATTAAGATCTGGGGAGTTCCCAGGCCATGGACCCAACCTTTTGGTCTCCAAGCCACTTAGTTATCACTTTTGCCTTATGGCACGGTGCTCCATCGTGCTGGAAAATGCATTGTTCTTCACCAAACTGTTGTTGGATTGTTGGAAGAAGTTGCTGTTGGAGGGTGTTTTGGTACCATTCTTTATTCATGGCTGTGTTTTGGGGCAAAATTGTGAGTGAGAAGCAACCCCACACATGAATGGTCTCAGGATGCTTTACTGTTGGCATGACACAGGACTGATGGTAGCGCTCACCTTTTCTTCTCCGGACAAGCAATTTTCCAGATGCCCCAAACAATCGGAAAGAGGCTTCATCCGAGAATATGACTTTGCCCCAGTCCTCAGCAGTCCATTCGCCATACTTTTTGCAGAAGATCAATCTGTCCCTGATGTTTTTTTGGAGAAGTGACTTCTTTGTTGCCCTTCTTGACACCAGGCCATCTTCCGAAAGTCTTCGTCTCACTGTGCGTGCAGATGCGCTCACACCTGCCTGCTGCCATTCCTGATCAAGCTCTGCACTGTTGGCACTCCGATCCCACAGCTGAATCCTCTTTAGGAGACGATCCTGGCGCTTGCTGGACTTTCTTGGACGCCCTGAAGCCTTCTTAATAAGAATTGAACCTCTTCGGGATTAAGTTAATTTTCATGGCAAAGAAGGACTATGCAATTCATCTGATCACTCTTCATAACATTCTGGAGTATATGCAAATTGCTATTATAAAAACTTAAGCAGCAACTTTTCCAATTTCCAATTTTTATGTAATTTTCAAAACTTTTGGCCACGACTGTACATGTTTACTACTTGACTCTGAATACATTGCATACTCACGGTTGATGAAGAATAAAAGGGCTGTTAGGATGGGGGGTTCTGTGCTGCAAGAGTGGAGGACCAGAGGAAGGTGGAGTTCGTCCTCCATCAGGACTCCCACTGACAGGACTTCGAACCTTGCTCTGGAAATCCCAGATACTTTAGTTGATAGTAGATATGCTTTGTAATTTGTGATCAAATATGGTAGTGTACAGTGTGTACACACCCTGACAAAAGTCTTGTTGTCTATCCAACAAGGATAACTTGACTTCTAGTTGATCATTTCGAGTCAGAAGTGGCCTATATGAAAGGCAAAGGCCTCCAGATTATGCTTATTTTACCAATATAAAATCTTATCATGCCATGATTTTTAATTATTTAGCTAGGACAGAAAGGTCAGACTTTGCTTAGACAAAAGTCTTGTCACACCTTTAAAGGATTCAACCAATTACAGATTAGAGCGTCACCTGTGACAAATATTGTAATTAACACATTCACAGGTGTGTTGAAGAACAACCCCAGCACACACAACCTTCACTTGAAATGCGCCCTGACCTGACAGCATGCCAAAGATTCAACCACAGACCAAAGTGCTGATCATCAAGAGCCTGAAGACCACATCTCCTGCTAAGGTGGCAGGCATCTTTAAGGTATCTAAACGTTGAGTGGAGAGGATAAGAAAAAGATTTGAAGAAACTGGTGAAGTTCATGACAGGCCAAGATCAGGCAGACTCCGTTAGTCAACTGTTCGAGAGGACTGTTTGTTGGTTTGACAGTCCAGGGCAAGCCCTTTTTCAACCGCAGCAGTGCTACATAACAACTGGTCACCAGAAACCCTGTATCTACAAGAACAGTTTGTTAAATTATGTCATGCAGTGGTCTCAATGGCTGAATTAGTGCTCAGAAACCAGCTTTAAACAGAAGACAACAAAAAAATTGTGTTGCATTTGCCAAGGCCCACAGCTTGCTGGAAGAATGGACTGTGGAAAAGTGGCAGAAGGTTGATTTTTCCGATGAATCATCTACTGAACTGCATCCCAATCGTTGCAAATAATGCAGAAGACCTATTGGAACCCGCATGGACCCAAGATTCACACAGAAAAGAGTCAAGTCAAGTTCGGTGGAGGGAAAAATCATGGTTTGGGGTTACATTCAATGTGGGGGCGTTCGAGAGATCTGCTGAGTGGATGGCAACATCAACAGTCTGAGGACATGTTCATATCAAGACATGCTTTCTGCCCATTACATTCCAAACCACAGGAAAGAACTCCTTCTCATACTTCAGCCTCCATATCAAATTTCCTGAAAGCAAAGAGGGTCAGGGTGCTCCACGATTGGCCAGGCCAGTCATCAGACATGAACATTATTAAGTATGTCTGGGGTAAGATGAAGGAGGAGGCATTGAAGATGAAACCAAAGAATCTTGATGAACTCTGGGAGTCCTGCAAGAATGCTTTCTTTGCCATTCCAGATAACTTTATTAATAAGTCATCTGCGTCATTGCAGTCCGTCAAACTCATGGGAGTCATACACAATATTAATTATTTTTCCACTGCACCATGACTTTATGTTCTGTACTGTACATTTATTTTGTCTAAGCAAAGTCTGACCTTTCTGTCCTAATTATATAATTAAAAATCAAGGCATGATAAGATTTTATTTTGGTACAATAAGTGTAAATTAGAGGCCTTTGCCTTTCAAATAAGCCACTCCTGATTCCAAATGATCAACTAGAAGTCAAGTTATTATTTGTTGTTCCTACAACTTGGATAGGCGACAAGACTTTTGTCAGGTTGTGTAGGGCACATAGTGTACAGTAGGCGGGTTAAGGGTCTGAGCTGGTGATTAAATGATTTTTTATTTCAAATGGAATGTGTTGAGACCCACTTGAGCATAAATGAGCAATAACCTCATATAGCAACATTTTACCTAAAGTTTACAACTGTATTTAACTGTATACTGTAAATGTATACAAGAGCTCCGAACTGCTCACAAAATATTTAAATGTAAAAATACGAAACAATTACTTGTGGAGTCCTTTTCTATGTTAAATTTTACATGAATCAAGGCACTATTGTGGATGGGGGAGTTTAACTTACACAGGCCACTTTAAGCAAGTTCCATAACTCCTTCTGTCTTTTTTCTTGCATACGACGCAGTTCCTGCTCACACTGGGCCATGCTACTCACCATGCCTTCCACCCGAGGCAGCAATTCCATAACCCTCTGGCGGCACACTACTGTTTTACTGCAAACAAGCAAAAAGGGCGTTACAAACATGGAATTAAACTTGAAACCGTAAAATCAAAATTGTTAAAGATGAAAACACACTATCTCACATGATTACGCAAACAAACCTTAGGTGTGTGTAAAACTCTCTAAGTTTTTTCTCATAGAATTGAATAGCCTGGACCACCAGCTTCACCACCTCTTGACAATCACCTGCACCCCTCTGATCTGAAGATACAAAAAATTGAGGCAACTTTAATTCACATCCTGCACATTAACAACATTTCCAATTGTATGTGGACACCTGACTATCAAAACGATATGTGGACCTTCTCAAAACTTTTGGAAGCACAAAATTGTCTGGGATGGGTTTTTATAAAGATTTCCCTTCACTGGAATTATAAAACTTCTTAATATAGCTAGAAGCAACTAGCACCCTGGTATCACACATGCACCTTAAAACAGACCACTCCAAAACTAGAATAAAAACTAAATAAAAGAAATAAAGCTAAATCGGTAGTACTTTAGTGGTGCTACAAAATGTATCCCTCCACTCTTATAGAAAATTACAAAATAATCCAAAATTTTCTAGTTATTATTATTATGTATTATATTGATAAAATTATCTAGTAATAATATCACAACATAAACATGCACATCAATAGCATGTAGTAGTGAGGATTTCATGAAATAAAATGAAAATATCAAGCAAAAATATAGAATTTAAATTTAAAACCAGACAATTGAATATTTATTCATGCAGGTGATAATCTAACTATATCAGATCAGCATGTAATATTTGACTCTCCTTTGAGATACTGAATTTCACAGAATTTTATCAGAAATATAATTAACTGTGTACTAGATGCCGTACCTTTTTGCTATTTTAGAAAGTGTAGGAGTTAAAATAAAAGGCCTCTCCTAGCTCAGATCTTATTTTGACTGATCCTTATTGGTATGCACATGTAAATGGTGAATTCTTTAGTAGACAGTTACATGATAGCCTTCTTTCATCTCATAAAAAATGTAATGTCATCACACAACATAAAAAAAATATTAGATTTTGTTAGGCTTATTGGAATGCCTTACTGTGTAGATGTTCCACTAGATGCATAAACAAGTCCAGTTATTACAGAATGCAGCAGCCAATCATATGAGTACTTCCTAGAACTACAAGATAAGAGCACATCACCATACTGAGAGTGTTATGGTAACCTAGTACATTTTGAAGTTTACTTCTCCAACTCTCATTGATCAATCAGGTTTATTGATGGTGAAGTGACTGGTTGTTTTACTTCACAGGGAGCCCTCGTGTTTTTTTCCCCTTCTGGCATACCATTTTATTTATGCCGTCATAGCGAGTCCTACAGAGTCCCTATTTGCATTCTGTTCTAAATATACATTTACCTTTTCAATTAAGAGACTGTGAGTATACCTGACTGTTTTTAGTGGCCCCATCCCCTTTCTTGTCATCTAGCTACTGCTGAGGATGGCCCGGTGTGGTCTTCCTGGGGATGCGTATGGTTATTGAGGACAGTTCCAATCAATGACCATGAAGATGGCCTTGGACTGACAGTTTTGGACATGAACCTCGGTCAGTGAAATTGGACATTATGTTAACATAAATTCTAATATCTAATCCATCTAACCTGATCTAATAATCAAACTTTCAACCGTATAGCACACATATACAGTACAGCGGGTGTCATGGAACACATTTGGTTGGAATTTTCTAGCACCATCTTGTGGCAGTTCGATGTAACAACAAAGAACATTTATAGTTGAAGGTATTTTCTTAGTGGTTGATTTAGACCATGTGACTCTTGGGTTAGAGGTTAACCAGGAAATAATTGCAGTGTTCTACAGTAGATTCTTTCCATGCGGTTGCCCAAGAAGCCTCTTCATTTGGTTTTCTTTGTGTTTTGGAAAGGCTTTGTCTGTAAGTTGTTACATTTCTTCAATGTACAGTGGAACCTCGGATTGCAAGTAACGTGGTTTACGAGTGTTCCGCAAACCGAGCAAAGATTTTAAATAATTTTTTATTTGGAAACTGAGCAAGTATTAGTTTACGAGCGCCGAGTATCATGCTTCACACATGCGACTCTTATTTTGACACCGAGCGTCACTCTCTCACCTCCCCCCCCCTCCCCCTTCCCCCTCCCACCCTCCCCCCACGGCTTCGCAAACACAGAAACTCTGCTCGTGCGTGCGCAATTTGACACTGAAACACACACACACGCACAGACTCTCTCTCCCCTTTTCACCCCTCCCGGCTTCACAAAGACACAGAAACTCTGCTCTGTCGCGATTCTTTTCAAAGGTAAGGTGCTGGTTCATTTGTTTTTTGTTTTTTTTTACTTTACAGCAGTGATTCCCTTAATATGCGCTCACGCCTGGTCAGAGAGATTTCATTTTTTTCCCTGTTAAAACGGTGTTTCCGTGTTTGTGTGTGTGTCCGTTTGTTGTGAAACTTAAGTGATTCCTTTAGTATGCGCTCGTGCCAGTCTCGCTTTTTTTCCGTTAAACCGGTGTTTCCGCTGTGTTTATGCGCTTGTTATAAAACTTAAAAAGTCTGTCTGTTAATATACGCTCATGTCAGTCTCAGAGAGATTTCTTTTTTTCCTGTTAAAACGGTGTTTCCGTTGTGTGTGTGAGTGTGTTTGTTGTGAAACTGTTGTGAAACTGTTGTGAAAAAGCGAGGTGGTGAGAGGGAGGAGGAATGTTACTGTGTAAAACGAGGCGAGGGAAGGGGCTAATTCCACACACACACACACACACACACGGCGCGTGTGCGCACCAATGGAAACACTTATCTGTCAGGATTTATTTGTACTTTTTTAAAAGGTGAAGTGCAGATTAATTTGTTTTATTTTCATTTTATAGATTATATTAATTATTTTTATGTATTTATTTTTGGGGGCTGTGGAACGAATAATTTGAGTTTTCATTATTTCTTATGGGAAATGATGATTTGGTTTAAGAGTGTTTTGGAATACGAGCCCACTTCCGGAACGAATTATGCTCGTAATCCAAGGTTCCACTGTATGTATATTTATAAATTAATGTGAATTTCATAAGTTAGAATTTAAAACATGTAAGCCCTTTGTTATGCGTGGTCATAGAATATTGTTAGCAATGCAAACTGGTTTGCATTTATTTGGGAATATTCTGTAACATATTTGTAATCTTTGTGTGTTTCAGTTTTACAATAAGAATTAGATAAATAAAAGGAAGAGGAAAGAATATAACAGTAAATCCTTCAAATTTACTCCTGCGTCTGCCTCCTCTTTTTTTCTGAGTTCTAACTGGTAGCTATCTGTCAATGCTGCGTAGATAGAACGCGCATCTAGGACAGAATAGCGGGGATTGATTTATAGTCGCATCTGGTATCAGACAAAATGTAATCAAATTGTATTGAATTAAATTGTACAAGAAGAAACAGTATAAAGCCTGTAAGACATGGTTTACAGAGGCTGGTGTGGTCTGCACAGAACCCTGACCCTTAAGTTATCTGCACAGAACCCTGACCCTTAACATCTGGAAAGCAACTGCATGCCATGCGTTCTCTCTTGAAATTAGTGCCCAGCCTCACTAATGCACTTGTAACTGAATGGGCAAATGCCTACAGCCATTGTCCAAAAAATAAGACATCCACAGAAGAGGAGAAGTTACTATAACAGCAAAATCGAGACTAAAAATAAAATGAGATTTTCAACAAGTTCAAAGGGGTATTATTGAGTCCACATACCACATATACATAGTGAACCTTGTAGAACATTTTTCTGAATTTCAATTATATATCATTTAGTATCAAGTATTAATCAAACTAATTGTCTTTCATATGTCAGAAGTATGTCAATCAAATCAACATGCAAAGAGTGGAAGGTTAGGCCCTTAGGCCCAAAATGTTTTTAGGAAAGTAAGTTGAGACATATGGTAGGTAGTCAACTAGAATGCTTATTACCGCTGTGGCAAAACGACAGCGGCCAAAATAAATTTGTTGTATTTCAAAGTAATTCATGAAATGTCCCCAGGTGGCTCAAAGGGACATTTTGCAAAGACAGTTTTTAATTGTAAGTAAAGGTTAAGTAAAAAAAAAAGTAAGGTTATATCGAAAAAATATTACATTGATGGTAATTTCCACATCCAAATATCATATCCAGAACCAGAGCTTTTGCATTTAATCTACAATAATGAGTTTTTAAAAATGGTTAAATGTTGTTTAGACAGATGATCAAGTTCACTTGCTGGCAACTTAATTTGTACAAAGAATTAACTGTTATATAGCCTATCTCTGTTTGTAACCGTTTATTGTTATTATTACAAAAAAAGACATCAAACTTTACATATAGAAATAACCGAAAAAACAGACTTTCAGAATAGAAAATTAGAATAAATAAAACAATAAATTGTCTTACATTTATGTAAATGTTACATATGATTTTTGTTTCAGGGATTTTGTTGTACTAAATAATATTTATGCAGTATAATCAGGGCTCTTAATTCACTATACATTCCCGGTTCTTGTTTTAGTGTTACGCAAGTTCAAGTTGGCTTTATTGACACTTCAACCATATACAGTTAATACACAGTGAAAAAAGTAATCCAGTAATGAATATTGTGCAAAAGAGCATTTACAGGTTGGTGTGTACAATAGTTTGGTAGTGTAGATCAGTGCGTTTGGGCTTGTGTTGATTAGTCAGTCCAGTCTCAATGTTTTGAGGTAGATGAGTTAAGCTGAGTGATAATTTTTGTGTGTGTGTGTGTGTGTGTGTGTGTATTTTCAGTCTAGTCCCTTTTTGTTGAGGAGACGGATGGCTTGTGGAAAAAAGCTGTTGCACAGTCTGGATGTGTGTGCCCAATGCTTCGGTACCTTTTTCCAAATGGCAGGAGGGTGAAGAATGCGTGAGAGGGGTGTGTCCGTGCAGCGTGTGGTGTAGACGTCCTCAGTAGAGGGAAGAGAGACCCCGATGATCTTCTCTACTGTCCTCACTATCCACTGTAGGGTCTTGCGGTCCGATATGGCGCAGTTCCCAAACCAGACAGTGATGCAGCTGCTCAGGTTGCTCTCGATAGTTCCTCTATAGAAGGTGGTCAGGATCGGTGGTGGGAGCTGGGCCTTCCTCAGTCTTCTCAGGAAGAAGAGACGCTGTTGGGATTACTTGTGCAGGGAGCTGGTGTTGAGGGACCAGGTGAGGTCCTTCTCCAGACACCCAGGAATTTGGTGCTTTCGACGATCTCCACCGAGGAGCCGTTGATGATCTGCGGAGAATGGTCGCTTCGTGTCCTCCTAATGTCAACAACCATCTCCTTTGTCTTGTCAACATTCAGAGACGGGTTGTTGTCTTTACACCAGTCCGTTAGCCTCTGCACTTCCTCTCTGTACGTCGACTCATCGTTCTTGTCTAATTAGACACACCACGGTTGTGTCATCAGCAAACTTGATGATGTGATTCGAACTGTGTGTCACTACACAGTCGTGTGTCAGCAGTGTGAACAACAGGGGACTGAGCACACAGCCTTGTGGGGCCCCAGTACTCATTGTGGTGGTACTGGAGGTGCAGTTCCCGATCCGTACTGACTGAGACCTTCCGGTCAGAAAGTCCAGGATCCAGTGACAGAGGGAGGTGTTCAGGCCCAACAGGCTCAGCTTCCCGATCAGTTGTTGGGGGCTGAAATCTAAGTACAGCATTCGAACGTATGTGACCTTATTGTCCAAGTGTGTGAGGGCAAGATGGAGTGTGGTGGAGATGTCATCGTCCGTTGAGCGGTTAGGACGGTACGCAAATTGCAGTGGGTCTAGTGAGGGGGGCAGCAGGGTCTTGATGTGTCTCATGACAAGCCGCTCAAAGCACTTCATGATGGTGGGTGCAAGTGCAACGGGACGGTTGTCATTGAGACAGGACACAGAAGACTTCTTCGGCATGGGGACGATGGTGGTGGCCTTGAAGCACGTGGGAACGACGGCGCTGCTCAGAGAGATGCTGAAGATGTTGGTGAGAACATCTGTAAAAGTTGTTCAGCGCATCTGGAAGGGAGCCGTCACCGTCACAGGTAGGTGATGTCGTCCTGTAGTTAGTGAGGGCTTGTTGCACTTGTTGATGTAGCTGGTCACTGATGACGTGTACTCCTCCAAGTCGGTGTAGTCACTGTAAGTTGCAGCCTCCCTAAACATGTTCCAGTCAGTGTTCTCTGAAGAGCAGAGATAGCTCCTGCTGGCCATGTTTTCACCTGCTTCAGAACCGGTTTTGAACGCCTGACGAGTGGTCTGTATGCTGGAATTAGCATAACAGAGATGTGGTCTGAGTAGCCGAGGTGGGGGCGGGGCTCTGCCGAATGTTTGTGTAAACAAGATCCAGCGTGTTTTCCCCTCTCGTTGCAAAGTCCACATACTGATGGAATCTTGGAAGCACTGACTTGAGATTTGCATGGTTGAAATCTCCAGCAACAATAAACAGTCCATTCGAGTGTGTATTTTGCAGTTCACTGATCTTTGCATACAGTTCCCATAGCGCTTCCTTAGCATTAGCATTAGGTGGACTGTACGCTCCGATAATGAAAACAGTGGTGAATTCCCGTGGTATATAAAAAGGTCTGCATCTAACAGTCACAAACTCCACCAGCGATTAACAATAACTAGAAACTAGCACAGACTTCTTGCACCATTTCATGTTGATGCAAACACATAAACCATCGCCGCAAGTCTTACCGCACAGAGCTGTATTTCTGTCGGCGCGAAACGAGGCTAGCCCGTCTAGCTGAATGGCGGCATCCGGTAATCTCGCTGAGCCATGTCTCTGTGAAAACAAAGGCACAGCAGTCTCTAACCTCACGCTGTGTAGCCTGCTGGAGTTGGATGTAGTTCAGTTTATTGTCCAGGGAGCAGACGTTGGATAAGATGATAGACGGAAGAGCCGGCCGGCTAGGGTTTGTTTTTAGCTTAGCACAGACTCCTGCCCGCTTGCCGCACTTCCGCTTCTTCGCGCACTGCTTCCAATGTCCCCTTCTCCAGCCACCGGCATCAGGCAACACCGAGGCCTCGAGGCCTAGGTCACGCAGCAAACCGAGCTTGCATGCTTTTCCTGCAGCTCATCGTGGATGTTGTTTACCGGGTTATTTAGGTACAAAAGTGTCTGGCGGTGATATGTACAGACACCAGTTGCGCCAATGTCCATACACAGAGTAAAATAAACGCACTACACAAAAAAAGTAAACAACGTAGCACCATTTTGGCTCGGGAGCGGCCGCTGCGTGCTACTGCCGCGCCGCCATCTTGG
Organism: Clarias fuscus; assembly: GCA_030347435.1. Lineage (NCBI taxonomy): Eukaryota > Metazoa > Chordata > Actinopteri > Siluriformes > Clariidae > Clarias > Clarias fuscus. The sequence goes on along the minus strand of CM059213.1, from coordinate 15,230,661 downwards.
ATCTGCCACACTACTGAGTGTGCTTTACAATGCCAGAAAACATTTAAATGCAAATAATGCACCATTTCCCACTTCTTTCCACTCCTATTGATGTCTCAGCTGTATATACACCTATACTTTCAGATTCCTCACACAAAAACTGTGTTCACTGTGGCCAGGGAAAGAAACAAAAATGCACCCTTCCCCACTTTAAGCTAACTCAAGTCACCTCCTGGGACAAGGATTACTTTTACTAAATCCCTCTAAGGTCTCTCTGAAGACTTGCAGGATTTCAGGTCTCTTCTTAAATTTGTGTAAATTTCAAATCCACTCTTTACCAAATTTCACTTATTTCCATAGAGCACAAAATGGGCTTTCATAATGTGACTGGTGTAATTATGTTAATTTCATGTGCGACTTTTAAGCTTTGGCAAAGCACACATATAAGAGAATTCAATTTTCAACCTCTAGCAGAAACACTGAAAATGGAGAATAAACAAACCTCACAGATTGTTTTGAACACAGACCTGAGTTTATGAAAGTCTTGTGTGTTCCAATAGGAAAACAACTAAATTATAACACTCGTTATATTCCATTTGGAGTGAAGTGACTGATGCCAACTTTTTTCAACCTATGTTTCACTGAATAATCCAACTTTTAACTTTTCACACACACAAAAAATGTATATTATGTAAAAGCAGACAGTTCTCTTTCTATAAGTACATATTGTTCACACCTGTGAGGCAAGCATACACAGAGTTTAGTTAAATTTTTTGATGCGCTGAAGATCACAGAAACCAATACAGAATAGCGCACCCTGTTTACTTTCATTATTTTACAAAAATCAATGTTTGGTCATCATTGTGAGTGCAATTTAATGGTTCTTATAATGGTTATGTAGCCTATGTAGTTTTCGTATATAGTTTTTGCAGCTTAATCTGGCAATAAATGATTTTCTGATGCACACCCAGAGTATCAGAGTCCACGAACCATCATCTTAACGTGGTGGAGAGTTTTTTTGTGCCCTTATGAACCTGGAAGCTGTGTTGCCAGGAGCCACAGCCCAAAAGAGCAATGTGGACATCTATCCTCCCCCATCCTGTGGACCCACCACCTGCGAGAGGAACAGATGGGGTTAGGTGCGATGCTATTTGGGTGGCAGTGAAAGCCGAGGGCCTCGATGGACCAGAACCTAGCGGCAAAACCTGGCTCTGGGGACGTGGAACATCACTTCTCTGTGTGGGGAGGAGCCGGAGCTTGTGCGGGAGGTGGAGCATTATCAGTTTGATCTGGTGGGGCTTACCTCATCGCACAGCCTCGGCTCTGGATACATACTCCTGGATAGTGGTTGGACTTTGTTCTTCTCCGGAGTTGCCCAGGGTGTGAGGCGCCAGGCAGGTGTGGGGATACTCACGAGTCCCCGGCTGAGTGCCACAACATTGGAGTTTACTCCAGTGGATGAGAGGGTCACCTCTTTTTGCCTGATGGCAATGGGGGAAAACTCTCACTGTTGTCTGTGCTTATGCACCGAACAGCAGTTCAGAGTATTCTGCTTTCTTCGAGACTCTGAATGGAGTACTGTATCGGGCCCCAGTAGAGGATTCCATAGTCTTGCTGGGGGACATATGGGCAATGATGGAGATACTTGGAGGGGCGTGGTTGGGAGGAACGGCCTCCCCGGTCTAAACCCAAGCGGTGTTTTGTTATTGGATTTCTGTGCTAGTCATGGATTGTCCATAACAAATACCTTGTTTGAGCATAAGGATACCCATAAGTGTACTTAGTACCAGAGCACCTTAGGCCGAAGGTCATTGATCGATTTTGTGATTGTATCACCTGACCTGCCACTGGAAGTCCAAACGAGTAGTGCGGATGAATTGGGAACGTCTACAGGAGGCCCCTGTCCAAGAGTCCTTCAACTTCCACCTCCAGCTGGGCTTTTCTAGCATCCCTGTGGGAGCTGGGGACATTGAATCAGAGTGGTCACTGTTCAAAGCTGCTATTGCTGAAGCCACAGCTGTGAGCTGTGGTCTTAAGGTTCTGGGTGCCTCAAGGTGTGGTAACCCTCAAACAGCATGGTGGACCCCTGTAGTTAGGGAAGCTGTCAGACTGATAAAGGAGCCCTTCAGGGATGTGTTATCCCGGGGGACTCTAGAGGCAGTTGCAAGGTACTGACAGGCTCGAACGACAGCAACCATAGACGTAGCAGAAGCAAAGCAGCGGGTGTGGGAGGATCTGAAGGCTCTGGGTGTTGAGGGGCTGTCTTGGTTGACATGCCTCTTCAACATTGCATGGAAGTTTGGGACGGTGCCTAAGGAGCGGCAGACTGGGGTGGTGGTTCCCCTTTCCAAAAAGGGGGACCAGAGGGTGTGTGCCAACTACAGTGGCATTACACTACTCAGCGTCCCTGGGAAAGTGTACTCTAAGGTGCTGGAAAGGAGGGTTCGGCCGATTGTCAAACCACAGATCGAAGAGAAACAATGTGGATTCCATCCTGGTCATGGAAGAGCGGACCAGCTTTTTACTCTTGCAGGAATCCTGAAAGGGGCTTGGGAATATGCCCATCCAGTCTACATGTGTTTTGTGGATTTGGAGAAGGCATATGATCTGGTCGCTAGGGATTTTCTGTGGGAGGTACTGTGGGCGTATGGTATAAGGGGTCACTTCTCAGGGCCATCCAATCTGTGTTCGGATTCTTGGCAGAAGGTGGTTGCTGGACCGGTTTGCAACTGAGTGTAAAACGGCAGGAATGAGGATCAGCACCTCAAGTGGTGGCCATGACGATCTGTGGCCATGGTTCTCAGCAGGAAACTGGTGAATTGTCTACTCCAGGTAGGGAGCAAGTCATTACCCCAAATGAAGGAGTTTAAGTAGCTCAGGGTTTTATTTACGAGTGATGGGTGGCCGGTGACCAGGAGCAGCCGGGACGGTATTGCAGTCGCTTCACTGCACTGTTGTGCAAAAAGAGAGTTGAGCCAAAAGGCAAAACTCTCAATCTACTGGTCGATCTTCGTTCCAATCCTCACCTATGGTCATGAGCATTCGGTCCAAATTGAAAGGACAAGATCGCAAATACAAGCGGCTGAAATGGGTTTTCTCAGAAGGGTAGCTGGCTTTTCTCTTAGAGATAGGATGAGAAGCTCAGTCACCCATGAGAAACTCAGAGTAAAGCCGCTGCTCCTTTACGTGGAAAGGAGTCAGTGAAGGTGGTTCGGGCATCTAGTAAGGATGTCAACAGGACGCCTCCCTAGGGAGGTGTTCGTGGCACGTCCAGCTGGAGGCCCTAGGGCAGAACAAGGACTAGGTGGAGAGATTGTATCTGGTTTGGGAAGGCCTCGGGATCCCCCAGTCAGAATTAGCTGAGGTGGCTGGGGGAAGAGAGGCTGTGGTTCCCTACTGGAACTGTTACCCCTGCAACCCGATAAGTGGATGAAGATGGATGGATGGATGGATGGATGGATGGATGGACACCCAGAGTCTGTTTTCTGGCTACGTTAGAAGCCACATGATAAAATATTATTACGTTTACTTTGCTTAATCAGTATGAGTAGAAATAAATAGGACTCTTACTGTTAGAAATAAGTAAGCCCATCTGCCAGAGCTAAAAAGACTCACCATTGAAAGGAATCAGTATGAGTACCAATAAAGACATAAAGTAGAAAAGAGAGTAAGCAGAGAAAAACAGGAAAAGCTGCCCAATACACAGTCACATGAAAATAGGTATAACAACATAAGTATATGATAAGAAGAATAAGGGAAAATAATGATGTCTAACCTATTAACCTTGACAGTTAAATAAGCAATATACTATACACACATAGTATAGAATCAGAACTAGTGATCACAATCTGTTTAGAAGCCCAAAATGTAATATTCATGTTGATTAGACTTGGTTATACTCCAGTAGTTCATAGAGCATAAAAGGCATACCACAGACCAATAAGATGGAAATCAGATGACTAAAGTACTTTTAAATTGTGGTAAAAGGTTAGAAGAAAGATTGGAGCAACATGTGACCTGATGGAATGTCACAAAGAAGAGGAACTTGCCAAATCAAGGTTCACTTCCGGGCCAATCAACCACTTCCATCAACCACTGGGGCTGCATTCATACATACACAGGTATTTTTCCCCTCTTTTTTTCTTAAAAAAAGTTTACATAAAACTGCAAAAAACATTGTGCCAATATACGCCAAACCAACCTGTAGTGATACAACCCTAACTGTAAAGCAATGTTGGCCAATCATATTAAAATTGAGTAATTCACACTCTAAATGCAGGGGAAATGCATCAATTAGTGTGTACAGGGCCCTGCTTTTCTGATTTTTTTCTAAACAAAAACTTATCAAAATCAGCAGACAGGTTGGAATCTGCGGCCACTAGGAGGTCAGTGTGGCTCGGCCCTGGGAATGGCACGCGCTCATCACAGTGTACCCTGGAAAATCTTACTGCATAGTTCAAACACTTGCACATATACTTATAAAACCCAGTATCTGTTTAGATCTCATTGATCTATCTATTTAGATCCTTCACAGCGCCCCTTGGAACTGCCAGAAATCTAGCTGCATAGCTCATATTCACTTGTACGTAGGATTTTGTGACATTTTAAATGGTTTTGCTGTGGCAAGGATTTAAATAAAGGACATAATAGAAGAAAATTAATGTTCTAATATCTTAAGAGAAGAAAGCTGATCACATGGACATGAATACTGTGAGTCTCAGTCATAGCGCCACCAACTGGTGACAGGAAGTGTTTACTTTTAGTGTTTTCACCTGATTTGATTCAAAATCAGTCAAAATAATTTCAAGACATGGCTGATGTAAAACATTTAAGGATTTTGTTATATTTTGAATAGTGTTGCTGTGGGGAGGATTTAAATTAAGGACATAATAAAAGGAAATTAATGCCCTTGTATCTTAAGAGTGGAAAGTCCTAATGTTTCAAAACATTTTACATACAAAAAAAAACAACTGGTTATGAGTAAGTTTGCTTAGTTTTATAATTGGGTGATGCTCAAACAGCTCACAAGAAATTTTTACATTCATCAGCCCATTGACTAGACACACACACACACTACCCATCGTACACACACATACTACCCATCCTACACACACTACCCATCCTACACATACACACTACACATCCTACACACACACACTACACATCCTACACACACACACTATCCATCCTACACACACACACTACACATCCTACACACACACTATCCATCCTACACACACACACTACACATTATACACACCAGAAGTGGAAAGTAACGAATTACATTTACTCGCGTTACTGTAATTGAGTAGTTTTTTAGTGTACTTCTACTTTTTAACATATTTTTTTAAATCTGTAATTTAACTTTTCCTTAAGTATGTTTTGTATGAAGTATTGTACTTCGCTACATTTGAAATCCTATTCGCTACTGGGTAAAAATAAATAATAAATTGCACCCCGGAAACCACTGTACTGCATTGATGGGCGGGGAGAACAAACGTGCTAAATTCACAAGAACGATGGAGACGGTCAAATCAGATGCCAGTGATGCAGACCCAGCTGAAAGCTAAATGTCATCAAATTCTTATAAAGCAAACCCCTGGCCATTGTAATGGCCACTACTATGTTGTATACCACATTATGTATCTATGTTGCCCTTTAAAGAGTTGCCGCCCCTCCCCCAGTGTGAGCGCTGCGGAGGTGTGTGCGTGAGAAGGAGAGAACAGAGTAGGAGCTCAGGTGTGCTGCTCACCTCCGAAGTGCTCTATTCGTTTACACTTTTCTTTACTATCACTTTGTTTTGTATTATCATTTTGTGACGCTGAAAGAGTTCGATAAAGGTTTTGTGCTGAATGTTATTCTTGGCCTGAGCTCTTTTTTTCCTCGGCTATCCGGCGCAAAACGTCACACCATATTTAAGCAATCACTTTGAATTCAAGCACAAGAAAGACAACAGCTTTATTATGCATTTTTTAGGCTGTTAAAAAAAGTAACTCCGTACAGATCTGGCCATTAAGAATGCACGCTTTTTTCCCACGAGATCCCGCAATTTGGTGCGCGGCATGCTGCGAGATCCCTTAAGCAACATTTGGGTATTTAAATAAATGTGCTGCGCTTCACTGAATATCCGCCAGATGGCGCATGGAAGGACTTTATCTAAAAGCCAGACAAGTACAACGAAGAATTGTGTATAATCATTTAGCCTAAAACAATATTGTTTCCAATGCTGAAGCAAACATGAATTTTATTTTGTTTTACAATAATAATATTTTATGATGAATCTGCGTATATGTGCTTCATATTATGTTCATAATGATGAAAAGAGATGCCCTAAATTATGAGGCGCCGTATAGGGCTTAAATCAAACTTCACTCATGCACACACACGTGAAACACTTGCATACACATATATGAAACAGTCACACATCTATATACAGTGGAACCTTGGATTACGAGCATAATTCGTTCCGGAAGTGGGCTCGTATTCCAAAACACTCTTAAACCAAATCATCATTTGCCATAAGAAATAATGAAAACTCAAATTATTCGTTCCACAGCCCCCAAAAATAAATACATAAAAATAATTAATACAATCTATAAAATGAAAATAAAACAAATTAATCTGCACTTTACCTTTAAAAAAAGTACAAATAAATCCTGACAGATAAGTGTTTCCATTGGTGCGCGCACGCGCCGTGTGTGTGTGTGTGTGGAATTAGCCCCTTCCCGCGCCTCGTTTTACACAGTAACATTCCTCCTCCCTCTCCCCACCTCGCTTTTTCACAACAGTTTCACAACAAACACACGCACGCACACACACACACACACACACACAACAGAAACACTGTTTTAACAGGAAAAAAAGAAATCTCTCTGAGACTGACATGAGCGTATATTAACAGACACACTTTTTAAGTTTTACAACAAGCCCATAAACACAGCGGAAACGCCGGTTTAACGGAAAAAAAGCGAGACTCGCACGAGCGCATACTAAAGGAATCACCTAAGTTTCACAACAAACGGACACACACACAAACACGGAAAAAACGTTTTAACAGGGAAAAAAGAAATCTCTCTGACCTGGCGTGAGCGGATACTCAGGGAATCACTGCTGTAAAGTAAAAAAGAAAACAAAAAAAAAATGAACCAACACCTGACCTTTGAAAAGAATCGCGACAGAGCAGAGTTTCTGTGTCTTTGTGAAGCCGGGAGGGGTGAAAAGGGGAGAGAGCGTCTGTGCGTGTGTGTGTGTGTTTCAGTGTCAAATTCCGCACGCACGAGCAGAGTTTCTGTGTTTGCGAAGCCGTGGGGGGAGGGTGTAGGGGGGGTAAGGTGAGAGAGTGACGCTCGGTGTCAAAATAAGAGTCGCATGTGTGAAGCATGATACTCGGCGCTCGTAAACTAATACTTGCCCGGTTTCCGAATAAAAAATTATTTAAAATCTTTGCTCGGTTTGCGGAACACTCGTAAACCACGTTACTCGCAATCCGAGGTTCCACTGTATACTACTAACTGCTCACACAACTACATATGAAATGCGCGCACACGCGCGCGCAGATATACACAACCTCTCTGCGCACATACACCTAGATGCGCGCAAATAGACAGTAATTATGCGAATGTCCTGATTCGTGAATATGTCAACATGTCTTCGTTAAAACGTAAAAATGTGTCGAGCACCATCTGAAGACATGAAGGAACAAATATAAACATGAAGTGCTTCGGGCTTTTTATAAAAAATAATCATCTGGCTTTTTTGCTGTTTAAGTCCAGCATTGAATAATTATTTCATCCATTATTTGACCACGGCTGGAAATAATAGCTGGAATGTGATTGTGGATTTATGACTGAAATAAAGCTGTTCGTCTGCGTGCGTGAACCCGCGGCTCGTACTTTCACTTTACAAAAGGTGCAGGCATACTCCCCGAGAAAGTCATCGCCTCTTGCAATAATGCAGATCAAACATACTACACCAGACCATTGATAAAAAGGAATATTTAAGCATATACGCAAAATGTATTTCACTTAAATATTACAGACTAAAACAAGAAAAGTAGACGTGCGGTCCAAGAAGGAAACGGGTTTTGTTATTTTATAAAATGTGAATATATTCAGTAAATGTATGAATTACATTCAAAGTATCAAATCCAACTATGAAGTCTGAGTTAATTGATATCATTAAACATTTTTATTTGTTTCTATTTATGTTTATGGTTTGCTGGTGAAATACATTTTAGGCACAGACGTCTGCTCGGTCTTGTTCATTCTTTTTAAACTCCTCAATTCTGCCAATTCCCCCATCAGTGAAACCGGTTTGATAAGTTCACACCTATCATGAATGAAAGGTGAGAAGAGGGATTACAGTAACTGGGGGTCTGCATGTGTTCACCTCGGAGCACGCAGTCACGTTGTATTCAACAAATAGACTAAAACAAAAACGAAATCTTGTTTGCTTCAGCATGGGAGACAATATTGTTTTAGGCTAACTTTATTAAAGATTATACACTTTCGTATTCTTTGTTGTACTTCGACTTTTTGCACACGCGTGTGCATTTTTAAATTTGAACAGAAAATAATAATGGGCTGGTAGGCACGTTATTTTTTTCATGTAACTTAAACGGTTGAATGAAGTTAAATATACAGAATAAATTAATAATTGTGTTTGCTTTGAGCACTCTTCTTCATTGTATATACTACCATATCATATATGTGTGTCTAATACTGTTTTATTCATATTTTACATTACATGCAGTTTGTAATTTACTTACAATTGTACTTTTAAAATGTTACCTACAGTATACGCAGGACTTTAGCTGGGTAAACGAAATAGGAGTATGTGAGAGTGCTTGTGATACGCACGGGAGGCCTTTCCGTTTGGAGATAGTGTGAGATTATTAATTAACAATTTAAACGGAAACAAAAGGAAACTGAAAACAAAATAAACAGAGCTCCGCCGTCACTACGCGAGCACGGACGTGCTCTGGGAACTAAAGCAAAAACTTGTATCCTCTCGGGGCTTATACCCTTATTTATTTGAGAGCGAGAGAGAGGGCGGGGGGTCTAATAAACTGAGCGCGCACGCTGAACTGTTGCTTAGTCTGTCTGGCAGTCGCGTGTATAAATGGCCACGCCGGTGGCTGTTCAGAACTCCGCGCAGTAGCAGCCTGTAGATCTGCCCGTTCTGAACAGTTTAAGCGCGGCTCTGCCCCTCGCGTGACCCGCATCGTTACAAATACTTTGTGTAATTCACAAATTTACTCAATATGTTCAGATTTTGTAAAATAACGACAACAGTTTCCTTCCTGGACATTTTGTATGAGCTGAAGCTCAGCACGCCTTCTTTTCTTGTTTTAATCTGTAATATTTAAGTGAAATATATTTAGCGTATATGCCTAAATATTCCTTTTTAAGGACAGGTGTATTACGAAGTGAAGACCTGTTGTTCAGTTAGTATTAACTATGCGAATGTCCTGATTCGTGAATATGACAAAATAACTTCGTTAAAACGTAAAAATGTGTCGACATTGAGCACCATCAGAGGATACGAATGAACAAAAAATCTATATATTTTTGTAAATACAGTGGAACCTTGGATTACGAGCATAATTCGTTCCAGAAGTGGGCTCGTATTCCAAAACACGTAAACCAAATCATCATTTCCCATAAGAAATAATGAAAACTCAAATTATTCGTTCCACAGCCCCAAAAAATAAATACATAAAAATAATTAATACAATCTATAAAATGAAAATAAAACAAATTAATCTGCACTTTACCTTTAAAAAAAAGTGTTTCCGTTGGTGCGCGCAGGCGCCGTGTGTGCGTGTGTGTGTGTGTGTGTGTGTGTGTGTGTGTGTGTGTGTGTGTGTGTGTGTGTGTGTGTGTGGAATTAGCCCCTTCCCTCGCCTTGTTTTACACAGTAACACTCCTCCTCCCTCTCCCCACCTCGCTTTTTAAGATTCACAACAAACACACACACACAACGGAAACACCGTTTTAACAGGAAAAAAAGAAATCTCTCTGAGACCGGCATGAGCGTAGATTAACAGACTCACTTTTGAAGTTTCACAACAAGCACATGAACACAGCGGAAACACTGTTTTAACGGAAAAAAGCGAGACTGGCACGAGCGCATACTAAAGGAATCACTTAAGTTTCACAACAAACGGACACACACAACGGAAACACCGTTTTAACAGGAAAAAAAAGAAATCTCTCTGACCTGGCGTGAGCGCATACTAAGGAAATCACTGCTGTAAAGTAAAAAAAAAAACACACAAATGAACCAGCATCTTACCGTTGAAAAGAATCGCGACAGAGCAGAGTTTCTGTGTGTTTGTGAAGCCGGGAGGGGTGAAAAGGGGAGAGCGCGTCTGTGCGTGTGTGTGTCAGTGTCAAATTGCGCGCGCACGAGCAGAGTTTCTGTGTGTTTGTGAAGCCGTGGGAGGAGGGGGGGGAAAGGTGAGAGAGTGACGCTCGGTGTCAAAATAAGAGTCGCATGTGTGAAGCATGATACTCGGCGCTCGTAAACTAATACTTGCTCGGTTTCCGAATAAAAAATTATTACAAATCTTTGCTCGGTTTGCGGAACACTCGTAAACCACGTTACTCGCAATCCGAGGTTCCACTGTATTCTTATATGTACACGAAGTGCTTCGGGCTTTTTATAATAATAAACAATGTTTTCTTGCTGTTTGTGTCCAGCATTTCATCTGTTATTTGACCATGGCTGGAAATAATAGCTGGGATGTAGATTTCATGTGAATTTATGACTGAAATAAAGCAGTTCATCGGCGTGCGTGAACCCCGATTTGTCCGTAAACTTTCACTTTATAAACAGCAGCGTTTTGATCAAAAGGCTGATAAACCCGTTTGATTTATCGATAAAAATGCCAGAAAGTCATTGCGTCTCGCAATAATCCAGATCAAACACAATACACATGTCCATAAATAAAAAGGAATATTTAAGCATATACGCGAAATACATTTCACTTATTATTTCACAATATTACAGATTAAAACAAGGAAAGAAGATGTGCTGACCTCCAGTACAAGGTGCTGGCGAAATATATTTTAGGCAGAGTCTTGTTAATTGTTTTTAAACCCCTCAATTCTGCCAATTCCCCCATCAGCGAAACCGGTTTGATAACTTCACATCTATTGTGAATGAAAGGTGAGAAGAGGGATTACAGTAACTGGGGGTCTGCATGTGTTCACCTCGGAACGCGCTGTATTCAGCTAGAAGACTAAAACAAAAACAAAATAATGTTTGCTTCAGCATTGGAGACAATATTGTTTAGGCCAACTTTTAATAAAAATTATACACTTTTGTATTCTTTGTTTTACTTCGTCTTTTTGCACACGCGTGTGCATCTTTAAATTCGAACAGAAAATAATAGTGGGCTGACAGGCACGTTATTTTTTCATGTAACTTAAACGGCTGAATGAAGTTAAATATACACAATAAATTAATAATTGCGTTTGATTTACATTTGAGCACTCATGTGTAAATAGCTTTTTCATTGTATATACTACCATATCATATATGTGTGTCTAATACTGTTTTATTCATATTTTACATTACATGCAGTTTGTAATTTACTTGCAATTGTACTTTTAAAATATAACCTACGTATCTACAGTATAAGCATATTTAACTACTTCAGCGGTGAATGGGAAATTTGGTCTGGCTTTTAGATAAAGACCTTATTTGATATAATTGTCTTATTTAATTCATTATCTTATTAGAAATACAATTCTTATTCTCTATATTCTTGTCGAATATAGTCCTTCAGAGCAAGCACGGTGTCAGAAGATCCTGCTGAATCTCTTCTCACCTTTCATTCAAGATATGTGTGAATTTATCAAACTGGGTGCACTGTTGGCAAATACTGTAGGGGGTTTTAGATGAATTAACAAGACAGTGCAGACATCTCTGCCTAAATTTTATTTCCCCAGTAAATGAAATCAGACTTCATAGTTGGAGTTGATACTTTGAGTGTAATTCACGATTGACCTGTATATCAACTTGATAACTAGCGAATGCTTTAGTAAAGGGCTCTAAAACAGCGGCAATATGAATGACAATGGAATATTACAGAACGTGCGAGTTGACACCCATGCACCTTGAAAACCACGCACATTAAAATGTTGGATTTGAATTAAAATGCCACACATTTCACACACACACATATAAATATATATTGGGCTTTTAAATAAAAATCCAACATTTTAACACATTAAGGATATTCGTGTTTAATTAAATTATTAAATCCTCGTGTTCCAGTGTTTATGCAGTAATTTGGTCATGTTCACCCATGGGACACTATAATGATTCATTATTTATTATTATGCTTACTTACTCAGAGAGATTCAGTTTGATGCAGAGTGTTACATGACCAAATGGTACCTTTACTACCATTTAAAACTATTTATTATATGAAGTGGTGCAGAAGTGTATAATAAAACGAAAAGATAAACACAAAAAAGATGGACAGCTATTTATTTAATTATCATTTTAAAATATTTATCAACAACATCCATCCATCAATGCAGTATGTCTGCATTTTAATCGATAAATTGCATGCGTTTATCACCTTTTGATCAAAACGCTGCCCTTTGTAAAGTGAAACTGCGAGTCCCGGTTTGAATTGTAAAATGAATTGTAGATTAATTTTAAAGCACGATTTAGGGCATCTCATTTCATTATTATAAACATAATTTATGAATTACACTCGAACGGGCGGTAGAGCTCAGATTAGACTACGTACAGTAGGAAATAGGCTCAACATCCCGGAGCCCAAGCCTCATTTAAATAAAAAATTTAATTAACAAATATTGTAAGTTAACAACAGTAGCACAAGTTTAGAAAAAAATATTTAGACTCTAAATAGATGCCGAATTATTTTTTAAGGTGTGCCAGCTGGCACTATTCTTATATTGCTCTCTGTCAGGGTAAATCGTTCAGTGACAACCCCGTAAAATTCCATGTACTGTAAATAGGTAGTCTGAGAATTTATTTACCATAAGCTTTGTTGTATTGTTTTTACACAATCTATGATTTCACCTATGCTATTTTACAAATGGAATATTTTTTATGTTACACTCTTAAAACTGCTGGGTTAAATGTTAAAGTGCTGGGTTATTTTATCTATTTATTATTATTTAGTAGATTGCCTGTTAGAAATAGCCCAAGTGAAATTAATCCGCTGTTATAACTACTGCAGAGATAGTTAATCAGCAGTAATTTTCACTACTACTACTAATGATAATAATACTGAATGGAGAAAGCGCAGTCAAAGAAGAATCATCATTGAGAAGAAAGTGAAGAATAAATACATATCAGTATTTAAAGTTTGAGCTCGACACGTTTATGAGCTCTGTTGCTTGTTATCAATGGGCGCATAGGTTAGGGTTAGAGAGAGAACGCATGTTTGGCTTCAGTAGAAACACGACTGCCCCCTACAGGTAATGAACGGCATTTTCACAGCTTCCCGCGAGATGCCGCGAAAGTGCGCAAGATCACTTTTCAAGAAATGTGCGTTCTTAATAGCCAGATCTGTATCTTTTACATGAGTAGATTTTTTATAAATGGTAACTTTACTTGTACTTCAGTAAAATTTCATTGAAGTAACAGTACTTGTATTTGAGTATTACTCTTTCCACCCCACCACACCACACACACACTACACATTCTACACACATACACTACACATTTTACATACACACACATCAAGTGAGATTAAGGTGTGTAAAATGTGGGAAACTGTGCAAAATTTTGAAGAAAAGCACCACCCGAATAAGGCTCTAGCAGTGCGCACAATCAATCTGGTTAATGACAATGCAATGTCAATGTCTCACTTCAGTGAGATTCTGAAAAGGAGGCAAAAGTAGGTGTCATTAGATAGGTTACTGGTAAGAGTTACACAAAAAGATATTTATTTTTACATTAAAAGTGCAGCTTATTTTGTTTTTGTTTTTTTTTACTTTAAAAGTGAAGGTTACTTTGTTTTATTTTTACTTTAAAAGTGCAGGTTACTATGTTTTATTTTTATTCTATATTTTGTATATATTGAATAATTTTAAAATAAATATTTTTTGGTTGTGGAATTATCTGATTATTTCTTATGAGAAAATCTGCTTTGATATACAAGCATTTTGGATTACAAGCATGCTTCCGGAACAAATTATGCTCGAAAACCAAGATTTGAGTGTACAAGCACGCTTCCACAACGAATTATGCTCGCAATCCAAGGTTTAACTGTACTCGTATATATTTTCCTTTTTAAATTTCTGCTCTGGGTACCCCTAAAAGGAGCAGTGAAAATAAGAACATTTAATAGCCTTTGTACAAGCCACTACTATTGGTCTGTCTGAAGATGAGCAAGTACACAAATTTTATTTGACACATTAGTCCAGCTAGATATAAACTAACATAATACAAACAAGAGGTTGTGCTGCTATACTTTCATAATAAAGTTTAATTTAATATGCTGCACTTTGTTATCTTAAATTAAATTGCATAGCAAACATTTACTAAAAAAGCATGTTACACAGATTTCTTAAAGAGCATCACCATTTAATATTATAAGATGCTTGCAAGACAAGTATGCTATTTATGAGAGTTTGCCATCTTACCCCTAGGTTTTTCCCTGAGTTTGCGGAATAAGTCCATTGCTTTCCCCTCACTGAAAAACAAAACAAAACAAAATTAGAGTTTTAATGACAATTTTTTCTCATGATGCACTCACCATAAAATTAAGAAACGTAAAGTTTTAGTGAGTCTGTGACCTAAGGTGGCTGAGTTCTTGTCCTACACAAGTAAAACCTGGGCCCGTATTAACTAAGTGTCTCAGAATAGATGTAGGAATTGTTCTCAAAATTCATTTAGAACTGAAAATGTTGAGTAGGACTTAAAGGTTGTTTAGGAAGCTTCCTACTGTTTTTTTTACTAGTGAGGAGTAGGACTGCGCCAAAGAAAGGATGTGACGTAATTTTTTATGACAACGAGAGCCACAAAGTGTGCGGCACATTATAGGGAGTGTTGTAGTTTTTACAGATTTATGTAGTTTTAAATGGCTGAAAAGCAAAATGGTGAAATCAGCGGCAATTTGTGTAAAAGCTTTATGCATCAAAATTATAAAAAAAAATTAAAGCGAAACTGTAGAGAGGGTAAGACCATTTTGCTTGCAGAGAATAATAAAATGTGAAGAAATAATTAAAGAAAAATTCTGCCCTACTCATGAGTGGACAGCAATTTATGAAAGCATCAGTGCCACCTGTCAGTTTGCTGCCACTTATAACAGAGAATCTAAAAGAAAAAAAAACAGTTGTGTACACTCAATTTTACATAAATACATAAAATGTATATATAAATAAACTTATTTTAATATGTATCCATGAATGCAGCTTGTTTTATTGTTAATGTCATAGAGTGTGGTATATATATATATATATTACACATTTTTGTCCAAACGGATCTTTTATGAGCTCCGTTTCACTCAGTGTTACTAAAAAGTCTCTCCTCAGCGCACATCTCTGCCTGAACACAATTTACTCGTTACTCCAGTTTGAACATCTCCGGAGCTCTCCTACATTTTGATGGAGATAGGAGTGATTTCCTATCTTAAGAATGTTGATAAATTGCTCTTACTCCTACTCCTTAGGATTTGATATGTTGTTCTTTCCGAGAGGATTTTCTACTCTGCAAAGTTGTAAAAAGTACTTATTCAAGCTACTATATGATGGATTTCATCATACAGTATTTCATCATCAGTTACAGATCTGGCCATTAAGAATGCGCGCTTTTTCCCGTGAGATCTCGCAATTCGGCGCGCACCATGCCGCGAGATCCCACAAGCAACATTCAGGAATTTAAATAAATGTGTTGTGTTTCAATGAATATCTGCCAGATGGTGCATGGAAGGACTTTATCTAAAAGCAAGACAAAGTACAATGAAGATTTGTGTATAATTAGTTAGCCTAAAACAATATTGCTTCCAAGAAGCAAACATGAATTTTATTTTGTTTTACAATAGATCTTTTATGATGAATGTGCGTATATGTGCTTCATATTATGTTCATAATGATGAAAAGAGATGCCCTAAATTATGAGGCGCCATATAGGGCTTAAAACAGCTTGAAACAGTCACACATCTATATATACTACTAACTGCTCAAACAACTACATATGAAATTCGTGCACACACACCTATGAGACGCGCGCACATATACACAAACTCTCCGTGCACACACACCTATAAGATGCGCGCACATATACAGTAACTCTGCGAATGTCCTGATTCGTTAATACGTCAACATGTCTTCGTTAAAACGGAAAAATGTGTCGACGTTGAGCACCATCAGAAGACATGAATGAACAAATATGAACACGAAGTGCTTCTGGCTTTTTATTTAAATAATCACCTGGCTTTTTTGCTGTTCGTGTCCAGCATTGAATAATTATTTCATCCATTATGTGACCACGGCTGGAAATAATAGCTGGATTGTGAATTTATGTCTGAAATAAAGCTCTTCATCGGTGTGCGTGAACCCGCACCTCGTACTTTCAAATGGTGCAGACATACTCCCCCAGAAAGTCATCGCCTCTTGCAATAAGGCAGATCAAAACAAGGAAAGTAGACACGCTGAGCTTCAGTTCATTGTGATGCGGACAAAAGATCCAGGAAGGAAACGGGTTTCATTATTTTACAAAATCTAAATATATTCAGTAAATTTATGAATAACATTCAAAGTATCAAATCCAACTATTAAGTCTGATTTAACTGATAACATTAAACATTTTGTTTGTTCATATTTATGTTTTGATGGCGAAATACACTTTAGGCAGAGACGTCTGCTTGGTCTTGTTAATTTATTTTAAACTCCTCAATTCTGCCAATTCCCCCATCAGTGAAACTGGTTTGATAACTTCACACCTATCATGAATGAAAGGTGAGAAGAGGGCTTACAGTAATTACATTGTATTCAGTGAATAGTCTAAAACAAAAACAAAATCATGTTTGCTTCAGCATTGCAGACAATATTGTTTTAGGCTAATTTTATTAAAGATTATACACTTTCTTATTCTTTGTTGTACTTTGTCTTTTTGCACACACGTGTGCAGGTTTCAATTTGAACAGAAAATAATAGTGGGCTGGTAGGCACGTTATTTTTTCATGTAACTTAAACGGCTGAAGACAATAAATTAAGGGGAGGGGTTTGTGTTTTTGCACTAGTAAACTGAGCGCGCACGCTGAACTGTTGCGTGCCGTGTTCTCTGTCGCCAGCGTTTTAGACAGACAGAGGCTTGGGCTTTGCCTCATTCTTTTTGTATAAACCGCGTGTATACAGATTTGGCTATTAAGAAGGCACGTTTCTTGAAAAGGGATCTCGCACGCTTACGCGGCAGCTCGCGGGAAGCTGTGAAAATGCCGTTCATTAGCTGTAGGGGCAGTCGTGTTTCAATCTGAAGTATTGTGTGTCTACTGAAGCCAAAAATGCATTCTCTCTCTAACACTAACCTATGCGCCCATTGATAACAAGCGACAGAGCTCATAAACATGTCGAGCTCAAACTTTAAATACTGATATGTATTTATTCTTCACTTTCTTTTCAATGATGATTCTTCTTTGACTGCGCCTTCTCCATTCAGGATTATTATCATTAGTAGTAGTAGTGAAAATTACCACTGATTAACTATCTCTGCAGTAGTTATAACAGCGGATTAATTTCACTTGGGGTATTTCTAACAGGCAATCTACTAAATAATAATAAATAGATAAAATAAGCCAGCACTTTAACATTTAACCCAGCCGTTTTTAGAGTGTAACATAAAAAATATTCCATTTGTAAAATAGCATAGGTGAAATCATAGGTTGTGTAAAAACAACACAACAAATTCTCAGACTAAATTCTCAGACTACCTATTTACAGTACATGGAATTTTACGGGGTTGTCACCGAACAATTTACCCTGACAAAGTGCAATATAAGAATAGCACCAGCTGGCACACCTTAAAAAATAATTCGGCATCTATTTAGAGTCTAAATATTTTTTTCTAAACTTGTGCTACTGTTGTTTACTTAGAATATTTGTTAATTAATTTTTAATCTAAATGAAGCTTGGGATCCGATATGTTGAGCCTATTTCCTACTGTATGTAGTCTAATCAGAGCTCTACCGCCCGTTCGAGTGTAATTCATAAATTATGTTTATAATAATGAAATGAGATGCCCTAAATCGTGCTTTAAAATTAATCTACAATTCATTTTGAACCCGCGGCTCGCAGTTTCACTTTAAAAAAAGCAGCGTTTTGATCAAAAAGTGATAAACGCATGCGATTTATCGATTAAAATGCAGACTGCATTGATGGATGGATGTTGTTAATAAATATTTAAAATGATAATTAAATAATTAGCTGTCCATCTTTTTTGTGTTTATCTTTTCGG
Organism: Clarias fuscus; assembly: GCA_030347435.1. Taxonomy (NCBI): domain Eukaryota; kingdom Metazoa; phylum Chordata; class Actinopteri; order Siluriformes; family Clariidae; genus Clarias; species Clarias fuscus. The sequence goes on along the minus strand of CM059213.1, from coordinate 15,212,235 downwards.
TTTATTATACACTTCTGCACCACTTCATATAATAAATAGTTTTAAATGGTAGTAAAGGTACCATTTGGTCATGTAACACTCTGCATCAAACTTGAATCTCTCTGAGTAAGTATGCATAATAATAAATAATTAATCATTATAGTGTCAGGTGAACATGACCAAATTACTGCATAAACACTGGAACACAAGGATTTAATAATTTAATTAAACACGAATATCCTTAATGTGTTAAAATGTTGGATTTTTATTTAAAAGCCCAATATATATTTATATGTGTGTGTGTGAAATGTGTGGCATTTTAATTCAAATTCAACATTTTAATGTGCGTTAAGGTGCATGGGCGTCAACTCGCACGTTCTGTAATTTTCCATTGTCATTCATATTGCCGCTGTTTTAGAGCCCTTTACTAAAGCATTCGCTAGTTATCAAGTTGATACACAGGTCAATCGTGAATTACACTCAAAGTATCAACTCCAACTATGAAGTCTGATTTCATTTGCTGGGGAAATAAAATTTAGGCAGAGACGTCCGCACTGTCTTGTTAATTCATCTAAAAACCCCTACAGTATTTGCCAACAGCGCACCCAGTTTGATAAATTCACACCTATCTTGAATGAAAGGTGAGAAGAGATTCAGCAGAATGTTCGACACCGTGCTTGCTCTGAAGGACTATATTCGACAAGAATATAGAGAATAAGAATTGTATTTCTAATAAGATAATTAATTAATTAATACAATTATTTCAAATAAGGTCTTTATCTAAAAGCCAGACCAAATTTCTCATTCACTGCTGAAGTCGTTAAATATGCTTATACTGTAGATACGTAGGTTATATTTTAAAAGTACAATTGCAAGTAAATTACAAACTGCATGTAATGTAAAATATGAATAAAACAGTATTAGACACACATATATGATATGGTAGTATATACAATGAAAAAGCTATTTACACATGAGTGCTCAAATGTAAAGCAAGCGCAATTATTAATTTATTGTGTATATTTAACTTCATTCAGCCGTTTAAGTTACATGAAAAAATAACGTGCCTGTCAGCCCACTATTATTTTCTGTTCGAATTTAAAGATGCACACGCGTGTGCAAAAAGACGAAGTAAAACAAAGAATACAAAAGTGTATAATTTTTATTAAAAGTTGGCCTAAACAATATTGTCTCCAATGCTGAAGCAAACATTATTTTGTTTTTGTTTTTGTCTTTTAGCTGAATACAGCGCGTTCCGAGGTGAACACATGCAGACCCCCAGTTACTGTAATCCCTCTTCTCACCTTTCATTCACAATAGGTGTGAAGTTATCAAACCGGTTTCGCTGATGGGGGAATTGGCAGAATTGAGGGGTTTAAAAACAATTAACAAGACCGAGCAGACGTCTCTGCCTAAAATATATTTCGCCAGCACCTTGTACTGGAGCTCAGCATGTCTTCGTTCCTTGTTTTAATCTGTAATATTGTGAAATAATAAGTGAAATGTATTTCGCATATATGCTTAAATATTCCTTTTTATTTATGGACTTGTGTATTGTGTTTGATCTGGATTATTGCGAGACGCAATGACTTTCTGGCATTTTTATCGATAAATCAAACGGGTTTATCAGCCTTTTGATCAAAACGCTGCTGTTTATAAAGTGAAAGTTTACGGACAAATCGGGGTTCACGCACGCCGATGAACTGCTTTATTTCAGTCATAAATTCACATAAAATCCACATTCCAGCTATTATTTCCAGCCATGGTCAAATAATGGATGAAATGCTGGACACAAACAGCAAGAGAACATTATGTTTATTATTATAAAAAGCCCGAAGCACTTCATGTGCTTATAAGAATATTTACAAAAATATATAGATTTTTTGTTCATTCGTGTCTTCTGATGGTGCTCAATGTCGACACATTTTTACGTTTTAACGAAGATATTTTGTCATATTCACGAATCAGGACATTCGCATAGTTAACACTAACTGAACAACAGGTCTTTACTTCGTAATACACCTGTCCTTAAAAAGGAATATTTAGGTAAATACACTAAATATATTTCACTTAAATATTACAGATTAAAACAAGAAAAGAAGAGGTGCTGAGCTTCAGTTCATACAAAATGTCTAGGAAGGAAACTGTTGTCGTTATTTTAGAAAATCTCAACATATTCAGTAAATTTGTGAATTACACAAAGTATTTGTAACGACGCTGGTCGCGCGAGGGGCAGAGCCGCGCTTAAACTGCAGATCCGCAAGCTGCTACCACGCGGACTTCTGAACAGCCACCGGCGCGGCCATTTATACACGCGACTGCCAGACAGACTAAGCAACAGTTTAGCGTGCGCGCTCAGTTTACTAGTGCCACAATCCCCTGCTCTCTCTCTCAAATAAATAAGGGCAAATAAAATCAGTTCTCGCGTAGAGACGGCGGAGCTCTGTTTATTTTGTGTTTTCAGTTTCCTTTTGTTTCCATTTAAATTGTTAATTAATAATCTCACACCATCTCCAAACGGAAAGGCCTCCCGTGCGTATCACAAGCACTCTCACATACTCCTATTTCGTTTACCCATCTAAAGTCCTGCGTATAGGTAACATTTTAAAAGTACAATTGTAAGTAAATTACAAACTGCATGTAACGTAAAATATGAATAAAACAGTATTAGACACACATATATGATATGGTAGTATATACAATGAGGAAGAGTGCTCAAATGTAAAGCAAACGCAATTATTAATTTATTCTGTATATTTAACTTCATTCAACCGTTTAAGTTACATGAAAAAATAACGTGCCTACCAGCCCATTATTATTTTCTGTTCAAATTTAAAGATGCATACGCGTGTGCAAAAAGTCAAAGTACAACAAATAATACGAAAGTGTATAATCTTTAATAAAGTTAGCCTAAAACAATATTGTCTCCCATGCTGAAGCAAATATGATTTTGTTTTTGTTTTAGTCTATTTGTTGAATACAACGTGACTGCGCGCTCGGAGGTGAACACATGCAGACCCCCAGTAACTGTAATCCCTCTTCTCATCTTTCATTCATGATAGGTGTGAATTTATCAATCCGGTTTCACTGATGGGGGAATTGGCAGAATGGAGGAGTTTAAAAAGAATGAACAAGACCGAGCAGACGTCTCTGCCTAAAATGTATTTCACCAGCAAACCATAAACATAAATCGAAACAAATAAAATGTTTAATGATATCAATTAAATCAGACTTCATAGTTGGATTTGATACTTTGAGTGTAATTCATACATTTACTGAATATATTCACATTTTGTAAAATAACGAAACCCGTTTCCTTCTTGGACCGCACGTCTACTTTCCTTGTTTTAGTCTGTAATATTTAAGTGAAATACATTTTGCGTATATGCTTAGATATTCCTTTTTATTTATGGACAGTTGATGTATGTTTGATCTGCATTATTGCAAGAGGCGATGACTTTCTGCGGGAGTATGTCTGCACCTTTTGTAAAGTGAAAGTACGAGCCGTGCGGGTTCACGCACGCCGATGAACAGTTTTATATCAGTCATAAATCCACAATCACATTCCAGCTATTATTTCCAGCCGTGGTCAAATAATGGATGAAATAATTATTCAATGCTGGACATAAACATAAAAAAAGACAGATGATTATTTTTATAAAAAGCCTCAAGCATCTCATGTTTATATTTGTTTCTTCATGTCTTCTGATGGTGCTCGACACATTTTTACGTTTTAACAAAGACATGTTGACATATTCACGAATCAGGAGGCAGAGGCCACCAGATTTTGCTTTAAAATGTCCTGGTATTTAACAAGGTTCCCAGGGCCTCTGGAAGAGAAACAGCCCCACAGCATCACCGATCCTCCCTCATACTTCACAGTGGGCATGAGGTGCCTTTTCTGCATACTCATCTTTTGTGTTCCGCCATACCCACTTAGAGTGTTTTTTGCCAAAAAGCTCTATCTTGGTCTCATCTGACCAAAGAACAGTCCCTGTTGAAGCCCCAGTACCGCTTAGCAAACTCCAAACGTTTACGATTGTGACTGAGAAAAGGTTTTTTCCTTGCATGCCTCCCAAAGAGCTCGTTGACATGTAGATAGCGTCTGATGGTTGTTTTGGAGACTTGTGACCCCAAGATGCTATCATTTGTTGCAGTTCTTTAACAGTGAGCTTTGGAAATTTTTTTATTTCTCTTACCATCCTCCTCACTGTGTGTGGAGGCAAAATAAACTTGCGTCCTCGTCCAGGCCTGTTTACCACTGTTCCAGTTTTTTTTTTTAACTTCTTAATGATTCCTCTCACAGTAGCTATGGGCAGGTACAGGCGGGTGGCTATTTTCTTGTACCCATTGCCAGACTTGTGAATGACCTGCCTTACTTGAATGGTGTGTTCCTTTGTCTTTCCCATGTTGAAGAGTGGATAAGAGAAATGGCCTCTGTGTCACATCGTATTTATGCCCCAGGGAAGCAGGAAGTGATAAATTACTAATTAAATGTTCCTAGATACTCTGATCAACTTTGTAAACTACTGTAGAAATGACAGAAATACGTCAATTACATTTATTTTCTAGGAATTGTTAGGGGTGCCAATAATTATGGAACAGATTATTTTATGAAAAATAATTCTTTGTTAGTCAGGGATTTTTATTTCCCCTTAAAATTCACTTTATATTCACATTATATTTTTCTACAACTTTCAGTGTGACAATATGCTTCTGCAATAAAAACTTAATTTATTTTAAGGCTTTAACCAGGGGTGCCAATAATTATGAAGGGCATCGTATCTTCGTTAAAACGTAAAAATGTGCCAACATTGAGCACCATCAGAAGACATGAATGAACAAAAAATTTATATATTTTTTGTAAATATTCTTATATGCACTCAAAGTGCTTCGGGCTTTTTATAATAATAAACATAATGTTTTCTTGCTGTTTGTGTCCAGCATTTTATCCATTATTTGACCATAGCTGGAAATGTGGATTTTATGTGAATTTATGACTGAAATAAAGCTGTTCATCGGCGTGCATGAACCCCGATTTGGCCGTAAACTTTCACTTTATAAAAGGCAGCGTTTTGATCAAAAGGCTGATAAACCCGTGCGAATTATCGATAATAATGCTAGAAAGTCATCGCGTCTCGCAATAATGCAGATCAAACAGAATACACATGTCCATAAATAAAAAGGAATATTTAAGCATATACGTGAAATACAGTCATGGCCAAAAGTTTTGAGAATGACACAAATATTAGTTTTCACAAAGTTTGCTGCTAAACTGCTTTTAGATCTTTGTTTCAGTTGTTTCTGTGATGTACTGAAATATAGAAGCACTTCATACGTTTCAAAGGCTTTTATCGACAATTACATGACATTTATGAGAAGAGTCAGTATTTGCAGTGTTGGCCCTTCTTTTTCAGGACCTCTGCAATTCGAGTGGACATGCTCTCAATCAACTTCTGGGCCAAATCCTGACTGATAGCAACCCATTCTTTTATAATCACTTCTTGGAGTTTGTTAGAATTAGTGGGTTTTTGTTTGTCCACCCGCCTCTTGAGGATTGACCACAAGTTCTCAATGGGATTAAGATCTGGGGAGTTTCCAGGCCATGGACCCAAAATTTCAACGTTTTGGTCCCCGAGCCACTTAGTTATCACTTTTGCCTTATGGCACGGTGCTCCATCGTGCTGGAAAATGCATTGTTCTTCACCAAACTGTTGTTGGATTGTTGGAAGAAGCTGCTGTTGGAGGGTGTTTTGGTACCATTCTTTATTCATGGCTGTGTTTTTGGCCAAAATTGTGAGCCCACTCCCTTGGATGAGAAGCAACCCCACACATGAATGGTCTCAGGATGCTTTACTGTGGGCACGACACAGGACTGATGGTAGCGCTCACCTTTTCTTCTCTGGACAAGCCTTTTTCCAGATGCCCCAAACAATCGGAAAGAGGCTTCATCCGAGAATATGACTTTGCCCCAGTCCTCAGGAGTCCATTCGCCATACTTTTTGCAGATCAACAATCTGGTCCTGATGTTTTTTTTGGAGAGAAGTGGCTTCTTCCAAAAGTCTTCGCCTCACTGTGCATGCAGATGCGCTCACACCTGCCTGCTGCCATTCCTGAGCAAGCTCTGCACTGGTGGCACTCTGATCCCGCAGCTGAATCCTCTTTAGGAGACGATCCTGGCGCTTGCTGGACTTTCTTGGACGCCCTGAAGCCTTCTTAACCAGGATTGATTCTCTTTCCTTGAAGTTCTTGATGATCCTATAAATTGTTGATTTAGGTGCAATCTTAGTAGCCACAATATCCTTTCCTCTGAAGCCATTTTTATGCAACGCAATGATGGCTGCACGCGTTTCTTTGCAGGTCACCAATGTTAACAATGAAAGAACAATGATTTCAAACATCACCCTCCTTTTAACATGCCATTCTAGTCTGCCATTCTAACCCAATCAGCCTGACATACAGATCTGGCTATTAAAAACGCACATTTCTTGAAAAGGGATCTCGCGCGCTTTTGCGGAAGCTCGCAGGAAGCTGCGAAAATGCCGTTCATTACCTGTAGGGGGCAGTCGTGTTTCAATCTGAAGTATTGGGTGTCTACTGAAGCCAAACATGCATTCTCTCTCTAATCATAACCTATGCGCCCATTGATAAGAAGCGACAGAGCTCATAAACGTGTCGAGCTCAAACTTTAAATACTGATATGTATTTATTCTTCACTTTCTTCTCAATGATGATTGTTCTTTGACTGCGCTTTTCCCATTCAGTATTATTATCATTAGTAGTAGTAGTGAAAATTACCGCTGAATAACTATCTCTGCAGTAGTTATAATTATTTATATAATTATTATAAAATAATTATAAAAATATAATTATTATAAAATAAATTTCACTTGTGCTATTTCTAACAGGCAATCTACTAAATAATAATAAATAGATAAAATAACCCAGTACAAAAAGACGAAATAAAACAAAGAATACAAAAGTGTATAATTTTTATTAAAAGTTGGCCTAAACAATATTGTCTCCAATGCTGAAGCAAACATTATTTTGTTTTTGTTTTAGTCTACTCGCTGAATACAACGCGTTCCGAGGTGAACACATGCAAACCCCCAGTTACTGTAATCCCTCTTCTCACCTTTCATTCACAATAGGTGTGAAGTTATCAAACCGGTTTCGCTGATGGGGGAATTGGCAGAATTGAGGGGTTTAAAAAGAATTAACAAGATCGAGCAGACGCCTCTGCCTAAAATATATTTCGCCAGCACATTGTACTGGAGCTCAGCATGTCTTATTTCCTTGTTTTAATCTGTAATATTGTGAAATAATAAGTGAAATGTATTTCACATATATGCTTAAATATTCCTTTTTATTTATGGACATGTGTATTGTGTTTGATCTGGAATATTGCGAGACAAAATAACTTTCTGGCATTTTTATCGATAAATCAAACGGGTTTATCAGCCTTTTGATCAAAACGCTGCCTTTTGTAAAGTGAAAGTTTACGGACAAATCGGGGTTCACGCACGCCGATGAACAGCTTTATTTCAGTCATAAATTCACATAAAATCTACATCCCAGCTATTATTTCCAGCCATGGTCAAATAATGGATGAAAAGCTGGACACAAACAGCAAAAAAACATTGTTTATTATTATAAAAAGCCCAAAGCACTTCGTGTACATATAAGAATATTTACAAAAATATATAGATTTTTTGTTCATCCGTGTCTTCTGATGGTGCTCAATGTCGACACATTTTTACGTTTTAACGAAGATATTTTGTCATATTCACGAATCAGGACATTCGCATAGTTAACACTAACTGAACAACAGGTCTTCACTTTGTAATACACCTGTCCTTAAAAAGGAATATTTAGGCAAAATCACTTAAATATTACAGATTAAAACAAGAAAAGAAGACGTGCTGAGCTTCAGCTCATACAAGATATCTAGGAAGGAAACTGTTGTCGTTATTTTACGAAATCTGAACATATTCAGTAAATTTGTGAATTACACAAAGTATTTGTAACGGCGCGAGTCGCGCGAGGGTCAGAGCCGCGCTTAAACTGTTCAGAACGGGCAGATCCACAGGCTGCTACCGCGTGGAGGTCTGAACAGCCACCGACGCGGCCATTTATACACGCGGCTGCCAGACAGACTAAGCAACAGTTCAGCGTGCGCGCTCAGTTTACTAGTGCCACAACCCCCCGCTCTCTCATAAATAATGGCATAAGCCCCAAGAGGATACAAGTTTTTGCTTTAGTTTCCAGAGCCCGTCCGTTCTCGCGTAGAGACGGCAGAGCTCTGTTTATTTTGTGTTTTCAGTTTCCTTTTGTTTCCCTTTAAATTGTTAATTAATAATCTCACGCCATCTCCAAACGAAAAGGTCTTCCAGTGCGTATCACAAGCACTCTGACATACTGTACTCCTATTTCGTTTACCCATCTAAAGTCCTGCGTATACTGTAGGTAACATTTTAAAAGTACAATTGTAAGTAAATTACAAACTGCATGTAATGTAAAATATGAATAATTCTGTTCAAATTTAAAAAAGGCACACGCGTGTGCAAAAAGTCGAAGTACAACAAAGAATACGAAAGTGTATAATCTTTAATAAAGTTAGCCTAAAACAATATTGTCTCCCATGCTGAAGCAAACTTGATTTTGATTTTGTTTTAGTCTATTTGTTGAATACAACGTGACTTCGCGCTCGGAGGTGAACACATGCAGACCCCCAGTTACTGTAATCGCTCTTCTCACCTTTCATTCATGATAGGTGTGAACTTATCAAACCGGTTTCACTGATGGGGGAATTGGCAGAATTGAGGAGTTTAAAAAGAATGAACAAGACCGAGCAGACGTCTCTGCCTAAAATGTATTTCACCAGCAAACCATAAACATAAATAGAAACAAATAAAATGTTTAATGATATCAATTAAATCAGACTTCGTAGTTGGATTTGATACTTTGAGTGTAATTCATACATTTCCTGAATATATTCACATTTTGTAAAATAACGAAACCCGTTTCCTTCTTGGACCGCACGTCTACTTTCCTTGTTTTAGTTTGTAATATTTAAGTGAAATACATTTTGCGTATATGCTTAAATATTCCTTTTTATTTATGGACAGTTGATGTATGTTTGATCTGCATTATTGCAAGAGGCGATGACTTTCTGCGGGAGTATGTCTGCACCTTTTGTAAAGTGAAAGTACGAGCCGTGCGGGTTCACGCATGCAGAATCAGGACGCACGAATCAGGACATTCGCATAATTACTGTCTATGTGCGAGCGTCTAGGTGTATGTGCACGGAGAGTTTGTGTACATTTCATATGTAGTTGTGTGAGCAGTTAGTAGTATATATAGATGTGTGACTGTTTCATATATGTGTATGCAAGTGTTTCACGTGTTTGTGCATGAGTGAAGTTTGATTTAAACCCTATACGGCGCCTCATAATTTAGGGCATCTCTTTTCATCATTATGAACATAATATGAAGCACATATACGCAGATTCATCATAAAATATTATTATTGTAAAACAAAATAAAATTCATGTTTGCTTGAGCATTGGAAACAATATTGTTTTAGGCTAAATAATTATACACAATTCTTCGTTGTACTTGTCTGGCTTTTAGATAAAGTCCTTCCATGCGCCATCTGGCGGATATTCAGTGAAGCACAGCACATTTATTTAAATACCCGAATGTTGCTTAAGGGATCTCGCGGCATGTCGCGCGCCAAATTGCGGGATCTCGTGGGAAAAAGTGCGCATTCTTAATGGCCAGGTCTGTAATGATCTCCAGCCTTGTGCTCGTCAACATTCTCACCTGAGTTAACAAGATGATTACTGAAATGATCTCAGCAGGTCCTTTAATGACAGCAATGAAATGCAGTAGAAAGTTTTTTTTCAGGATTAAGTTAATTTTCATGTCAAAGAAGGACTATGCAATTCATCTGATCACTCTTCATAACATTCTGGAGTATATGCAAATTGCTATTATAAAAACTTAAGCAGCAACTTTTGGCAATTCTCAATACTTTTGGCCACGACTGTACATTTCACTTATTATTTCACAACATTCCAGAGTAAAACAAGGAAAGAAGATGTGCTGAGCTTCAGTACATTGTGCTGGCGAAATACATTTTAGGTAGAGACGTCTGCTCGGTCTTGTTAATTCTTTTTAAACCCCTTAATTCTGCCAATTCCCCCATCAGCGAAACCTGTTTGATAACTTCACACCTATTGTGAATGAAAGGTGAGAAGAGGGATTACAGTAAGGGTCTGCAGGTGTTCACCTCGGAGCGCGTTGTATTCAGCGAGTAGACTAAAACAAAAACAAACAAGCATTGGAAACAATATTGTTTTAGGCTAACTTTATTAAAAATTATACACTTTTGTATTCTTTGTTGTACTTTGTCTTTTTCGCGTGTGCATCTTTAAATTCGAGCACAAAATAATAGTGGGCTGGTAGGCACGTTAAACGGCTGAATGAAGTTAAATATACACAATAAATTAATAATTGTGTTTGCTTTACATTTGAGCACTCATGTGTAAAGGGCTTTTTCGTTGTACATACTACCATATCATATATGTGTGTCTAATACTATTTTATTCATATTTTACATTACATACATTGTATTTTACTTGCAATTGTACTTTTAAAATATAACCTACGTATCTACAGTATAAGCACATTTAACTACCTGACGCTGTGAATGAGAAATTTGGTCTGGCTTTTAGATAAAGACCTTATTTGATATAATTTTATTATTTAATTTTATTATTTATTTCTTATTATAAATACAATTCTTATTCTCTATATTCTTGTCGAATATAGTCCTTCAGAGCAAGCACGGTGTCAGAAGATTCTGCTGAATCTCTTCTCACCTTTCATTCACGATAGGTGTGAATTTATCAAACTGAGAGCGCTGTTGGCAAATACTGTAGGAGTTTTTTAGATAAATTAACAAGACAGTGTGGACGTCTCTGCCTAAATTTTATTTCCCCAGCAAAGTAAACCAGACTTCATAGTTGGAGGTGATACTTTGAGTGTAATTCACAAATTTACTGAATATTTTCAAATGCAGATTGACCTGTATATCAACTTGATAACTAGAATGCTTTAGTGTGTATATATCCTCGTGTTCCAGTGTTTATGCAGTAATTTGGTCATGTTCACCTATGGGGTGACACTATGATTATTCATTATTTATTATTAGGAGTTTTTTCCCTGCCACCGTCGCCCTCGGCTTGCTCATCAGGGACAATCTTATCATTTTGATTCATACACATTGCATACAAACTTACTTCTTTTTATTGTGTAAAGCTGCTTTGCGACAATGTCAATTGTCAAAAGCGCTATATAAATAAAATTGACTGGACTTGACTTGATTATGCTTACTTACTTAGAGAGATTCTGTTTGATGCAGATTATGTGGCATTAAATAGCGAATGCTATTTATTATGTGGCATTTAATAGCGAATGCTATTAAATGCCACATATATGGGTGAACATGACCAAATTACAGCATAAACACTACATATATGTTTTTTCTCTCTCTCTTGCTATGGTACCTTTACTACCATTTAAAACTAATAACGTAATAATAAATGGTGCAGAGGTGTATAATAAACCAAAAAGATAAACACAAAAAAGATGGACAGCTATTTATTTAATTATCATTTTAAATATTTATCAAAAACATCCATCCATCAATGCAGTATGTCTGCATTTTATCGATAAATCACATGAAAAAATAAGTTTACCACTTTTTGATCAAAACGCTGTCTTTTGTAAAGTGAAACTGCGAGCTGCGGGTTTGAAATTAATTGTAGATTAATTTTAAAGCACGATTTAGGGCATCTCATTTCATTATCATGAACATAATTTATGAATTACACTCAAACGGGCGGTAGAGCTCTGATTAGACTACGTACAGTAGGAAATAGGCTCAACATCCTGGAGTCCAAGCCTCATTTAAATAAAAAGATTTAATTAACAAATATTGTAAGTAAAAAACAGTAGCACAAGTTTAAAAAAAAAATTGACTCTAAATAAAACTCCAGCTGGCACTATTCTCATATTGCTCTTTGTCAGGGTAAATCGTTCAGTGACAACCCTGTGAAATTTCATGTACTGTAAATAGGTACTGTACATCTGTATGAATAAACCGAGATGCCCACGCCTGTGAAATGGCGAATTCAGGGAAAGGCTCCCCCGCGAGAGGTTTTGTGCGGACCACTGAGCTCCTACGGATTCTAAAATTGACATTGTTACTGTTTTTTAATACCTGCAGTGGAAGAGTCTGAGAATTTATTTACCATAAGCTTTGTTGTATTGTTTTTAAATCACTCTATACACAACCTATGATTTTCACCACCTTTACAAATGGAATATTTTTTATGTTACACTCTAAAAACTGCTGGGTTAAATGTAAATAAGTGCTGGGTTATTTTATCTATTTATTTTTATTTAGTAGATTGCCTGTTAGAAATACCCCAAAGGAAATTAATCCGCTGTTTTAACCACTGCAGAGATAGCGGCAGCAGTAGTTTTCACTACTACTACTACTAATAATAATAACACTGAATGGAGAAAGCACAGTCAAATAATTAGGAGAGGAGAGTATTGCAGGAGAGAAGAAAATTAAAAAAAATGAAGAATAAATACATATCAGTAAGTTTGAGCTTGACACGTTTATGAGCTCTGTCGCTTGCTGTCAATGGGCGCCTAACAGAGAAAAATGTTTGGCTTCAGTAGACACACAACACTTCAGATTGAAACACGACTGCCCCCTACAGGTAATGAACAAAATTTTCACAGCTTCCCGCAAGCTGCCCGGAACCGCGCGAGATCCCTTTTCTCGAAACGTGTGTTTTTAATGGCCAGATCTGTACATCAGCAAACATGGACTTCTATTATAAAGCACTGGTTTCAACTACCGAAGTTATAGTGATGCTGATGATGACAATTGGAAGCTGCGTTGTAAACTGGACTGCAGTTCAGTGCAGTGCACAGGTGTACAGGTATTCTTATTAAAGTGGATGTTGAGTGTATGTCGGCTATGTGTTTGAACTCACAGAGATTCCAGAGCTTCACCACTCCTCCAAGGGTGTCTCTGGAGGTCCACTATATCAGTCTGTAATTTCATCATCTCTTCCTCCAACATAGTCACCTCATCTGTCTGCGAAATGCACAGAGAAATACATAACAAAAAGTAAAATATCTAGCATTGTAATATCGACTCCTGTGAAATAATGTAGAATAACAGAAATACTTACCTGGCCATGGTTAAGTGCAGTTTGCTCCATCTCTCGCCAGACACTTAGTAACTTCTCTGAAGCTGTAACAACAACATTATTTCTGAAGGGACATTTAAAGATAGCTACTATGAAAAAAAAAAGTCATATAGCATGCAATCTTAGGTCTGGTGTCCCCACATTTACTCCAAAGTTTTTATTCGTATGAAAATTTAAAATAAACACACTGTCAAAATATGCCAAACAAACAGACAGACAGATAAACGTAAAGCCATGTTGGCCAGTCAGAAGCCTAAATAAAGTTATCATAGAGTACGTCACAATCTCACATGAAATACAAAATATAGAACAAGTGCATTTATTCTTTGAAGCCAAAAATTTTTTTTTTTTTTTTTTTAGAGTTTCTAAACATCTATACCCTTTACTCAAAAAGGCTATCTCCTTCTTCTCCAATGTCACTCTGAAAATTATCAACCTTCTTTTGGGTCGAGGAATGGTGGGGGTTGGGTATGACCATGTGTAATCTCCTGTCATGGCTGTCAATGAGGCTATATGATGTCAGCCCCAGACCCTAGAGGTGCTGACTCAGCATTACTTTTTTGCCACAACTGTGTATGTGTCTGCATACATGTGTATTTTACCAATGCCAGTTGCCCTCTGCTCCTGGTATTTGTCCATGTCGATGTGCAGACTGGTAATGAAGAATTCAAGTGTAGCTTTGAGTCTCTGGTGCACAGAGACCATCTCATTCTTCTGCTTTGACAACAAGCCATTATGCCTCAGCAGGCTCATACTGAAAGTCAGATAGAATTATGTGCAAATTACACATGGACTCAAGTAAAAATGCACTGAGACATCCATACCAGCATTTTACCAAGACAAAGGCAAAGAAGAAGAAGCATATACTGTACAGTAGGTAAAAATTGATAAAAATGTAAAAATTCTTAATACATACAGTACTGTGCAAAAGACTTAGGCGCCATATTATCTGTAGTACAAATTTTGTTATAAAAAATTTCAAAACACTGTATTGTCCAAACTGCTCCTATTGTTTTGTAAGTAAAAAAATATGGACATGCAGCAGTTGTGATCGTTAAACATAAATATAATTAGCTGAAAACATCAGATGAAAAGATACATTTAAAATGTTAAGATAATTATTTTGTGAAAAACCTTAAAAAATAGTTTTGACCAAACTAGATTGACTGTAGGGTTAATTCATAATAGTCATAATCTTATTGCTAAAATGTTACTTTTTCATTGACTAAAACTATACTAAAATACTTAAGGGTTCATCTGACCAAAACTAGACTAAAGTCCAGACTTTTAGTTGACTGCAACTTGACTAAACATAAATAGGATAAGATTGACTAAATATGTTAAAAACTAACAGTGACATCAATTCTGGAACTAAGACTCTTTTTTTTTTACTTTTGTTTATGAATTAATGATTATAAATCTGATTTCCAAGCATTAGCATTTCAGCAAAAAAAAACAAAAATAAAATAATAATAATAATGTTACAGGAAAAAAACTTTTTTTTTTCCCTGTGGGCCAGATTATATATTTAAAAAAAGGCTAAATGAAATAACTGAAATAACATACTATAATATACTATATTATATAACATAATACTATATATAAATAAACATATATAAATAAGCATGTGCAACAAATAACACTAAAATTGAAAATGGCAAAATTAACACTAGATTAAAACCAATTAAAATTAATTAATTATATATTTTTTCTATCAAAAGATGTCATATGTTTTTGAGATTTTTTTGTATTTTGATGCATATGTTTGTTGTTTTCATACTCAAAAAAGGACAAAAAAAGAGGAATAAGGCACAAGTCTTACACTGATGTCATTGAACCTTCCACTGTATCATATGGAAATATTGTTGCATCATAAACACTATATTGTGTATCGAATCCCATAATAAAAACAATTTTAAAAATCTATAAATTGGTCTGCTCTTAAAACTAATGTTATAACAGTTCATATCATGGTTGGTGAAGTCATAGTCAAAGTAGATATTTCAGTGTTTAAACAGTACAAATGATAGCACTCAGCCCTTTCTAGTATTATTAGATGCAGTAAAATGTAAATATATTATTTTATTTTTTTTAATCCTATCTTTTACATTCTGATTATTAGGACCAGGTCTCACATTTGATTGATTAGGGAACTGTAACCAATCCTAGAGTATGAGGGTGGGGACACAGATATAGGGCTTAACGTCATTAAACAAATTACATGACATCAAAGCGGGCTCAGGTTCATGTAAAACAAGTGCCAACCATGAGTAAGAATAAGAGAGTGTTTCTGAAGAAGGAGGCATATGCAGCTCTAACTGAGATGGATTAAAGGTAGTTAAACTTGATGTGATAGGGACAGATATCTACTGTATGATTAATGATTTAGCAGTTGTCTGGTAATCTAAAAAGTAACATTTACAAAGTATAAACTAAGTAGTGACATATAATTACTAATGTGCTTTTCAATAATGTTCAATATTACAAATGTGTTACCCATTTTATTATTCATGCTGTGTACATGTCCTATCTACTCTATAAGATAGATTTGGTCAACTAACCATCAGAAAAACTGCATGTCATTATATTAATTCTTAGACTTTGTACAGTTTATGTTGTGAAACAATTGTAAGAGCTGGTGCAGTTATAACATGGACTGTTGTAGTCAGAATTTACACACACTCATCAAGAACATGAATGCTATGGAAATAATGGGCTTTCAAATATTTCATTAAACAGGTCTTTGCTGGGGTGAATAATTGTACCACGTACATCTTCAAAAGAAAAAAAAACAATTTAAGCCAATACATTTTACTTATTTTAAGTTTTCTGACTGCCCAACAAAAAGTTGCACACATGAATTTTTTTGTTTGACTGCCTTTACCTTTGATTATAGCACAATGTTGTTAAATCGATTCATCATGCTCCAGTCTTTTACAGTCTGAGTTCTGAAATTTGGCTGTGCCATCAGGGAAGAAAAAATCCATTGATGGGATAATCTGGTCATTTAGTACAAGAAGGTATTTAGCTGATTTCCTTTTATTACCACATAATGCTGCCTAGCTTAGAAGTGTCAAATTAAAGCAGCCCCAAATCATATCACGACCTCTGAAGGCTTGTATAGCGGGTCCTATTCACCATAGGTGCATCACTTCATGCACTTCCCTTCTTGTTTAATGCCCATCATTCTGGAATACAGTACATTTGCATTCATCAACCACGTGCCCTATTTCCATTGCTCCAAAGTCCAATGTTTATGCTACCTAGCAATTTGAAGATTTTTTTTTCAGATTAGCCTTACAAGAACTAACTAAACTCAGCAACTTACATACAGTAACACAACTAATCAACGTGAACACAAAATATCAGTCAAATAAAACTGGACTTGTGAGCAGCTGACAATTTTAATAATAAAAAAAATACATTTAAAAGAAAAAAAAATTTGTAATTCTTAATAATTCTTCCATTAAGATGTACGATCTATACACACACACACTTAGTGCAAAAGTTTTCCACAGTTTATGTTTTAGACTCATCTTAAAATTTATTCAAATCTTTCTTTTTCTTCTCATTCTATACATAAAACTCAACAATCATAAAGTAAAAAAAGTTTATAGTTTTTTGGTAACTTATTTAAAAAATAAAGACCGGAATCTACCATTAACATAAGTTTTCTGACCTTATTGTGAAAGTCAGAGTGAAAACAAATCCATGAGGTCAAAAAATTATCTGTATACACCCGAGCCGAGGATTGTGTCAAGACACTGATTTGGGAAACGTTCTGGAGCATCTAAATCACCCAGGAGGATGATAACCTCCAACATTCTCAAACGGAAGAGATTGAGAATAACTAGTCTTCTTTCCAGATCTGGCCGCCCAACCTAACTAAGTAATCAGAGATGAAGTGCCTTGGTCTGCGAGGTAACCAGAACCTAAAGATCTATGTAAATGAGATCCTGCATTCCGCTGTGTACAGGGTGGGCCATTTATATGGATACACCTTAATAAAATGGGAATGGTTGGTGATATTAACGTCCGGTTTGTGGCACATTAATATATGTGAGAGGGCAAACTTTTCAAGATGGGTGGTGACCATGGTGGCCATTTTGAAGTCGGCCATCTTGGATCCAACTTTTGTTTTTTCAATAGGAAGAGGGTCATGTGACACATCAAACTTATTGGGAATTTCACAAGAAAAACAATGGTGTGCTTGGTTTTAACGTAAATTTATTCTTTCATGAGTTATTTACAAGTTTCTGACCACTTATAAAATGTGTTCAATGTGCTGCCCATTGTGATGGATTGTCAATGCAACCCTCTTCTCCCACTCTTCACACACTGATAGCAACACCGCAGGAGAAATGCCAGCACAGGCTTCCAGTATCCGTAGTTTCAGGTGCTGCATATCTCGTATCTTCACACCATAGACAATTGCCTTCAGATGACCCCAAAGTCTAAGGGGGTCAGATCGGGAGACCTTGGGGGCCATTCAACTAGCCCACGACGACCAATCCACTTTTCAGGAAACTGTTCATCTAGGAATGCTCGGACCTGACACCCATAATGTGGTGGTGCACCATCTTGCTTGAAAAACTCAGGGAGCGTGCCAGCTTCAGTGCATAAAGAGGGAAACACATCATCATGTAGCAATTTCAAATATCCAGTGGCTTTGAGGTTTCCATTGATGAAGAATGGCCCCACTATCTTTGTACCCCATATACCACACCATACCATCACTTTTTTTGTTCCAACAGTCTTGGAGGGATCTATCCAGTGTGGGTTAGTGTCAGACCAATAGCGGTGGTTTTGTTTGTTAACGTCACCATTCACATAAAAGTTTACCTCATCACTGAACAAAATCTTCTGCGTGAACTGAGGGTCCTGTTCCAATTTTTGTTTTTCCCATTCTGCAAATTGTGTGCGCCAATCTGGGTCATCCTCGTTGAGATGCTGCAGTAGCTGGAGTTTGTAAGGGTGCCATTTGTGAGTAGCTAATATCCGCCGAAGGGATGTTCAACTAATGCCACTCTCCAGTGACATGCGGCGAGTGCAACGCTGTGGGCTCTTGCTGAATGAAGCTAGGAGAGCCACTGATGTTTGTTCATTAGTGACAGTTTTCATGCGTCCACATTTTGGCAAATCCAACACTGAACCAGTTTCACGAAACTTACCAAGCAGTTTGCTAACTGTAGCATGGGAGATGGGTGGTCTCGTAGGGTGTCTTGCATTGAAATCTGCTGCAATGACCCGGTTACTGCATTCACCAGATATCAACACAATTTCGATCCGCTCATCACGTGTTAACCTCTTCGACATGTCAATGGCTGTGAACAAAGAGAAACTTGTACACCATTGTTTTTCTTGTGAAATTCCCAATAAGTTTGATGTGTCACATGACCCTCTTCCTATTGAAAAAACAAAAGTTGGATCCAAGATGGCCGACTTCAAAATGGCCACCATGGTCACCACCCATCTTGAAAAGTTTGCCCCCTCACATATACTAATGTGCCACAAACAGGACGTTAATATCACCAACCATTCCCATTTTATTAAGGTGTATCCATATAAATGGCCCACCCTGTAGATGGAAGAGTAACGGTAGGACATCCATCAGTACAGCACTCCATCAATCAGGTCTCTACCATACAGTGGCAAGACAGAAGCCATTCCACACTAAAAGGAACATGACAGCTGGCAGGGAGTTTGCCAAAAAGCACCTGAGGAACTCTCAGACCATGAAACAAAGTGATGACACAAAGATTGAACTATTTGGAATCAGGAAATTGAGCACTGCAAATCAACTTATTAAAAAATAAGTTGATTTGCAGTGCTCAATTTCCTGATTCCTGATTCCAATCTGTGATTGGGAGATTATGCAGTACAAAGGGAAAATTGATGCAGATAAAAATAAAAAGCTATCCTGAGTGAAAACCTTCTCCAGAGTGCTCAGTATTTCAGACTGGTATGAAGGATTTCAGTTGAAAAAGGACCACATCCAAAGCATAATGCCAAGAAAACACAGCTTCAGTCCGGACCTAACCCCAAAAGAGCATCTCTGGAACATCCCTTTTAACCTGGTTGAGCTTGAACAATTCTGCCAAAAATCTTCAAAACATCAGGTATATTTCTATTTTCATTTTTGTATTAATAAAAAACTATAAATACCTGTTTTTACTTTGTCATAGTAGAGTTTTGTGTGTAGAATGATAAAAAAAGTGTGGAGTTTATATATATGTGTGTGTGTGTGTGTGTGTGTGTGTGTGTGTGTGTGTGTGTGTGTGTGTGTGTGTGTGTGTGTGTGTGTGCGTGTGTTTGAATTTGATTACTCTGTGAAAATTTTTTAAATGCCTTGTAGTTTGCATCTTACATGGCTGCTTTCTGACCCTGCTGCAACTTCAGCCAGTCCTCCTTCAGTGCTCTTATGGTGTGCCAGGCTTGTCCATATGTGCGTCTTTGAGCACTGTAGGGCAACATGCGCTTAGGCTCTGTCTCTATGTGCCAAACATACAAATAAACTCTCATCAGTTCATGCATTTACTGATATTTTTGGAAACCAAAACAAACAAACTTTTACAGAAGAAAGAAGGATAGCATATTTCAGGGAGACTCACGAATTAATCGAATATTTTCAGGGAGAAATCGAGGACTGAACTGAGGTTCGTAGTTGCAGCACGAGCGGTTGAACAGAAAGACTAGAGGCATATCAGCTCGACGGCCATCAACCAACTAATAAGCACATAATCAGACATACCACAACTTACATAAAATCCCAAAAACATATAGAGTGTGTAAGTGCTTTCTTGATTTTATTTTTATTACATGATCTTGGACCCCTTACTTACAGTGTAATCTACAGCACACTGCATGATGTCATTTTGAGGCTCCAAAGCAAGGCCGGCCTCCAACAGCAGCTCCTGACTGGCTGGAGGAATTTGTGTGTCTTGTGCAAGTCGTTTCTGCAGGGATTCAACAGTTTCCCCATGCTGCACTGAGTATGTACAAATCTCTGCCGATGTCATGTTCAGCACATGGACTAGCTAGAGATATGTGATGAAAAATAGTAGAGATTTTTTAGTTGTCATATTGAATTATGTTAATATATCTATAGATATGTTGTCATCATCATGAAGAAAACAAGAAGGTGACACAACCTTGAGGTCTAGGATTCGGTTTAAATCCTCAAAGCAGGTAGTGGATCCAGTCTGTGAGTCAGTACCTCCTTCCTCAGATTTCTTGCTCTTCTCCTCAAACTTTGTGCCATCCAGACTTTCTTTTGGAATCTGCTTAGTGTCTTTTCCTCTGGCTTGAGGAGACCACCTCAGCATTAACTGCAGCCAATGCTCAAGCCTGCCAGCTAAGAAACTACGCCCCCCCACCACCACACACACACACACACACACACACACACACACACACACACACACACACACACACACACACACACACACACAAACAGAAAGCATAATGCATAACTTGTTACACAATGTTGAATCTGTACATCATGCAACAATATAAACAGGCAGCTGTTAGTTCAGTATACATATATATTGTCCTCAAAGGGATACAGTTTGTTAATATCAATGACAGTATTGCATGTTTTTTTTTTTTTAAGTTGATATTTACAGTTGGCAGAAAGTAAAACATATACTTAATTTGTTTAGTAAGCATATCAGTGCAACTGCCTTCCTACTCACCTGTTGATGTTGTGCGGCCGTGGCAGGTGTTTGGAGAAGTGCACCTCGCCAGCCAAATCCTCATAGACCACAATATCGTCCTCATGCTTCTGCTTCAGCTTATTGTGCCTAGAAAGCAAATGAATGGAATTATGTTTTAGCTTGAGTCCTTAATATACTGTACAAACTCACCATCTAATTTAATAGAAACACAACGTTTGCTTATGTGATCCAATCAGCCAAATCATGGGGTTACAGCACAATGCATAAAATCATGTAGAAACTTAAATTAAAGTTCAAATGTGAAAACAGGGAGAAAAATATGATCTATGTGACTTCAACCATGGTTCTTGGTGCAAGATGGGCTGTTTTTCACACACAATATTTTATAAAATTTACAGGAAAAAAATGTAATAAAAGATAGTTCTGTGGGTGTAACTGCTTTGTTTATAAGAGTGGTCAGATTAAATTATTCAGATAGATTTGAGCTGCTAGGAACGATATAGTAACTCATATAAGAAGAAGAGGAACCAGATTCAATAGGCAACCCATCCTCAGATGGTGTTAACGGGTAACAGGGATTTATCTGCAGTCAGACTGTGTATTAGGAGGCTGGAAGTTCAGTATAACAGGAGATGTGTTTAAGTTAATATGGAGTTCAGGTATACTGTAGGAAATCCAGTCCTGAACTATCGAGTGACTGCAGTCACGAGTCCTCAGAGAACAGCTGTCAGCATCAGCCGAGGCCAGGCCCGTCTTTGTGGAAAAGTGGAACTGTCCCCATTCTATTAAGAACTATTCCAGAAAGGCTGACTTCTGTGTCTTAAATTACAACTGACTGTTATTGTTGTTACATAATTACCTAATTCCATATGTGTTATCTGTTCTCTACCTGTAGTACAGATAAGCTATGTCTCCCCACGTTATCAAATTGGTAGAAATATTAATCCGACTACTAAAGACAGACTCATAAGTAATCTGCCGGGCCTGTCCCAATTTCTTATTAGACCCCTAAATGCATACGATTTAGATGAAGTGACTAACAGCATGGGCATTATTTTTAACAGTACATTAGACACTGTTGCTCCCATCAGATTAAAAAAAAGTCAGAGATAAAACACTTGCACCATGGTACAATAGTCATCCTCGTGCCTTAAAGAGAGCAACCCGTAACCTCGAGCGAAAGTGGAGAAAAACTAAATTAGACGTTTTTAGAATGGTGTATAAAGATAGTATGTGCAGTTATAGACAGGCTCTAAAAGCTGCTAGGGTCAAGCATTTAAGCCAACTGATAGCAAGAAACCAAAATAATCCCAGGTTCTTATTTAGTACAGTGGCTCGCCTAACAAAACCTAAGATATCTGCAGAGAGTACTCCATCACATGAAGTGAAGACTTCATGAACTTCTTCAATGAAAAAATCGATAGTATCAGGAAGAGAACAATGGAAGTTCAACCTCTAACAGCATCTCATGATCCAGTCCAGTCTAAAGCTTCAGATTTAGATTTTCAGTCCTTTACAGGTGTAGGACAGAAAGAGCTGTATAAACTCATCACCTCGGCTAAATCAACAATATGCTTGCTAGATCCAATCCCAACCAGATTTTTAAAAGAAGTGATACATATGGCTGGGGAGCCGCTTCTAAACATTATTAACTCTTCATTATATCTAGGTCATGTCCCTAAATCTTTCAAGTTGGCAGTTATTAAGCCTCTTCTTAAAAAGTCTAATTTAGACCCAAATGAAATAACAAATTACAGACCGATTTCAAACCTTCCGTTTATATTAAAAGCATCAGCCCAAATATGCACATTCTTGTAAGAAAACAATATTCTCGAAGAGTTTCAGTCAGGTTTCAGGCCCCATCATACTACAGAAACTGCACTAGTTAAAATTGCAAATGACTTGTTTTTAGCTTCGGACCAAGCCTGCATCTCGATACTAGTCCTACTTGATCTTAGTGCTGCATTCGACACTATAGATCATAATATTCTCATAGATCACTTACAAAATCACATAGGTCTTCAGGGACAGGCATTAAAATGGTTTACATCCTACCTGTCTGATCGATACCATTTTGTAGATTTAAATGGAGAACTGTCTGGCGTAATGCCAGTGAAATATGGGGTCCCACAAGGGTCAGTTTTAGGACCTCTGCTGTTCTCAATATACATGCTTCCCTTGGGTAACATCATTAGAAGACATGGGATTAGTTTCCATTGTTATGCTGATAATACCCAGTTATACATCTCCACAAAACCAGACGAAATACCTAAGTTGTCTAAACTAACTGAGTGTGTTCAAGATATAAAAGATTGGATGACCGATAATTTTCTTTTATTAAATTCAGATAAGACGGAGATATTACTTATTGGCCCAAAAAACAGTACACAACAGATCTCATAATTCAGCTTGCGTTTAGAAGGATGTACTATTACCATTAACTCGACAGTGAAAGACCTGGGCGTAATATTAAACAGTAACTTATCCTTTGAAAATCATTTTTCCAATATCACAAAAACAGCCTTTTTCCACCTTAGAAATATTGCCAAGCTTGGGAACATTTTATCTGTATCTGATGCAGAAAAGCTGGTTCATGTATTCATGGCCTCCAGACTGGACTACTGTAATGCATTACTGGGTGGTTGTCCTGCATCCGCTGTAAACAAGCTACAGTTAGTCCAAAATGCAGCCACCAGTGTTCTCACTAGATCTAGAAAATATGATCATATAACCCCAATATTATCGTCCCTGCAATGGCTACCTGTTCAGTTTAGAATTAATTACAAAATAGCATTACTCATGTACACGGCTCTAAATGGTTTAGCTCCCACATATCTAGCCTGTCTTCTGACACGTTACAATCCACCACATTCCTTAAGATCACAAAACTCCGAACTTTTTCCCCCCAATGTTCTCCCACATTTACTAATTTAGTCGTGTCCAATTCCTCCCCGTCACTAGGGAGCTCCCACATTAAGGCGACTACTACCACTCAGCCGGGAGGGCCGAAGACTATCATGTGTTTCCTCCGAACCACCGACGCCAGCCAACCGCATCTTTTCGAACTGCTCGCTCATGCACCGTTGGTCGTAACATACTCGGAAGACAGCGATATCCGCTCCTTCCGCTTGCGTGAGCTCACAGACGCCCCTGATTGGCTGTAGAGCCGTGATTAATGTGGGAGCACTAAGTACCTCTCATCCCTCCCCTCTGAGGGAGCTCGGCCAATCAGCTTTCTCTAGGTCTCCGGCTGCAAGAAGTTACAGCATCCCCCGGGAATCGGACTAGCGATCTCCGGACGAGTTCCCAGAATTTTTAAATCTACAAAAGGAGGTAGGACATTTTTATATTTAGCTCCAAAACTTTGTAATAGCCTTCCTGACAGTGTTCGGGGCTTCGGGACTGAGTCTACAGTTTAAAAGTAGACTCAAGATGCAACTCTTTAATCTGGCATACACGTAATTCATCCTCATAATGAATACCTCATACCCCAGTACATCTATCCTGAATGGCAACTACGTAAATTCTTTCCACCTGTTCTTCCTTTCTCTACCGATCCTGAGGCATCTGGAGATTTTGCCAGCTTCAGTAGACAGAGGCCAATCCTGCGAGGACCCTGAGGCATCCAGAGAAGGACCAGCTCCAGCTGGATTCTGCTTCATGATGGTTTGGATCTACACATGCTGCTCCTGAGCTCCCAGTGATCCAGACCCCCTCTGCCCTCTGCACCTGCTGACTCATCCCTCTGCTGAACTGGACTTCATGTTAATTTAAATAACTTCTGCTATATTGAACTTTCAGCTGCATAACACACACAATGTTATATAATTTCTGTTATCTGCTATCGCCCAAATGAGGATGGGTTCCCTGTTGAGTCTGGTTCCTCTCAAGGTTTCTTCCTATTGCCATCTCAGGGAGTTTTTCCTTGCCACTGCCGCCGTCACCCCTGGCTTGCTCATCAGGGACAATCTCATTATCTAGATACATTTTTCTCACACATACACACTTCCATAAATTTTCTTTTCATTTTGCGAAGCTGCTTTGAGACAATGACCATTGTTAAAAGCGCTATAGAAATAAAACTGCATTTTAAAAATTTTTTATTGAATTATTTCATCATTTTGAAATCCCCAATATTGTTGTAGAATGTAGAAAATAAACATCAATCACTAAACAAAAACAAACAAGTGATCCCATACTTTTGAGCAGTACAGTGTGTGTGTGTGTGTGTGTGTGTGTGTGTGTGTGTGTGTGTGTGTGTGTGTGTGTGTGTGTATACACACAGTTAAACCTTGGATTGTGAGCATAATTCGTTCCAGAAGCATTTTTGTTTATCAAAGTGAATTTGGGTTTCGTTCCACAACCCAAAAATATTCATATAAAAATAACTAATAAAACAAAAATAACCTACACTTTACCTTTGAAAAGAATCGAGCTGTAGTGAATAAGACCCTCAAAGAAGAGAGATGGGGGGGCAGGCCTTACTGTGTAGGACAAATTTCATACACACGCACAACAGTTTAATGATGGAGACTCTCATTCACACAGGCGCGCTTGCACACACACACACAGTCACATTTACACACCATCTTGCTGACAAAGCCA
This sequence comes from Clarias fuscus, assembly GCA_030347435.1. NCBI lineage: Eukaryota > Metazoa > Chordata > Actinopteri > Siluriformes > Clariidae > Clarias > Clarias fuscus. The sequence goes on along the minus strand of CM059213.1, from coordinate 15,186,677 downwards.
GAGAGAGGAGAGAAGGAGAAAGGGAGCTACTGTGTAGGATGACTTTCACACACAAGCCCGCCCGCACACACACACACACACACACACACACACACACACAAAAACACAAAATAAAAAATGCTTTATGTGCACACACGTGGTCATAATGTTATAGTAAACAGCATATGTGCACATGGATCAAATTCAAATCAAATTCAAATTTTATTTGTCACATACACAATCCTACACAGTACGATATGCAGTGAAATGCTTAGGCAACTGCCCTGACCTAAGAGAATAAAATTAAATAAAATATAAAATATAGAATATAAAATGTAAAATGTAAGAATATAAAATATAAAATGTAAGTAAGTAAAGACTATACATTATACTTTACATTAAGTGTACAAATGGAAAATATTGCAATGAAAAATTGTAATTGTAAAAGTGGAAAATAAAAATATTGAAATGTTGAAATGGGGACGGAATGTCCAGGGGTGTGCAAATATGCAAAAATTGTAATTGTAAAAGTGGAAAATAAAAATATTGAAATGGGGACGGAATGTCCAGGGGTGTGCAAATATGCAGTAAAGTGACATGTTAAATGTTAAAGTGGCTTGTGTGCATATTTAAAGTGACTTGTGTGCATATTTAAAGTGACTTATGTGCATACTACCCATGAGTGAGCAGGTGTGCAGTGAGGACAAGTGAGCGAATGTCCTGAATGTCCAGAGTGTCCAGAGTGAGTGCTGAAGCATGTGTGGATGTGCAAAATGGATCAGTACTGTGTGTTGTACTGATTAACAGACTGTATCGCCTGTGGGAAGAAGCTCCTCCTCAGTCTCTCTGTGTTGGCCTTCAGGGAGCGGAATCGCTTTCCTGGCCTCAACAGAGAGAACAGTCCATTGCTGGGGTGACTGAGGTCCTTCATGATCTTCCTGGCCTTGGTCCAGCACCGCTTGCTGTAGATCGAGTGCAGGTCAGGGAGCTCGGTGTGGATGATGCGCTCAGCTGATCGCACCACCCTCTGAAGAGTTCGTCTGTCCTGCATGGTGCTGTTCCCGAACCAGGTCGTGATGTTTCCCGTCAGGATGCTCTCTATGGTGCAGGAGTAGAAGTTCCTAAGCACCTTGGAGGGTAGTCTGAAGTCTCTCAGGCGTCTGAGGTGGTAGAGACGCTGTCGGGCCTTCTTCACCACGGTGTTGATGTGACAGGACCAAGACAGGTCCTGCGTGATGTGTACACCGAGGTAACGGAAGCTGTCCACTCTCTCCACTGGGCTCTTGTTGATGACGGGGGTCTGGTAGTTCCTCTTCTGCTTTGTGCTGAAGTCCACTATCAACTCCTTTGTCTTGCTGACGTTGAGAAGGAGGTTGTTTGTCTGACACCAGTTCTCCAGATTTCCAATCTCCTTCAGGTAGGCCGTCTCATCGTTGTCAGTGATCAGGCCGACCACGACGGTGTCATCAGCAAACTTGATGATGGTGGTGGAGTTGGTAGTGGCTACGCAGTCGTGAGTGTACAAAGAGTACAGTAGAGGGCTCAGAACACAACCCTGTGGGGCTCCAGTGCTGACGGTGATGGAGGCTGAGACATGTCCACCCATCCTTACTGCCTGTGGTCTCCCCGTTAGGAAATTGGAGATCCACTGACACAAGGATGAGCTGAGTCCCAGGTGCTCCAGCTTGGTGGTGAGTGTAGAGGGAATTATGGTGTTAAATGCTGAGCTGTAGTCGATGAAAAGCATTTTCACATAATTCCCCCTTCTAGTGTCCAGGTGAGTGAGAGCAGTATGGAGTAGATGAGCGATGGCGTCATCTGTAGAGCGGTTTGAACGGTAGGCAAACTGAAGTGGATCTAGTGTGTCTGGTAGTGAAGAGATGATGAAGTCTCTGACCAGCCGTTCAAAGCACTTCATCACCACTGATGTGAGGGCTACAGGTCTATAGTCATTGAGGGAAGCAGGATGTGGTTTCTTTGGAACAGGAACAATGATGGACTCTTTGAAGCATGTGGGGATCACCGACTGAGATAAAGAGAGGTTGAATATCTCTGTGAAGACTGGTGCTAGCTGGTCTGCGCAGGCTCTGAGGACTCTACCTGAGATGCCGTCTGGTCCTGCTGCTTTCCTGGTGGTCACTCTCCTGAAGCCTCTCCTCACGTCATGCTCGGAGATGATAAACGCGTTTCCGGTGCTGGCAATGACTTCCTGTCTGCAGCCATTAGCAGCGCTAGCATTAGCAACGCTACCGTCTTTAGCTGCAGCCTCGAAGCGAGCATAAAAGGTGTTCAGCTCGTCTGCCAGAGTCGTGTCCGCGTTTGTCATACCGGATGTTGGAGCTTTGTAGTCCGTTATCGTTCTTAGTCCCTGCCACAGGCTCCTAGAGTCACTCTGTTGGAGTTGTGACTCTAGCTTCCTCCCGTAGCGCTGCTTCGCCTCCTTCACCGCCTTCCGGACGTTATATGCCGCAGCCTTGTACAGGTCCATGTCCCCCGAAGCAAGTCCCGCATTGTAGGCAGCAGCGCGAGATCTCAGAGCGTCGCGGATGGTTTTATCCACCCACGGCTTCTGATTGGGAAACGTTCTGATGGTCGTTTTCTGTACGGTATCATTTGCTAGTTTCCCGATGAATCCCACAACCGCTTCCGTAAACACGCTGACGTCATCGGAGCTGTTTCGGAACATGTCCCAGTCTGCGTCATCGAGTGCGTCTTGAAGCGCGGCCACCGATTGGTCCGTCCAGCGCGCGACCTCCCTCTGAACCGGAAGTTCCTGTTTAAGCCTTTGTTTATATTTTGGCATGAGGAAGATGGCGGCATGGTCAGATTTCCCAAACGGTGGACAAGATTGTGCCTTGTAGCCGTCTTTAACTGGTGTGTAACAGTGGTTCAGTGTCCTTTCGCCCCTGGTCGGGCAGGTGATGTGCTGATGTAAGTTTGGCGCTGCACGTTTGAGGTTGGCACTGTTAAAGTCCCCCGCCACAATAAGCGCAGCGTCCCAGTGTTGTGTTTGGTGCTGTGTGAGTGCCTCATGCAGCTCGCATAAGGCAGTGTCCGTGTCCGCTTGTGGCAGAATATAAACGGCGCTGATTATGACCGATGTAAACTCCCGAGGAAGATAAAAAGGACGACATTTGATAGTTAATAGTTCCAGGTTGGGTGTGCAGGAGCGTGCGAGAGGAACAACGCTCGCGCTGTTGCACCAGCTGCTGTTCACCATTAAGCACACGCCGCCTCCCCTTGTCTTCCCCGAGTCCCGTGTCCTGTCCATGCGGTGGACCGAGAAGAACTCGGCCGGCTGGATGGCGTGGTCCGGCACCGCTGGGTTCAGCCATGTCTCGGTGAAGCAGAGAAGATTGCAGTCCCGAATGTCTCTCTGGAACTTTATCCTGGCCCTGAGGTCATCGAGCTTGTTCTCCAGAGACTGGACATTGGCGAGCAGGATGCTAGGCAGAGGTGTGCGGTGTGCACGGGCTCTCAGCCTGTTCCTGACGCCGGCTCGTTTTCCTCGGGGCCGCCGCTTCGCGTCGCGTCCTTTGTTTTCCCTCAGGATCTCACTCGGCCAGCTCGGATCCGGAGTTAAAAACGTCGAATTGTGAGTACATTGTAAACCAATAGAAATAAGAGTATCTCTATCGTACTTAATGCACTCAATGATGGTGAATTAGCCGGATTAAAGTTATTGAAAGTTAACTTAAAAAGCGAAAACAAGGAAAAATAGGTCGGAGCAGTCGCGACGGCAGCCGACCTCACCGGCGCCATCTTGCCACATTCTGACTATACAAGTGACGCACGTGCACTGAGACAAGCATGGGAGACGATTACCCACAATACTGCTCGTATTTCAAGACCTCGCTCTTTTTAAATGTATAAATTTATTTAGTTAAAATGTATTTAAATTTTTTGCTCGTCTTGCGAAATACACAGATCAAGGTACTCGTAATTCAACGTTCCACTATGTACTGTCAGGTGTGTGTGTCCGTGTCTGTGTGCGTGTGCTTGTGAGAGTCTCTATCAGTAAACTGGTGTGTGTGTGCGTGTGTGTGCGTGTGTGTATGTCTGATAGGGTCATGATTGTACAAAATAAAGTCATATATCCTTCTCTTTTTTTTTAGCTCACCCTAGGCAATATGATGAACTGAATTTTATTAAATTTCAATCCACTATACAAACGTGACTTAATTTAAAAAATTTATCACATAGTCAAAGAAATAGAACAGATTCATAAGTTCACACGTTTTTAATTTTTGTTTCTGGTTGTTTCTGTGACCAAATAATACTGCTAAGAAGAAGAAGAAGAAGCTCGTTTTGAAAAAAAAAAAAATCACTAGCTTGGAAAAGGATCAATCTCCCTCTCCTAAAAATGACTGATAAATCCATGTCCTGACTTATGCCTGTGCAGGTGAACAAGTGCTCTTATTAAACTAAAGGGTGAATCTACATTATATACACCACTTATGAGAATAAACATCATGACAATATTGAATTTTCCTAGATTTCTTTTACTGGACTTTTTTTCCCGGGTTGAATGATTGTACAATACCTTTATTAGAAGAAATAAAAAAATTTGGGGCACAAGGTTAAATAAATTTTTGGAATTTCTAATTTGACCATAACCTTATCTAGGGTACCACTCCCCTGACAATCCTCCACAATATAAGCAGTATGGATAATGGATGGATGTATGGATGAATGGATAGATATACAGTACTACTCAGTGTATATAACTTTTCTGTATACAACACTTTCTGTGTACAGTTTACATATGCAGATTATGTATCACAGTATACAATATCTTCCTCATTGCATACATCTAACTCATTGCACTTATTGTACATAACTATTTTTTGTATATTGTTTACATAAAAATTCATCATAGTATACAATACCTCCCTTATTGCACCACCTATAATCACATGGTATAATAAACGCACGTGTGAAAGGACAGCTTTCACACACACATACAAACACAAAATAAAAGATGCTTTATGCGCACACACGTGGTCACACTGTTATAGTAAACAGTACACCCGCGCACGGATGTTGATAATACAAGTGAGAGACGCGCACTAAGACCGAGGATTAGCATTAGGAGACGATTACCCACAATTCTGCAGCGCGAGAGAAAGAAAAACCATTGGCTCAGTTGTGATCACGTGACACTCGGCGTCAAAACAAGAAGCACATGTTCAGTGACAAAGATGAATCTAATTTAATCTCATGTAATCTAATCTAATATACCTCACTATAGGCTCAAAATATACGGCCTGATCAAAAATATACATGTACCCACTTATTAATTCAGTGGAAGTTCAAGTTCAAGGCTTGTCAATTCGGTGAATGATCATGAGATACATAAGCTGATGCCAGAATAAAAAGTGTTTGACAGCACAGTCATTGGATTGGATTGTCATTGGATTGACCAACACAAAGTACAAAGCGAAAGCTCATGGATTTGTAATGAAAAGGATGATTTCAACTAGTTAGAAATGTTCTTGGATCTATTTATAAACAGCTGAAGTCCCAAGACCAGTTCAAACAATTGTACATAAGTATGTTATTGATAGGTGTAGACACCTTGAAAGGGTTTGGAAGAACCTTCAGCAGACACCTTCAGCAGACCAGAAGTTGTGTTGGGTGATGAGGTCCATAACAGGAATAAGGTCAGGACTTTGCAGTGGCCAGGTCCAGTGTGAAAATAATCCCTTAGGCTAACCTGGTACAGTTGGGTATAATGTTGCTATGCCTATACCTGACCAACTCAAGCAACACCCAGATTATAACACTGCCTAAAAGGACAGTGACCCCAGACACAAGCTGGTTGTGGAATGGATAATGCAGACTTAAGAGTTTCCATCAAACTCCATCAAAAAAAAAGTGACATATGTGTCAGTGAGCCAACAAATTTAATTGAAAACTACCAATCCTGCCAATAAGAGTAGGCAAATATTTAACCAGAATTCTGCCATAATCTTGTAAATAATGTAATGTACATTCATTGTAATCTTTTATTTTGTGTGTGTGTGTGTGTGTGGGTGAGAGAGAAAGTCGTCCTTTTACGTGCGCATGTACAGTTTATTATAACGTGTGTAAAGCAAAAGCAAGTTTCATTAGAGAGGTTGCTTGTTAAAGATCCAATTTCCCTCTCTGTAAGAAAGCAGTGACTCTGTTAGTGTGTGCCCCCCCCCCCACCTCCTCCTCTCGCCTTCACACACACACACACACACACACACACACACACACTATCAGAAACACTGATCTGTCGCAATTCTTTTCAAAGGTAAAGTGCAGGTTATTTTTTTTATATTTTGTATTAATTATTTTTATTCATTTTTTTTATTCTTTAAAAATAACGTGAAACGAATAATCTGAGTTTTCATTATTTCTTATGAGGGAAATTTGCTTTGATATACAATTATTTTGAGATACAAGCACGCTTCCAGAACAAATTATGCTCGCAATCCAAGGTTCCACTGTACTATACGAAAAGTTTCAAACAAAGACGTAGTCTTTTTAGATAAAGGGCGGGGTGAAGCTCACTGATATGCCAACAAATGTACCAGCAAATTTTTAATGAAACAAGATATCAATGATATCAGTGTACAAGCAGTATTGTTAAGGCAGTAGTGGCTCAATCAGTTATTCAATCTGTGCTATTCTCCTTCTACCTTTTACTACTGAAGTTCAAAACTGAAATGAACATAAACATCCTGCAAAGCACCATTATTGAATACCTTACTAAGAAATGGAAAGAGAGAGGGCATTAGCCATTGAAGTTTTCTGTCACCAGGGAATGAGAACCTTGTGAAAGCTGAGGACATGGCTAAAGTCTACTTCGGGCCTGGACTGATATATAAAATAGTCCAGTCAAAGCCCAGACCACATCAGTTTTAGAGTCTATGGCAAGACTTTAACCACTAACCACAAATGTCTCAATTTTGTTTAAATAACCTTGGTGTCTCACACACTCACACACACACATACAGTGCTACACATATGGTGTAAATGTACTGTATCAGAAATATTCATGCTATGTAGGTTGCAATGATATCATTATTTATGCTCAACCAAAAAAATTGAAACTGGTGTAAGATTACAAATTTATAAAATGTTAAATCTAGCTTCCAACAAAAAAGTATATAAACTAAAAAGTTATGTACCTGGGATTTTACATTTTGAGGTAAAGATTATGACATTCTAAGGACATCAAGTCTGGTAACCCAGGTGTCTAAGACATTAACCTTTTGTCTTTATGTACTTCCTGACCACTGGGTAGGGTCCCAAGGTAAATGTGAATGCTAATATCAATGCCAGGCTGTGCCTTTGTCTCTATGATAATGTGAAGGTCTGGGCGATACGGTCAGGCTGATTAGTTTAGCACCTATGCATTTGAAAGGCACTGTTATGCTGATGAGATCAGGGCTGGGAAACTTCCGTTACCAGGCTGATTCCTGTACTACACTATGCTTTGTTTAGATTGTCTCCACCTCTTTGTATCCCTCCCCCTTGTAAAGTATAAACTCTCCAGAGCTGAGTTTTAGTATAGACTTGGATGACTACAGCAATGCACGGTGAGTTCTCAATAAAGAGTAACTTCTGCTTTAAAAATATCCCAACGCCTCCTGGTCTCTGATTCAACAAAGGAAGAAAAGTTCCCAACACTGGCAACAAACACAATGGATTTTCAAATATTATCGATACAATTTTCATTTGCCAGGAGCAACTCTGCATCTTGTCACAACAGATTAAACTTGCTTCCTTGGGAGCTTTCTGTCAAATTATTTGAAATGTAATACTAAACCCTAAGAACAAATTATGCTCGCAATCCAAGGTTCCACTGTACTATACAAAGAGTTTCAAAGAAAGACGTAGTCTTTTTAGAGAAAGGATGGGGTGACATGCCAACAAATGTAACCAGCAAATTTTTAATGAAAGAAGATATCAATGTAATGGTATGTAAAAGTCATGGTTCAGTTCATACCTGTGACGCGCACGGCAGGCTCCGCCCCCACACAACGTCCTACGTCACCCGAATTCTAGCACATCGCACGCACCCACATCACACACAGCTGCACCGCATTTCACTGATTCACACACACATATAAACACCACTCTCTCCCCAGTTCCGCGTCCGAGATTAACCACGCGACCCGAACTCTTTGGGAAAGGACTATTTTCAGATAAGACTATATATGTTTCTTTGTTTCCGGAAAGACTGTTTATATGGTTCCTGAGTGTCGCTGTATTTCTGTTGTTTTGAGTTTCTCCCTGTTTGCCCTGCTCCTCACTTCCGAGTACTTTCGCGTTTCAGTGTCTCCGTGTGTTTCTTTGTCTACCGTGCTCCCAATCTATTTTAAAACTCCATCTTATGCACTCCCGTTTTCCCTCCTGCCACCTCCGCGTTATACCCTGTTTACTTATTAGTTTCTGTTTTGCCTTTGGTTTCCGTTTATTCCCGCGTTTGATTTACAGTGTTGAGTATAATATTTTTGTTGAACCCAGTGTTTTGTTTGCCCCTAATTCTGTTAATAAATCGCCTGGCCGGGCCAATTCAGTGACTTCTGTGTGTGAGTTCCGTTGGTTCCCAACAATACCTCAGTTTTGAAGTCGTGGTCAGTACATTTTCAGTACAGTGAAGTAAAAAAAGAGATTTAAAAAATATATATATAAATATATATATTTATATATATATTATATTATAATATAATTTGTAAAAAGCTTACACAAAGCAGTGTACAAGCAGTATTGTTAAGGCAGTGGTGGCTAAGTCGGTTAAGGCTATGGATTACAGGGCTACTGATCGCAAGGGTGGGGGTTCATTTGTTGATATAATTTTCATTTGCCAGGTGCAGATCTACATCTTGTTACAACAGATTAAACTTGCTTCCTTGGGAGCTTTCTGTCAAATTATTTGAAATGTAATACAAGGTTTAGGGTCAGAGGCAAACTGGCAAAAGCATCAGACAACTAGATAAAGTATTGTGGAATAAAACATACCAGGGTACAGGCTGCCAGGTTGGCAAAAAGGGTCTGAAACCAGTGATGCACTCAAACACCAGAGTTCCAAAACTCCAGTAATCCACTGTCACTGTGTACTTTTGCTGCTCCAACAACTCGGGTGCCTGAATAGAGAGTAAAAGAAGAGAGAACGTTCCATGTATTCATATGTCACTTAAGAGCTCCCTTTCTAGAGGTCTGGAAGGGTCCTAAAGTTTGAGTTATATATACAACTCAAATTCTGAAAAAATTTAGACTTTTTTTTTTATTTGAATAAAATAAAAACTAAAAGCCTTTCAAATCACATAAGCCAATATTTTATTCACAATAGAACATAGAGAACATAAATGTTTAAATGGAGAATTTTTTTCACTTTTATCCACTAAGTCTCAAAAAATTTGAGTCGAGAGCAACAAGGGCTGAAAAAGCCAGAAATTTTTCAGCTGGGAGAACATCCAGTATCAGGTCTGTAACATGATTAGCTATAAAAGGTATGTCTTAAAGAGGAAGTGTCTTTCAGTAGTAAAGATGGCAGAGTCTCTCTGAGAGAGTGCATAAAACGATTGTGGAATGTTTTAAAAAGTTTCTCAATGACGAATTCCAAAGGCTTTGCAAATCTCATCATCTACAGTGTATAACGTCATCAAAAGATTCAGAGAAACTGGAGAAATTTCTGTGCGTAAGGGACAAGGCTGAAGACCTTTCCTGGATGCCCGTGGTCTTCGGGCCCTCACCACACTGCATCACTCATACGCATGATTGTGTCATTGACATTACTAACTGAGCCCAGGAATACTTCCAGAAACCACTGTTGGTAAACACAATCTGTTGTGCCATCTGCAGATGCCAACTAAAGCTCATTCATGCAAAGGAAGCCATATGTAAACATGGTCCAGAAGCGCCATTGTGTTCTATGGGGAAATACTCATTTGAAATGAACTATTTCAAAGTGGAAAAGTGTTCTCTGGTCAGACAAGTCCAAATTAAAAATTTTTGTTGTAAATCATGGTCGCCATATCCCCCTAGCTGAAAAGGAGGGAGACTTTCCAGCTTTTTATCAGCGTTCAGTTCAAAAGTGAGCATTGCTGTAGAATGGGGGTGCATAAGTGCAACAATTTTATAAAAGGCAGCATTTATTTAGCGAGTATATATGGGGGGGATTTTTTTGGGGGGATACTGATTTTATATTTATCTGCTTTGCAAAAGTTGCCCTGAAAACTGGTTCTCATGAAGATCATACCAGGAAAGACACATATCAATATTAACTGTTCAAAGGAAATCGCTGCATATTAAAAAAATAAAAATCAGAAAAGACCATTGAATTAGAAGGCGTGTCATGTGTGTCTAGCAATTTCCACACTTACTTACTATAGGCAAAGGCTCTCATACTTGTGAAATTGTTTTGACACAATCTCTACTGTGAAAACTGCTAGAACTATTTACAGTAAGTCTATTCAATTACATTTTATTCTATACCTGGAACAAATCATAAAATACAACTGAACAATAAGGAAAGTTACCCACCAGATACTGCAGCGTTCCTACAAATGATGTGCACAAACTGCTCTGGTCTAGCTCCTTAGCATAGCCCAAGTCAATGATCTTATGTATTAACTGAAAGAGACAAGTTGCGAGTAAGCTGGGAGAAACTTTTAAATGACAAAAGTAAATTAAGATGCCATTTACAAAGAAATTAGTCTAAAAAAAATCTTCTAAAAATTAACTTTTAATTTAAACAGACACAGACCCTCTTTTCTCCCTGTTGGAGAACAATGTTCTCTGGTTTGAGATCCCTGTGAATTATCCTTTTCTTATGAAGGTATGTGAGGGCGGAGGCTGAAAAGAATACCAGACAGATTATTGATTAACCAGAGATGTCATGTAATCACCCATAAACTGTTCCAAAATGGTTTACTGAACTGGTTTAACTTTTTTCCGTGAGAAAATTTCATCAAGCTAGATCATGTTGACCTTTAAATAGTAATAGTCATCATAAGGAAATACTACTGCTGTCATATTGACAGGATGGCAGAGAGGGTCAGGCAGGCTGATGGGACCCAAAAGCAGACACACCACACAGGAATGATCGTTATAGCTTATAATCGTGAAAGAGCTGGAGAAGGGATGAGCAATGCTTAGTGTAACTTAACCTGTGATGCACCTGTATGGTAAAACACAGGACTGTAATGAGGCTAGCGGTGCAACTCTAAGTCAAAGCTCTGATGTTTTCACGCAGCGAGATCCAGCAGTAACCTTTGATGTGAGCGTCGCAGCTGAGTGCCTTTGTGAAATGAAAAGGCAGAACTGGATTCTAATAAACCCGGGTCCGTGAAAGCGAAAGTCAGAGTCAGTTCACCTCTGGGTGTCTTGGTGTGTGGAATCCGGAAAGTGACAAGCTATAGCGAAGTCGAGAGGCAGAGCATGAGTCAGTGTCCGTGAATCAATCAAAGCCAAATCAAACAGATCTGAAGCGGTAGACTATAGCGAAGTGGGGGGGCAAACAATCAGTGTCCGTGAAACAATTAGAGCCAGGTCAAACTAATCCAAAGCGGCGAGCGATAGCGGAATCCGTAAACGAAATACTTGTTCGAGATACACATGAATCATAGAACGTGAGAGAACTGGGCTGTAGAGCATGCAATAATCCGGCAGCGAATACTGGGAGAAATTATTTGTGAATGGGGAACCGGTGTGTGGAAGGGCGGTGCGGAGGCGTGGGAAACCATGACCGCGTGGAGAGAGACATGACAGCGTGGGAAAAACAACAAAAAAAGAATAACAGGGTTTCGTGACATATATAAAAGAAAAAACAAAAAAAAATTACTTTCAATGCTATTAAATGGCATAAAGTACACCTTTGTCTGTAGCTGCCCTTTTAAAATGTTGAAATCATTCCTTGTTACTCAAATATAAAGTTGAAATTAATTTATTAGCTTATTAATTATTAATTAATTATTATTAATTTCCACCTATTAGCTGAAATGTTTGCTGTAAAAAATTTTACCAAAGCCTCCTGAGAGTTTGGAAAAACCGTAATGCTTCTTTTTAGTTGTAGATTTGAGGAAAACAGGAAGAACGTAAAGCACTTAGTTTTATTATGATGATTTATGTTTTTTCTCTCAACTGTAATACAAACCCACTTTGTGAGGTCACTGCTTTGTGTTCTTTAGTGGGGTTGTGTTCGGGTGAATGTGCAATTCACCTCAACAACAAACTTAAAGACAAAGACAAAATATAGTTGCAAGCAACGATGACGGGCCCAAGCATGGGCGCCACCGCCACCCGGGCGATCAGTGAGACGGTGGGCAAAGAGGGCACGTGCACTTATAGGTGAATGGCAAAAGGACAGACGTGACAGTTTGGGTCGAATGAAACAGATTATAAGAATGTCCGCTCATGGCAAATGGGACTCAGCATCTAAGATGTAATGTATGTAATGTCTCTACTGTCCGTATATATAAATATGCATGCGTGTGTGTGTGTGTGTGTGTGTGTGTGTGTGTGTGTGTGTGTGTGTGTGTGTGTGTGTGTGTGTGTGTGTGTGACATTAGTAGGCACTTTTCAGCATGAGGCATCGCCATGGCTAAACTGTCTGAGATATCAGAAATCCCATTGCAATATTCCATCCTCAATGTTTTAAGATTATATGGGCGGGTTAGGTGAAGGTGATAATGGTGCAGGTGCTTGGACTGGTCACTGTTTATGTGGGATTGTTTCTAGGATGTGTAAAATGTCTGTCTGTGTGTGTGTGTGTGTGTGTGTGTGTGTGTGTGTGTGTGTGTGTGTGTGTGTGTGTGTGTGTGTGTGTGTGTGTGTGTGTGTGTGTGTGTGTGCGTGCGTGCGTGCGTGCGTGCGTGCGTGCGTGCGTGTGTGTGTGTGTAGTATGGTTAGTGTGTGCATATTGTGTATGTGTGTGTGTATATGTGTATGTTTGTGTGAGCAATGTGTAGTGTGTGTGTATGTGTGTGTGTGTGTTTGATGGGTAGTCTGTGTGTCTGCAGGGCATGTAGTGTTTGAGTATGTGTGTGTTTGTTTGTAGTATGGTTAGTGTGTGCCTATGGTGTATGTGTGTGGGTATGTGTGTATGTTTGTGTGAGCGATGTATATGTGTGTGTGTGTGTGTGTGTGTGTGTGTGTGTGTGTGTGTGTGTGTGTGTGTGATGGGTAGTCTGAGTGTCTGTAGGGCATTTAGAGTTTATGTAGGATGAGCAATGTTTGTGTGTGTGCAAGTTTGTAGTATGTGTAATGTGTGTGCAGGGTGAGCGTGTGCAGGGTGAGTGTGTATGTGTGTGTGTGTGTGTGTCTGGTGTGGTGTGTATATCACCGCCCTTGTCCACCTGGCTGAATGTTGCACAGTGGGTAATGTAAATGTTTGTATTGTTTATTTTTATTATTTATGCATACGTTTAAATTGTAAACATGAAGCCATAGTAAAGGAGAAGGGGAAAGACCTGACTGCAGAATACCTGCCTGCAAAATCTAGTGGACATATTTTATTACTGCAGGAGTCAGAGAAGAAAGTTCAGGCAAAGGCTCATAAATATAAAATATTGTTGGGAGCTGTATGTATATATCACAAAACCATGAAACTCAAGAAATGTTCTTTCTACCTAAAATGTTTGGGCAGATTAGGACTTTCCATTTGCTGGATATAAGTATCTTATGTTTGCTCAAAATGATACCTTGCCATAGCAACAGTATTCAGCGCATCAAAAAGCCCTTTACAGTTGGACATCAGCCATGTCTTCCAATTATTGTGCCTGATTTTTAAGCCAATTAGCTGTAAATTAGTCCCAAAATATTTTAAATTCTAAAAGGAGACACTTCCTGCTGCCAGTTGGTGGCGCTATGACTGAGACCCACGGGACCCATATGACTGTGAGCAGGTTTCTTCTCTTAACCTACAGCTGAGGTTTGATGAACGTCACTCAATTTAGAAAGAAGTTATCAGCCACTTCCTGTTTCCTATTATTCGCCATAGGTTTAAGGGCTCGCCACGGCCGACCCGTTTAACATATCAACCAGCCCTTCACAATGTTAGATCCTCAATGTCTTGAGATTATATTAGACCCTGTTTGGTCAAAAACATATAAATCCTGTAAGAGTAGTATATCACATTCCAATAACTGACTTCCTGTTCCGCGGATTCCATGACATGGGGTATGCAAGTTGTTCATCTTAATGAGATCAAAATTTATACTGGGTCTCATTCATATATGTGAAAGTGGATAGAAGCTATGCAGCTAAATTGTTACAAAGTTCCAGGGGGTGCTGTACAGGCCCTGTGCCACGCCCGGGGTCCAGGCTCTCAAGGCTCCCTCACAACCAGTTTGAGTCTACACCCATAAAATTTTGGGACCGTATGTCTTTCCATTCGTATGATATGAGAAGATTTCTGAATGTCATTTTCAAGACTTCAAAGTTTTTATACTTAATTTGTTTTAAATAACTACCCATTTTTCACTTAGTGATAAAGCACTACCAATATATAAAAAGATCCCATAGAGGTCCCATATTTGCATCAGCACATTACTAGCGATGCTCTGGATGTTAGGGCGAGCACTTTACCACTGCGCCACTCGGAGGCCCGTTAAAGCAAAATTTTTAAAAGCCTCGACCATAAATGCTATGGGTGGCTGATAAACCCTCTTTTCAGGTTGGTTTAAGTGTAGTTCCTTGAAGAGGTAAGTGTTTGGCTCAGTGGTAGGCTTCTCACCTGCCATGCGAAAGGCCTGGGTTTGATTGCCCAGCCAAAAGAACAACATTTATTTATTAATAAGTAAATAAATAAATAAATAAATAATCAGTTTTATAATGGAAAAGGAATGCACAAATGATTTTCAACATTGTGAAAAGTGCAATTTTTTTTTTTTTAGACATTCCGTGACCTTTTCTCACCCATAACCTGCCTGAGCTCCGGGAACTCCTGGTTTACAAATTAAGTACTGATGCTAATTGTAGTCAACAATGGCTTCTTTCATGGATTTACATTTGGGTATGTCATACAGTTTATTTATACAGTTCTTTACAGTCTTATATTTTTACATACTTTACATATTTCTACTTTATACTTTATTTTATTCTACTTTATTTTATTGTAACAAATATATTTTATATTTTTATTCTTTCCTATTAGCATTTATCCCTCCTTACTTCCTTTTTCTTTTCAATGTCACAAACAGTTGTGTAAGCATTTCACTGCGTATCATACCTATGTGACAAATAAAACATTTAAAATTTGAAATTCTGTTGGTATACCCACATATATCTCGCAGCAGGATCAGAACGGAGCCTTCTCTCATCCCACAGCAGTTCTCAAGTAGGTTGAGATACTATAAATGCATAAAACAGAGGTTACACTGATGGAGTCTTCAAGGCATCTTGCATCTTACATCACACACTTCACAATAAAGCACCTTGCGGAGATCTCCTCCTTGGCAGTATTCCATGGCCAGCAAAGGCAGGTCATTAGTGGCTAATTTCTGCAACTCCTCAGGAACCTCTCTTGCTGCCACCACATTTACATGATTCAATCTGAAAAATGTATCAATTAATTGACAACAGGAAATCAGAACATAACAAATATCAAAAATATGGTATCCTCAGTAGTTAAGATCATTAGTTGCTCAACTATTTAATATTAAACTTTCATATAACCAATGTTGACGGACCTATACCTATACTAAAAATAAAAAAAAAGGCAAATGAAATTGAAAGGTAACAAACATCAGACTAAACATGCATGTAAAAATATTTAGCAAGAATTAACCCCATATCAGTAAAAGAAACACACACAGAGTATCATGTGTCTCAGCTCAGATCAGAGACCAGTGTCAATGCCACAGTGTTCTAACAGCAGAGACATCTCTAGAACAACTGTTAAGAGGAGACTGTGGGAATCAGGCCTTCATGGTAGAATATCTGCTAGGAAACCACTGCTAAGGACAGACAACAAGCAGAAGAGACTTGTTTGGGCTAAAGAACACAATAAAGAAAACTCTTTGAATGAGAAGGTGTGTCCAAACTTTTGGTCTGTACTGTATGTCGTACAGGTTTACCCGCTAGACTACTTTATTTTCATCTTGGGATGGAAAATGTGAGATTTCCTTAACAATAAAGCCCAAAGCTCACTGTGTTCCCAATGTTAAAGACTTTCTCATAACCACTATAAGCAAAACTGAAAAAATGTATCAAGGACAATGTGAAATTAGCACAGCTGCAGATATCATGGTCACACATAAATGCTATTGATAAAAATGCTTGACAGACATTTTACAAGATCAAGATTTCAAGATCAACATGTGTCTGTGTTTAATGATTGCTACCAAGGAATTTTAAAAAGCTTGGGCTGTAGACAGGGTTTCAGCAGAATTTCCTAATCACGCTCAAGCTTATTCACTCCACACTTTCCAGGACACTTTTAAATCAACAAATCCAAAGCACCTCAGCAAAGCATTGCTCACACACACACACATTTTCTCTCCCTTCTTGTTATGGGAGAAATTGAAGGCACAAAGAAACAAATGTAACCTGAAAGTTTACATTCTTGGTTATTTCCAAATATTTCCAATACTGTTTATGTGAGATTTTGTTCGATCTAGTAACCCTGGGTTATATTATACACCCTATGATACAATCTGGCAAGAATCCTACAAATATAGCATGGCATATAGGCAGACAGTATCAGTCAAAAATTTGGACACACTTTCTAATTCAGTGTTTTTTGTTTAGTTATTTATTTTCTACATTTTAAACCAGACTTCACTACATGGTGAACTGTGGTCCTCGGGCTATATGCATCACTCAACAGAGCCAAACAATGCAATAGTTTATCTGTACAATAGTTTGTATAGATAGAATCTGTGGACGAACAAGAAACAAAAGTGAGACTGAGCCTGGCTTAATTCAAAAAGTGAAAACCAAAACTTCATAGACGAATGAACAGATCAATACATGTTTATTCTTCCTGCGGGAAGTTTAAAACCAGTTGATCTCATATGTTCTGAAACAGTGGCAATATTTAAAAGCAATGTGGTAAAGCACAACTATGTGGGGGGGTCCAGTGCAGTCCAAGGTACGGGTACAATATATAAAATAACTGAACTGAGAGCACAGTATGGCAGACCAACCACAGTCCTTTCATATTCATTTATAGCCCAGCAGCATGAAGATTCACTAAAGACAGATGAAGATTTTTTTTTGTATTTCATGCAAATACAAGGAAATATACAAGGTTATTAAAGTTCAAACTCTCCACAAATTTAGTGTAGTAACAGAAAATTGACAATAAATATAATTCAAATGCTACTGAATTTTTAAACTATTTTTTTAGCGACTAACACCTGCACACAGATATCTATATCTAATTCCTAATACAAACATAAAATCAAATTAATTTAGCTTAGTTCATTAGTTACCAGTCTCTAAAATCACCAATTAACAGCACCTCAGATATGAGCCTTTACAAATAATTTATAGAACATAAGCAGCAGCTACATCTCAACATAAACTGTTCAGAGGAGATTATTACATATATTGGATGCCTTCAACATTGTTATGTAGAAAGAAAGAAAAATCACAAAAGACCACTGGGTTGGAATCTGTCCAAATTTTTGACTTGTACTGTAATGTTTGATTGAGATGATGATATTTACACAAATGTCTGAAAGAGAAAAAGACATAGTTTTATGGATTGATGAAGTCCAAATGTCCCATATCACATGTCGAATGGGATGTTGTGTAAATGTTTGCACTGGTATATATAGGTGTAGCCACTTACAATCTCAGAGCCCGTGCAACTTCCGTGTGAATGGCGTGTGAATGGCATGCGGATGGCATGATTCCACCTTCCTCTCCAAGGCTTGTCAAGATTTCACAGTAAACACGCCCATTCAAGACCTATTTATTCATTCACGGGATGCCACCACAAGATGGCGTTTTGTTTGTTTATAGTTTATTTCCCAGTTTTTTATCAATCATTTTGAAATTTCTGGCAGCAGCCATCAGATGAGACTTCAGATAACTTAATAATCTGTTTACCAACATTAAAGCTTGGCATAAAGTCATAATGTCACCTTTCTTTCCCTCAAAAAGACGCTTAAAGGAATACTATTAATGTTGCTATTACACAGATTATTAGGGCCTGAGCACTGACCGGTGCGAAGCCCTATTGTATCTGAAGGAATTATTATTAGGGCCCAAGCACTATAGGTATGCAGGACCCTCTTGTTTTCCTAATGATTACTATTAGGGCCCAAGCACTATAAGGTGCGCAGGACCCTCTTGTTTTCCTAAGGATTTTTTTTTCCCACCCTTTTGGACTTTTTGGGGGTCTTAACATGCTCAAAAACTCATGAAACTTGGCAGACAGGTTGGAATCTCACGCTCATCACGTGTTAATCTCTTCGACATGTCAATGGCTGTGAACAAAGAGAAACTTGTAAATAACTCATGAAAGAATAAAGTTACGTTAAAACCAAGCACACCATTGTTTTTCTTGTGAAATTCCCAATAAGTTTGATGTGTCACATGACCCTCTTCCTATTGAAAAAACAAAAGTTGGATCCAAGTTGGCCGACTTCCAAATGGTCACCATGGTCACTACCCATCTTGAAAAGTTTGCCCCCTCACATATACTAATGTGCCACAAACAGGACGTTAATATCACCAACCATTCCCATTTTATTAAGGTATATCCATATAAATGGCCCACCCTGTACATTCATACACCTAGGTTTTCTTATATTTTTCATATATTCTATATTTTGCCTTATCTTCTATAGATATATTTTTCTTGTCTTAGAAAAATCTTAATCTAAATTTATTTTCTATTTTATTTCTTTTTAATCATATTTATGTCCAATTAATAATCTTTTACTTTTAAGGTCACGGGCGATCGTTTAAGCATTTCACTGTATATCGTACTGTGTACGAAAAAAAAATGTACTGTGTAAGTGACAAATAAAATTTTTATTTGAACTGGTGTTATCCAGGTATTTTACTGACCTTTAAGCAAAATAGAACACGTATTCACCTGTTTTATGCAAATTACTGTTTTAACTTTGACTCGTTTTGGAAGAATACATTTTTAACGTCATGGTTGCATGTTTTAATTGTTGTGGAATTGTTTAGGGTATTAAAAAACACATTTACTTGAACTAACTACTTCAATTGGCTAAAATGGAAGACAACTTTGTTTTAAATAGTCAAAGAGTTGGGCTAATAATTATTATTACTTTTAATATTATTATTAGTGATCAAAGAAACAAATGAAAACAACAATTAAACATTTGATCATGTGTATCTGTGCTAGTTTATACTCATGTGATCCATATTGATTTTTCTCAGTATAAATAAATGCTTTGGGTTTTAAGAACTTCATCAGAAGAGCAAAGGCATAGGAGGAGTGGAAGGGGAAACCTCAATGGAGAACATGATGCTAATTGCTCTGTGTTTTTTGGGTGGGGTTCCTTCGACTTGCTGACATACAAATGTGTTTGTGTTAAAGCCAACTGATAAATGCAGGAGCGCACTCGGACATACCTCTCCATCCACAAACCCACGCTCATATTTTAACCGTTGTCTTGTAAATAGTTGATTAAATCTAGGAACACAGCTCGTCAGAAGCAGTCCTAAACACCACATGTTCTATATTTGTCCTTAATTGAAATACATCAATATGTTAATAATTTACACCATGATGACATGAGTGCAGAAGTATCTGAAGAGGCTTGTCTCTATTACACAGGAACTTTGTAAATTTCGTAAACAGTAAATTCGCCATAGGCATTCTTTATTTAGCTGAACAGTGCGTAGTTGATAAGCAATATTTAAAATGAAACAAACCAGGAAGTAAGTGTTCCATGCATTACAGTACTGTGTATTATCAAGTTTCCTAACAAACATAGCTACAGTGTGCAGTACAAATGTAGTGTATGTGCAGTGGTGGGGAGTGGAAGATTTTCCACTGTGCACCCCATGGTTTTTCACTATAATTCTTAGTATGTTATCATGTGATTAAAGTCGGTGATTACAATGGCGTGTGTGTGTGTAACCACCCAACTTATGCGAATAATATAACATTTACAAGACAAAGGGTCAGATGTGTGAATGCACATCTCCACTTTGATCTGCTGTGTGTGTGTGCGTGTATGCGCTTTAGGTTCCTAGGGGTGCATTCGTAAATTCTGTATAAATGCCAAATGAAAATCATGTTTGAGAAAAACGACATTCTGTATCTGCTAAATTAGAAAATTCTCTGGTCTAAACATGTTTGAGCTTGGAAGCTTGAATCACGAAGCTATACAACCTTTATTGTTGAATCCTGTTGAGCCTCTTGCTCTTTCCTTCCGTGTGTGTGCTTGCATGCGTGCGTGCGTGTGTGTGTGAGAGGGAGAGAGAGAGTGATCGCCTCTACGACACGATTAGCCTATGATAACTCACTCACTCACTCACTCATCATCTATACCACTTAATCCTGTATTCAGGGTCACGGGGGCCTGGAGCCTATCCCAGGAGACTTGGGGCACATGGACAGGGTGCCAATCCATCGCAGGGCACACAGACATACACACACTCATTCACACACTCATTCACACACTAACAGCAATTTGGGAATGCCAATTAGCCTAACCTACATGTCTTTGGACTGTGGAGGAAACCGGAGTACCCGAACCCGTACCAAGCACGGGGAGAACATGCAAACTCCATGCACACAGAGACGGGAATTGAGCCTGGCCGGGGATCGAACCCGGACCCTGGCGGTGCAAGGCGACAGTGCTAACCACTACACCACCGTGCCGCCCTCCTATGATAACTGGGGTATAGATTATCTGATATAATTGATCAGCTTCTGTGGTGCTTCCTTTTGGTGACGTAGCTTCCTGTTTCTGTATCGTTGCCGCGAAAGTTTAAATAACTTTAAATAATATTGCTTTTCAGTTTATACAATATTAATAGCAGCTAGTTTTTACGCTTTCATACTATTGGGCTTCGCCTTTTTTCAGTTTTTTGCGCTTTTTGGAGAACCCGCGAGTTTCTTCGTCTAAGAACAACAAACGGAATCCAGCTCCAAATAACTAAACTCCAACTCAGGTATGCTATAATAGATAATATTTAGCTTATGGAGTAGCTTGTAGTTAAACAAATTCAAAATCACAGTACTAAAATTACAGTACAAATGTAGTATCAAATTTAAGGAAAGTAAATGTTAACACAGTGAGCCTTTAGATTTCATCATGTGTAATTAGAAAAGCTATGCGTGTAGGGTTTTGGGTCATCTTATATTTTGTGTTATTTAAATTTGTAGTAGATTTATTAACTGAAATAAATGAAACTAAATGTTGTTTCATTAAACATTGTCAGGACGTGCTACTGCATCAGCAGATGTCGTTGTCATTCAGCTTGTGTTTTTGCGTTATTATAAGAATGAAATGCAGTAGGCTGTTTTTGATTATCATAATTTTCTTTAATAAATAATGACCCCCATTGCGCTGTACCACCACTGGCAAAACCTTATGAAATACAAGTGAAACATTAAACGAATTTACAATCACAGTACTAAAATTATAGTAATACATATAGGCGTTTCTTAATTGCATTGAATTTAAACAAATAAATGTAAACCTTTATATCTAGCCTTTAGATTATATCATGTGTAACACTAGCGTAGCCAGAAAAAACAGACTCTGGGTGTGCATCAGAAAAAGTTTGCCAGATTAATGTTCAAAAACATTTATTTGAAAACATGTTCACCTGAGAGGTGTCAATAGGTCTTACATATTCATGAAAAGTCGTGGATTATTCAGTGAAACAGAGGCTCTGCTGACAAAAGTTAGGCACATCAGTCACTTTACCTCAAATAAAAGGTCTTTCTGAGTGTTATAATATAGCTGTAACATAACAGATATACAAACAGAACAAACAGTGCACACTGAATCCTAAACTTAAACTGAACACGTGAATTAATAAACCGAGATGCACAGCGAATTCAGAGAAGAGAGAGCTTGTGCTCGGACCACTGGGCTTCTGCAGATTCTAAAATTGACACTGTTACCGTTTTTTAATAACTGGAATGGAAGAGATGGAAAGTTTCCTCATCATAACATGCTATTTGCCATTTGCTATTTTTGCTATTTTATTCCTCATCATAACATTTTTTATGCTATTTTACAACTGAAAAATACAAATGGAATATTCTTTTGTTTTTTATTTTCATTTTTTATAAAATATAAAATGTAAATATTTTATAAAAATACCAAAGAAAATTGTGTATAGAGTGATTAAAACAATACAATTCATGTTATGATAAGGAAAATCTCGATTTCTTCCATTCCAGGGATTAAAAATGGTAACAATGTAAATTTTAGAATCTGGAATCCAGATGATGAAATTTACACAAATTTAAAAAGAGGCCTGAAGCACTGCAGGTCTTCAGAAGGGCTTCAGATCCAAGAGGGTCTTAAAGTGGGGAGGGGTGCATTTTAGTTTCTCTGAATCTATAGGTGAGAACAGCTGATTCACACCTGGGGAGGGGTAAATTATTTGCATTTGAATGTTGTCTAACATTGTAAAGCACAGACAGTAACACTAAAACAACAACAACCCAGGATAAATAGGAATAAGAGGCCCTGATTATACTGCATAAATACTACTTAGTAGAACCAAATTCCTCTGTGCTCTGGAAAACTTTATGTATGTGGTTGAGTGCTGATTAGACTAGGTAGGAAATTTAAGAGAAGGAAGTAAACAACAATAGCCCACGTTTAGAAAAGCATTGAAAAAAATTGCAAGCTTAATCCTGCATCTATTTTTAGGCATGCCAGCTGCCACTTTTTATTTAGAATTTTTCAATACAAATCTTATAATGCCCACATGACTATTTATTTTAACTATTAAAACCATAAAACTTTTTATTTTATTATTTTAGCTATTACTGATTTATTTACTTCAAAATAATATTAAAAACAAGAACCATATATATTTTTAATATTATTGATTACATTTGGGCTGATAAAACTGTTGTCCTCAAAAATGTAACAGATGAGGACTCCATCAATCTTATATACAGTATGCTGGAGAAACACCCAGATGGGAAGACACTGCTTTATGTAGTTCAAAGACAAGAAAACCTTTAATTGGATTTAATTGGATGGAAAGCTAATTTTAGATTATGTAAGTTGTACGAAACATGAATTATTGGCGCACCCACTGCTGCGGAGATGATGAGATGACATGATTATCTTCATCACTACAGCTGAAACCAAAGAAATCAGTAATTTATCAATGAATGGCCAGAGTCAGTCTCCTTGCAGTTTATCACCCGATGCATTTTGTAAGTTTATGCGTGGGGCTGAGCACTGATTAGACTACGTAGGAAGTTAAAGAGGAGGATCACGATGCCTAATCAAAATCCTGAGACCAAACCTCATTTTAATTAAATTTACAAATATTATAAGTAAACAATAGCACACGTTTAGAAAACGCTTAGAAATTCTTTCCCGAGATGAAGCTGGGCCGGTGTTACGCGAAGATCGCTGGGAGATTTCCTGAAGCTCAAATCTCAGAAATCGTTGGGACATTTTTTCTAAATAGTTAAATCTTTTATAACCGATGGAGGGTTTGAGCTGTACACACATGTATTCTTGCCTAAGCAACTCTTAAAACTACACGTGTAACACAATAACAATAAGAACATTTTGCAGGCTGCCTTTTGGAGAAACCAGATAATAAAGAATAAACCAGTTGTTGGGTCAAAATAACTCAACCAGGTGTTCATTTGTAAATTTGAACACCTGGTTTGTAAATCTCATCTGACCCAACATGAGCAACCCAACAATGTGTTTAAAGTACCCAAAATAACCCAGAATTTTGACCCAGCATAAACAACCCAACAATGTGTTTACAGAAACAACACAGCATTTTTAGAGAGTCTGTTTTGAGTTATTTTATATGGAATGATATCCCGGACATTTTTCAAAAGGAATTGCAAATTGCATTTGCAATTGCGTTTTCCATATGTGGACGCATAAAGTGTGAAATATGCACACTGCAAGTGCAAACTTTGCATTACCGTTAGCTTTTTCGCCTTCACGAGCGCACACTGACTGCCAAATTTCAAATGAAAAAGCAAAGCCCATTTCCCATTGCATTTCCCATGTCTTACAGGTCATGAGCCTGTCATATAAACTGGATGAGTATGTAGCTTTAAATGAAGCTAGTCCTCCTGGATACAGCTACATACACCAACCTCGGCTAACTGGTAGAGGAGCAGGCGTCACAGTTATTTGATAATCTGACTAGTGTAAAAAAACATGGACACAAATTTAATGCATTTGAAGTTCTCCATAGTAACATAAGTGTAGCTACAAATATTAAGTCTGCTCAGTCAATTCCGTTAATTATCATTTACAGACCCCCAGGGCCATAGTCTGAATTTGTTTGTGAATTTGCGTATTTCCTTTCAAACCTAGTCATTTCTGTAGACAAAGCGTTAATTGCTGGAGATTTTAATATTCATTTTGAGAATCCAAAAGACCCTCTGAGAACAGCATTTATGGAGTAAATCAATGTGTAGTTGGACCCACCCATAAAGCAGGTCACACTTTAGATTTAATATTATTTTTCGGATTAAGTATAAGAAATTTATTCACAATTCTACTGTCTGAAGTTATCTCAGCCCACTATCTTGTCTCAATTAAAGTGCGTCATAGTAAAAATGTATGCACAGTGCCGCGATTCTGTATTAAATGTACATTCACATCAACTACCACACAGAGCTTTATTAGTAATCTCCCAGAGTTACCAATTTGATTGGATCGCCATCTGACCCCACAGAACTCGGTCAGGCGACTGAATATTTAGAGTCGACATTCCGTTATACCTTAGATGACGTAGCTCCAATTAAAAGAAAAATTTTTAGAGATAAGAAACTCGGGGGGCGCTGTTGAGCTCGTAATGGAGTAGACGTGTTTTTGGAGGCTCCGGAGGATTATTGTTAAAATTGTTATTAAATTGCGCTTTCTAGTTTTAATTTCACTGTTATTCCTCCCCGTTAACAGTTTTATTTGTATATTCATCTTTAGAGGTGGTTACAAGGTCCGGTAAAAATACTAAAACCCGTAGCACAACGCAGTCACAACTGAGGCCTAATCCACAGGTCACGGCCTCACCTTCGCCAGGCAGTTTCTGTGATTGACACTGGTGCGCTGAAGCTCAAGATATTGTCTTCTTTGAGGAACGAAATCGCGGATATTTTTAAGGCGGAGCTGCGTGCTGCATTGGGGGACGACTTGTCCACAATCAAATCGGAGTTACAGGCGATTTTTACAGACGGTCAGGGGTAGCTCAGTGGTTAAGGCATTGGACTACGGTTCGGAATGTCCCAGGTTCAAGTCCCACTTCCACCAAGTTGTCCCTGTTGGGCCCTTGAGCAAGGCCCTTAACCCCAACTGCTCAGATGTATAATAAGATAAAAAATGTAAGTCGCTCTGGATAAGGGCGTCTGCCAAATGCCTAGATGTAGGCTGTAAAAACACAACTGGCTAATGATAAGGCCGCCATTGATGCCGGACTGTCTGCTCTAAAGGGTACTGTAGGTAAGATGGAGCGCTCGCTCTCTGATTGTACCGATGACATTACTTTAATGCAAAGTAAGATACAACGTCTTACTGCAGACTTACTTAAACTAGATAATAAATGCGAAGATTTAGACGCCAGATCACGGCGTAATAATGTTCGCATAATCAGTGTTCGTGAGGGTCCTAACAGCTGCACTACTTCTAGCATCTAGCATGCTTAAAGAGGCGCTCAGCCTGGAGAAGGAGCCGACCTTGGACAGAGCTCACCGCACTCTACAGCCTGTACCAAAGCCTGGTGAACGACCTCGAGCCGTTTTGGCCAGATTTCACTACCACGGTGAATGCCTTGATGTTTTACGTCGGGCCAGAGAGTTAAAGCAGATTAAATTTTTCCCCGACCACACAGCAAAAATTGCAAAGGTCGTGCTTCGTTTAATGAGGTTCGGCGACAACTCCGTGGCATTGAGGGCGTGCGCTACGGCCTGTTTTATCCAGCGCGGCTGCGGATAACCTACAATGGTGTAGGAAAAGATTTTCTTTCGGCTGATGAAGCAAAAGACTACATTAAAACTATGCAAACGGCGTGAACTGCACTCGTAGTGTTTTAAATAGTTTACTTTAAATTCAGTTTTTATTGTTGAATAGGGGTTTTCTTTTCTTTCTCCTTCTCAGCGAAATGTGTGATCGGTTTACAAGTTCTGATGCTACCTCTGTCTATGCAAGCTTCTAATTTAGCAAAGTTAGTGTTTTGTCTAGATATATTGCACTCCAGCTCCTAGGTCGTCTTGAGAACCAAATATTTAACGTATTCCAAGGATGTATCATTGTGCATATTTGGTCAATGTATGAGGGATGATCCTAGGTGTATTGACCTCTAGGGTTTTTGTTTGTTTGTTGCTGTTGTTTTTCTCTCTTCTCTTTTTTTACTTGTTCTTCTTTCAAGATGGTAATAATTTGTCTATACTTTCTTGTAAGCTGGGAATGAGAATTAAGTCACTTCCACTTGCGCATAATTTTTTATCTATTTAATCTGTGGGAGCCTTTTTGTTTGTTTTTTTCTTTTTCATTCTTCATTGGGCTCACTCTCCGAGTCGTGGCCACAGTTACTGTGAGAGCGACCTTTGTTTTAGTTAGTTTAATTTGCTGTCTCCTAGTGTTTGTTAGGATGGAGACGCTAGGTTTGTGTTTTATGTGTGCTTGTGTGTGTGTGCGTGTATTTGGGGGGAGGGGGGTGTCATCCTTCTGGCTCTTTGCAAATCTTTATAATTAAAAAAAAAAAAATTTTATTGATAAATGGCTAGTTCCTCTGTAGGCCCAAGCTTAGCTGGGAGTAGTACGTCTATCCGTTTTCTTAGCTGGAACATCAGAGGTATGGGTAACCCAATTAAAAGATCCAGAGTATTTAATCACCTGAAACGTCTACATGCTGATATAGTGTTCTTACAAGAAACACATCTTCAAGTTTAGGATCATCATAGGTTTCTCCGTCCCTAGGTAGGTCAAATTTTTCATTATAATTTGAATTCTAAGTCACGGGGTGTGGCCATATTAGTAAACAAAAAGATACAGTTTTCACCTAACCATATAACTGCTGACAGAAATGGCAGGTATCTTATTGTTGCAGGCACACTAATTCAGACCAAGATTTTGTTGGTAAACGTCTATGCTCCAAACGTCGATGATCCAGATTTTGCGAATAATTTACTTAGTAGCCTTCCCTGCTTAAATAAACACTTGATAATTTTAGGGGGAGATTTAAACTGTTTCTGATCCAGTTTTGGACCGCTCTAGTTCTCGCGTTGTGTCCCAGTCTGCCATGTCTAAAATATTTTTTGAATGGCCTTGTAGACCCATGGAGATTCCGTAATCCTGTAGATAAAAAATTCTCATTTTTTTCTCAGGTGCATCATTCATATTCTAGAATTGATAATTTTTTCATTGACAGTCATCTTAATTCTACTGTCGTTTCTTCAGATTATTTAAGTATTGTAATTTCTGACCATGCTCCCGTATCACTGGATATACAATTATCAACGCATAAACAGATCCCATCGTCTTGGCGGTTTAACTCGCTTCTTTTAGCGGACAAAGAGTTTTGTACATTCATTTCTAACACTATTGATGAATTTTTAATGTTCAACCATCTTGATTCCACTTCTTATTCGTTATTATGGGAAACTCTCAAGGCTTATCTTAGAGGGCAAATCATCTCATACTCTGCTTTTCTAAATCGAAGTCGCAAGACTAGGCTCAATGAACTCACATCGACCATATTTATGCGTCTAATCCTTCTCCGGAGTTGTACAAGCAACGCACTGATTTACAAACAGAATTTGATCTTCTTTCAACAAAAGAAACAGAACGTATGTTGTTACAGACTCAGGGAACGTATTATGAATATGGTGATAAATCAAGTAGATTTTTAGCACATCAGCTAAAACGACAAACTGCCTCACACCTAATACCACAAATTAAAAATGACTTAAATATTATCACTACTGATCCCACAGAGATCAATGCAGTTTTTAAATCATATTACTCCTCCGTTTATAAATCTGAATGTCTTAAAGAAGATCTAAAATTGAATGATTTCCTTCAAAGTATTGATATTCCTGTTATTGATACAATATCTGTAAGGGACTTGGACTCTCCATTATCTCTTGAAGAAGTCATAGTTTCAATTAAGGCAATGCAGTCCAATAAAGTTCCAGGCCCAGACGGTTTTCGAATTGAGTTTTATAAAAAGTTTATAGATAAATTGACACCATTGCTTCTTGGCGTGTTCAATGAATCCTTAGACCAGGGCTCATTACCATCTACTTTAAACCAAGCCTCAATTGCTCTTCTTCTTAAGAAGGGAAAGGATCCCCTTCAGTGTGGATCATATAGGCCACTATCATTACTAAATGCTGATGTGAAAGTGCTGGCTAAATTAATTTCATCCCGTTTAGAGGATGTATTACCACATGTTATATCTGAGGAGCAGACCGGTTTCATAAAAGGACGGCATTTGTTTTTTAATACTCGTACACTTTTTAATATAATTTACTCCAAACCAACATCTGTATCTCCTGAGGTTTAATCTCTCTGGATGCTGAGAAAACGTATGATAGGGTTGAGTGGGAATACTTATTTGCAGTATTAAAGAAATTTGGGTTTGGTGATAAATTTATTTCCTGGATTCGCCTCCTTTACAAATCCCCGCAAGCTAGTGTTCACACAAATAATATAACCTCTGATTATTTTACTCTTGGACGTGGTACCCGGCAGGGGTGTCACCAATGCTTTTTGCCCTTGCTATTGAACCATTGTCTATTAAGCTTAGATCTTCTCTTGCTTTTAAAAGTATTATTCGTAATGGGTTGGAGCAAAAATTATCCTTATATGCCGATGACTTGTTGTTATATGTGACTGATCCTGCAACCTCTATTCCTGTTATTTTAACTATTTTGGATAATTTCGGTTCTTTCTCGGGGTATAAACTAAATTTGCACAAGAGTGAATACTACCCGGTCAATAATAGTACTTTACAACTTCAGCATCTAAACCTGCCCTTTAAACTCAATTGTTCAGGTTTTAAATATTTTGGTATTACAGTGACTCGTTCTCTATCTGACCTTTCTCATGCCAACTTCTCCTCTCTTATTTCTGATGTGAAATCTGATTTTCAAAGATGGAGCAATTTGCCTCTTTCTTTAACCGGAAAAATCAATGCAGTTAAAATGACCATTCTTCCTAAATTTCTCAACTTTTTTCAATCACTTCCTTTATTTCTTCCTAAGTATTTTTTTGATTCCTTGGATAAAATCATAATCTCTTCTCTTTGGGCTGGGAAACCTCCTAGAATCCGTAAGACCTTACTACAGAGATGTAAACTTAGTGGTGGACTAGCTCTGCCTAACTTTCAAATTTACTACTGGGCTGCACATATTAAAAAAATTAATTTTTGGATGAACTCATCTGAATCCCCATGGTGCAAATTAGAATTATTGTCTTGTAAACCATCCTGTGTATTGGCTCTACTTTGCACTTCCTTTCCAATCAAACCCGCTCAATACACTGATAACCCAGTGGTACTTAATACACTGAAGATTTGGTATCAGTTTAGATGGCACTTTAAATTTGGATCTGCGTCAGCAATTAGTCCATTGCATAAAAATCATTTGTTTCCCCTGTCACTTTTAGATTCGGCATTTTCATCATGGCACGACAAAGGCATCACAGACTTATTTATATACTTTACATACTCATCACAGAGTATTTCAAAGTTTTGCTAGTCTGTCCTCAGAGAATGAGCTGCCTGCTGCTCATTTCTTTCGCCACCTTCAAGTTCGCAACTTTGTATCCAAGTGTTTTCCCAATTTTCCTTCAATACCTCCCAAGCAGCCCTGGGAAAGTCTGATCACATTTAATCCGTGTCAGTGAGGTGTGATTTCAAGAATATATAATTTTATTTTATCTTTTAGTTATTGTAAAATCGCTAAAACCAGATCTGCTTGGGAAAATGAACTGGGATTGCAGTTAAGTGAAGAATCTTGGGAGAAAGCCATACACAGAATACGCTCCAGCTCTTCCTGCGCCCGTCTTAGTCTTATTCAGTTTAAGGTTTTGCACAGAATCCATTATTCTAAATCAAGGCTAGCTGAAATATATCCTGATGTTGAGGATAGATGTGACAGGTGCCGCGCCTCTCCCTGTAATCTGTCATATGTTCTTTTTGTGCCCCAACGTTTGGATAGGATTTTTCAATCTCATGTCCACTATACTTGGGGTACAGTTGAAGCCATGTCCATTAACTGCTATATTCGCCATTACAGATGATTCAGTTCCATTGAGTTCCGCACATGAAGAGGTTATCGCCTTCTCATCATTGTTGGCTAGACATTCCATACTTTTACATTGGAAGTCTGTTAAGTGTCCCTCTATCTCTCAGTGGATTAAAGATTTATTATTTTTTCTTAAACTAGAGAAGATAAAATTACCCAGTCTCTTGGTTTCCACCCGGATCTCAGCATGTCTGGCAGACATCTCATCCTGGATGGCAGCTCATCAGCTGAAACTCAATCTGAGTAAAACCTGTTGAACTGTTGTTCATGCCTGGTGACTCATCCCCAGGTCAAGATCTTGTGATATCCCTGGTCTTGTGATATCCCTGGACAATAATCAAATCACTCCTTCAGCCACTGCCCGCAATCTTGGGGTAACCATGGACAATCATCTGTCATTTTCCCCACACATCGCTAACCTTACTCGCTCTTGTAGATTTCTTCTTTACAATATCAGAAGAATCCGCCCATTTCTTTCTTCACAGGCTACTCAGGTGCCTGTTCAGTCCTTTGTTATTTCAAGACTGGACTACTGCAACTCACTCATGGCTGGCCTGCCTCTGTCCACGACTCGTCCTCTGCAACTGATCCAGAATGCAGCAGCACGTCTCGTTTTCAACCTTCTCAAATTCTCACACACCACCCCACTCCTCCGCTCCCTGCACTGGCTTCCTGTAGCTGTCCGCATAAAATTCAAAACACTGATGCTTGCCTACAAAGCTAAAAATGGCCCAGCACCCACTTACCTCTCTGCTCTAATCACACCACGCACTGCGCCACGTTCCCTCCAATCCTCCAGCACTGCTCATCTCGTCCCACCATCTCTCAGGGATCGAGGGCGGCATTCATCCAGACTCTTTTCTGTTCTGGCACCTAGGTGGTGGAACGAACTTCCGCTAGATGTCCGTACAGCAGAGACTTTGACAATGTTTAAACGACGACGCAAAACTTATCTATCTCTCCAGTACTTACAGGACTAACCACCCCCCCCTAAAAAAAAAAAAAAACCTCTTCCCAGTTGTGTTAAACTAATGGCACTTAGTTATTGACCTAGTTAACCCAGTGTAAGTATCTATCCAGTGATGTAAACTTTAAAGCACTTTTTGTAAGTCGCTCCGGATAAGAGCGTCTGCCAAATGCCTAAATGTAAATGTATATGTAAATAAAATATACACAGAGTGGGTCTACTAATATTTTTTTTCACAAATGGCAACCATTTATTGCTTATTTTGCAAAGTTACAGGTACTGCCTGAATGATTATCCAAACTGGGTCATGCATCAGTGTATGCATGACCAATCTATTTCACACAGATTTGTTTGAGCTGAATGATGCAGGGGTGTGTGTGTGTGTGTGTGTGTGTGTGTGTGTGTGTGTGTGTGTGTGTGTGTGTGTGTGTGTGTGTGTGTGTGTGTTTGTGTAGGTTTTAGTGTATGTTCGGGGTGGGTGGGGAGTTTTTCAATTTTCTTTTCAGTTTGATCTATAAATAATACACTTAATTCATTGTTGTTTATATGTTTATGTATGATAATTGTTCAATTAAAAAAATGTGAAAAAAAAGAGAGAGATAAGAAACTCGCTCCCTGGTATAATGATGCGCACTTTAAAATAGACCCCTCGGAAATTAGAATGTAAATGGCATCAAATTAAATTGTTAGTATTTCAAATAGCATGGAAGGAGAGCATCCTGAACTACAGAAAAGCTCTTAGTGTAGCTAGATCAATGTATCTTTCCACTCTTATAGAAAATAACAAAAATAATCCTAGATTTTTATTTAATACCGTAGCCAAATTAACCAGAACTAAGACCACTGCAGAAATCTCCACAACAACATTGTGCAGTAGTGAGTACTTTTTTTTTTTAATAATAACATTGTGAATATTAGGCATAAAATTGAGGCTTTGAAACCGGACGATGTAATTGATGCAGATGTTAAACTAACCATGTCAGATCGGAACCAAGAATACTTTACTCCCCTTAAAGAGAATGAACTAATTTCACTCATCTCTTCTGCAAATTCATCAACCTGTATATTAGATCCTATACCGACACAGAACCCCTGTTGAAAATAATTACAGTGGCACCTCGGATTGCGAGTAACATGGTTTGCGAGTGTTCCGCAAGATGCGCAAAGATTTTTAATAAATTTTGACTTGCAAAACGAGCAAGTCTTGGATTACCAGTACCGAGTATCATGTATCACATATGCGCTTCTTGTTTTGACGCCGTGCGTCACATGATCACAACTGAGCCAATGGTTTTTCTCTCTCTTGCGCTGCGGAATTATGGGTAATCATCTTAGTCTTAGTGCTCGACTCTTACTGGTATAATCAACAACCGTGCGCACGTGTACTGTTTAATATAACACTGTGACCACGTGTGTGTGCGTAGAAAAAAAAAATTATTTTGTGTTTGTGCACGTGTACTGTTTCTTATAAAACGCGTTTCAGCACATGGGAAGTTGTGAGATTCTGTGACTGAATACAACATTTAGAAGACAAAAGACAGCCACGAGTGTGAGTGTAAGTCTCTTTGTCCACAGCTGTGACTTTGCATAGTGTTAATATACATCTCTATACATTGTAACACACTATGTTAAAGAAAAAACACTCGTGACCTCTCTTAAGCATGGAATTACTATAGCCCATACTTAGCTGAGTTATTTATTTATATATTTATTTATGTAAAACATGCCAGTGCAGCAATATTAACATTAAAAAAATTTTGGCGGACATTTCAAAAAATCTAATATTATTATTTTGAAAGTGTATGAGAGTGACAGAGCAATATGACATCCTTGATGTAATGATAAAAAATATGTAGACAATACAGTAACTTCCAGTGGCATGGTGTCTTATATGCATGAAAGGTCGGACCATTAAAGCATATTTAGTGACTGGTACTCAGACAGTCACACTGAATATATCTCCAAGATGGCAAAACTATGGCGAGAATATATTGCATTGCAACCAGCTTATTATAACAGCGCAAGAGGGTGTTTATGGTGCGGGGCTGCGTTCACTGGGTCATCGCGGGGGATCAGGGTCTGTGCACGGAAAGGTCACGGATCAGCCATGGATCGGGGAGGGTTCTGCCACAGAGCAGGCGGCTATTTGAAAAGGCTCCTACTGTATATATGTCATAACACCTCCTTTACAAATTGAGTCTTGGAATATGGCTATGCTGTCAGGAAAGAAAAGCACATTGATAGGATAACTACTTCATTCAATTCATTCAGATAGACAGCTGACTTAATTTTATTGCCACATAAATGATCTCATAAACTCATTATGCATCTGAGAATTTGCGAGTTAAGGGTCTTCCTCAAGGGCCCAACACTTGCTGTTGCTGAGGTTTAAACCTGGGACCTGGGTCCAATGCCTTAACCACTGAGCTACTGAGACACTATGTACTGTATGATGGGTCCACATGTCTCTTTTAATACCTTGACAAGCCCATTGTCAGATCCTGGGGCCCTACGTAAAAATTCTACTAAACATTAATAAGTAAATAAGTAAATAAATAAATAAATAGTAATGTGCAAGCTACTGATAAGTCTCTTTATTACATGTGTATACCAAAATATTGGCTAAATTTTGGCTATGAGGTTGGAGAAGCATTTACTCACCTGGACCAAGTCATTCTTATTAAAGAAAGGCTTCTGCAGTCAATGCAGGTTTGCAGGTTATTGCACTTGATATGGCTAACAAGGAATAGGACTGAAACTATTGATCAACCTATTGAAGATTGATTTCCCTCTTGACACTGAAATAACATGTGAATAATTATTTCAGGCACTACATTAGTTGGGACTGGGCACTCCATTCATAAACTGAGTTACTCTATTGTACGTGAACCCTAAGGCTACAGTTTTAACTAATGCGAAGATATCTTTGAGATTTACCCTCTTTGTAGAGCCCCGACCAAGTATTGAGTGCTGTAAATGTTCATACTCTTCAGTAGTCCAACATTTTTGTGTTAAAAAGTTTTTTTTATTGGTCTTAAGTAATACAAAATCTTTCTGAGATACTGAATTTTGGGTTTTCATTAACTGTAAGCCATAATCATCAAGACACATATACACATATATCAGTCTG
This sequence comes from Clarias fuscus, assembly GCA_030347435.1. NCBI lineage: Eukaryota > Metazoa > Chordata > Actinopteri > Siluriformes > Clariidae > Clarias > Clarias fuscus. The sequence continues at coordinate 15,152,201 of CM059213.1, read as the reverse complement.
TGTGTAATCCATCTATATACTAAATGAGTTTCCCTATTTGAATTGATTTACTGAAATAAATAAACGTTTCGATGATATTCTAATTTATTGGGATGCACCTGTATACAAGCGTTTATTTCTTTTAATGATTACGGCTTTCAACTAATAAAATCCCAAAATTTAGTATCTCAACAACATCAATGTTTATTTTTAATTCATTAATTGCTTGAATCTTTAAGCATAAGAATCTTGAATCTTTAAGTATAAGAATCTTATTGTTTCTCCTGGGTTTTTTGCTGAGAACAGAAATATGTGGGGGAAAAGTGTTTGTGTTTTGAGATGAGTTTCCACTTGGGTATGGAAAATGTTTTTGGATGAAGAGTGTGGATTTATGTGCTGTGGTGTAACTTGTGGTTATATCGGTGCTTGTATTTTTGTGTATGTAGGTGTAACTGAATCTGTGGTTTAAACAATTTGTGGCCAAATAGCTATAAATTGTGTCCGAAATAAACTAACAACTTTGATGAAAACCACAGTATGATTTTTTTAAATTAACTTTTAAATTTAGAAACTAAAATCAAAACATTACCTAAAAATGAACCAAATGACATGTGTCATACCAAAGCATAAAACCATTCTACTTTGCTTTTTTCCCCCCATAATTAGACAGAAAACAAAATAATAAGCTTCATAAAATACTGAATAGGGTGGCTTTGAACATTCCCCAGCTTTGTTGGGTGGTTACAACAGTGGTCCGTCTGTAAATTTGATCCCTCTTAATTTTTTTCCATCTCACTCTGCTCCTAAATCATATATATAGCTGAAAAACAACTAAAGTTTTACATGGCTTTACAAAAGTACAATTAATGTAATAGTGAATCTCACATATGTAGCGTAATTACACAAGTACTTAGAGTTTATATGAATGCAAAACAGCCACTGGGAAATCTGTAAACAAAACTGACAACTCCCTCACATTTACTCTACAGGACTATAGGTTCTGATAAAATAATTCAAAGGTTTACAATTATCTGTTGTAGATAATTGATTAGTCTATTTAATAGCCTTTTTGTTGTGCGTGTAACAATATTAGCATTTTATTATATAGAAATAAATATTATTACCTCTTCATAATCTGGATCTCCAAACACCATCTTTCCTTATTCTTAACACTCAGTTCTTGACGACATTGCTTTATAGCAATCTGATCACATGTGTCCTGTGCAAACATTCATTTAGAAAGAAAAAAAAAAGTTAAATACAATACAGATTCACAAAATCCCCAAATCTATATACAAAACTCTATGCACAACTAAAACACCACAGATAAAGAATTTCTCCCTAATTACGTCATTCAACAATCCACACTCACTACCTCTCCCCTATCATATGACAGATACCAAATGAGGAGGGTGAAGGCTAACATATGTTTCCCTGTGATAAGTAAACCCAGCCAACTTCCAACAGTTTTCTAAACTGTTATTCATGTTCACACGAGAGTGAAGCAAACACAGAGGAACTCATAAACCTCTTTCTTGCAAATATACAATTTCTCTTTCTTTTTATCCCAGACCTGGAATATTTTTAAGTTTATAAACTCAGATGTCAGATTTATTTATTTATTTAATGTACGTATGTATGTATGTATGTATGTATGTATGTATGTATGTATGTATGTATGTACAGGGGGTGGGACAATGAAACAGAAAGCCTGGTTTTAGACCACAATAATTCATCAGTATGGTGTAGGGCCTCCTTTAGCGGCCAATACAGCATCAGTTTGGCTTGGGAATGACAGATACAAGTCCTGCACAGCGGCCAGAGGGAGTTTTGAGTTATTCTTTTTGCAGAATAGTGGCCAGGTCACTACGTGATGTTGGTGGAGAAAAATGTTTCCTGACTCGCTCCTCCAAAATACCCCAAAGTGGCTGAATAATATTTAGATCTGGTGACTGTGCAGGCCATGGGAGATGTTCAACTTCAGCTTAATGTTCATCAAACCACTCTGTCACCAGTCTTGCTGTGTGTATTGGTGCATTATCATCCTGATTCACAGCACCACTGCCTTCAGGATACAATGCTTGAACCATTGGGTGCACATGGTCCTCCAGAATGGTTCGGTAGTCCTTGGCAGTGATGCGCCCATCTAGCACAAATATTGGGCCTAGGGAATGCCATCATATTGCAGCCCAAACCATCACTGATCCACCATCAGAGAACAATACATGTTTCACATTGTCCACAGCCCAAGATTTTCACTGCTGGCACCATTGAAACCAACATTTGGCACTGGCACAATGTTTGACTATAGCAGCCCGGCCATGTACACTGATCCGGTGGAGCTCCCAACGAACAGTTTTGGTTGAAACAGGAGAGTTGAGGTTCACATTTAATAGAGTTGCGCAGCTGTGGTTTTATGTTTTTTTGGATACTATCCAGGTTAGCACCCGGACATCCCTTTCAGACAGCTTCCTCTTGCGTCCACAGTTACTCCTGTTGGATGTGGTTCGTCCTTCTTGGTGTGGTATGCTGACATTACCCTGGACACCATGGCTCTCGATACATCACAAAGACTTGCTGTCTTGGTCACAGATGTGCCAGCGAGACACGCGCCAACAATTTGTCCTCTTATGAACTCTGATATGTCACCCATAATGTAGTGTGCATTGCAATATTTTAAACAAAAGTGTGCTATTACTCTACTAATTAAATTTCACCCTCTGCTCTTACTGGTGGAACGTGCAATTAATGAAGATTGGCTACCAGGCTGGTCAAATTTAGCCATGAAACACTAAATTGGCCAGTGTTTCAATTTCATTGTCCAACCCCTGTATGTATGTATGTACACATATTTTAAGTGTGGACAGCTTTATACATAATATGTTTATATGTATATTGATATTACTTAATACAATCAAGTACAAATAGTTAAGTATATGTAAACTATTATAAACTATTAAACTGTTGTGTACGAGTTCATTTAAATCTAACAAATGAAATGTAAATAAATTTAAAGTAATTCCAACACAAAACCAAAAGCTTATAATACACAAATGACCACTGAAATAAATGAATACTAAAAAAGTGTGTGGTAAGTGATTAAATTAACCATGTTTTAATTTGATTAGGAACACCTGTAAACCTACACATTGCAGTTATGTAACCAGCCAAATTATACAGATACAAATTAAGATCTTAAGTTAACCCTTTAAGACCTGCCATAGACCAGAGTTTTGTCTTTTTACATGCTGTAGTTTCAGCTTTTGGAACACTTTCATGTCATACATCAATGCAATCCTTACTACCCCCACCTTCAAAGAAAATAAACAACAAAGAATGAAATAGTTTTTCTTTTTCCTACGTATGTTTCTAAATAGAGAGAGGTGCCAAAAATCTCAAACAGGTCAAAAAAGGAGTCAAACATTTTGGCTTGTTGTAACATCACCTTGTGTGTCTATGCACATGTCATTGTCTATGTGCATTCTCCTTGATTTGACGTCAGCTTTATTTATCAGGATTTTTGTGCAATGACGGTCTTGCGTACAGTAAACTAGGGACTGTGTTAACTTTGCTTACTGGACTTTTTTACATGCGTGTATATACAGGCGCAGTTCTCGCACATTACATTTACAAACAGAGGTGCCTGAATGTACTTTGAAGCTCACTGCTGCTATATAAAAACCTCTGAAGACACAGACACTGCAGACAGTGGCGGAACTGGCAATGACATTTTGTCTAGGCTTCTGTAGGTGCGAAAGGCTTTTTTTACATTAAGTTTATGCAAAGGGTCAATATTTGCAGTATTGACCCTTTTTTTTCAAGACCTCTGCAATTGCCCCTTCATACTGTGGCATACCAAAAGTAAAGCATCCTGAGACATTCATGTGTGCAGTTGCTTCCCAACCAAGAGAGTGGGCTCACACACAATTTTGCCTAAGAACACAAAGAATGGCATAAAAACATTTTCCGAGAGCAACTTCTCCCAACCATCCAAGAACAGATTTTCTAGGATGATGGAGAATCTTGCTATAAGGCAAAAATGATAACCAAGTTCCTCAAAAAATATCAAAACTTCACAAATTTGAGTAACCCCCCACCCAAAAAAATAAAAAATAAAAATACTTGACCACACCACCCCTCTTGATTTTTTTTTTACAATTCGACCAATGACTTCGATTTTAATCTGAAAGAGATGAGTGAGTGTAGCCAGGCAACAGCTAAGGTGATCAGGGAGACAGGTAGGAGGGTATATCATCAGGAAAGGGAAAAGTGGACAAAGAGACTTGGTGGTAGAACAAAGTCCAGGAGTGTATACAGAAAAATTATACAAAAAATATATACATTGACCCTTTTATTTACAAGGCAATATGCATATCTATTCATCTCTCTCTATCTCAATCTCTCTTTCCTGCCCCCTCACAATTTCTCTGTTGAGCTACAAGTAGCACTCCTGAGATACCAGTGTTCGTCACTCTTTCTGCCCTCTGCACCTTTCTGATCCATCCTTATGCCCCTTTTCTGGTTGGCGTTCTCATCACCTGGAGGCCACTCACAGCTGCTGAAAATGGACCCATATGGTTTCTAGTTTCTGAGTTTTGTATTTTGTGGTTTGTTTAGAAATAAAAACCCATGGGGGGGGGGTGCTCTTGCAGGGCAATGGCATAGGGCGTGTTTGGCTCATGCTCTTGTTTTTTTATATAAATACGGGCTTTATTTTACAAAACACTATATAAAATTTCATATGATTTTCGCTTTGAAATAAAGGGAAATTTAATATGCGGGTCAACTGCAAAAAACTACGCAAATATAAATATGACACATCATCCAACACTAGGCCCAACATCGCCTCGTCTTCGTGCTCCACCGTCACTCGGTCTTGAGCAACACCACCCCCTCCGTGCAGTCCAGAGAAAATGGATGCTGAGGCCTTAAAATCCGAGATTCTTCGTTCATTAAAAGAAGACATCTCGGCAGTAATTAAGGCTGAACTAAAAAATGTGCTTGCCGATGATTTCAGTTCCCTTAAAAACAAGATACAATCCGTTAAAAGGGAAATTATAAATAATGCGGCAGCGTTTCATACCGAAATAGAATAAATGAAGACGTGATGAATCAACGTGGTCAGACGAGATGACAACTCTAAAATCTGTGGTAACTGGTTTGAAAACAGAGATAGCTGAGCTGAGAGGGAAATGCGAGGACATGGAGGGTAGGATGAGAAGATACAATATGAGGATAGTGGGGGTAGCTAAGATGGATGGATCAAACTCTACTGTGTTTGTTTCGAGGCTGCTGAGAGAAACATTACAAATGAAGAGGGATGTGCTTGTGGACTACTCGCATAGAATTCAGGCTCAAAGAAGATCGTCTAGGAAACCGCGTGTCATCATGGGTAAACTTCACCAAGACTGTGTCGAGGTGTTGAGCCGTGTGCGCGCTAGGGCTCCGCTGAGATTTAACGGAGAATCAGTTGGCATTTTTCCGGATTATACTGCGAGCGTTGCCGAGGCCAGGGCTGCGTTCACGGAGGTTCGAAAATTACTGCGTAATTGTCAGGGAGTCCGGTTTGGCATCCTATACCCAGCCCGTTTGGGTGTTTCACATGATGGAAGAGAAAAGGTATTCACAGATGCAGAGGAAAGCGATGAGGTACATCAAGAAGAACATTATCCCCACAGAGGCTTGAAAATTAAGCAAACACTTATCTTCTATCTTTCTATACCGTTTTCCAGCCTAGATCACGCTTCAATGGAGCAGTGACCTTTTCATATGCATTGCTTTTAGCTCCCCCCGGAGGAAGGTACTATTCAGCCATGAACAGGAGACTTTCCACGGACAGTTCTGACACGACAATATTTACTTAATAGTCTCACTGCTGATGAAATCATCATTGATTCTATTATAAATACACCGTTAAGGTTTCCTTCTCTTTTTTTACATTTATTTATTTTACTGTCATTATTATTTTTTTACTATATCTTTTAATAATTACATAATATTACTCTTCCCCAATTGAGAGCTTGTGTTGCTCAGTTGCATTTTAAGAGAAGCGTCTAATATTATTGCCTTTGTCGGTGCCATTAGGCTTACTTTTATTTACTTCTTTTTTATTGTTATTATTGTTATTACCATTATTATTGTTATTGTTATTACTATGTTATTCCGCAGGTATATCATAATGTGCTATTTGAGTTACTTTAGTATGGTGGGTTTGGCGGGAGCGGGAGCTGTTGGCTCTGTAGAGCTCCCAACACAAACACTTAATGTGTGGATTTGTTTTCGAAGGGTATCATGTTCACCATGTTCTTGTAGGCGATGGGGGGTTTATCATTTTTTCTTTCCAGACCTATTCTGTGAGATGTCTATGTTAATTTTCACTTATTGTCATGTTGCTTTTATATATATATATAAACACTTCCCCTTAAGACCTTAAGATGGCAGTTATCAAAACTTCCAGAGGGCTGGATGGCTGTTCAGTCAATTTCGTGAGCTGGAATGTTAAGTCACTTAACCATCCAGTGAAACGTAAAAAGATATTTGCACATTTAAAAAAACTTGATACAGACATCACATTTCTTCACGAGACTCATTTACGTACAATGGATCATTTCCAGCTTAGAGGGAGTTGGGCGGAACAGATATATCACTCCAATTTCCATTCAAAAGCTAGAGGTGTGGCCATACTTATTAAGAAAAATACGCCATTCACTATGACTAGTGTAGAGGCTGATTCCTTAGGGCGATATGTTATTGTGGTGGGCCAGCTTTATTTCCTCCCAGTCATCCTAGCCAATATTTATGCCCCATTTTTTAAAACCCTTTCTCTCGGTTACCAAATATGACATCACACCACTTTATTCTTGGTGACGACACGTATTGTGCACTCTCCCCCGTTTTAGACCGTAGTTCGTCCAAAAAAACTCCCCTTTCTAAATCAGCACGTTCAATTTAACTTTTTCTTAAATCATATGGTATAGCTGACGTTTGGCGGTTTCATAACCCTACTTCCAGAGAATATTCCTTCTTTTCCTCCTTTCATAAGACTTTTTCCCCGTATAGATCATTTTTTTCTGGACAGGAGATTTCTTCCTTTCATTACCAGGTGTCATTACGGAGCTATAGTTATATCTGATCATGGTCCCTTAATTATGAAAATACACATCCCCAATACACAATCCAGTTACCGTCCCTGGAGGTTCAACTCTCTGCTTCTATCAGAGGAAGCTTTTACTGAATTTATTTCCTCTGAGATTACATAATTCTTGAGATCAACCAAACACCAGGGATGGCCTATTCAACTATATGGGAGTCACTTAAGGCCTCGTACTAAATCTACGAGGCCCGATAATGGAAAAATAAAAATGACCCTGCACGCTTTAGAGAGCTGGCTGATGAGATACTGGAACTAGATAGACTATATAGTTATCTACTCTCTGCAGACACAATGGAAAAGCAGATACTATTGATTAGATTAGATTAGATTAGATTAGATTAGATTAGGTTCAACTTTATTGTCATTGCACATAGTTACAAGGCAACGAAATGCAGTTAGCATCTAACCAAGTGTAACTTAGCAGTGCAATATAAACATATATACAGATCTATAAAACTAAGATATATATATATATATATATATATATATATATATATATATATATATATATATATATAAATATAAGGTCTATGTATAAATTGGATTACAGCAAAAATAAATAAATATATATATATATATATATATATATATATATATATATATATATATATATATATACAGATCTGTCTAAATATAAATATGTGGAATAAAGATATACAGAAACTATATTTAGGTGAATTTACACTATGTGCAATAGTATGAATATACATATGAATAAATATGAGTAATTTAACAGCTGGATGGAAATGCAGAGAGTATACCTATACACACATATCTACATAAATGAATATACGTGTATTAGTATACAGACTATGTGCAAACTATACAAATGAATGAACAGGAAGTATTTACAGAGGTATTATACAGGAATGTTGGGTTATCAGTGACATCCATGTAAGGGCGTCAGTGAAGTTGGGTTCAATAAGGTAACCACTGTGGGTTAAAAACTGTTCCTCAGCCTGCTGCTCTTGGCTTTTAGGCATCTGAACCTTTTTCCAGAGGGAAGGAGAGAAAACAATTTCTGTGCAGGGTGAGAGGTGTCCTTCATGATGCTTCGAGCTCTACACAGACACCTCCTCGTGGCGACATAGCTCACAGCAGGTTATGGTCGCTGAACCGCTGGATGTCCATGTGGTGCTCCGAAAACAACATGGGCTACATAGACAATTGGAAGACCTTTGAGGGCAAAACTGGCCTGTTAGGGCGGGACGGTGTCCATCCCACTCGGGAAGGTGCTGCTCTCATTTCTTGCAGTATAGCACATAGTCTCAGAAGAGGCCTAGTTAATCGGTGACAATCCAGAGCCCAGGCCAGGGAGCAGACAGACAGGCTAAACCAACCGTCTGCTAGCTGCAGAGAGTCGTCACTCAGGGTTCATCATATTGAGACTGTGTCTGTTCCCCGAGCTAAACATAAACATAAATTTAGAAAGTCTCAGAAAGTCTGTTTTAGTAATTTAATTAACATAGATACCACAAACTCAGAGTACACTGAATTCGCAGCCAGCACCTCTGATCTGAAGCTAGGACTGTTAAATATTAGATCTCTCGCATCTAAAGCAGTTATTGTTAATGAAATTATCACAGATCAGGCGTTTGATATATTATGTTTAACAGAAACCTGGATTAAACAGGACGAGTATGTAGCTCTAAATGAAGCTAGTCCTCCTGGATACAGCTACATACACCAGCCTCGGCTAACTGGTAGAGGAGGAGGAGTCGCAGTGATTTATAACGATAATCTGTCTCTCGTACAAAAACACAGTTTTAAATTTAAGGCATTTGAAGTTCTCTATAGTAACAAAGTCAGCTTAGTCGATCCCGCTAATCATCATTTACAGACCCCCAGGGCCGTACTCGGAGTTTCTCTGTGAATTTGCAGATTTCCTCTCAAACCTTGTTGTTTCTGTAGACAAAGCGTTAATTGCTGGAGACTTTAATATTCATTTTGAGAATCCAGAAGACCCTCTGAGAACAGCATTCTTGTCCATACTGGACTCAGTAGGAGTAAATCAGTCTGTAGTAGGACCCACTCATAAAGCAGGTCACACTTTAGATTTAATATTATCCTTCGGATTAAGTATAGGAAATATAATCACAATTCCACAGTCTGAAGTTATCTCAGATCACTACCTTGTCTCGATTAAAGAGTGTCATAGTAATAATGTATGCACAGCACCGCGCTTCCACCTTAAACGTACATTTACATCAAACACGCACAGAGCTTTATCAATAATCTTCCAGAGTTATCAACTTTGATTAGATCGCCATCTGACTTCACAGAACTCGAACAGGTGAATGAATATCTAGAGTCAGCACTTCGTTATAGCTTAGATAATGTAGCTCCAGTTAAAAGGAAAATGATTAGAGATAAGAAACTCGCTCCTTGGTATAATGACCACACACGCGCTTTAAAACAAACCGCTCGAAAATTTGAACGTAAATGGCGCCAAACTAAATTGTTAGTATTCAAAATAGCTTGGAAGGAGAGCATCCTGAACTATAAAAAAGCTCTCAGTGATGCTAGATCAACGTATCTCTCCACTCTTATAGAAAATAACAAAAACAACCCGAGATTTTTATTTAATACCGTAGCTAAATTAACTAAAAACAAGACCACTGCAGAAATCTCCACAACAACATCATGCAGTAGTGAGGATTTCATGAACTTTTTCAATAACAAAATCATAAATATTAGGCAAAAGATTCAGGCTTTGAAACCAGACAATTTAAATAATTCAGATGAACTAACCACATCACATCAGAACTTAGAATACTTTACTCCCCTTGAAGGGAAAGAACTAATTTCACTCATCTCTTCTTCAAAATCGTCAACCTGTATATTAGATCCTATACCGACACATTTTCTCAAACAGATAGTACCACCAATAATAGAACCCCTGTTGAAAGTAATTAACTGTTCACTCAGTAGTGGGTATGTCCCCAAATCCTTTAAATTAGCCGTTATTAAACCGCTAATCAAGAAACCTGACCTTGACCCCTGTCAGCTTTCTAATTACAGGCCGATATCAAACCTTCCCTTTATCTCCAAGATTCTGGAAAAGGTGGTATCACAGCAGCTATGTTCACATCTACACAGAAATAGCATAAATGAACTGTATCAGTCAGGATTTAGGCCTCATCACAGCACAGAGACAGCACTTGTTAAAGTAGTAAACGACCTCCTATTGACCTCTGATCAGGGTTGCGTCACTATACTTGTGTTACTGGACCTCAGTGCAGCTTTTGACACCATTGATCATAGTATTCTCCTTCACAGATTAGAAAAGGTAGTAGGAATTAAGGGAACTGCCCTCTTGTGGCTCAGATCCTATTTGACTGATCGTTATCAGTTTGTAGATTTAGATGGTGACCATTCCTCATGTTCTCAAGTGGAGTTTGGTGTTCCACAGGGTTCAGTTTTAGGCCCACTGCTTTTTTCCCTTTACATGCTTCCTCTGGGCAACATAATTCGTAAACATGGTATTAGTTTTCATTGTTATGCTGATGACACACAATTATATGTCTCAGCAAAACCAGATGAGAAAAACCAGTTTGCTAAAATTGAGCATTGTGTGCAGGACATAAGAGATTGGATGTTAATTAATTTTCTTCTGCTTAATCCTGATAAGACAGAAGTTCTGGTCATAGGACCACAAGTAGCTAGAAGTAAGCTTTCTGATCACACTGTAACTTTAGATGGCCTTTCTGTTCCATCAAATGCAACAGTAAAAGACCTTGGTGTGATTATAGATTCCAGCCTTTCGTTTGAAGCACATGTAGGTAATATCACCAGGATAGCTTTCTTTCACCTTAGAAATATTGCCAAGATTAGAAACATATTGTCACTAAATGATGCAGAAAAACTAGTTCATGCCTTTATCACCTCTAGGTTGGACTATTGTAACGCCTTCCTGTCTGGTTGTTCAACTAGGTGTATAAACAAGCTTCAGTTAGTACAGAATGCAGCAGCGAGAGTCCTCACTAAAACCAGAAGATATGAGCACATGTCCCCTATCTTATCTACACTGCATTGGCTCCCTGTGAAATTTCGCATCGATTTTAAGATTCTACTTTTGACATTTAAAGCACTAAATGGTCTCGCGCCACAGTATTTGAGTGAACTGCTAGTGTCTTACGATCCGCCACGCCTACTTCGATCAAAGAATGCAGGCTGCCTGTCAGTACCACGTATTATTAAAACTACAGCAGGGGGCAGATCTTTTTCTTACAAAGCCCCAAAGTTATGGAATAGTCTTCCTATTAATGTTCGGGACTCAGACACAGTCTCAGTGTTTAAGTCTAGGCTAAAAACCTATTTATTTAGCCAAGCATTTTTGTAAATAGATTAACCTTAGGTAAAGGAGCAGATCTGGGGGACTCATGGACGTAGTTATTCTGGTGAACTGGTATGTTTAGATGCTGTCTTCCCCACTCTCATTGATCACTCAGGTTTGTTGACGGTGAGGTGATTGGTTGCTTTACATCACAGGGAGCCCTCATGTCTGTGTTTCCTTCTGGTTCTCCCTTTTAGTTATGCTGTTATAGTTAGTCCTGCCGGAGTCCCTGCTTGCACTTTGCACTAAATATACATTCACCTTATACATGTTGACTGTGACCATACCTAACTGCCATCTCTCCTTATTTTCTGTTCTCTCCTCTTCTGCTCTCTCCTCTCTTTCTCTCCTTTCCCTCTCTCTGTCTGTCTGTCGAGCTATACATGTCACTCCTGAGTTGCCAGTGATCCAGAACCCTCTGCCCTCTGGACCCGTCTAACCCGTCCTGGAGTCCTGCTTCTGGTTGGAGATCTCGTTGCATGGATGCCCCGTGTGGTCTGCCTGGATTTGTGTGGTGGCTGGGGATGGTTTCCATGAAGACTGTCCTGTCATCGATTGATGCTCTGGGGACCTGTGACTTCAGTTGTTCGATAGCTCAGGACTGGAATCTCCTACAGTCTACCTGAGCCTCCAGGAATAAACTGGACTCCTTTTAATTTTAATTTTAATTTTAAACACATCTCCTGTTATACTGAACTTCCAGTACACATTATTATGCTGATCAATCCCTGCTATCCGTTATCACCCAGATGAGGATGGGTCCCCTGTTGAGTCTGGTTCCTCTCAAGGTTTCTTCCTATTATCATCTCAGGGAGTTTTTCCTTGCCACCGTCGCCCTCGGCTTGCTCATCAGGGACAATCTTATCATTCTGATCCATACACATTGCATACAAACTTACTTCTTTTATTGTGTAAATCTGCTTTGCGACAATGTCAATTGTTAAAAGCGCTATATAAATAAAATTGACTTGACTTGACTTGACCTCCTCTTGTAGACTTCCTCAATGACAGGAAGTGGGGTACCGATGATGCGCTGGGCGGTTTTCACCACCCTTTGGATGGATTTACGGTCTGAGACAGAGCAGTTACCGTACCAGACTGTAATACAGCTGATTAGGATGCTCTCTACTGCACAACGGTAGGAATTGTTCATTATGTTCTTAGAAAGGTGATTCTTCCTCAGTAATCTCAGGAAGAAGAGGCGGTGGGAAGCATTCTTGAGGAGAGTGGATGTGTTAGTGAACCAAGTTAAGTCCTCAGGAATGTGTATCCCCAGAAACTTGAAGTTTGTAACACGTTCAACTATTGTCCCATTGATGTAGACAGGGGAGTGTGTGTTACCTCTTCTCCTTCTAAAGTCTACAATGTGCTCCTTGGTCTTACTGGTGTTCAAGTGATTGTCAGCACACCACTCGGCCAAGTGCTTTACCTCTGCCTTGTAGTAAGTCTCATCGTTGTCATTGATGAGGCCAATCACTGTTGTGTCGTCTGCAAACTTAATTATGGTACAGTATGAGAGCCATACATAGGGCTGCAGTCATGTGTGTACAGTGAAAACAGGAAGGGGCTCAGTGGCCTTGTGGAACGCCAGTGTTCAGGATGATGGTTGAGGAGAGAATGTTATTGGATTTAACATTCTGTTGTCTGGTGGTCAGAAAATTCAGTATACAGCTACATAGAGAGGTGTTGATTCCGAGATCAGCAAGCTTACTAATCAGCCTGGAGCGGATGACTGTGTTGAACGCCAAGCTGAAATCCACGAACAGCATTCTTGTGTAAGTGTTCTTATTATCCAGGTGAGATAGTACCATGTGTAGTGTTAGAGAAACAGCATCTTCAATGCTCCTATTCTCACGGGTAGGCAAACTAATGAGGGTCCAGTGTGGGTGGAAGGTAGGGGTGCTCCGATCAGGATTTTTGGAGTCGATCACCAATTTCCGATCACTAGAAGCTGTATCGGCCGATACCAATATCGATCACAGATTACAGGGTCTACTTGAAGCCTTATCATGTAGCATTATTTATTAAACTATATCCAACAACAATGTAAATTAAGTATTGAAATTACAAGAAGAGGAATCTCATGAATCGACAACTGTATTTATTGGTAAGCAACATGTGCAACACGTCAACTTAAAACATAGCAGCCTGTGCTTTTAGTAATTGGGAACAGCTTAGAGCTTGACAAATACAACTTTCCTGTAGATTGTATAAAATTAAATTAAATAACAGACAGGTGGGACGTGAGTCGCCGGAAGTTCTGCAAGGACCACCCAAAAAAAATTAAACATGTTTAGTGTAATTTAATGTGTAGTTTAATTAAACATGTTTAATTTTTCTTGCGGAAAGATGTAAACGTAATCACAGGGCCAAAACTCGAGGAGAATCATGATGAACCGCACTTACGGCCACCGAGCCAAACCGCATAGGTGAGATAGGGGAATTCCCGACAGCTGATTGAGTGGCCCGCGAGTTGCTGAACTCTCCCGCTCTCTTAGCGCTAGCCAACTTTGAAAACTGCTCATGTTCCTTTACGTGACTAACCTCCAAATGTCCGATGAAGTTCGTGGTGTTAAAATGCTTTGGGTGCTTCCCGCCTCGTGGAATTGGCTTGTTACACAGGTTGCAGATTGCTAATTAATTGTCCTGCAAGTTTTGCGTCATCTGATCGGCTTTTCTATATCGGCCATTATAGAGACTGCCAATCAAACTTCCCAAAGCTATTATCGGCCGATTATGATTGGCGACCGATCAATCGGAGCACCCCTAGTGGAAGGCTAGCCGCTCAAAGCACTTCATATGTATGGGTGTCAGTGCTACTTGGCGGTAATCATTAAGGCACATAGGTTTGGAGTGTTTAGGCACAGACACAATGGAGGTAGATTTAAAGCAAGTAGGCACTGTTGATTGATATAGGGACAGATTAAAGATGTCTGTCATGACATCAGTCAGCTGTTCAGCACAGGTTCTGAGTCCAGGTATTCCATCAGGGCCAGCAGCTTTCTGATTGTTTATCCTGCTGAAGGCAGCAGAAACTTCTGCGGTGGAAAGTGAGAGAGGCTGAAAGTTCACAGGCGGTATCAACGTAGTGATTGTCTCCTGTTGACTCTGATCAAAGCAAGCATAAAAGTTATTTAGCTCGTTGAGGAAGGAGATTTCAGTGGATATGGTTGCAGAGTGGGCGGGTTTGTAGTCACTGATGAACTGGATACCCTGCCACATATGCCGAGGATCAGAGTTGTTGAAATGATCTTCGATCCTCAGCTTGCATCTCCACTTGGCCTTATCGATACACCTTTTCAGGTTAGCTCTGGATGCACTGTAGGTCTGTGCATCTCCTGATCTGAAGGCAGCATTCCGGGCCTTGAGCAGGAGACGAACTTCCCTATTCATCCATGGCTTCTGATTAGGGTATGTTGCAATCTTCACAGTTGTTACATTGTCGATGGTGGCTTTGATGTGATCCAAAACAGAAGAGGTGTATAGATTAATGTCCGTGTGAGAGTCAAAAGTAGCTCAAGACGCAAACCGACTCCAATCCGTATGATGAAATCGGTCCTGAAGTATAGTGTCTGTCTCTTCAGTGCACACTCTGATAGATGTGACTAAGGGCTTCACAAGTTTAATGAGCGGAGTGTATTTGGGGAGCAGGCTGAGTTTGATCTCCTGTCAACAAGGCAGGCTGAATATCTTATTTCTAAATCAAAACATATGTCCTATGGGGAAAAGACTGGGCGAACACTTGCTCATCAGCTAAGACAAAGGATTGCCAATCAGTCCATTCCTGTAATTAATGATGAGCAAGGCTTAAAAAATACTGATGGCCTTAAAATTAATTCATGTTTCCAAAATTATTACCAGTCACTATACACATCCAATTCATGTCTTGATCCTCTTTCCTTAAAGATCTTTTTTGATAATATACATATCCCTTCTATAGATCCGGTGACAGCTGCTGAATTGGAAGAAAATCTCACAGTCGAGGAGATAGCATCAGCAATTAGATCTATGCAGTGGCAAATCACCGGGACCGGATGGTTTCCCAACAGATTTCTTTAAAGATTTTTCAGAGCAGCTTTCCCCTTTATTGTTATCGGTGTTGAAGAGTAATTTTCATTAAAATCCCTACCACCAACCATTAATCCTTAAAAAAGACAAGAACCCTCTCGAGTGCAGCTCATACCGTCCAATCTCCCTTCTTAATACTGATGCTAAGGTGCTTGCTAAAGTCCTTGCGCGATGTTTAGAGGGGGTGTTGCCCTCCATCATATCACCTGACCAAACAAGGTTTATTAAGAATCATTATTCTTTTTTTTAACATTAGACGACATTTGAACATTCTTTATGGCCCCTCTCCACCCGGCACACCGGAGGGAGTTCTCTCATTGGACGCAGAAAAGGCATTTGACCATGTGGAATGGTGTTATCTAGAGAGGTTTATATACGTCTCCATTAGCTGCTCTGCGTACTAATAACAGAATATCTGATCATTTTGAGCTTCAACGCGGCCCTCTGTCTCCACTTCTATTTGCAGTCGCAATGGAACCACTTGCTTTAAATCTGAGACAGAGAGCCGATATCAAGTGTATTCAGCAAAGACATGTTATTATACTTGTCACAACCCCTGACAAACTTACCTAAGTTAGTGACTCTACTTACAGATTTTGGCAAAATATCTGGTTATAAAATTAACATCCAGAAAAGTGAATTATTGTTGGGGATGAGGTCAGTCTGTCGTCTTCAAGCTCAGTTCCCTTTAAAATTAGCCTTAAAAAATGTAAATACCTTGGGATTTGGGTTACGGATGATCATAAAGACTTGTATGGAGCCAATTATCCACTTCTTTTATCTAATTTAAAACAAGATCTTGAGCGTTGGAACCACTTCCATCTTTCATTAGGTGGAAGAATTAATACAATAAAAATGAGCGTATTGCCCAAGTTTTTGTATATATTTCAGTGCCTTCCATTATTCTTAACAAAATCTTTCTTCTCCAAATTAAATAATCAGATTTCAACCTTCATTTGGAACAAAAAAACACCAAGAATTAAAAGAAGCATACTGCAGAGACCTCGTGCAAAAGGAGAGATGGCACTTCCAAATTTTCTGTATTATTATTGGGCAACCAACATAAGAGCACTGATGTTCTGGTTAAATAATGATATTAATCCGCCTGTTTGTACAACTCTGGAGGAGGCTTCAGTTAGACCCACTTTTCTAATAGCATTCCACATTCCACATTCACATTTCATACAAACTTACTTCTTTTGATTGTGTAAAGCTGCTTTGCGACAATGTCAATTGTTAAAAGCGCTATACAAATAAAATTGAATTGAATTGAATTATTGTATTCCAAAATACCATTTGTTCAACTAATCTCTAGTTTGACCTTTAATCCAGTTGTTATACATTCAGTTAAAATTTGGAATCAGGTCAGACTACTGTTTTCCCTTAAAGAGTTACCATAGGCTGCCCCAATTGCTAAAAAATTACATGTTTTTACATGGATAATGCTTTTGAAGTTTGGGCTAGAAAGGGTTTGGTCTCATTGTCTGAACTTTATATTGATGGAAATTTTGTATTTTTTGAACAGTTGTTACAGAAATATGACATTCCCAAATCACATTTTTATAGATACTTGCAGCTTCGGAACTTTGTGGCATTGAATTCTAATAATTCCCCATCATGCCCTCCACTTTCTTTATTAGATTAAATTTGTCAATGTAAATCAGTCCAAAAACAACCTATACACAGGATTTATGAATTACTCAGTATGTATGATTCAACACCTTTAAGATTTACTCAGAAATAAATGGGAGATGGATTTAGATGAAATAATTTAAGTGGAAATCTGGCACAAAATAAAGCACTATTCGGACGGGACTAGTTTTACTGTGGGACGTTTGAGTTTTAATTTTTTCCAGCCGACGTCTGTCATTTCATGTATGGATTCAGACGGGACTAGTTTTACTGCGGGACATTAGAGAAATATCTGTTTCACAGAGGTACTTTGTGACTTTAATCCCGTCCGAATCTGCCATGTCTGTCTTTTTCTCACACGACCTCTGTAAAAATTCCAGAGCAAATTACCTACTGTTTTTCAGCAAACTCGGCGGTCCTCTGAGAAATCTAATCCCGTCCGAATGCGAATGTCTGTTTGTCGAAAATGTTTTTTTTTCCAAACCGTTTTTTTTTATGTTTGTCAACGTGAACTACCATGCAATCTCTATCGCGCAGGTATTCGAGTTTCCGCTTTCTACGCTCCAGTAGAAATCCTCATCATTAACACGTGGTCTTGTGCAACACCCACATGTAAAACACAAACACGCCCACCTCCGTAATAAACACGGAGATATTAGCCCCGTCCGAATTGATACATGAAATGACAGACGTCAGCTGAAAAAAAATCAAACTCAAACGTCCCCCAGTAAAACTAGTCCCGTCCGAAGAGTGCTTTAGACATGCTGTAATACAATTTAAGATTGTGCATCGTCTACATTGGTCAGACATCAGACTTTCTAACATTAAAGTTGATATAGATACCACAGGTGATAGATGCAGGCAGGCTCCTGCAACTCTGCTGCAATGTTCTGAACCAATATTTTTGAGACCTTTTCTGAACTATTTGGAGAGATAGTAGAGCCATCTCCATTTATTGCATTGTTTGATGTGCCTCCAGAAAACATTCGTTTTAACCAAAGGAAAATTAAAATATTGGCCTTCTGTTCCCTTTTGGCTAGGAGACTAATACTGACTAAATGGAAAGACACTGATCCACCAACATTTAGCCGTTGGATAAGGGAAGTGATGTACTATCTTAAGCTGGAGAAAATTTTATATACAGATGTGGCTAAAAGTTTTGAGAATGACACAAATATTAGTTTTCACAAAGTTTGCTGATAAACTGCTTTTAGATCTTTGTTTCAGTTGTTTCTGTGATGTACTGAAATATAATTAAAAGCACTTCATACGTTTCAAAGGCTTTTATAGACAATTACATGACATTTATGCAAAGAGTCAGTATTTGCAGTGTTGGCCCTTCTTTTTCAGGACCTCTGCAATTCGACTGAGCATGCTCTCAATCAACTTCTGGGCCAAATCCTGACTGATAGCAACCCATTCTTTCATAATCACTTCTTGGAGTTTGTCAGAATTAGTGGGTTTTTGTTTGTCCACCCGCTTCGTGAGGATTGACCACAAGTTCTCAATGGGATTAAGATCTGGGGAGTTTCCAGGCCATGGACCCAAAATTTTCAACGTTTTTATCCCCGAGCCACTTAGTTATCACTTTTGCCTTATGGCACAGTGCTCCATCGTGCTGGAAAATGCATTGTTCTTCACCAAACTGTTGTTAGATTGTTGGAAGAAGTTGCTGTTGGAGGGTGTTTTGGTACCATTCTTTATTCATGGCTGTGTTTTTGGGCAAAATTGTGAGTGAGCCCACTCCCTTGGATGAGAAGCAACCCCACACATGAATGGTCTCAGGATGCTTTATTGTTGGCATGACACAGGACTGATGGTAGCGCACACCTTTTCTTCTCCGGACAAGCCTTTTTCCAGATGCCCCAAACAATCGGAAAGAGGCTTTGTCCGAGAATATAACTTTGCCCTAGTCCATTCGCCATACTTTAGCAGAAGATCAATCTGTCCCTGATGTTTTTTTGGAGAGAAGTGGCTTCTTTGCTGCCCTTCTTGACACCAGGCCATCTTCCAAAAGTCTTCGCCTCACTGTGCATGCAGATGTGCTCACACCTGCCTGCTGCCATTCCTGAGCAAGCTCTGCACTGGTGGCACTCCGATCCCGCAGCTGAATCCTCTTAAGGAGACGATCCTGGCGCTTGCTGGACTTTCTTGGACGCCCTGAAGCCTTCTTAACAAGAATTGAACCTCTTTCCTTGAAGTTCTTGATGATCCTATAAATTGTTGATTTAGGTGCAATCTTAGTAGCCACAATATCCTTGCTGGTGAAGCCATTTTTATGCAAAGCAGTGATGGCTGCACGCATTTCTTTGCAGGTCACCATGATTAACAATGAAAGAACAATGATTTCAAGCATCACCCTCCTTTTAACATGTCAAGTCTGCCATTCTAACCCAATCAGCCTGACATAATGATCTCCAGCCTTGTGCTCGTCAACATTCTCACATTTTTTGGGATTAAGTTAATTCTGGAGTATACGCAAATTGCTATTATAAAAACTTAAGCAGCCACTTTTCCAATTTCGAATATTTATGTAATTCTCAAAACTTTTGGCCACGACTGTACAGTTAGAGGGTCTACTGACACATTTTATAATATTTACCAACCTTTCTTAACTTTTGCTGAGGGCATGAACGCAGATAATATTGTACAGTAAAGGAAGGGTGAGGGGAAGATTACTTATGTATGTTATTATTATTATTTTATTTTTATGGACATCTGATTATTATGGCATCCTTGTGTTTGTCTGGTGTTGGGGGGGGGGGTTTGTGTTCTCTTTTGTTGTGTTTTCTTTGTATAGTTTGAAAATAAATTTTAAAAAACTTTGATAAAAAAAAAAAAAGAAATAAAACCCAGCTACTGCAATTTCATGTTTGTGTTAGGATTCAGATGATATAAATAATATAAATAATTGTATATTCAATGGTACCTTGGCATACGCATACACCCCCTTAAGAATTTTCCCCTTAAGAACGGAAATTTTGCAAGAAATTTGTCTTGGGAAAATGTGTAGCATTTTCGGCATACGAGTAACCAAACCGACGTGACTTGAATGGTGATTTGCGCCTGTACGCCAGTTTACACGTATGCTGTGCATAAGTTGAGTGCACACGTCCGGGACCCGTTCAACTTGTTTGCACTTTTGGCATACGAGCGACCGAACCAAGGAGAACTGAATGCAGGTTTGGGCCGACATTGAACGTACGTCCAGCTTGCACCTATGTTGCGTGTTTGCATAAATTGTGCACACATCCGGGACCCATTTAACTTGTTTGCATCAGTGGAAAGCCAAGTGGAGCAAGTTTTACAAAAAGTTTTACAGAGACCAGGATCTCGGCTGTTAACTTATACAAAGGAAAAACAAACAAAGTGCACTGTACCTTGTTTTGCCAGCGAGTAACATTACCAAAGCCACCAGTTCCGAGTCTCTCCTTAAGTTCCCAGGGACCACAGTTCTGTGGCTGCATAGGGGGGGCACGGCTCATTGTGACCCCAAACTCTCACAACTGCCATGAAGAAGTGAGAAAAATTACAACAACTTATTAATATGGAAACATAAAAAAAATATATATATATAGTATGAAGAAATTAAAATGAGAAAAAACACCCTGTAAATATACACACACTGTGTGTCATCAAAGCTGAATTGTTTAACACATTTTTGCTTACGACATAATTCTGTAGGTGTTCTTTCATAGTTTAGATGTCTTCAGTATTAATGTACAATATTGAAAATAACAAATATGTAGAAAAACCACTGAAGGAGAAATTTTGTCAAAACTTATGACTGGCAGTGTGTGTATATGTTTGTGTCTGTTTGTGTGTGCTGCCAATGTCTTGCAAGACGTCACAGCAATCCTGGCCATAATGTTTTGCATTGCAATGCTATGGCTGATTGGTGTGTGTATGTGTACCAGGTATCGCTAAAAAATTAGGACACACAAAAGTCAAAAGTTTGAACACAAGTTTGGATTTATTTTCTACATTCTAGAACAAATTCAGAATTTTTTTTTTTCAAAACTGCAAACTAACATACACATTATGTAATTAAGTAATAACAACAACAGTCAATTGTTATTTTAAGACATGGAGGTCAGCCTTTCTGGAATAGTTCTTGCAAGAACAGTATTGTTGAGTGCATTTGCAAAACCCATCAAGCACAATGATGAAATTTTGCTTTGCTGACAGCTTGGCAGACACATGGCATTCTCTCATTACAAGGTAGTCATCTGGGATGGTTTCTATCAGAGTTGTTTCGCGCCTTCCTAATGTAATTTAGATCATCAGTTGTCTTGTGCAGAAGAAGGAAGTGTGGCTACAGAGTCAATTCCCATATTAGTGCAACAACTACTGTACACACCCATATTACGGCAAGAAACACACAACACTCCTTTAACTGTTCATACTGCTACCGTAAGAATGGTATACTGAGAAGCAGTAAATGCAATAGAAGCCAGCTGCCATAAAAAGAATAAGAAGTAAATCTTCTATGAAACATTAAGCAGGAAGATTAACCCATAAAACTCAAGCAGCATGGATATATGACAGCAACACAGCATTTGTCAATGACGATAAAATAAAAATAAATAAATAAACTGCTTATACAGAAGTCCTACCAGACAGGGAGGCTTTAGACATCAAACTGTGCATTTGGGTTTTCTGATATGTCATGCAGAACTAGAGTTCTTGATTGGCCACCAATCTAAATCGACCAATACTTTCTGATCAGTTGTCTCTTAACTGTCCGTTCACAGCAACCAATACTATTGTGATGACGCAAAATACACGAGTCAACAGCCACAAGTCTCTTTAAAAGACTTCTAATTTGCAATATTCTTTTTTTTTTTTAAGCAAAACGATGTGAGGAAATATCTGCCAAAAGCTTTAACACGTCAACTATCTATAGCAGAGGCCCTCTAAAAGCTTGAGCCTTACTCTGTAGAAAATAAAAAGGTTAAAACCTTTAACACACGAATACTAATGAAATGATAAATAAAGATGGGTTCCCTTAGCTTAAAAATTAACAGTCATGATCAGAGTTTCAATTTCAATACATTCATTGAAGCAGCCTTCTTTCATGTGATGCATTACATAACAAAAGAATGAAATATGTTGCATATGTTGCCTTCCAATAAATAAAAGATTTACATTTATGATACTTTTCGGATATTAATTATATTTATGCACTGCTTTTTAAAATAAATCTTTTTATTGCTATACATAGTCAGTATATAAACAATGTTACACAATAAATAGCACAATTTAAAATCTAGTTAATAAGTAACAATGAGCAGGCCCTAGAATCTGTGCCATCGCCACCCGGACGCACCACACAACTTGTGTGCCTTTTGAGCATGTTAAGACCTCCAAGAAGACAACGCCACCCCAGGTGCACCACACAACTTCCGTGCATTTTGAGCACAATAAGACCTCTAAAAAGCCCTGGGCGCTGAGTTTCAGGCATCGTGACGGCTTAAACTGTTTTTCTAGTGCAGTGGTTCTCACACATTTTCTGTCATTTTCAAGCCCCACACAACAAAATGATAACAAAATCGGCCAAGTTTACTATTTATTGAAATATCAATTTCTAAACCAATAATATCAAATAACACCAAGTTCAAAACAGATAAAATACATATCTGTATCTGTATACATAATTTTGGGATCAGCTGCTCAGCAATCGTTTGTAGTTTTTATGCACTGGGCAATTCTGTATGCAACTTTGAATGAAGGAATATGGGCTTTGCAGTCCACTGATTCAGATTTTACCATGCGATTCTTCTGCCAGCTTTCTTTCAAAGAAGTCGAGAGGCTTATTAATGTGACTGGGGTGTGTTGTCTCTAAGTGTCTTCCTAATTTGTTGGGTCTCATGCTGTCTGCTGCCAGAGGTTTAGGACACAAAACACATATGGGTCTTTCCTCTGCCCCCACCATTTCCACCATGAATCCAAGCGCAAGACAGGCTTCATCATATTTTCTTTCCGGCTAGCTTTTTGGTTGATTAGGCTGCTAGTGCTGAATAGCCTGCTTTTTTGTGATCCATGTAACAAATGTATCCATTGATGTTATTATGCCCACTACGTACGTCACTGACCAGGTTTGTGATCGCGGTAAAGTTACTTTTATATTTGCATCTCCAGCTTCAGTAGCTGCGTTAAACCTTCAAATAAAGGCCTCCGAGTGGCGCAGTGGTTAAAGCGCTCGCCCTATCATCCGGAGATTGCTAGTTCGAATCCCGGGTGGTGCTGTAACCTCTCGCAGCCGGAGGTCTAGAGGTCCAGCTGATTGGCCGAGCTCTCTCAGAGGGGAGGGATGAGAGGTACTTAGTGCTCCCACATTAATCACGGCTCTACAGCCAATCAGGGGCGTCTGTGAGCTCGCGCAACGGAGGGAGCGGATAGCGCTGTCCTCCAAGTGTGTTACGCCGCCCCCAACGGTGCGCGAGCGAGCAGTTCGAAAAGATGCGGTCGGCTGGCGTCACGTGGTTCGGAGGAAACACGTGATAGTCTTCGGCCCTCCCGGCTGAGTGGTAGTAGTAGCCTTAATGTGGGAGCCCCCTAGTGACGGGGAGGAATTGGACACGACTAAATTAGGGAGAAAATCGGGGAAAAATCCAAAAAAAAAAAAAAAAAAAAAAACCTTCAAATAAGATACCCACATATACATACATTTCCTCTCTACATTGTCTTTAAGCTACATCCGCTTTTCTCAATTAAGCGCTTAAGTTATACGCTTGAAAGCATAAACCTCATTATTCTCTACTGCGCAACGATTGATTTAGGAATCATCGCAAAATGCCGCACACCAACAAAAAGAGTAGAACGCTATTGATCTTCCTGTCACATCTGTGCCACCTCAGTCCGGGAGAGAGAGATCGGGTTCACCGGATTACTGAGCCGGCGCTTTGTCCCCCCCTAGTGTGTCTACGTGTGTACTTGTTATCAATGTTTAAAGCAAATTAAGATCACCTGTGTCCTCCCTGTGTGTCTCTATTTAGGTCGGCCGAACCCGTATACACCTGTCCGTTCACCGTCGTGCACTCATTGTTTGTACATGTCACAGAGCCTAACAAACCTGTTCGTTTCTTCTCTCCCCCCAGGACTGAGGTATATCAGCAGAGCGAGGCTGGATTATAGACCTAGGTCAAGGTCACGGCTGAGGGAAGCTCAGCCATACTCCGTTCACGTTAATTTTGTCAGTGGAACTGTGGTCTAAAGTAAAGACCCACATCGTCACTACCAGCCTGCCTGCGCCATACCCAGCCTGGGGAGTGTTATTTTGTTTGTTTTCTTTTGTTTGTTGTTAATATATTAAAATAAAGACAAAGTGCTTGAACACCCTGCGTTTGCGTCCGTCTCCAGTGCTTGAAGGAACATGACAGATGAACGGACCTCACAGGACGCAGCAGGGATCCCCCTGCCCGAAGACGACCCCCCAATGTACGAGTACCTCCGGTACCAGCAACGGGAGATCGACGGCCTGGCGAGAGCGGTTCACGACCTCGCCTGTAGCGTGAGTCAGCTCGCGATCGCCCGACCTCCCTCTTCTCCTACGCCTCGGCGCGCCGCACCGTCCCCACCACGCTCGGCTCCCCCGGAGAGATACGCGGGGAATCCGGAAGGATGCAAACGGTTCCTCATGGCCTGTGAGCTCTACCTCGCTGATTTTCCAGAGCTTGCTGAACAAAAGAAGATCAGCTTCATCACTCAGCAGCTCACAGGGCCAGCCATGGACTGGGCCGCAGCAGTGTGGAGTGCGGGGGGGGACATTACCACCAGGTACGACCGCTTCATCCACGCCTTTCGCGCGGTTTTTGACCATCCCGATCACGGCAGGTCGGGAGAACAACAATTGCTTAGGCTGAAGCAAGGGGCCAACACTGTGGCCGACTATGCGGTCAAGTTCCGTATCCTAGCCGCGGAAAGCGGGTGGTGTGAAAAAAGCTTGTTAGCCAGGTTTCGAGAAGGACTGCAACCAGAAATCCACCTGGAACTCTCGTGCCGCGATACTGGTATGGAACTGAATGAGTGCATCAACCTGGCTATCAAGTTGGACCAGCACCTCCGCGGCCAACGGCGTCACACCCCCGCGAGAACATCGGGGTGGGGGTCCGAACTACGGAACCGCGCCGGCATCAGCCAAGCACCCCGACCTGAACCGCGCGATGGGGCGAACCCCGAACCGATGGACATGAGCTCATCACGCCTGTCCACCCAAGAGAGGCAGAGGAGAATGACGGAGGGGTTGTGTTTGTACTGTGGGGGGGGGCCGGCACCGAGTCAGCTCTTGTCCCCTACGCAAAGTAATGGCTCACACACCACCGCGCACTCATCATCCTTTTGTTTTACAAGCCGTATTGTCTTTTAATAATTCTGATGTGTCTGTTTTCCCCCTTATAGACTCGGGTTCGGCCGGAAACTTCATCTCCCCATCTATCCTTTCCTCGCTACGAGCTCCCGTGTCGAAGCTTCCGTTGCCGATCACAGTGAAAGCTCTGGATGGCAAACAATTAATTAATTCGCCCGTTGAGTATCTCTCCGCGACCCTTCGATTAGCTTTCCCCGGTCATACCGAGGAGCTAAAATTTTTTGTGCTGCCTCGAATGAACCAGTCCGTCGTGCTGGGCCTCCCATGGCTCAGCTTACACAACCCGAATTTTGATTGGGCCAGGTCACGCATCACTTCTTGGGCCCCACGATGCGCTAAAACATGCACGCCGGCTGCATTGTCGGTCCTAACCACATCAATAGAGAGTCCGCAAGCCCTAGTTTCGGTCCAGGTGCCATCCGAGTACGTGAAATTTAGGGACGTGTTTAGTGTTAGGGCAGCCGCACGACTTCCCCCTCACCGACCGTGGGACTGCGCGATTGAGCTTCTGCCGGGGAAAGCACCGCCTTGCGCACGCGTTTATCCGTTGTCCGTGGTGGAGACCCGGGCAATGGAGGAATACGTGAGGGAGGCTCTCCAGCAGGGGCTCATCAGCAGGTCCACGTCACCAGCCTCGGCAGGGTTTTTTTTTATTGAAAAAAAAGGCGGAGGTTTACGTCCCTGTATTGATTACCGTGGGTTAAACGCGGTCACAATAAAATACAAGCACCCGCTGCCACTGGTGCCAGCCGCGATCGACCAACTCCGAGGCGCTTCCATCTATACCAAACTTGACCTCCGCAGCGCATATAACCTCGTTCGTGTTCGCAAGGGCGATGAATGGAAGACGGCGTTTAGCACGACGTCAGGTCATTACCAATACAACGTGATGGCTTACGGACTGGTAAACGCACCTGCGGTGTTTCAGGGGTTCATGAATGACGTGTTCCGGGATATGTTGAACCGTTATGTGATAGTGTACCTGGATGATATCTTGATATACTCGCGGTCATATTCCGAACATGTCTCTCATGTGTCCGCCGTCCTTTGTCGTCTGCGCGAACACGGGCTCTATGCTAAAGCGGAGAAATGCGAATTCCACAAGAGGGAGGTTGCATTTCTCGGCTACCGCATAGGGCCATGGGGGGTCGAGATGGAGGTGGCCAAGGTGGAGGCGGTCCAACAATGGCCGGAACCACGGTCAGTCAAGGCGCTACAGAGCTTTCTTGGGTTCGCCAATTTCTATCGGCGTTTCATTCGGGGCTTCAGTACGATGGCAGCACCACTCACTAGCTTGTTAAAAGGGAAACCGAAACAACTACACGCGCTTTCACCGGAAGCGCGCACGGCATTCCAGCGCCTAAAAACAGCATTTACCACCGCGCCCATATTAAAATTACCTAACCCGGAGAAGCCCTTTGTAGTCGAGGTCGATGCGTCGGAAGTGGGTATAGGAGCGGTGCTGTCACAACGCCAAGGCCATCCCGAGAAACTCTATCCCTGCGCCTTCTTTTCCCGTAAACTAACACCTGCCGAGCGCAACTATGATATCGGCAACCGCGAACTGCTAGCAGTAAAAGCGGCGTTAGAGGAGTGGCGGCATTGGTTGGAGGGAGCTAAACACCAGTTCGTGGTACTAACTGACCATCGAAACTTGGAGTATATCCAACAAGCAAAAAGATTAAACCCTCGTCAAGCCCGTTGGGCGCTGTTCTTTACCCGCTTTCAGTTTTGCATCACTTATCGACCGGGATCTAAAAATAAGAAAGCGGATGCGCTATCCCGCTGTTTTCCGTTGCCAGATCAGAATTCGGACCCCGAACCGATCCTGCCCTCATCACTCGTAGTGGCTCCGATCATATGGGACATCGACGCGGAGGTAGCTCAAACGGCTCGGTCCAACCCCGTGCCGGAGGGCTGCCCCCCGGGCCGAACGTATGTTCCGGAGACACTTCGCGAACGAGTGATAAGAGAGGCCCATTCTAGTCTAGCTTCGGGACACCCAGGCATCACTCGCACACTTAGACTCCTGGAACCAAAGTTCTGGTGGCCTAAGATGCACGAAACCGTAAGAACAGCAGTTTTATCTTGCGCTGTCTGTGCAACAACAAAAAATCCTCGTTGTCTGCCAGTTGGGAAACTAATGCCCCTACCCACACCTAACAGACCGTGGTCACACATAGCAGTGGATTTTGTAACGGATCTGCCGGTGTCAAAAGGGTACACGACAGTCCTAGTAGTGGTGGATCGTTTCTCAAAGGGTTGTCGCTTTGTCCCGTTTAGCTCTCTCCCATCGGCCCTCCAGGTTGCAGAAACCCTATTCGAAACAGTGTTTCGCTGCTACGGTATCCCCGAGGACATTGTTTCAGATCGTGGTCCCCAATTTATCGCTAGAGTCTGGAAAGCTTTCTTCCAGAAATTGGGGACCACTGTTAGTCTAACGTCAGGCTACCACCCCGAATCTAACGGGCAGGCTGAGCGGACTGTTCAAGAACTCGGGAAATACCTCCGGGCATATTGTAGCAGTCGACAACATGAATGGGCAGACTGGTTAATCTGGGCGGAATATGCCCAAAACTCATTGTGCCACTCCGCTACCGGCCTAACGCCGTTTCAGTGTGTGCTCGGGCATCAGCCTCCGCTCTGTCCGTGGGATGCCACTCCCACCGATGTACCCACGGTGGATCAATGGTTTAAAGGAGCGGAAAAAGTCTGGGAAAATGCGCATACTAAAATCTCCCAAGCGGTTCGTCGCTTTAAAAAATTCGCCGATAGACGGCGAGGGGAAAGTCCTCCGCTCCAGGTAGGTGATCGGGTATGGCTCTCGACACGAGACCTTCACTTAAACCTTCCCTGTCGCAAGCTCACCCCGCGGTACATCGGCCCTTTCCCCATTCTAGCCCAAATCAACCCCGTCTCATTTAAATTACAACTCCCTCGTCATATTCGTATTAACCCTGTCTTCCATGTTTCTCTTCTCAGGCCAGTGAACCGGGGGCCGCTAGACGGCGGCATCGCGAACCCATCTCTCCCCGGGGCTGTGGAAGTCGAGGGCGCCCCCGCGTTTAGAGTGAAGGAACTCCTGGACTCCCGGAGGAGAGCGGGGGCCCTGCAATATCTAGTAGATTGGGAGGGCTACGGTCCGGAGGAATGGAGCTGGGTACCGGCGCGAGACATCCTAAATCGGGAACTCATTTCCGATTTTCACCAAGCTCGGCCGGATCGCCCGGCGCCGCGACCTCCGGGCCGCCCCGCCCGCCGGCTATCCCATCAGTCCGGTGGGTCCCTACTCCCGCCGGTGACGCGGAGAGAGCGCCCCCACCTCCCTCGGGAAGCCGGTCCTGGGGGGGGGGGGGTACTGTCACATCTGTGCCACCTCAGTCCGGGAGAGAGAGATCGGGTTCACCGGATTACTGAGCCGGCGCTTTGTCCCCCCCTAGTGTGTCTACGTGTGTACTTGTTATCAATGTTTAAAGCAAATTAAGATCACCTGTGTCCTCCCTGTGTGTCTCTATTTAGGTCGGCCGAACCCGTATACACCTGTCCGTTCACCGTCGTGCACTCATTGTTTGTACATGTCACAGAGCCTAACAAACCTGTTCGTTTCTTCTCTCCCCCCAGGACTGAGGTATATCAGCAGAGCGAGGCTGGATTATAGACCTAGGTCAAGGTCACGGCTGAGGGAAGCTCAGCCATACTCCGTTCACGTTAATTTTGTCAGTGGAACTGTGGTCTAAAGTAAAGACCCACATCGTCACTACCAGCCTGCCTGCGCCATACCCAGCCTGGGGAGTGTTATTTTGTTTGTTTTCTTTTGTTTGTTGTTAATATATTAAAATAAAGACAAAGTGCTTGAACACCCTGCGTTTGCGTCCGTCTCCAGTGCTTGAAGGAACATGACACTTCCCTTTTGCTCCACTCCTGAGGGATCAAAAAGCAACTTTGTTGCCACAACTTTGTTGGAAACTAGAAATGCCAGACTAGTACTGCCGGATAAAATATTATCGTTTTTTTACAAAAATAGCGAAAGTTTCCTTATATTGTTCCATTGCAATTAACAGGCCAATGTTAAACCGTTATTGTTGCACTATGGTTCCACTTTTTCTCCCGGCACCCCACTATTTTAATTTACTTGTATTAAATGATCCATTTCTTTGTATGTGATTGTTTTGTTTTAAATGTACGATCTTCATTGTCACTAAAGAATAGCACGAATTAGAATAGGTACTTTCCTTTTATTTTCCACTAATTTCCTCCCGTTCATTGCGCACCACCTGTCAGGTCTGTATTCCCCAATGAATTCCCCAATGAATACAATGACATCAGCAACAGGGGCTTTTTGGAGGTTCTAACTAAGCCCCAGTTGCTGAAGTGTGTGTGTTTAGTGTGTGTAGACTGAGTAGAGAGAGAGAGTGTGTGTGTGTGTGTGTGTGTGTGTGTGTGTGTGTGTGTGTGTGTGTGTGTGTGTGTGTGTGTGTGTGTTGTTTGTGTAGTGTGTTGTTTGTGTAGTATAGTGTCTGTATTTAATAGTGCTGATGTCATAAATGTGCGTTTTGCAAAAGATCTGATCTTGTGTGCAAATGATTGAAAAAAAAATTTTTTTTTAATATACAGGTGCATCTCAATAAATTAGAATATCATAAAAAAAAGTTCATTTATTTCTGTAATTCAATTCAGATTCAGATTCAGAACTCGATTCAGATTCATTACGCACAGACTGGTATATTTGTCTGGTATATACTGGTATAAGTGTTTATTTCCTTTAATTTTGAGGATCTGGCTGATGATCCTGACTTACTGCTAACGAACCACCCAAAATTCAGTATCTGAGAAAATTAGAATATTACTTTTTTTTGTTTTTAAAAAAAAAAGGATTTTTAACAGAAAAAAATAATATTGGACTACTGAAAATTAGGAACATGTACAGCTCTCAGTACTTGGTCAGGGCTCACTCTGCATGAATTACTGTAACCATGCGGCATGGCATGGAGGCGATCAGTCTGACAGTGGCCTTCAGCTCTTCTGTATTGTCGGGTCTTGTGTCTCGCATCTTCTTTATCACGGTACCCCATAGATTCCCTGTTGGTTTAGGTCGAGTGAATTTGCTGGTCCATCAAGCACAGGGATACCATGGTACTTAAACCATGTACTGGTACTTTTGGCAGTGCGGGCAGGTACCACTTTCTGCTGGAAAATGAAATCAGCATCTCCATAAGTCTGGTCAGCAGAGGGAAGCATGGAGTGCTCTAAAAATTCCTAGTAGAAGGCTGCGCTGACCGTGGACCTAATAAACCACAGTGGACCAACACCAGCAGATGACATGGCTCGCCAAACCACCACTGACTGCAAATTTAATGATGGACTTCACGCAACTTGGATTCTGTGCCTCTCCTCTCTTCCTCCAGACACAGGAACCTTGATTTCCAAATGAAATGGAAAATTTACTTTCATCTGAAAAGAAGACTTTTTTCTTTCTTTATTCTTGACACAAGAAATGTGACAGTTGTACCCCATATCCTGGATACATCTGTGTGTGATAGCTCTTGAAGACTCGAGTCCACTCCTGTTGAATCTCCCCCAAATTCTTGAATGGTTAGTTTCACAATCCATTTAAGGCTGCGGATATCCCTGTTGCTTGTGCACCTTTTTCTACCACATTTTTCCTTCCATTCAACTTTCCATTAATGGGCTTGGATACAGCACTCTGTACACAGCCAGCTTCTTTAGCAATGACCTTTTGTGGCCCACTGAACCAGACTGAAAGACCATTTAAAGGCTCAGAAACCCTTTGCAGGTGTTTTGAGTTCATTAGCTAATTAGATTGTGACACCATGAGTCTCATTGAACTTTTTCCACATTATTAAAATTTTCTGAGATACTGAATATTGGGTTTTCGTTAGCTATAAGCTATAATCATCAAAATTAAAAGAAATAAACACTTGTAAACAAATGTAATTGTGTATGAGCTATGCAGCAAAATCTTCTGTCATGTCATAGTCATGTCGTCATCATGCTGCTGTCATAGTGCTTGGGCCCTAGAAATAATCCATTGAAAAATTGGGTGGATTGTTCAATTCAATGAGCCCTAAATGTGTGCACATGTATATGTAACAGTTTGTATGACCTAGCAAAATCTCATGTGAGGGCCATGTACAACAGCCAGGGCCTAGCAGCTCAGGCCTCGTAATGGCAGCTGATTCCAACCTGTGTGCCGGTTTTTCATGACTTTTTGAGCACGTTAAAAGACCCCACAAAAAGCACCGGGTGCTGGAAAAAATATAATCCTTAGAAAAACAAACTTTACACACTATGATGACATAGGGCTGATGTCATAGTGCTTGGGCCCTAATTACAGATCTCAATTATACACCCGTAACCAATGATCAGCGATCGATATCAGCCAATTTTGATTTCTGTGATCAGTTCCAAAACCTTTATCGGAGCACCCCTGTGTAGAACCAAAGTTATCATTACTTTTAAAGGTATACATTTTACTGCTGGCAGAATATGGGAATGACATCACAAAAAGTGCAAATTTCTTATTTACATTTTTTTTTAAACAACAATAAAAACATGTGATCTTATGAGTCTGTGATATTTCTATGTTTTTTTCTCACTGTACTATTTGTAAAGTTGATGTTCACTATATTTCATAAGTTATGAAAATGACCAGCCTCATAAACAGACGATTTACAGCACCTCAGATTAGAGCCAACATGCTTCAAAATTCTTAAGAGCGTAGTGATGGGAAGTTTAAATCATTTTCGTGACTCAGTTCTTTGAATCTCGTTCATCAAAATGAGCAATTAGCTTTTTTTGAGGCATTTAGTTCATTTCATTCTTTTGATCAGAAATATAATAAAATGTAAAAATTTTCGATAAACAGACCCCCCAAACACGTCTACATATACAAATTTTTGTTATAGTTCCAGTAATGAAAATATTACAATGCAGCTAAGGACACTGACATATAAACAGTATAAGCAGCTCACCTCTCATATCTCCTGGTCAGAGTCGTTCGTTCTTTTGAATCTATTGCACTGGTCTATGGGAGTCACGTGACAAAAGAAGGAACGACTAGGACTAGAAGAATCATTGATCAATTCTGTTTCCATTGTACTGCACTGCATAGTGTCTATGGGAGTCACATGACAAAACGACTTGGCCTAGAAGATTCGCCCTATCATCCGGAGATCGCTAGTTCGAATCCCGGTTCGAATCCCGCGGGGGTTGTAACCTCTGTTACAAGTGCTGTAACCTCTCGCAGCCGGAGGTCTAGAGAGAGCTGATTGGCCGAGCTCTCTCAGAGGGGAGGGATGAGAGGTACTTAGTGCTCCCACATTAATCACGGCTCTACAGCCAGTCAGGGGCATCTGTGAGCTCGCGCAACAGAGGAAGCGGATAGCGCTGTCCTCCGAGTGTGTTACGCCGCCCCCAACGGTGCGCGAGCGAGCAGTTCGAAAAGATGCGGTCGGCTGGCGTCACGTGGTTCGGAGGAAACACGTGATAGTCTTCGGCCCTCCCGGCTGAGTGGTAGTAGTAGCCTTAATGTGGGAGCCCCCTAGTGTCGTGTCCAATTCCTCCCTAGGAAGAAAATCGGGGAAAAATCCAAAAAAAAAAAAAAAACCGTTCAATTCTGTTTCCAGTACATAACCTACTAAGGTTTGCGATGATATGCACAAGCGCGCCCAGTAGAAAATGAACGAATCACTCTCTGAGACTACTCTTTCTTCTGAGTCACGTTAAAGACTCATTCAAAAAGAACGAATCATTCATGAACAACCCATCACTATTACAGAGTTCAAACAGCAGACATATATCAACATTCACTGTTCAGGGGAGACTAGGTGAGTCAGACCTTCATGGTCGAATTGCGGCAAAGAAACCATTATTTTGGGAGAACAATAAGCAGAAGAGACTTGCTTGGGCCAAGAAACACAAGGAATGTATGTTAGATCAGTGGAAAACTGGCCTTTAGTCTGAGGAGTCCAAATTTGAGATTTTTGGTTCTAACCACCATGTTTTTGTTAGATGTAAAGAGGGTGAATTTCTGAATGTGTGGTTCCTGCTGTGACGCATGAAGGCAGTAGGTGTTGATGGTGTTGGGGTGCTTTGCTGTTGACACTTTTGGTGACTTTACATTCCAATACTAGATGTGCCACTTCGCTGACGTGAAATTAAATTGCACACTCATAATCACGTATTAAATAATGTACAATGTCGTCTGTTGAATTTTGAGATTTTGGGATGATTTTTTGAATGATATAAAGGTGTTTTCCATTGTAATTTCAAATTACCATATATTCTCTTCCTGTGAGCCGATTGTGATGAAACATGTTACCACAAGCTCGGCCAAATACACCAGATTAAAACCTATTAACATTCGTTCAGTAGCTTTTACATGATGGGTGCAAAAACAAACAGACAGACAAAGTTTTTTGACATTTGGCCTCTGTACACCACCACATATTTAACAATCCATAACTCCCAGACATTTTGACCCAGGACCACTTAATTTTACAACCATTCAAGACACTGCAGCCTGGGGATAACCCATTGTGTCCTCTATAGTGCACCCAAGCGGCAAAAGCTTTAAACTTCCATGACTCTCACACAGTCAACCCCAGTCCACAAACATTCCACCCAAGTTGTCATAAAGAACACGGCCACCTACACACGTGGACAAAATTGTTGATACCCTTCGGTCAATGAAAGAAAAACTCACAATGGTCACATAAATAACTTTAATCTGACAAAAGTAATAATTTAAAAAAATTCTATGAAAGTTAACCAATGAAAGTCAGGCATTGCTTTTCAACCATGCTTCAACAGAATTATTAAAAAAAATAAACTCATGGAACAGGCCTGGACAAAAATGATGGTACCCCTAGAAAATACTGAAAATAATGTGACCAAAGGGACATGTTAATTCAAGGTGTGTCCACTAATTAGTATCACAGGTGTCTACAATCTTGTAATCAGTCAGTGGGCCTATATATAGGGCTACAGGTAGTCACTGTGTTGTTTGGTGACATGGTATGTACCACACTCAACATGGACCAGAGGAAGCGAAGGAAAGAGTTGTCTCAGGAGATTCGAAAGAAAATTATAGGCAAGCATGTTAAAGGTAAAGGCTATAAAACCATCTCCAAGCAGCTAGATGTTCCTGTGACTACAGTTGCACATATTATTCAGAAATTTAAGATCCATGGGACTGTAGCCAACCTCCCTGGACGTGGCCGCAGGAGTAAAAATGATGACAAATCAAAGAGACGGATAATGCGAATGGTAACAAAAGAGCCCAGAAAGACTTCTAAAGAGATCCAAGGTGAACTTCATGCTCAAGGAACATCAGTGTCAGATCGCACCATCCGTCGTTGTTTGAGCCAAAGTGGACTACATGGGAGACGACCAAGGAGGACACCATTGTTGAAAACAAATCATAAAAAAGCCAGACTGGAATATGCCAAACTACATGTTGACAAGCCACAAAGCTTCTGGGAGAATGTGCTATGGACAGATGAGACAAAAATGGAACTTTTTGCCAAGGCACATCAGCTCTATGTTCACAGATGGAAAAAAGAAGCATATCAAGAAAAGAACACTGTCCCCACTGTGAAACATGGAGGAGGCTCTGTTATGTTCTGGGGCTACTTTGCTGCATCTGGCACAGGGTGTCTTGAATCTGTGCAGGGTACAATGAAATCTCAAGACTATCAAGGGATTCTAGAGAGAAATGTGCTGGCCAGTGTCAGAAAGCTGGGTCTCAGTCGCAGGTCATGGGTCTTGCAACAGGACAATGACCCAAAACACACAGCTAAAAACACCCAAGAATGGCTAAGAGGAAAACATTGGACTATTCTAAAGTGGCCTTCTATGAGCCCTGACCTCAATCCTATTGAGCATCTTTGGAAGGTGCTGAAACATGCTGTCTGGAAAAGGCACCCTTCAAACCGGAAACAACTGGAGCAGCTTGCTCATGAGGAGTGGGCCAAAATACCTGCAGAGAGGTGCAGAAGTCTCATTGACAGTTACAGGAATCGTTTGATTGCAGTGATTGCCTCAAAAGGTTGTGCAACAAACTATTAAGTTAGGGGTACCATCATTTTTGTCCAGGCCTGTTCCATGAGTTCTTTTTTTTTATATAATTCTGTTGAAGCATGGATGAAAAGCAATGTCTGACTTTCATTGGTTAACATTCATAGAATTTTTATTTATTATTACTTTTGTCAGATTAAAGTTATTTCGGTGACCATTGTGAGTTTTTCTTTCCTTGACCGAAGGGTACCAACAATTTTGTCCACATGTGTATGTTTTTGCTCCTGCATATTTGAAGAGTGTTTTTTTTTTCCAATCAATTAAGGAATATTCAGAATTTGGTTCACATACTTCTTTTAAAATTTTAGCTTAAAGTTCATTTGTTTTTCAAACCAAGCTATCATGGCAGTACAGTATGGATTCAGCTTTCAGATCTCAGCAGCAACAGTAAGGCTAAGCTTAATGGTGGGCTAGCAAAGTTTTTCCTGCATACAGTAATCTCACTACAATTTCTCGCAAAGCTGCATTTTCCAGTCCTTATTATCGTTGTAGTTGCTATTTTTGTTATTATTAGTAATAATCATAATATCATTAATTAATATCATTTTAATTTCAAACATTACATGTTAAGCTTCACTTTGTATACATCTTAAGGTAGAGGCATCACTGTAGTACCCATATTCTGTCAGCAGAAGAAATATCTGTAAGTTTAACAAAAGGGCAACCTGAGAAGGACTCATTTTAAGCAGGTTGCTGAAAGACATGCAGTCATGAATGATGACTAATAAGATATCAGCATTTTAACCCTACCCCAAATAAATCATCAACTTCTTTGCTGTCTTTGTAAATAAGACCAAAAACATGAATCTGTTTTGAATATTATTCATGCCTCTATTACTACTACTACTACTAATAATAATAATAATAATAATAATAATAATAATTTTGATGTTCATATGTCGACTGCCTCTGTTATCACTTTCGTCATTCCTTTCGCAGATAGCTAGGTTAACTATCGGTTTTGTTTTTGATTGTTTTTATGTTTTGTTTTGTTCTGTTATTTTTAAACATATCGGACGACAGCAAGATTAAAAAAAAAAAATACCGAAATAGCAAGAGAACGACTGGATACGGTAATCAGTTACCGATTACTTTTCGAAATAAGTTTCCGGAAAAAACAATATATATTTAAGTGAGACCGACAACATTCACGAGCATATTAAAGTCTTAAAAACCGAGCAAACAAAGAGGATATTTACCTTCACAACTGAATCACTTGCCTTCACCAGGTTTTTCGGATACGGGTAACGACTATGTATTTAACACTCTACTCTTTGTGCTTTTCTTTGTAATTTTCAAGCTTTCCTCCTTTCACCAGAGGTACATCGTGTTTTGCTCCACTTCCTGAAACTGAGTAAACTGAAAAGTCACTTCCCGTAAGTTAAGAACGCCTGTGTAGTTCACTAGCCGAGGCTGTTGTAGTGAATATACTCTATTTACTTTATTTTACTCTATTTACTATTAAGATAAATAAATACATTTAGTTTACATCAAGTTTCCCAAAGCAAAAGCATCAACTAGTGTGAATACATTCTTGCTGTGCTATTTTTATATAATTGTATGCTGCCGAGTCCATAAGTATACGGACATGTTTAAACTGTGTACGCCTCCGTGGACTTAAAATGCAACAATCAAATTATGACTGAAATGCAGACTTTCATCTGAGTTTAACATTGACATTAATGCATTAACTGTTTAGGAATTACACACATTTGTGGTCAAAACCCTTCCATTTTCACATATTGAAGTGTAATTGGGAAAACTAAAATAATCATAAATATTAGGATTATTTTTAATATTTGAATGCAAAATCTTTTTCAGTCAGTGACTTGCTGTGTGACATGCTGGGTTTCCTCTTTGTCAGGCATTTCATGAAGCCACATTCAGTTATTTGAGGGACTGCCTTCAGTTTTGTCTTCATTAAGTGAAAAGTTCTCTGCAAATATGCATTTGTACTGAGGTCCGGTGGCAGATTCTGTCCTTTTTCCTTGTGTTGCTTTTGTTTTGAGACATTATATATCTGTACTATGAAGTGCTGTCCTTTCAGTTTTGCATCTAAGCATGAGTGTAGTTTTATATGCTTCAGAATTCATGTTACATTTATTCAATGTCACATCATGAGTAAAAGTCCCCGTTCCAATGTTTTTAATGAGGCATACTTTGGTTTGCATCTTGAAAGTAAAGCCTCTGTATTTACTTTTATTAAAGTTTCTCATTTGCAGTTTTTACAATAACATGCCTACCTCCTCAAGAATGTTTTTAACTTTAATGTTTTTTAGCTTTAGTTGTCTTCCAAGCCTTTTGGTGTTGCTGAGCTCACCAGTGTATTTCTTCTTTTGAAATAGGTACAAAATTGTTGATTTGGCCACTCCTAAAGTTGCTGTCTCTGTTTCTGTCACAATAATGGTCTGTTTTGTTTTTCCAGCCTGTTGACAGCCTCCTTTACTTGGAATGACACCCCTTTGGACTGCATATTGAGAGTTCCCACGAATTGCTACCAATTTCAACAGTGCCTGGCATCTAGCTGTTTATCAATCAGTTGTTTAATCACAGTTGTAACTTCTAAAATTTTAATGCAATGTTTTTCATTTAACCCCTCAAATTAAAGCTGATGGTCTACACTTCAATTATATCTTAATTGTGTGTCCAAATACAGTGACTAGGAATACTGACTCAGTAGCTCAGGGCTAGGTTTCTTGCCTGCCATGCAGAAGGCCCAGGTTCAATTCCCACCCAAACCCCATCCACTGGATGCAGTGTAAGTCCCAAGAAAGGATAAAATGGGAGGACTGCATCAGGAAGGGCATCCGGTATAAAACCTGTGCCAAGTTGTGTGTGACTCCTTGACGGGACCAGCCAAAAAACTAACAATACCTTGTGACACATGATGTCAAATTTTTTTTTGAAAGAACAAAAAAAAAAATCCTACAATATAAAAACAATACTACAATAGGTTGAAAATGACATATTGCTGTACATAGCAATATGTCGTTTTCAAACTAGGACAGGAATTCATCCTGGAAGTGATGTTCAAGCATCCTTTATGGTGGTGGAAAAACACAAGAGAACCCAGAGGAAAGCCATTGGTACTTGGCAAGAACCTACAAAACTCCTACCTTCAATGTCACTGTGCTGACTGTACCCCCAAAAGTTATGAACAAATATGACACAGGCAGAGAGTTTTACAGAGTGAATTAATTCTGCATGATGAATTTTCAATGCAGTAAAAAAAAATTAAAAAATTAAAAAAGCTCCCTTCTTTTTCTTCCACACATGGCCATGTGATCATTTCCTGTGTGAGTGTTTCCTGGTGTTACACCCTGGAAGCAGACAGATATACACATCTATTACACATGTCTCTGCTTCAGTGTTTTCCATGTAATGTTTGCTCACTAATAAGAAATTTTTACAGTATTGTTCATATCTTGCTTGACATTTAAATGAAACTGTCCTGAACTCAAGGCTCAAGGTCCAGGTGTTCCTCAAGGCTCAATAGTCTTGCTGTTCCATTGATAGCTTAAATGCAACTTTGTTCAAAGTATAAAAATATTTTTATAGAATCTTCTGTATCAGATATTTATTCATGCAACATAAATATTTTTCCACTTTTGTCTATGTTGTCCGCCGCACCTTGATACACTTACCGGTCCGATTGACTGGGAGAGACAAACACACACACACACAAACACAATCAGCAAAGAGAGCACATTTAAACTGGTGCTGTGTCTCGAACATCAAAAGAACCAGTCTTTAACATGTCAGTCTGGATACAAGATATAGAAGGTGTTACCACATAAGGCATAAGGAAGCACTGTGAGGGGGCTGTTCTCAGGGCAGAGGAATCTTCTTATTATTCTTACAATATTATAATACCTTATAGTATATTATTTGTTCACTAAAATATATAAGTAACAAATCAGGAAAACAAGCCAGTAATGATGTTCATTAGTTTGGTTATGGCTTAAAGTGCTGTTTTGCTTAAATGTTCCCATGCTGCTCATGCTCTAATACAAAACAGCCTTCTGCTAGCATATCATGAAGTGTAATACAGTGTGAAAAGTACACTCACTGGGGTACACCCTAGGGGCACCTGTATATCAGTTCCGTTATGCAGTTACCCAGTCTGCCAATCATGTGGCAGCAGCACAGTGTATAAAATAATACAGATGCATTATTTTCACAAACAATCAATCGTCAGCTGCGTGAGCAGAAAAGCATCTCAGTATGCACTAAACATTTAGCCTCGAGGTGGATGGAATACAACAGTGGAAGACCACACTGTCAACCAAAAACATGGGCATATGCTCTTGAAGCTTTTTGCATTCTGCTCATCTTTCTCCGCTGAATGTTATCCTTTGAGCACATAAAAAGCCTCAACAAAACTTCTGCAAAAACAATACCAGACAGTAAAAACAATGTGTAATGGTCCAGATGCTACTGGCCACCACCCAGCAACCACCAGGAACTGATTTATGTTTAAATGTTTAACTGGTTTAAATAAGGTCGGCCCATTGTCAATCCTGTTTGACCCAAACATAATCATTTGACACACTGAAAACATGGCAGGAATGGTCATCTGTGAGTATCAATGTAAATCACCAGAAGACAAAGACAGTAGTGAAAGTTAAAAAAAAAAACAGTGTGGTAAATGACAATGGGTGTATTATTATTATTATCCATGATATGACCAATTTATATACAATATTCAATGTTACTTTTTGTTTAAGCAGATGCACATACGAGTGGACTCTTCAAGATATTAAATGTCACAAATGGGGTTCACAGGCATGCCATAATTGCCAATATTAAGACTTCATTTAAATAAACATAGAAAACTAAACTATGAAAACTATTAAACAAAACAGGAATATAAGATAGGACAGGAACAAAAATAGGACAGGAAACCACCATGATAAACAACATTACCATTGTAAAAAGAAACAGATCACCTCATATGTGAGACCCAGAACTAAAGAAACCACTGATTTAAATTATACAACTAATCAGAACATGAAGCAATGACACCTGTGTACAGAAACTGGAAACACAAGTCAAAGTTAATTTAAAAGTTCCAAACCCACAAAGTCCAAAATACACAATTCTCTGTTTGGGGTCACCGACATCAACTCTGCGGTGCAGGGCATTGGGCCTGGGTAGGGAACTGGCATAGAGGTTGTGGTTAAATTGGGCATGAACAATTGGGTGAAACTGAGCATATACATGGAGATAGAAATGGGACTTGGCACAGGATGGAACTGGACCATGGCATAAAGTTGGAGCAGGCACTCAAGTGGTGCAGGACTGACAGAGTGTCTCATTGCCTACTGAGAAGAAATGCATCAGGCCTATCAATAAGCATAGTAGGGCTCTCAGTAACCATATCAAGGCTCTCAGGGCTTTGAGGAAGTGAAATAGGGTTCTCAGGAAGCATATCATCGATAAAAGAAAGCAAAACAAGGGCAAAGTTAGGAAAAAATAACATTACAATGGTTGCGATCTTGCAATGGAGCTCTCCCTATCAACCTCCTTCTCAAGTTGAGCCAGCTGGGTGGTAAGCTTCTGAATCCATTCCACCATATGCTGTGCTAGGATAACAAGCTCTTTAGCTCAACGCTCGCTGCCATGCAGCTACCGCAGTTGTTATACTCCAATTGCCCCTCTATACCACAACGTATGGGGATTCTCCTTACACTGGAGACCGCCACACTCCCATAGTTCCTTGCCTTGCAGTTAATACATGCCTAACACCTTTCTGCTGCACCTTGAAAGGCACATGTTTTATGATAAGCAACAAGCTTGCCCAAGTCACCCAACTTACCTCCCTAGTCTCTCCCCAGGTGGAATCTTGTGTTCCTCTCTCCTACTGTACACACTCCATGCCATTGTTGCCAGCTTAACGCCAGATCGCAAGGAAACTGCCTGCCATGTTTGCTCACCTCATAAAGGTTGTTGATATTGCCCCCAAAAAAACTAGTTTTGGGGTGGTCCATCCGCTATGTTGAAATATTGGTTTTGTTTTTGGCGTACGTGTAGATGCTAGGACTTTATTTAAACAATCATACAAAGTACCTATGAAAGAAAACAGGAATTCAAAATAGGGCAGGAACAAAACAGAACAGGAAGCCAGTAGGATAAACAGAAAAGAAATAATCAAAAACAGATCAGATTAGATATGACACCCCATGCTAAAGAAAAACAATAGCTTCAAAATTAAATTAATCAGAACATGAAACACGTGTATGGAAATGGGAAGCACAAGAGATGATTAACTTAAAAGACCCAAAACCTGAAAACACAGACTTAGTTGTAGAGGGATAGGTTATCCCTTAATATCTCTGACATTAAGGGATAGATGATATTAATTCTGCATGATGAATTTTCAATGCAGTAAAAAAAAATTAAAAAATTAAAAAAGCTCTTTTTCCTTTTTCTTCCACACATGGCCATGTGATCATTTCCTGTGTGAGTGTTTCCTGGTGTTACACCCTGGAAGCAGACAGATATACACATCTATTACACATGTCTCTGCTTCAGTGTTTTCCATGTAATGTTTGCTCACTAATAAGAAATTTTTACAGTATTGTCCATATCTTGCTTGACATTTAAATGAAACTGTCCTGAACTCAAGGCTCAAGGTCCAGGTGTTCCTCAAGGCTCAATAGTCTTGCTGTTCCACTGATAGCTTAAATGCAACTTTGTTCAAAGTATAAAAAATATTTTTATAGAATCTTCTGTATCAGATATTTATTCATGCAACATAAATATTTTTCCACTTTTGTCTATGTTGTCTGCCGCACCTTGATACACTTACCGGTCCGATTGACTGGGAGAGACAAACACACACACAGGAAAAAATTACACAATAAAAGTGAGGATCGCCAATTAATAATAAGTTATACAGTGAAGTGAATATAACGTGAAATGATATAACAAATCTTGAGTATGATAGTAGCCAGGGCCCGTATTCACAAAGCATCTTAAGCTTAAAAGTTGCTCCTAGTGAAAATTCTAAGAAAAATCTTAAAATTATGGCATTTTCTTAGAATTTCTCCTTAAATTTAGGATTAAATCTTAGTAAAGATAAAAATGATTCACAAAACATCTTAGCCCTGAAAACAGCTCCTAAGGTAAAAGTTGTTAAGAGTATAGAGGAGGACTTTTAAGAGGCTTAAAAATTCACAATATTTTAATATATATAACCATATATATTTTTAAACTTTCCCCAGGATGTTTAATGCAGGAAAAATATAATAATAATAATAATTATTATTATTATTATTATTATTATTAGTAGTAGTAGTAGTAGTAGTAGTATTTATTTTTTATTATTTAT
This sequence comes from Clarias fuscus, assembly GCA_030347435.1. Lineage (NCBI taxonomy): Eukaryota > Metazoa > Chordata > Actinopteri > Siluriformes > Clariidae > Clarias > Clarias fuscus. The sequence continues at coordinate 15,109,234 of CM059213.1, read as the reverse complement.
TATTATTATTATTTTATTATTATTATTATGATTATTATTATTATTATTATTTTATTATTATTATTATATTATTATTATTATTATTATTATTATTATTATTATTTATTTATGTATTTATTTATTTATTTATTTATTTATTTTTATTTTATTTTATTTTATTTTTTATTTTATTTTTATTCTTCTTATTATTATTATTATTAATGTTTTCCCCCAGCACTGCATTTAGGAATGAAATGTGAAATGAATTACATTTTGTATAGGTTTATCATAATTTCATTATTTATTGAGCCAACTATATACTGTTTATATCAACCGAATAAACATCTTTGTGTAGTCATCTTTTCAACAGACACAAAAAGAAATCTTTTCATTTTTCACTTTCGACTAGATTTTGGGTGTCTTTTAAGTAATGACTTCTGCTAAGGAGGGAGGGACATTGCTTAGCTCCGCCCAGGACGCAGCATCATTTAGCAAAGCCCGAGTTTACGCCTCTTTCCGAGAAAGCCGTGGATCTGCGTAAATATCCTGAGCTTCTTGGTCCATTCGGATAGACTGGAAGAAGGACCGTGTCTACACAAGTAGCAGAGATACACCGCTTTTTACAGGCATATTTATTGGAAGGGCACAACAGAGAAGGTAGAAGGTAGATTTTCAAAGCTTTATTATGACCCGGTTTTGCTCTATTATTACAGTATTGTCACGGAATGTTACTATAGCAAAGTAGAGAAAAACAAGACTTATACGAAACTAACAGCATACAGCGTATCCGAGCAGCTAACGGACTGAAAGTCTATTTAAAAATATTTTATCTTCTTGTTACTTGCTTGTTTTCTTCTTGTTGTTTTAAGTAAGTTAGTTTATTACCGCCAAATTCTTAAAAAGATTTATACAAGTTTAATATAATTTATTGACGTCACTCGGTAAATTCGTTGGTGATGACAGATAGAAAGTGGGGGACTTGGTCCTGGGTTTCTCTATCAATTCATAGTGTTGAAAGAGTCGGTGACTGTTAACTAATATATGTGAAATTGATGGACGATGATGTGAGTTATAGACACCACTTACCGTACATCCTTATCCAGACCGCTGTTAGTCACATAATAATCTTTACACAAAATAAAGAAATTTATTGTGAGCTTAACCTTCACTAAAAACGTTTGCTATAGTTCAGCGTCTGTTGCGTTGCGTTGATCTTAGCTGCTTCTCAGTGCATATGCTCGAGATGTTTGACAAGCAAGAGCCCAATTTTGTGTATTGATGATGTTGGTAATGATGTGGGTGATTAAGGATACAAATCAAACTGCTACAATATATATATATATATATATATATATATATATATATATATATATATATATAGGGATGTGTTTAGACGTGGGTTATCATTACATTGATTTCTCAGTGTAATCATTTAAGTCGACCACTGTAAGGGCGTACTCTCACTGGGAACAATTGTTCAAAATACTGGTTAGAATGCAATTAAAATAAAATTCAAGTAAGTTTTGTAACAAAAGTAGCTGTCAAATAGGAGAAAAATGTAAACATTAAAATGTAGCGTATTGACTTCTACAGTACTTGTACTTGCATAGCAAGAGGGTGTGTGTTAATGAAATTAAGACAACAGTTGGTCCATCGTCTGCATCAACATCCTATTCAATCTCTTGATGTTCCTTCCTCTGTATCTGTAGTCAATGCTCCTCCATCTAAATTTGAGATTTCATCCAGGCATCATGAGTCTCCTGCTCTTGCACATCAGGTTTTGCCTCTTTCTTCTGTTGTTAGCTGGTCTTGTGCTACTATCAGATGACTGTGTTTCCTCCAGTGTCTGTCTGCGAGAAAGTATAAAAGCAAGAAATTAGCTAAAAGTTGCAACCATTACAGCTTGTACAAATAAAAAATTTCCAACGTTTAAATTTTGTCACAGTAATCCCAGATAACCTGAAATTGTGTGAGCTTATGTGGCTCATCAACATCTAATTTTTTTTCAGTGTCTCTCAGATGTGTTGAAGTATTTACATAAGTGTTATACATGAGTTCATCACATTCTACTCTTTTCTCACTCGCTCACTCACTCATCGTCATTACCGCTTAATCTTGTATTCAGGGTCGCGGGGAGCCTGGAGCCAATCCCAGGAGACTTAGGGCACGAGGCAGGGTACACCCTGGACAGGGTGCCAATCCATCGCAGAGCGCACAGACATACACACACTCACACACCATAAACACGTTTATTCACACACTACGGGCAATTTGGGAATACCAATTAACTCAACCTACATGTCTTTGGAATGTGGGAGGAAACCGGAGTACCGGGAGGAAACCCACCAAGCACGGGGAGAACATGCAAACTCCATGCACACAGAGACGGGATTCTACTCTTTTGAACAGGGAAATTATCTGTGACCTTAAATTAAGCAGACACGAGGATCATTTGAAGTTAACTTTGTTGTGTGTTAATGTGAAAGGATCATCCTGAGATCATCTTATGTGCATTTAAAATGTCACCACAAGATCCACAATTACCAGGAGAGGCTGTGATAATGTTGGACTCTCTTTAACAACGTTAATAACGTTGGTATTTATTATTAACTTACTGTTAGCTCTCAGGCTCCACGATCGGATGATAAAGGTAGATGTTGTCATGGGACAGAGGGGTTCTGACTCTACCATCAAATGGATGGTTTTCATCCTATTGTTTATCTTTTCCTCACTTCAGTATCGAGCCAGTATCAGAGTTTTTATGTGTAGTGTCTGATTATCTTTGGATGTTTTTGTCTGTCTAAATTTTGAGAAAAGACTTTACTTCAGCATTACTTCACAGAGATTCTTTAGCAGCAACGTTTGTTTGTGTACGGAGTCAAACAGTAATTACTTCACTTCCTCTTTTGAGCATGAGCGCGTACTTATGTCCCACCATGCATGCTCGGGAACACTTGAATCGTTCCCAAGACCATCTCTGCACTCAGTCCAGGGGTTGTTTCCCGAGCTCGGAACGATTGCATGCTCACAGACAAAAATTAACTGGTCCCGTGACCAAGTGTGCTCAGAAACGGTTCCTGGACCCCAGTGAGAAAACGGCAGTTTGTCTGTAGAGTGTAGTTACCAAGTGCACAACACTAGACATGGCACTTCACATTATCACATAGATGTGTCAAAAGTTCTTTCATATCGGTATTTCAAATTCATATTGCCCATGTCAGACAAGGTCAAGCATAAAAATATATTTTCACTTAAGCATTAATTTTAATAAAAAACATAATGCAATTAACAAAAGAGGTAATGTGAGCATCAAACATCAACATAGGGAAATACTCCTAAATGTTCATTTTTCACATACAAATTAGGTTTGTGGCTTTGTGGCTTTTTTTTTTTTTTTGGCTTCATTTTTATGGAATAAGTAATGGCATGGTGAGAAAGTCATACAGTTAAACCTTGCGAGCATAATTCTGGAAGTGTGCTTGTTTATCAAAGCGAATTACCCACTAAGGAATAATGAAAACCCAGATGATTCGTTCCACAACCCTAAAAATACTCATATAAAAATGAATTATAATATAAAGTATAAAATATGAAGTAAAAATGAAACAAATTAACCTGCACTTTACGTTTGAAAAGAATCATGGCTGAAATAAGACAAGAGTGGAGTTAAGGAGGGAGGGGGCTACTGTGCAGGATGACTTTCATATATATACACACACTAACAGAAACACTGCTGTCGGGAAACTTTTTTAACAAGGAACCTCTCTAATGACACTTTCTTTCGTCTCCTTTTTTCAGGGTTTTGTGGAAATGGTTTCGTTGCATTGTTTTACGGGAGCATGTAGTGCAGGCTTGGAGAACCCAAAAGCAGACACAACAGACAGGACTGAAAGTTTTATTTACTTTAATTAAGAATGTGCTAGTTAGAGGAAAAGGAGAATATTAAGCAGTAATTCAATAATTGTGGCACAGTCAGTGGTGGGCAGAAGAGTGAATTGGAAGTAGCTATAGACAAAGGTCTTGGAGATCAGAGGTGCAGAGCGCGTTCAGCATCTGACGCGCAGAGTGAGAGCAGTTGTAGGCAGAGGAATTGGAGATCAGAGGTGCAGAGTGTCCAACACAGAGTGAGAACAGCTGCATAAGTTGATCAGGGTTGTAAAGTGTGTGCAGACTCCAACGTGCAGGTTGAGAGTAGTAGTAAGCAGAAGCACGGGTAATCAATAATCCTGGAGTTGTAGATGAAAAAATAGAAGCGAGAGTTCAAAGCCGTGAACGCAGTCGGCGTGGCAATTTATCCAGATCATTAAACAAGTTCGTAGTCAAAAGTGGAAGCGAGAGATCAGAGCTGGTAAATCAGTCAGAGTAGCGAACAATTCCCATTCAATTGGCAAAAAGGCAACGAGAATACTGGGCTAGGAGCACGCAATAGTTCTTCGACAGATTTATCTCCCGCACTGCTACAGCCTTTTAAACGTTTTTCTTTATGAGGGTTGTTGTTGCAGTGCAGTTACTAAAGAATAATCACTACACATGGTCACAATGTACATGCGCACACAGATGTTGACTGTACAAGTAATGCAGGCGCATTGAGAACGAGCATGGGAGATGATGATCCATAATCCTGCAGCACGGTAGAGAGTAGAACCATTGGCTGGAGATATAGCTGTCATTCTTGTGGCAACTACTTATAGGGTAAGGTTTGTTTTGTGTTTGTTTTATTTTTCAGTTACTTATTTTAGATTACAGTGTTGTAGAAAGTTTAGTTTCTATGCTTTAAGGAGGTCACAGAGACTCCTTTTTCTTCTTTTGGTGCTATTACCGCTAAAAACCCATAAAAGCCCCACCCATTAATGTTCCATGCGTCTAGATTAACCATGTTTTCAGAAAGCGAAGTTGGCTTAACCTCTCAGGATTTCTAACATTCTGAAAGGCTTCAGTTATTGTTCCAGTCATGACTTGGTCCAATAAATTGACAAATTCATGTGAACTCACAAAAAGTCATAATAGCCTGCTGGCACAAGCTAACAACCTTATCTTAAGTCCTGTGGCAGCAATGATTTATGACATTCTGTGTCAATTGATGAAGTTGTGAGTGACAAAAGTTACACTTAATAGAGAAAAGAGTGATGCTGAATTGAATGTGTTAAAGTTATTTTGCCTTTCTCATTTGATGCCTGACAAGAAATGGTGCCTAGCACCGCCAGGATCCGAGTTTAATTCCTATGTCGTGACTATGTGCATAGGATTTTCTCCCTGTGCTGGAGGGTTTCCTCCAGGTGTGCTGGTTTCTTCCCGTAGTCTAAAGACAAGCAGATTAGACTACTGGGTGTTCCCAAATTGCTGGTAGTGTGTGAATGAGCATGTGTGTATGTGTGCATCCACACCTGATCCAGGGTGTAACTCGCCTCATGCCCTAAGTCTCCTGGGATAGGCTTCAGGTCCACTGCACCTCTGTATGCAGGTATACCCTTATATACCCTTATGAACATTCGAGTTACGAATTTCCGCAGATACGAACGGATCACGATTCTACGAACATTCGTAGATGCAAACAAATCACGGACGTAGCTCACGTGTATCAAAACAACACTGGTATCATTGCACCAGATACTAATATTTACAATTACATACAATGTTTTCAATGTGTAAGTGAATGTATAAAATGTCTAAAATCCGGTATATTGTATGTGTTTGGGGGTCCAGGAGAAATGAGTCGGCCTCATCGGTTTCAGTGAATCAGTCCCGGATTAGAAAATGGCTGCCCAGTAAAGCTATCTTGATGGTGGATAATTATAATTTCGGAAAATCCTCAATGAGCCAGAGTTCAGAGTACAATACCGTGGAAAACAGCTCTGAGACAAAAATGAAAATCCAAGCCGGGATTACCGTCACGGTTTAAAGGCACAAAGAAAATACTCTTACATTTCACGTGTGAGGTTCATTTCCTTAGGTGCAGTTACAGTTTTTGTGGGGAAAGGGGACAAAGACTTCAGTCAAGTGGATTGGTATGCCTTACATTGTTTATTCATGCCAAAGGTATACAAGACTCACTTTGTCGGACTTGAGGAAAAATCCGACGGTACTCGTTAGTAAATCTGGGATTATCTTTACAGGATAAAGCAATATCAACAATGAGTGAGAAGTTCACTGTTCAACTTGCTGATTTATAGTAGTTGGTTTGTCATAAATTGTAATCTGTATTTGTTAACAAATACAGATTACAATTTATGATGTATATGGATATTATCTGATGTTTGGATTTTCATAATTAGATATGGATATGGCTCCAGTTCTCCCGCGACCCTGTACACAGGATAAGGCGGTATAGACAATGAGTGAGTGAGTGAGAGATATGAATATTTATTATTTCACGTTCATTATTTTCATTAGCTAAATCTGAGAAGCTTCCATAGTTAAGGAGTATTTGCCTTCCTAATGTCATTATCTGCATTTTGTCCCACCAAAAGCACTGTTATTATTATTATTATTGATAATAATAATAATAAAAGTCCAAAATTCTCTAGGGAGTCAATTTTGTAAGGTGGCTTTTTGTAATTTTTTTCTTAAACCAGAAAAAAATACTGTTTAGTCCAGTTGTACAGTGCTGGTCACTATTATTGGCACCTCTGATTAAGATGTGTTCTTAGGTTTCTAATAAATTCATGTTTTATTTAAACAATATAGAACCACAATGCAAAAAGAGCGAAAAATCCAACCATTAAAAAGTACAGTTATTCAGTGGAATAAAATCCCACAAGATTGTTTTTTTAACATGAAATCATGTGTGACTCAATTATTGGCACCCCTCATGTTAATACATTATACAACCCCAAGACAGCACTTAATCTCCTATAACATTTCACAAGATTGGAGAATATAGATAGATTAGATGCTCTATAGACCATTCCTCTTGTAGCCATTGCATGACTTAGGAAGGTTGACACACATCTGGCTTACTTGAATGGGGTGTTCTCCTTTCCCACAATCTTTATAGATCATCCAGAGTCCTGGGTCCTCTCTTATGCACTCTCCTCTTCAGCTCACCTTGCAGGGTTTCAATCGAGTTGAGGTCTGGGGACGAGAAGGCCCGAGAGGAGCTTGATTTTGTGTCTGCTGGACCATTTTTGTGTAGATTTTGCCACATGTTTTGGGTCATTATCCTGCTGAACGACCTAAGGACAACTCATCTTCAGTTTTCTGAGAGAGGCCTCTATTTCAAAGAGTTCATGATGCCCTTGGAAGAGAAACAGGCCCAAAGTATCACAGATCCTCCACCATACTTCACAGTGGACATGAGGTGCTTTTTCGTATACTCATCTTTTGTTTTAGGCCAGACCCAGACAGTGTTTGCTGCTAAAAAGCTCTATCTTAGTCTCGTATGACCACAGCACATCTGACCACAGACCACAATTGACATCCCAGCAAACTCCAGACGGTTATGTTTGTGATTGTAGGTGAGAAAAGGCTTTTTTCTTGCATGCCTCCCAAACAGCTTTTTGGCATGTAATTATGGAGATTTTGTGACCCCAAGATGCCACTATTTGTTGCAGTTCTCTGACAGTTAGGGTTGGAGATTTTACTTCTCTTACCGGGGTGACAAGATAAACTTGGGTCCTTGGCCAGTCTTGTTTGTCACTGTTCCAGTTATTTTAATCTTCTTAATGATTCCTCTAAATGTGGATATGAGCATGTTTAGGCAAATGGCTATTTTTTTCTTGTAGCCATTGCCTAACTTGTGCGTGAGCATGAAGTAAGCACACACACAGGAAGCGTGCACAGGATGCGCATCCCCTTAAACAATGTGGAATGTAACATTTCCTTGTATTCTGTGGGTCATATTCATGGATATATTATGAAACAATAATATACCCATGGTCATATTCCACATAAAAATATGTTACTTTTAATAATGTCTTTGTCTTCTACCAATTTACAATAATATTCACAGATGACCTTTCCTGGGCAAGTTTTCAATGATGTGTCACATAATTATATTTGGGTCAAAAATGTTGATAAAGGACCAATCATGTTTAGACCATAAATTGACATCTAATCTATGTTTGTGTTTGCCGGTATTGATCTCCTGGGAATTTCTCTAGACACAGAATGGGAAAAAAAATAGTGTATGTTAAACAATTTGTTTAATGACAGAGATCATAGAAGAATGACGTGAATGCTCCGACAGCAAGCCTATGCAGGGTTAATGTATAAGAGGCTCGAGCCTCCAACCATATATATGTTTTCCTATTGTGTCAGGATTTCATACCAGTAGCAAAAATTTATAGTTAAATCAATCTGTGCTAATTTATTAACATTTCTAACCTATAGTTTAGAATGGCAGTAGCACTGTAAAAATATAATACAGTGGAACCTTGGATTGTGAGTACCTTGGTCTGCGAATGTGGTAAACGAGCAAGGTCTTGAAATTTGAGCAGTATTGTGGGTAATCGTCTCCCATGCTTGGTCCCAGTGTGGGTGCGTCACCCGTATGTGTGTGTGTACTATTTACTATAACACTGTAACCACGTGTGTGTGTGTGTGTGTGTGTGTGTGTGTGTGTGTGTGTGTGTGTGTGTGTGTGTGTGAAAGTGGTCCTACACAGTAGCCTCCTTCCTCCTCCTTAATCACTACAGCCACAATTCTTTTCAAAGGTAAAGTGCAGGTTAATTTGATTAACCTACATTTTGTATTAATTTACAATTTACATTTTGTATAAATTTTATTTATATGAATATTTTTGAGTTGTGGAATGAATCATCAGAGTTTCCATTATTTCTTATGGGCAAATTAATTTGATATATCAGTGCTTTAAGCACACTTCTGGAATGAATCATGCTAACAATCTAAGGTTTAACTGTACAGTTTTATTGGAGTAAACATTTTCTGATATACTCATAGCACTTTGTTAAAGCTTGTTTTTATTGTTCACCAGAATATGCCCAGAAAACAAACAAATGACAAAAAAGTCCCCTTCATGTCCCCAGGATGAGAATGTTTAAAGAACATTTCCAAGATCTTTTATTCAGGATTATATATATATATAGCTTAATAATATTATTATTATTATTAACAACACAAGGAGATGTACAGGGTGGGCCATTTATATGGATACACCTTAATAAAATGGGAATGGTTGGTGATATTAACGTCCTCTTTGTGGCACATTAGTATATGTTTAATGACCCGGTTACTGCTTTCACCAGATATCAACACAATTTCGATCCGCTCATCACGTGTTAACCTCTTCGACATGTCAATGGCTGTGAACAAAGAGAAACTTGTAAATAACTCATGAAAGAATAAAGTTACGTTAAAGCCAAGCACACCATTGTTTTTCTTGTGAAATTCCCAATGAGTTTGATGTGTCACATGACGCTCTTCCTATTAAAAAAACAAAAGTTGGATCCAAGATGGCCGACTTCCAAATGGCCACCATGGTCACCACCCATCTTGAAAAGTTTGTCCCCTCACATATACTAATGTGCCACAAACAGGACGTTAATATCACCAACCATTAGCATTTTATTAAGGTGTATCCATATAAATGGCCCACCCTGTATAATGTGTGAGGAAACCCAAATGTTTTTTGATCAGTAGAGTCATATTTATATACTTTATTTTTATTAATTTTTTTATTCAAAGTCAATCACAGTATTAAATCAACGGGTCACATCAACAAATTCTCTGCAGCAGGAAACTTATGGCTATGGCTCATCACAGGATGCTGGAGTGTCGACCATGACGTCCTCTCCCTTCTCCTCCTCTTCCTCTTCCACCTCTTCCTCTCTGCTTTTCTCCCCTTGAGTCACCGTTTGCAAAGTGTGATACAAAAATGTATGCTATATTTATTAATGTTTTACAACATATGCCACACCAGTCTCTCTTTAACAGACTACACTGACGCGCCCTCCTCCTTCTCTGCTTTCCCCTTGTCCTCCACTCCCCTCATCTGTCTCTCTGAATATATCTTTTTATTTTATATAGCCCTTCCATAAAATATATGTAGTAGTTAACACTAGTTTTTATTATTGCAGTTTTATACTTTTGTTAAAAAACATTAACCATCATGGCTCAGCACTGAAAACTACATGGTACTGCAGACTCTAGCTAATATGTGTGTATGTATGTAAATAGATAGATACAGTGCATCTAAAAAAAATTGGAATATCATGAAATTCAATTTAAACTAAGTAAATACATTTTAAAATTTGAAACTTTAAAAGTACATTTTAAAGTACAAATTGCAGTATCTTAAAATATAAGAGCAATTCCTAAGATCGGGTAAGCACAAATTACTGCATCAGGGCAGCATGGCTTAGAGTCGATCATCCTATGGCACGTGACACCCAAAATCATCACAGACTATGGAAACTTCACACTGGACTTAAAGCAATTTTTATTCTGTTACTCTTCACTCTTCCTCCAGACTCTGAGACCTTGTACGAAAATTTACGTGGATCTGAATAGAGAACAGGTTGCCATTGTAGTACTTTAACCTTTTTAAAATTTTGGCCAAGAGCTCATCATGCTGTGACCATGGTCCACTGGTTTGTGTTCACAGCATAAGCCCAATCACATTGCACAATAGGTAGAGCGAGGAAGTATCTTGCTCCATTTTATATCAAATATTTTTGCTCTACCCCTCCCTCTTTTTTCTCCATCTCTTTCACAATGAACGTATCACAATGAACAGACCTAAGAGGAAAGGTGGTGCGGAAAAGATGTGAGAAAAATAAACCTAGTTGTTAAGCAGATGCTGCCAAATGTTCAAAGATTTCAGACATTTTTGCTGTAAAGGCTGCTGCAATAGCCTCTACCTCATCAATAGTGGCAATTTTTTTGCAGCATCATCACGCAAATGTAGAAGCGCAGGTGTAGACCCATGGAGAAGAGCAGGCGCATACTGTAATTGATGATGAGGGCCAGAATGATGGGCACAATGTGGAGAAGCAGGCACAGAGGGTATCTTAATTTGGGATTAGGAATTGGAGAGGTGTAACAGGGATTTGCAGGGAGGGAGGAGGGGAGTAGCCTATCCTAGTTTGTGTGTGTGTGTGTGTGTGTGTGTGTGTGTGTGTGTGTGTGTGTGTGTGTGTTTTGAACAGCAGTGTATATACAGTGTGGAGGCTATCAGCAGTCTTCTCCATCTATGTACTAGACTAAGAGATACCTATATATGGTAATTTACTCAATTTCAAAATTAAAGAATTCAAATATTTTGAGATACCTGATTGTTGATTTTCATGACCTGTAAGCAATAATCACTGAAAGGCTTGAAATATTTTCCCGTCAGGTTTGATTCCCGGCTAGGCTTGATTCCTGCCTCTGTATGCATGGAGTTTGCATGTTCTCCCCGTGCTTGGTGGGTTTCCTCCCGGTACTCCAGTTTCCTCCCACAGTCCAAAGGCATGCAGATTAGGCTAACTGGCATTCCAAAATTGCCCATAATGTGTGTGAATAAACGTGTTTATGGTGTGCCCTGTGATGGATTGGGACCCTGTCCAGGGTTTACCCCGCCTTGTGCCCTAAGGCTCCTGGGATAGACTCCACGCCCTCAGCGACCCTGTATACACACTGCAAAATCCTTAGTCTTGAATTAACACCCAGAGTGTTGATTTAACACTTTCAGAGTACATTCGTGACCATTAGGTCATATATAAACAATTGGGGTGTTAAATCAACACTGGGAATTTTGCAGTGCAGGATTAAGTGTATACGTATAGAAGATGAGTGAGTGAGAACTGTGTATATGTTTATATATACATTGATGAGCCATAACATCATGACCGCTCTTCTAATATTGAGGAGGTCCTTCTTTATTCACCAAAATGTGTCGAACCCCACTAGATCTCTGATGGTGTGATATTTGGCACCAAGCCAATCGTAGCAGATCCTATAAGCCAACTTTTGCTCCTCACATGCATCGGTGAGCCATGGACATCCATTATCCTGTATTAGCTCAAAGGACAAAATGTAGAAACTCCCCATATTTAGTGATAGCTGGGTGATGACTTCTTGAACTCAAACCTTGCTAAAGCTACTTTATCATTAGCAAAGTTACTGACTTGGCTAGCTACCACAACTGCAAATTTCCAAATAAAAACAGCAATAAATAAATAAATAAGGCTATATATGACCAGGAGATTTTATGTAAGAAGCCATCTTTAAAAACAAGGGATTTTTTTTACTTTCCAATGCTTTGTCTGTTAGAGACAGTCTTCCACTCTTTCTACGCCTGTGTCTTTCATTTGTTAAATAAGATTTACATTTATGGAAATCGAAATCAACTACCTGTCAGTTAGACCCCCTTCTAACTCAATTAGTCAAAGTTTGTCTTCCGGTTCTCTTACCATTCATCACTGAGAACATCCACTCTTCACTGACTTCTGGCACCGTCCCCAATCTTTTTAAAACTGCATTAATAACTCCTATACTCAAGAAACCAAGTGCTGATCCAAACAACTTTGATAATTTTCGTCCAATTTCAAATCTGCCATTTCTATCAAAAATTCTAGAGAAGGTTGTTTCAGCACAGGTACATAACCACCTGTCAATTAATAACTTATATGAACAATTTCAATCAGGTTTCCGTCCTCAGCATAGCACAGAGACTGCCCTTGTTAAAATATCGAATGATCTTCTGGTAGCAGCTGATTCAGGACTACTGTCTATTTTAATACTTCTCGATTTAACCTCAGCATTTGACACCATCTCCCACAATATTCTATTAGAAAGACTGAAGTCCATTGGAATTGTAGATACTTCTTTGGCTTGGTTTTCTTCATATCTCTCTCACCGCACTCAATTTGTTCAGCTTGGCCAGACCAAATCTGCATCTTCACCCATCACTGCAGGAGTCGCTCAGGGGCCAGTTTTGGGGCCTTTACTATTTATCATCTACTTGCTGCCCCTGGGGTATAGTGTCCGGAAATATGGTGTCCTATTTCACTGCTATGCTGATGTCACCCAGCTCTATATTTCTTCCAAGCCTACTTCTGGCCTTCTTCCATCTTCTCTTTCAAACTGTTTAGCTGAAATTAAGTTACACACGTGGACAAAATTGTTGGTACCCTTCGGTCAATGAAGAAAAACTCACAATGGTCACATAAATAACTTTAATCTGACAAAAGTAATAATTTAAAAAAATTCTATGAATGTTAACCAATGAAAGTAAAACAATGCTTTTCAACCATGCTTCAACAGAATTATTTAAAAAAATAAACTCATGGAACAGGCCTGGACAAAAATGATGGTACCCCTAGAAAATACTGAAAATAATGTGACCAAAGGGACATGTTAATTTAATGTGTGTCCACTAATTAGCATCACAGGTGTCTACAATCTTGTAATCAGTCAGTGGGCCTATATATAGGGCTCCAGGTAGTCACTGTGTTGTTTGGTGACATGGTGTGCATCACACTCAACATGGACCAGAGGAAGCGAAGGAAAGAGTTGTCTCAGGAGATTCGAAAGAAAATTATAGACAAGCATGTTAAAGGTAAAGGCTATAAGACCATCTCCAAGCAGCTAGAGTTGCACATATTATTCAGAAATGTAAGATCCATGGGACTGTAGCCAACCTCCCTGGACGTGGAGGAAAATTGATGACAAATCAAAGAGATGGATAATCCGAATGGTAACAAAAGAGCCCAGAAAGACTTCTAAAGAGATCCAAGGTGAACTTCATGCTCAAGGAACATCAGTGTCGGATCGCACCATCCGTTGTTGTTTGAGCCAAAGTGGACTACATGGGAGACGACCAAGGAGGACACCATTGTTGAAAACAAATCATAAAAAAGCCAGACTGGAATATGCCAAACTACATGTTGAAAAGCCACAAAGCTTCTGGGAGAATGTCCTATGGACAGATGAGACAAAAATGGAACTTTTTGCCAAGGCACATCAGCTCTATGTTCACAGACGGAAAAATGAAGCATATCAAGAAAAGAACACTGTCCCTACTGTGAAACATGGAGGAGGCTTTGTTATGTTCTGGGGCTGCTTTGCTTCGTCTGGCACAGGGGGTCTTGAATCTGTGCAGGGTACAATGAAATCTCAAGACTATCAAGGGATTCTAGAGAGAAATGTGCTGGCCAGTGTCAGAAAGCTGGGTCTCAGTCGCAGGTCATGGGTCTTGCAACAGGACAATGACCCAAAACACACAGCTAAAAACACCCAAGAATGGCTAAGAGGAAAACATTGGACTATCCTAAAGTGGCCTTCTATGAGCCCTGACCTCAATCCTATTGTGCATCTTTGGAAGGAGCTGAAACATGCTGTCTGGAAAAGGCACCCTTTAAACCGGAAACAACTGGAGCAGCTTGCTCATGAGGAGTGGGCCAAAATACCTGCAGAGAGGTGCAGAAGTCTCATTGACATTTATAGGAATCGTTTGATTGCAGTGATTGCCTCAAAAGGTTGTGCAACAAACTATTAAGTTAGGGGTACCATCATTTTTGTTCTGGCTTGTTCCATGAGTTCATTTTTTTAAATAATTAGGTTGAAGCATGATTTTCATTGGTTAACATTCAAAGAATTCTTATTTATTATGACTTTTGTTAGATTAAAGTTATTTCTGTGACCATTGTGAGTTTTTCTTTCATTGACCGAAGGGTACCAACAATTTTGTCCACGTGTTCTCAAATAATCTTCCTAAACTTAACAGTAGTAAAACTGAAATACTCCTCGTGGGCACTAAAAATACTCTATCAAAGACCAGTAGTTTTTCGTTAAGTATTGATGGTTCCACAATCTCCCCTTCAACACAAGTTAAAAGCTTGGGTGTTATCCTTGACAACACTCTATCCTTTGAAGCACACATTAACAATATCACCAGGACAGCGTACTACCACATCCGAAACATTAACCGTCTCCGCCCGGCCCTCTCAATGAGGAGCGCTGCTATTTTGGTACAAGCTCTCGTCACCACACGCATAGATTGTTGCAATGCTCTTTTTTTTTGGTCTTCCCCTCAAACTCCTACACAAGCGACAGTTAGTACAGCACTCAGCCGCTAGAATACTAACTAGAACTCCTACAATGGACCACATTACTCCTGTTCTTGAACAACTACACTGGGTTCCCATCCAACAGCGCATACATGATAAAATTCTGCTTCTCGTTTATAAGGCATTACATAACCTGGCTCCGTCATATTTAACAAATCTTCTCTTAACCTATACTCCTTCTAGAAATCTGAGATCATTATCATCATTAAACCTGGTTCTTCCTCGTATGCTTTTGGCAACCATGGGATCTCGAGCTTTTAGCTACGCTGCCCCCTACCTGTGGAACCCACTACCTTTCGATATCCGTAACAGTAACTCTATCACTGTTTTTAAATCCCGTTTAAAAACACATCTATTCAGGCAGACATATCTTTAACACTATTGTGTGCATATTGTTTTTATTTTTGTTTTTGTCCATGTTTGTGTGTTGTTTTTATGGTATGTAAGGTGTCCTTGAGTGTCATGAAAGGCGCCTACAAATAAAATGTATTATTATTATTATTATTATTATTATTATTATTATTTACAGCATTTGGCAGACACCCTTGTCCAGGGTGACTCACAGTGCTTTGAAGTTTCCATCAGTAAATACAGTACTGTGCAAAAATCTTAGGCACATGCAAAATTATGTTTTCAAAGATGTTTTTACATTGAAAAAATGATATATAAAGCAGTGAACAGAAATTAATGAAAAAAAACATTTGGTGTGATAACTCTTTGCTTAAATTGTAGTCTCAGATATATTTTATGCAGTTTTATAATTTTATTGAACATCCTGCAGAACCAGCAACAGTTCTTCAGAGGACTTTGTCGCACCTTTTCTGGCACACAAATATTTTTTTTAGCATAGAACTTTTCACTTGAATACTAATGTTAGAAAATCAGAGGTCAGACATAAATGTATAACAGAAGAAAAAAGAGAAGTTAACAAGAACAGTTTGTTTTTACAGTGCTTTATATCTTTAAACTGGTTCTCTAGGTTATGAACTAGATGTATTTTCAGTCAAACACTGTTGGGAGGGATTTGGGGAGTTAACTCAAATACCTAAGAAACAGATAAGTCTTTAGACATCATTCTGGATCAGCTGCAGAGGATGAATGGTGCACAGAGGCAGACCTGACAGGGGGATGAATCACATGGGATAAACAGCAGTTTTGTTTGTGATGAAATTATATTTTAGTCGAGGAGCTGCCATCCAGGATGTGATATCTGCCGGACGTGCTAAGATCCGAGTGGAAGCATGAGTGTCTTAGGGAGGAAAGGAGGGAATGAGTTGAGTGTCATCTACGTAAAAATGGCACAAAAAGCTATATGAGGATATGATGTATCATGTATCACATTTTTCATCATGTAAAAAATGTACTATAAAACCATACAAACAAAAAAAATCCTTTTTACACTAAGTATCAGCAGAAGCTGATTGCAATATTAGCATGGATTTATGGGAGTGGTACTGAAAAGGGAAAACATGACAAAATGTTATATACGCAAGCACAGTACAGATGAGTGGAATGGAGTGATGGGTAGGACACCCGCCATTCTCCACTGTAAAAGACATACAGTATATAGGTATATAGACATATATAGGTGGGTCATTCCCTTATGGCTTAGGGCAGTCTTCAAACATTTGTAATCAATAGAATATTTAAATCTGCATACAACATAGAAGATTATACACTTATTGATCCCTAGATGTACACTGCAGACACTGATTGATGCAAGAACCTTTTTAGAAGCAAATAAGAGAGCGATTTTAAGGTAAAGATCAATATTTTTTATTATAAATGAAACCTATACAAAAGTTTAATAACGTATTAAATAGTAATATCTTGTCGATAAAACATCAAACATAAATATCAATTCTTTCATTTATTAATTGTTTATTTCATATTTACATTTTACTTAGGTCACATATAGTTATATGCAATATGCACACATTTTATGGGCTGAGATGAACAGAATTGTAAGGCAAAGTCTGCCATTTCTTTTTTTAATTTCTTACTGACTTGATGTAGCATTGCAAGGAAGGGATATGCAAACAAATATCAAATATTACTTACTTTTAATTTACCTGTTTTAATATTTTTGCTAACCTAAACATTGGGTTATCTGAAACCAAGAATAAAATGTTCTAAGTTGTTAACATGTCTGAACAAAAATATAAGGGAATGAAAGCTGAAATGTTGCTCTATCGGCTCATATTTATATTTACATTTCAAACCCAAGCATCTTAATTTTATCGAAGAAAAAGCTTCAGGTTATTTAGGGGTGCTCCGATTGATTGGTCGCCGATCATAATCGGCCGATAATAGCTTTGGGAAGTTTGATCGGCAGTTTCTATAATGGCCAATATAGAGAAGCCGATCAGATGACGCAAAACTCGCGGGACATTTTTTTTGCGCGCTGCAAAAATGGCAGTTCTACGTGTTGTGTGAAAAAGACAACACATTAGCAATCTGCAACCTATGGAACAAGCCAATTCAACGAGGCGGTAAGCACCCAAAGCATTTTAACACCACGAACCTCACCAGACATTTGAAGGTTAGTCACGTAAAGGAACACGAGCAGTTTTCAAAGTTGGCTCGCGCTAAGAAAGCGGGAGAGTTCAGCAACTCGCGCGCAATTCCCCTATGTCACCTACACGGTTTCGCGCAGTGGCCGTAAGTAAGGTTCATCATGATTCACCGCGAGTTTTGGCGCAGTGATTACGTTACCATCTTTCCGCGCGAAAAAATTAAATTAAAAATGTAATTTTTTTTTTACGTTTTTAAACATGAAAAATTAAACATGTTTAATTTTTTGACGGTCCTTGCGGATGCTTGCGGACCTTGCAGAACTTCCGGCGACTCACGTCCTACTGGTGTGTTATTTTATTTTATCTTATACAATCTAAAGGAAAGTTGTATTTGTCAAGCTCTAAGCTGTTCCCAATTACTAACCAAGCACAGCCTGCTATGTTTTAAGTTGACGTGTTGCACATGTTGCTTGCCAATAAATACAGTTGGCAATTCATGATATTCCACTTCTTGTAATTTAAATACTTAAACTATATCTAACAACAATGTAAATTAATAAATAATGCTACATGATAAGGCTTCGAGTAGACCCTGTAATCGGTGATCGGTATCGGCCGATACAGCTTCTAGTGATCGGAGATCGGTAATCGGCCCCAAAAATCCTGATCGGAGCACCCCTAAACAGAATTGGCCTTGCAGTTCTAATGTTATCAGAGGCGGCTGTATATAAAGGAGAAAAGTCCAACTGGTTTTGTATACTAAATAATTCCATACTTATTGTGTTTTCTTTTTCGTTTGTATTTCAGTTCATTGAATGTTCTTCGTAAGTCATGAATACATTTGCAAGATTGTTGCTACTACTGCTGCCTATCTACTTTTGTACTTTATCTGACACGGTAAGTGCATGTGTGATCCTGATCAGATTTCTGCACAAGTTTAGATTTTAAAGAAAAACTATTTAAAAAAAAAAGCAACCATGGTATCACTTACTTGTTCTCAGGAACTACTTCCCAGGGTGAGAAGAGGAACACGCAACTATAGAGGTGAGTCACAGATTTTTCAACTTTTAATACTTTATACCTGGACATCTTTGCAAAACTTTACAGTTATAGTATACATTTATACTGCTCTCTACAGTAGCGTTTTAATCCAGTGAGTTAATGGTTTTATATTGTGAATATTTTGTTTAAATTAGGTCTTTTAAAGTGTTGGTAGGCCACTGGAAGTACAGAGGTAGCCACTCAAAAGGGCCACTATCTACTGAATAGCTTCAGTTCTCAGACAGATTCTAGGCAATCATCATGCAGTTCCCAGCAGACGCTCCTTCTCCTTTTGAAAGAAAGGCGTGTCTAGATTTCACAGTAAACATGCCCATTAAAGCCCCATTTATTCATCTTCAAGGAGTCACCTTCATGGCGGTTTGTGTTCAAAAACACATAAACCCATAAAACATGGCTTTTTAAAGTTAAGCTCCAGGGGTCCAAATCTGATTTCTATTCAAGGTCAAAGGTCTCGTTCCTTGATAACGTAGAAGTGGCATGATTTAAGTGGATTTGGAGCACTGAACATTCCTTATATTAAGGTCTAGTACTAAATCTATTTGTGGACAAGAGTGGAAAAAACAATGTGCTTGTGTGCTTTTGATCCTTCAAGCATAAAGAAAACAGAATTTCACCAGCAGACAGACTGGAAGACAGAAAGAGGTTGATGGTTGGTTCGTGTCACATGACCTGCAGGGCACTAGCTACGTTCTGGAAAGTCATTTATTTATTTATTTATTTATTTATTTTATGTTGATGCAGCGTGGACACACATGGATTGCATGAGTGTGGCAATAGTGCTGCACTCTGTTGTGACTGCGCTTTTTGCATGTCTCCTTTTAAAATAACAGAATTGATCTTGCAAAAGATGCAACATGTCCCTAAGACAGTCAAAATTCCTACCAGCCTAGTAGGACTGGGCGATATGCCCTATAAATGAAATCTAGATTTTTTTTTAAGACCAAATTCGATTTTCGATTTTTTTTTTTTTGCTTAAAATAAATAATAATAATAATAATAATAATAATAATAAAACAGACAGTATAGGTTTTTTTATTATTTACTTAAGCAAAACAATCTAACCAAACATTACCTGCTTATTTGGATTAAAAGTATATATATTAAATCACTTAAACAATTTTGCAAACCACATGCAACTTACATGCTGAATAAAATCAAACAGGTGCCTGACAGCATTTTTTTTAAAAACTGTGTATATGGGCATAATGTCTTTAGCGATATAACACGACACAACATCAGTAATATCTTTCCACCGAGGCCCCTCTTATCATATCGGATACAGTGGGGAAATGTGCTCACTGTTTTCACCTGGCTTTTAGCCAGTGTTTTCGCGCTGCCGCTTGTCTTGTTTAGCTCGCAGCGGCAAACACAACGCCGATTCAACAGTCTGACTCTGTTTGAGGTGCATGAGGAAATTAGCTTCTTTTAGTTGCCACAAACTTGCCACAGACAGATTTTACACCTGGCTTTGGCTTGTTCAATGTGTAAAGTTGCGAACCTGAATAATTTCCATATGACTGAAGAAACCGCGCCTCTGTTGGAAACGAGCTCTTTGGTTTCATCAGAGCGCACTGCCATGTTGTATCTCGTATTTCCCACGTGTGAGTCACAGAGGGGGCGTGGCAGAACTACAGAAGCTCGCGGTGCCGTACCAAAGTGAAACTGTAAAATCGATTTAAAACTCTCACAGGTGAGCGGTTAATCAGGCGCGCCGTCATGTGGTCGGACAATCTTGCCTCTTAATTATTCTGCCATTGGTGCAATTGCAATTTATCTAATATTTTAATAAAAAATCGCGATACCTTGATTTAAGAAAACAATTAAATCGTCTTAAAACGTAAATTCGAATTAATCGAAAAAATCGCCCAGCCATACAGCCTAGTTCGAGGAATTGCATGCTATCTGTATTTAATTAGCTGCCTAAACCCTGGCAACTTTTGCATGTTTGAATTGTGACATCCTCATCTCATAATATACACTGAAGACACTAAAGCCAGCAGAGACAGCAGCAGAATGTGAATGTCTGTTGGCCATTAGCTAACTTACTAATATTGAATGGGCACTTGTTAGCCGACCTTATTTTATCGTCAGATATACTATAAAACTAACAATGTATTAATAACTATAACATGTTTTATTTTTAAAATTATATATTTTTAATATATATAATTTTTAATATATTTTTTAAATAACCCTTTATTACATTGTATTCCTAATTTGAGGTGGGCTGGGTCCAGGTTGACTAGCCGTGCAGTCCGGAGTCCGGACTTTGAGAAACCCAGTATAAAATCAACGTGCAACATTTTAATGATGGTTTTGAAGTAAACGGAGGTTTAAATTGGCGTTATTCATTAAGCACAACCTCGGATTTCGAGTAACGAGGTTTGCGAGTGGTCCGCAAGACAAGCAAAATTTTTTAAATGAATTTTGACCTGAAAAACATGCACGTCTTGGTTTACGAGTACCAAGTATCATGTGGCACGCATGCGCTTCTTGTTTTGACGACGAGTGTCACGTGATCACAACTGAGCCAATGGTTTTTCTCTCTGTCGCGCTGAAGAATCGTGGGTAATCGTCTCACCTGCTCAGTCTTAGTACGCGTCTCTCATTCTTATAATCCTTGCACACGTGTACTGTTTACTCTAACACTGTGACCACGTACAGTATGTGCGTTTAAAGCATCTTTTATTTTGTGTTTGTGTGTGTGTAAAAGTCGTCCTTTCACGCGCGCATGTGTACTTTTTATTATAACACACACACACACACACACACACACACACACACACACACACATGCAAAGAGTGCAGGCTGAGAGAGAGAGAGAAAATAATCTTTAACCTCTCTATCACACACAAACACATACACAGCGGAATCACTGCCATAAAGTAAAAAAATAAAACAATTTAACCTGCACTTTACTCTAAGAATCGCGTCAGAGGAGAGGAGGCGAGGGGCAAGGTGTCTAATGACGTGCACACACACAAACAGTGCAGGTTGACACAGAGAGAGAATGAGAGAGAGAGAAATTTTTACTTTTTTCAAAGGTAAAGTGCAGGTTAATTTGTTTTATTTTTACTTTATAGTTCCACTGTGTGCGTGTGTGTGTGTGTATATAATATATATAATATTTTAATGATTATGACTTACAGCTAACGAAGACCCAAAATTCAGTATCTCAGAAAATTTGAATACAGTGGAACCTCGGTTTATGAGTGTTCCACAAAACGAGCAAAGATTTGTAATAAATTTTTACTTGAAAAACGAACATGTCTTGGTTTACAAGTGTTTCCGTTGTGTGTGTGTTTGTTGTGAAACTTAAAAAGCGAGGTGGGGGGAGGGAGGAGGAGTTTTACTGTGTGAGACGAGGCGAGGGAAGGGGCTAATTCCACACACACACACCCACACACACATACACACCCACACATACACACACACACAAATACACGGCGCCTGCGCGCACAAACGGAAACACTTATCTGTTGGGATTTATTGTAACTTAAGTACTTTACTACTACTAGGTAAAGTGAAGGTTAATTTGTTTTATTTTTACTTTATATATTGTATTCATTATTTTTCTGTATTTTCTTTTTTTCGGCTGTGGAACGGATTATTTGAGTTTTCATTATTTATTATGAGAAGATTTGATTTGGTTTACGAGTGTTTTGGAATACGAGCCTGCTTCCGGAACGAGTTATGCTCGTAATCCAAGGTTCCACTGGATTACTTAAGACCAATAATATCAAAAGAGAGGGTAAGGAGCCGTTACCGACCTCTACCAAGCTCTTCAAAGGTTGTCTCGAATTTGCATCGATTTAGATTAGCAAATTTGGCTACCGAAAGAGTGGAATGGGGGTATAAGTAAGATATATGTATAAGGTATATTGGGTGATGCAACAGGGATGTGTAACAAAGGGATAGAAGATACAACAAAGACACAGCAAACATTCAACCAGTTTACAAAGGAAATTAGTGCAAATTAAGCAAAGACATGTAGCAAAACAACATACAGTGCAGACCAAAAGTTTGGACACACCTTCTCATTCAAAGAGTTTTCTTTATTGTGTTCTTTAGCCCAAACAAGTCTCTTCTGCTTGTTGCCTGTCCTTAGCAGTGGTTTCCTAGCAGATATTCTACCATGAAGGACTGATTCACACTCCTCTTAACAGTTGTTCTAGAGATGTGTCTGCTGCTAGAACTCTGTGTGGCATTGACCTCTGATTGATTGTCTCTGATCTGAGCTGCTGTTAACCTGCGATTTCTGAGGCTGGTGACTCGGATGAACTTATCCTCCTCACAGCAGAGGTGACTCTTGGTCTTCCTTTCCTGGGGCGATCCGCATGTGAGCCAGTTTCTTTGTAGCGCTTGATGGGTTTTGTGACTGCTCTTGGGGACACTTTCAAAGCTTTCCCAATTTTTCGGACTGACTGACCTTCATTTCTTAAAGTAATGATGGCCACTCGTTTTTCTTCACTTAGCTGCTTTTTTCTTGCCATAATACAAATTCAAACTCTTTGAATGAGAAGGTGTGTCCAAACTTTTGGTCTGTACTGTAGCAAAACCAAAAAAGCACACCTAATCAATTTTCAGCATGGGTGTTTAAGCCAGAAGCGCTGATTCACCGTGGACGCCCTGCAGCAATTAATTACCATAGATAGTATTATGGAATGTGCTGAGTTTGATTTACTTCTGTAGGTAGTGCTCATAGTACACTAGCCAGGAATGTACTTGCATAATTTATCTGGAATAAGTTACTGCTTACAACTTTAAAAATCAATGGAAAGTGGAGTTGCCAGACTAGCCGTTAGCGTGAGTTATAAAATGTCTCCTGTTAAGTTCTTGTCTGAAACACAAAAGATAAGAGCTTTCCTCTCAGGCACTGGCACCAACCAATAATCAGACAAAAATCACTGTAATGCATACTTAGGCTGGCATCTTGTCATTTTGAGGTCAGAGAGCACCACGTTTTCTTTTGAGATGCACATGCATAGCTGGAGCACCATTTTATTAGGTCTTTGTTTAACTACCACCTATCAACAATGACCACGAAAAAAAAAATTGTAAATACAGTCTCATTTTGGGATGGGGTAAAAATCTAATCAATTACTTTACCACTCAACTTGTAACTATACATAATATATAAATAGCAAATCTGGTAAACTGTCAGTGAATGTACTGTATAGATACAACTTACAAAACCAGGTATTTAGTTTTTCTTTTTTCTTTTTTTTTTGTTTTATTTGTTCTGCGTTTCCCATCCATAAACAGCTTTTTTCGTTTTGTGTTATGGTAATTTTTTGCTATGGAAGTCATTGTCCTTTGTAATTCAGTACCAGGGTGTCTTTGAAACTAGCTTTGTCTTCTCTGTTTGGTTGTTAGTATATTTATGTGTTGTGTCTATTTTGTGTCCCAGACCGATGTGTAGACTCAGACTCAGCTGCACTCAGAGAGAAAGGAGACACATGGCTACGATGGAGAGGTCAGAAAGTTGAGTTTTGCCACTGCATCCCAAGAGCAAGAGCACGCTGTTACTACATACCAATCACTAGTGAGTAAAACATACATACACAAACACACACATAACACGCTTACATGGCTTCACTTCACGTTTTGGCTCAACGCTCTCGCGAACGGATCTAACGGCTTCGAACTTTCACTTTTGCTTCTCGACCACAACTTCGCTTCTCATCTCTCCACTGCACACAGCTTCAAGTCACTCAGCCCAAGCATCTCGAAATAATTTCTGCTTCTCTGTATTTGGATCCACCTCTTCGCCCCTTCGTCGCTCACTCGTGACAGAATAGCAACAGCAAGAACTCCTCACCACTAGGCAGACCCTCGCTGACGTCACCACTCAGATGCAACAGCTCCAGTTATCCTCAACGCGCGCCAAAAGCCCAGAGACTCGGGGCCTCCGAGTGGCGCAGTGGTTAAATCGCTCGCCCTATCATCCGGAGATCGCTAGTTCGAATCCCGGGTGGTGCTGTAACCTCTCGCAGCCGGAGGTCTAGAGAGAGCTGATTGGCCGAGCTCTCTCAGAGTGGAGGGATGAGAGGTACTTAGTGCTCCCACATTAATCACGGCTCTACAGCCAGTCAGGGGCGTCTGTGAGCTCGCGCAACGGAGGGAGCGGATAGCGCTGTCCTCCGAGTGTGTTACGCCGCCCCAAACGGTGCGCGAGCGAGCAGTTCGAAAAGATGCGGTCGGCTGGCGTCACGTGGTTCGGAGGAAACACGTTATCACTAGTCTTCGGCCCTCCCGGCTGAGTGGTAGTAGTAGCCTTAATGTGGGAGCCCCCTAGTGACGGGGAGGAATTGGACACGACTAAATTAGGGAGAAAATCGGGGAAAAATCCAAAAAAAAAAAAAAAAAAAAGCCCAGAGACTCCACGTGAGCCACGTTTACCAGCCCCACCGACCTATGGAGGACAGCCAGGTACATGTAGATCGTTCCTCTCTCAGTGTTCACTGATTTTTTTAGCTACAAGCCTCCACCTTCCCCTTGGAGCGGTCACGAGTGATCTACGTCATCACCCTTTTTATTGGCAGAGCCCGGGAGTGGAGCACGGCTCTCTGGGATGCCCGCGACCCATGTTGTAACGACTTTGAGGCGTTCCCCAGGGAGATGAGGAGGGTTTTTGATCGCTCTCGGGAGGCCGGGAGCAGGTTGTTAAGAATGGATGGAACGACGGGGCCCTATCTGACGTCTTCCTCGAAGGTCTATCCGAGGCACTCAAAGACGAACTCGTTTCTCAGGAGCTACCTGCTGACCTTAACGGATCTCGCTGGTCGGGTCGACGCGCGCCTCCGCTCAAGGGGGACCTCCAGGAAATCGCCTCCCGTGAGCAGATCCCCCCCCTCCCCCCCAGGACGACTCACAGGCTCCTTCCTCCATGACAGAACGATCAGGAGGAACCCATGCAGCTAGACAGGACTCGAATTTCAGAGGAGGAGAGGCGTCGGCGTCGCCAGGAAAGAGGCTATTTCTCGGGACATTTTCTTAAGAACTGCCCGTTAAAAGGAGGCACCGTCTAGTCAGGCTTGGAGCACTAGAGGGCGCTCCTTTAGCAGACTCCCAGAACCATGTCCCCTACTCCCTGCTACGATAATCATCTGCGGCCAAGCTCACCAGGTCCAGGCACTCATCGACCATGAATGAGTACATCACAGGAGCTGCTGGTATCATCTGTCCCTCCTCCTCACCCGTCAAGAACCGCTACCCCTTACCGCTCATGTCTATGGCCTCAAACTTCTCCAGGGAGCCACCATCTTCACTAAGTTAGATTTGCTCAATGCATATCATCTCATCTGTATAAGGGAGGGCGACGAGTGGAAGACCGCCTTCAACACCCCGACCGGGCATTATGAATACTTGGCCTCACCAACGCCCCTGCTGTCTTCCAGAGCCTGATAAACGACGTACTCCGTGACTTCCTGAACCTTTACGTATTCGTCAATCTGGGTGACTGATTTTTTCCTACAACCTGGAGGAGCATTGATGTCACGTTCGCCAGGTGTTACAGAGAATTTTAGAGAACAACTTGTACATCAAGGCAGAGAAGTGTGAATTTCACACAACATTGACCACCTTTCTGGGCTTCGTCATCTCTCCCTCACGGCTAGAGATGGAACCGGCCAAGGTTTAGGCAGTTTCCAACTGGCCAACCCTAGCCTCGTGATGAGACCTCCAACGATTTCTGGGCTTCGCCAATTTCTGCCGCAGGTTCATTCAAGGGTACAGCTTCGTCGCCGCTCCTCTAACCTCTCTGACTTCCTCCAAGACGCGCTTCCGTTGGAACGAGGAGGCGGAGAGAGCCTTCTTTGACCTCAAGAGAAGGTTCACCTCAGCTCCAATATTGATCATCCCCGACTCGTCCCGTCTTGTCCCAGAGGTCGTCACAGGATAACAAACTGCACCCTTGCTCATTTTTCTCTCGTCGCCTGTCCCCGGCCGAAAGGAACTATGACATGGGCGATCGGGAACTACTAGCCATCAAGTTAGCGCTAGAAGAATGGAGAAACTGGCTGGAGGGGACCGAGCCCCCGTTTCTAGTATGGACCGATCACAGGAACCTTGAATACTTACACAGTGCCAAAAGACTTAATGCCTGACAGGCCCGCTGGTTCTTTTCTAGGTTCAACTTTGTCCTGTCCTACCTGCCAGGCTCCAAGAACACCAAGCCTGACGCTCTCTCATGTCAGTTTATTCTTCCCCATGACTCCATGCCATGCGACACGATCCTGCTCTCTCGTTGTCTAGTAGCAGCCGTGGAATTGGACATTGAAGCTGTATTGTACCTTTAACTGTACTTTAAGTAAACTTGAAGCTAGACTTGTCTACACTCACGTATCCCATATGTAGCTATTGAGCTAGCAGGCCACACAGCATTTCATTCGGATAAAAACAAATACTTCTGTAAGAGGGAGGGTGTGTATGCCTTTATGTACATAACAACTAAAATAATTCCGTTCTTATGATTTGAAATACATCACAGTTAAATGCAGGCCTTTTTACCTCCCACATGAGTTTACCATTGTTATAGCATAGCATAACATTAGCCTACATCAAACGTGCCTCTAGAATAAAACACTGGATAAAGCCTACTCAAACATTAAGAACGATTTTAGAATAATGTACCCATCACATCTATGCCAGTCACACCGCCTTTTCATACTCCTAAAACCAAAAAATTCTCCCCCCAGGAGCTTTCTTACACCTGTAGGATTGCTTTGAGAATTGGGGCATTGGGACAAAGATCTGGATGTGTATACATCAACACCTGCCACTGGATTAAGGACTTTCTAAAAAATTGACACTAGTCTGTTAGATCTGACCATCACCTCTCCTCTACATTTACACTCAGTATTAAACCCTACAAGCCTCTGTATCGAATGCCATTTTTTATGCCCTCTACACAGATGACTGTGTCATTCTACCAACAACATCATCAAGTTTGCGGGTGACATGCCATTGGTTGATCTTGTCTCACAAGGAAATTAAACAGGCAACAAGGACAAAGTCCAAAGACTGGCATCATGGTGTTAAGGAAACCTTATCTTGAGAATCATAAAAACAAAGGAGCTTGTTATCGACTTTTGTGTAGTGCAGCCCTGATCCAATATACATCAATGGATATTCCATGGAAAGGGTCCCAACTTTTATTTTGACAATCTCTCCTGGACCACAAACAACGTAGCATTAGTAAAGAATTCACAACAGTGGCTTAAAGATAAAAAAATCATACAGGAGAGGTGATGATGACCACAGTTCTGTAATGTGAATGGGTTATTAGTTTATAGGCAACATCTACAGTACTTGGGATATTTATTTATTGAATTTCCATATTGTCTATCTGGGTAATATGTGTTTTGTACTTTCATTCTGCTCTGCATCTTAGAATGACAGTAAAGTAGAATATTAAATCTTGAGTTACTGTTGTCCTAATACAGGGCACTAAAACAAAACAAATGTTAAATGGCAGTTTTCGTTTGAATTGTCATCATGTGTCTCCTAAACACTCCACTTTGGTGCCCCACTGACACATTCATTCTTTCTCTCCTGCCAACAGAAAAAAATGCTAATAAATGTGCGTGCTAAAGCAGGGCCACAGGTAAAAAGCATTATGTTTTAGCTGCTGGTTCCACCTACCCCTCTGTATCTGCATGTGATTCTTGATTATGCCCCTACTGACAAACACTACTCCTGTATTTTTAACTCTATTTTTAAGTGCTCTAAAAAATAATTTTCGTATCCAGAAAACTATTAGCTTTTCTTTATTAGATGAATAATGCTTTGAGATGTAAATGTATATTCTGTTGTCACAAAAACAATACTTTTTTAGCCAGTAAATTGGGAATTTTTTTTTTAGATTTTTCAAAAAGTCTTTTCTTAGAAAAGTAATTGGTGGCATTTCTCATCGGGGAAAATTATTATTGGAAGATTAAGAAGAACAGAGTGTTGGTTTTACATTGTTTTTACAGTTATGTAGACAGTTTTGCAGTTAATTTACGTGATAAACATGTTCTTTCACCGTCAGAATAAGTAATGCTTTTTCTCTCGCACTCTCTTTATTAGCTTGTTCTGTATCAAGATGCTACAATGGTGGCACATGTAAGGAGGCTGTATTCTCCAATGACTTCATATGCCTGTGTCCGCCGGGTTTTGCTGGACAACAGTGCGAGATCAGTTGAGTATAAAACTGACACAAGCATTACGTATTCAAATTGAAGCCATAAGATGTATGTACGTAGCATGATACATGTCATAATGAATTCCTTTTTGTTAGATTTGAATGAGAAATGTATAAGTGGGCAGGGCTCTGATTATCGTGGTACTTGGAGCGTTTCTAGTTCTAATGCTGAGTGTATCAACTGGAACTCAACATTACTCAGAGGAAAAAAATTTACAGCCAGGAAACCAGGCACAGGAATCTTTGGACTGGGAAATCACAACTATTGCAGGTACTCAGACTAAATAAAAAATAAATAAATGTTGCTGTTTATTATTATTCTATTTTGAAATTTTGACTTTTACAGAAATCCAGATGGGGACTCCAGACCATGGTGCTATGTTTATAAAAAGTCTCAAATTGTGTGGGAATTCTGTTCGATGCCAAACTGTACAACAGGTTAGACACACATACACACAAACACACACAAACCCACGGGGGGTGATCTCATGGCCTCATTCTGCACACTTCACCGGAACATGTAAAAATTTCAACAGATGGTGTTGTACGTTTTTAAAACGCACTTGTGAGCGTGCAATTAAATTCCACTAGACACATCTAGTTCACACATCTAACTAAATACAGTACAGACCAAAAGTTTGGACACACCTTCTCATTCAAAGAGTGTGAATTTGTATTATGGCAAGAAAAAAGCAGCTAAGTGAAGAAAAACGAGTGGCCATCATTACTTTAAGAAATGAAGGTCAGTCAGTCCGAAAAATTGGGAAAACTTTGAAAGTGTCCCCAAGTGCAGTCACAAAAACCATCAAGCGCTACAAAGAAACTGGCTCACATGCGGACCGCCCCAGGAAAGGAAGACCAAGAGTCACCTCTGCTGCGGAGGATAAGTTCATCCGAGTCACCAGCCTCAGAAATCGCAGGTTAACAGCAGCTCAGATCAGAGAGCAGGTCAATGCCACACAGAGTTCTAGCAGCAGACACATCTCTAGA
The DNA here is from genome assembly GCA_030347435.1 of Clarias fuscus. NCBI lineage: Eukaryota > Metazoa > Chordata > Actinopteri > Siluriformes > Clariidae > Clarias > Clarias fuscus. The sequence goes on along the minus strand of CM059213.1, from coordinate 15,079,493 downwards.
ACTACTGTTAAGAGGAGACTGTGTTAATCAGGCCTTCGTTGTAGAATATCTGCTAGGAAACCACTGCTAAGGACAGGCAACAAGCAGAAGAGACTTGTTTGGGCTAAAGAACACAATAAAGAACACAATAAAGAAAACTCTTTGAATGAGAAGGTGTGTCCAGACTTTTGGTCTGTACTGTATATGTAATAAATATATACATATTAAATATTAAATTATATATAAAATGTTAAGCTGTAAAATTATTAACGCTTGCTAGCTAAACATATGATAAATGTGGTTGTGGACATATTACTATTTCCTTATTTTTACAGTAAATATTATATAACAAGGCTATAGGCAGTGAATATGTGCAATAACTATAGAATAGATAACACTGTGAAATTGGGAATGGCACTGTCATAACACTGTCATCTGACATCCAGTTCATAACAAATGTTCCTTTCAAAACTCATCATTCTACCCTGTATTCTTCTCTCAACTGGTCTTCATTGCACACCCGCCGTAAAACTCATTGGCTGATGGTAATTTACAAAACTCTTCTCGGCTGATCCCCTCCTTACTTACAAGAACTGTTACACGCTTCTTCTTCTGGGTACAACACTCGCTCTGCTAATCTAATTCTGCTGACAGTTGCTGTCAAGCTCTGGTCTTGAACCCGTGTCTCCGGGGTGAGGGTTGAGGATTTTACCACTGAGCCACGGAGGGGATAGGGTTGGACCCAACTGAAACACACTCAAGGCAGAAAGTCTCAGGCAAGGTAGATTTATTTTTTAAAGATATGAAAAAAAAAATTCACAGGCAGCTTGTCATCAACAAAAGTTCTTCTCACTCAGAGGAATTAAATAAAGAATTGACAAAATAATAAACTCTTAAATGAAAGCCTCCACAAGGGGAGAAAACAATCAGGTAATGAACAATCAAAGCCAAAAAAAAAGACTGAGGAACTTACAACAGGAAACACTAAGTCGTAGCCAGAAGTTCAACAGGAGACACAGAGGAGAGACTCAAAAACCGAGTCAATAAGAGGGGAGAAAATGAACGGCTTAAATACACTGGGGGAAACAAGACACAGGTGATCTGAATAACTAATGAGACAACACAACGAAGAACTTAGGCTAAGGGGAACACAAATTACCTCTAGAGGCCAGGGGGAAAACTACAGGAGGAGCAAATAGTCTGACAGGACCCCCTCATCTAGGAACGACTCCTGGCGTTCCTTTCAGCACCTTGCCGTGTGCGAAACTCCCGGATTAAACTGGGATCCAGGATGTCTTTGGCTGGAACCCAAGAGCGCTCCTCTGGCCCGTAGCCCTCCCAGTCCACCAGATACTGTAGTGAGTTCTGGATCCTCCGGGAGTCCAGTATCCGGCGGACTGTGTAGGCTGGCTGGCCGTCGATGATTCTGGGAGGTGGAGGGGGTCTGCGTGGGGGGGCAAAGGGAGAAGACAAAACAGGTTTTAACAAAGAGACATGAAATGTTGGGTTAATTCTAAGAGAATTAGGAAGAAATAAACGATATGAGACGGGGTTAACTTTCCTGGCAATGCGAAAGGGACCAATGAACTTCTGGGACAGTTTCCTCGATTCAACCCGGAGGGGCAGGTTCTTGGTAGATAACCAGACTCTTTGACCAGGTCGGAAATTGGGTGCTGACCGGCGGTGGCGGTTGGCTTGACTTTGGTATCTCTGAGAGGATCTAAGAAGTATGCGCCTAGCCTTCCTCCAGGTTTGCCGACAGCGCCGAACAAAGTTCAGGGCGGATGGAACGCCCACCTGTGCCTCTTCCTCCGGAAACAGTGGGGGGGTATATCCAAACTGACATTCGAAGGGGGACAGTCCGGTGGCCGAAGACTGGAGGGTGTTGTGGGCGTATTCAGCCCAGAGAATGTAGGTTGCCCAAGAGGTGGGGTTATTGGCTGCCATGCATCGCAGGGTGGTCTCCAGATCCTGGTTAATTCGTTCTGACTGGCCATTGGACTCAGGATGGAACCCAGATGAAAGGCTGGCTGTGGCCCCAATCAGTCTGCAAAAGGCACTCCAGAACCGGGATGAGAATTGGGGCCCCCCGATCAGAGACAATATCTACTGGCATCCCAAAAACCCGAAAGACATGGTTCATAAGAAGTTCAGCTGTTTCCTTTGCTGACGGCAGCTTGGGCAGAGGGATGAAACGGGCGGCCTTTGAGAACCGATCCACCACTACTAGGATGACGGTGTTACCTTGGGATGGTGGGAGTCCAGTAACGAAGTCCAGAGACAGATGCGACCATGGCCTACGGGGAATGGGTAAGGGACGGAGTAGTCCCTGCGGTCGCTGACGAGTGGACTTACCCTGGCTGCACACAATACAGGCCTCCACGTAGCCTTTTACATCCCCTTTGATGGTCGGCCACCAAAACCGTCGCCGCAGGAACTCGAGTGTACGAGCAGTTCCTGGATGGCATGTCAAGTGAGATCCATGGCCCCACTGCAAGACCCGGGCCCGAACAGAATGAGGGACATATAGGCGTCCCGTTGGACCGCCTCCTGGATCCGGCTCACGAGCTTGAGCACTCCGCACCTCCCGCTCTAAGTCCCACTGAAGGGGTGCGATGATCTTTGACCTTGGGATAATCTGGACCAGAGGTTTCTCCTTTGTCTCGGGAGAGTAGGCTCGGGACAGGGCATCCGGTTTGGCATTTTTGGTGCCGGGTCTGTAAGACAGAATAAATTGAAAACGATTAAAAAACAATGACCATCGAGCCTGCCGAGGGTTGAGCCGCTGAGCCTGCTGGAGATATTCCAAGTTCTTGTGGTCTGTGAGGACGTGGAAAGGATGCAGAGCCCCCTCGAGCCAATGACGCCATTCCTCCAAGGCGAGTTTTACTGCTAGCAGCTCTCGATCCCCCACATGGTAGTTGCGCTCAGCATCTGAAAGACGATGAGACATGAAAGCACAGGGATGCAATTTACTGTCCTCACCTCTTTGTGACAGAATGGCCCCTACGCCTACCTCTGATGCATCTACCTCCACCACAAAAGGTTTTTCTGGGTCAGGGATTGAGAGGATGGGAGCGGAGGTGAAGCGGCGTTTGAGATCCTGGAACGCCTCTGATGCTTCTGGACCCCAGCGAATCTTGGTTCCTCCTCCTTTAGTCAGTGCTGTCAAGGGGGCTACCACCGAGCTGAAATTCCTAATGAACTTCCTATAAAAGTTAGCAAAGCCAATGAAGCGTTGGACCTCCTTGATTGAAGTGGGGATGGGCCAATTAAGGACACCCTCAACCTTCTTAGAATCCATCTCCACATGGCCAGGTTTGATAATAAACCCAAGAAATTGAGCTTGGGTGGCATGAAATTTACATTTCTCTGGCTTCACATAAAGATAGTTATCAAGAAGTCTCTGGAGGACCTTGCTAACATGCTGCTTGTGCTCCTCTAGTGACCTTGAGAAAATAAGAATATCATCCAGATATACAAAGACGAATAAATTTAGCATATCCCGGAGGACGTCATTAATTAGGGCTTGGAATACAGCAGGGGCATTTGTGAGTCCATAGGGCATCACCAGGTACTCATAGTGGCCTGTGGGGGTGTTGAAGGCCGTCTTCCATTCGTCACCTTGCCGGATCCGAACAAGATGGTAGGCATTGCGCAGATCTAGTTTGGTAAAAATGGAAGCCCCTTGAAGTAATTCAAAAGCCGTGGCCATGAGAGGAAGGGGATATCGATTCCGAACAGTGATCTTGTTAAGGGCCCGGTAATCGATACACGGCCTGAGGCCCCCATCTTTCTTTCCCACAAAGAAGAAGCCTGCCCCAGCAGGAGAAGTAGAGGCACGGATAATGCCGGCTGCCAAAGACTCCTTGATGTATGTGTCCATTGCTTCCCGCTCAGGTAGAGACAAGGAGAAGATCCGACCTCTGGAAGGGGAGGAACCTGGGAGCAGTTCAATGGCACAGTCATAGGAGCGGTGAGGTGGTAGGGAAGTGGCTCGGGATTTACTAAACACGGTCTTGAACTGATGATAGCACCTGGGGACTTGAGAGAGGTCAATAGGTTCATGAAACTCGGAACTAGATGTGGGCGAATTCACCTGTAAACAGGTAGGTTGGCTAGTGACGCCCCAGCTGAGAATAGTGCTAGCGGCCCAGTCGATGAGGGGATTGTGTGTGTGCAGCCAGGGATAACCAAGGATGACAGGGAACTCAGGAGAGTCAATAAGGTAAAAGGTCTCCTTCTGCTGGTGTTGGAGGATGGTAAGTTGCAGGGGCTGAGTGGCCTCTGTTACCCGGCCCGGTTCCAGCGGTCTGCCGTCCAGTGCCGTCACTGCCTGGGGGTGAGACAGGGGTTGCGTTGGGATCTTAAATTGTTTCGCCATTGACCGATCCAGGAAATTGCCAGCAGCACCAGATCCCAATCATGGCCTTGACCGGAAGCTGATGACCCTCCCAGGACAGAGTGGCCGGGATGGCTAGGACGGCATTAGTAGGAGGAGCTCTAATTTTCCCCATCACAGCCCTCCCACAGCTGGGTGGGGGCCCCCATTTCCCGAAAGCTCAGGACAAGAGGAACGAAAGTGGTCAGAGGATCCACAGTAGAGACAAAGCCGCTCCTTCATGCGGCGTTCCCGCTCCTTAGGGGTGAGCCTGGATCGACCCAACTGCATGTTCTCCGGGGAATCAAAATGCTGTTCAGGGACTAGGGATGCTCTGGGGGGCACAGCAACTGGCGAAACAGAACTGGTCATAGGTACTTGGGGTAAAGGTGCTTTCCAACGAGCCAACTTCCGCTCTTTGAGGCGATTGTCCAGACGGATGGCCAGGGTAATGAGGGACTCGAGATCAGCTGCTGGCTCCCGGGGAGCTAACTCATCTTGCAGTGACTCCGACAACCCTCCCTGAAAGCAGACCATCAGCGTCTCATCATTCCATCCACTCGCCGCCGCGATGGTTCGAAACTCGATGGCGAACTCTGCTGCACTGCGGGAGCCCTGTCGGAGGGTAAGAAGGCGCTTGGAAGACTCTCGGCCACTGGCTGGATGATCAAAGACTCGCTTGAACTCCTCCTTAAAGGCCGCATATGACTCACAACAGGAGTCCTGGGATTGCCACACTGCCGAGGCCCAGGAAAGTGCCTTGTCTGAGAGAAGGGTAATCATGTAAGCAATCTTTGAGCGGTCAGTGGGGAAACTCGAGGGCTGGAGCTCGAAGGTCAGGGAGCACTGGGTGAGGAAGCCCTGACAGGAACTAGGGTCTCCAGTAAAGTGTTTTGGGGGGGGTAGGCGAGGCTCAGAAATGGAAGTGACCCCCTGGGATGGTGCAGTGGCAGGTGAGGCCGAGGACTGTGGGGGGCCAGGGAGCCGTTCAGCGATCTGGTGGATGGAACTGGTGACCTCCTCCAGGAGTTGAGAATGTTTAGCCATCAGTTCCTCCTGCCGGCCGAGAATGGCCTCGTGGCGCTGAAAGGATGATTCATGTTGAGCAAGCACCCTCATCAGGTCCCTGGTACCGAGTGTTTCTGGGTCCATGAGTCACTCGGTTTTTCTGTCAAGCTCGGGTCTTGAACCCGGGTCTCCGGGGTGAGGGTTGAGGATTTTACCACTGAGCCACGGAGGGGATAGGGTTGGACCCAACTGTCCCCTCAGAAAGTCAGGCAGAAAGTCTCAGGCAAGGTAGATTTATTTTTTAAAGATATGAAAAAAAAAATTCACAGGCAGCTTGTCATCAACAAAAGTTCTTCTCACTCAGAGGAATTAAATAAAGAATTGACAAAATAATAAACTCTTAAATGAAAGCCTCCACAAGGGGAAAAAACAATCAGGTAATGAACAATCAAAGCCAAAAAAAAAGACTGAGGAACTTACAACAGGAAACACTAAGTCGTAGCCAGAAGTTCAACAGGAGACACAGAGGAGAGACTCAAAAACCGAGTGAATAAGAGGGGAGAAAATGAACGGCTTAAATACACTGGGGGAAACAAGACACAGGTGATCTGAATAACTAATGAGACAACACAACGAAGAACTTAGGCTAAGGGGAACACAAATGACCTCTAGAGGCCAGGGGGAAAACTACAGGAGGAGCAAATAGTCTGACAAGTTCCTAAGGCTGCCTCTGTATTTGGTCTGTCGTCTTTTTAGAACGCTGCTGCTAGACACTGGAATTACCTGCAGAAAATGTTAAAATTGGACAATCTCATTTCTAAGTCTGCTTTTCATTTTCGGATCTCAGCTTACTATAAAGACGTGTGTTGCTGTTATTTAGAATAGCTGCTATAACTCATTGCTGCTCTATTGTTTACATCGTTTATACTACATCTTATGATTTTTTAAATATGCATTTTTATTTATTTATTTTATCTATTTAATTTTTTTATTTCAATAATTTTCGTTTATCCTGTATATATGTATTTCTCTTAAAATGTTTTATTTTAGTCCCCCCATTCCCCCAAAGGCTTCGCCTTTGCCAGGCCACAGTTGTAAATAAGAAACTTAATCTGTCTTGCCTGGTTAAATAAAGGTAAATAAAAAAATTAAAAAAACATAATAGAAAATATAACCTATATAAGGGATGTAAGCAAGAATTATTCCTCAATATGACTAAAATATGCGCACATTAAACATAAAAACAGTACTGGACTGTGTACAATGTATATACAGTAGTGATGGGTTGTTCATGAATGATTTGTTTTTTTTTAACAAATCTTTAACGTGACTCAGAAGAGCGAGTAGTCTCGGAGAGTGAGTCATTAATTTTCTACTGGGCGTGCATGCGCAAAATCCTCTGCAGGAAACAAATGAGTAGTTGCCTTTGAGTTTGCCTGTTCTGAACAATTTATGCACGGGTTTTGCCCCTTGTGAGACCCACATCGTTACAGATTAATATATTAGTAGAGTAAATTACAGGTAATAAGGTGTAGGTTTAGCAGGATGATCGGTGAAACTAGACCTGAAACAGCTAGTGTGATGTTCCTCTACTTAACCTTGGTGGATGTAGGTCAAAACGTTTGTGGCTTGAATGGGAGGACTTCCTGATGATGCCGTGTGTTCTGGGAACATTTCTACTGTGATGAAGATGGTAGTTAGGTGCCTATGATATGCTGGGCATTTTTCAACACCATTTGTAAGCCTTTCCATTCTCACACTGTGAAGCTGCTATAACACATTGCTCAATGGTGCAAAGATTTTGTAGTATCTAAATCTAGGGAAACCTTATTAGGTAAGGTATTAGGTATTAGAAGTAAAGTATACTTTCCTAACTAGATATATTTTCCTAACTAGAAGTGAAGTGGTATGATGCCAGGACAGACCATCGGAGATGTGGATACCCAGGAACTTGAACCAGGATCATGTTCCACTTCAGTCCCTTTTCTGTAGTTAAGAGAGTGTCTGCTTATTTTTTATTTCTGGAAATCCACAAGGAGCTCTTTGGTTTTCTTGGCATTAAGGGTGTTATTATGAGTAAAAAAGGAAGGGAACAGTGAACAAAGCACATAACACAGTGGGATACGACTTTGGTTGTCAGTTAGACAGTACACAATTCTGCTGCAAATAGAAATGATGAACCCTAGGTCTTTGAGCTTGGTGATCAGCATAGTGGGTATGACCATGTTAAAAACAGAGACAAATGAACACTTATTAAGTAAACAGTTATTTCATTAAGTGAACAGTTATTAAGTATACAACAGAACTGCCAGCTTACAAAATAGGTGTAAGTTAATAAGTTAATTATTGTATAAGCTTTGAATATGTCATATGGGTTATCAGGTTGGTGTATTTGGTTATACAAGTTGAACAGGGTGGTCTTTGTCAAGGATACCATTACACATACATAACACATAATTTTTTTCTTCCGTTAGACCCTGAGCCAGATTGTGTACAAAGATCAGGCCAGACCTATAGAGGAAAGAAATCCTTCAGTAAAAGCAACACTAAATGTCTGCAATGGGACTCACCTGCAGTCCAAAACAAGCCTTACACAGCCTGGAGGCAGAATGCTAGAGAGCTGGGTCTTGGCAGCCACAGCTACTGCAGGTAAAAACACACAGACACACACACATACACACACACCAGGTTATATCTTAGACATGTAATAGCTGAAGGCTAGATGGCTAAACCTCCTGGTATTCTTGGAGTCTGGTCTGAGGTTGCAAATTCCTCTGAAATAACCAGAGGAACTACCACAGTACAGTCATAGGTCAAATTGCCTGTTGCATACATTTTCCTGGGGTGGTGAGGAAATTGTTTGAGGATTTACAGAATTTTCACCCAAAGGCTGTATAATGATGGCTTAGCATTGTGGAGTTGAAGGTGGGTGCTCTTCCAGTGAGAATTGTAAACATTTGACCTGCCATAGAAGAGCTCCGCCAGAGTATTTTTACACTACATGCTGTAGTGTCAGTTTTCAAGCATTTTCAAAATAAAATAAAAAGGTCAAAATCAAGATATTCTTATAATAACTGTACATCACATGTAACTTTTACTTTAAGACCATTTTGGTGTGTGGTCCCTTAAGGTCAGGTTGTTTAATTGGTTTATTCGGGAATTAAAACAAATAAACTTTGCCTATTTCATTTGTTTATGCATAAAAATAACATAATGATGATTATTATCTTATAGTTAACATTTTTTCTAAAACAACTGGAAACTTTATGTTAAAAGTTGAAGCCGCTCAGGTTCACAAGCGACAATTTGCAAGCAAACAGTGCCATTTCTTGTGCTGAGAGTGAGCAATTTCCCCACTAAGCTTAAATGTATTTTGTCTCAAACCTTCTTAAACATAAATGTACATTGCTTGTACAAACTTATAGACAAGATTAAAAAAGTAATTTGCTTATCACCAATGGTTCTGAACCTCTGACATTGAATAGAAATCTGATTCGGACCATTGAATCTATATTTTGCTAATGCTGGCTTCGATAGAAAGGTATAATACACAGTGCATTACAGCTTTCTGCACATAGGGCTACATAGATGCAGACGGGTGCCCATGCTGATTGACAAAAGTGCTTACAATGGACATGTTAGTCTTTGAACTGGACCATGGAGCAATGAAAGACCAGTATTCCAATATTTAAAATGTACAGTCGTGGCGTGGCCAAAAGTTTTGAGAATGACACGTATTAGTTTTCACAAAGTTTGCTGCTAAACTGCTTTTAGATCTTTCTTTCAGTTGTTTCTGTGATGTACTGAAATATACTTACAAGCACTTCATACGTTTCAAAGGCTTTTATCGACAATTACATGACATTTATGCAAAGAGTCAGTATTTGCAGTGTTGGCCCTTCTTTTTCAGGACCTCTGCAATTCGACTGAGCATGCTCTCAATCAACTTCTGGGCCAAATCCTGACTGATAGCAACCCATTCTTTCATAATCACTTCTTGGAGTTAAGTGGGTTTTTGTTTGTCCACCCGCCTCTTGAGGATTGACCACAACTTCTCAATGGGATTAAGATCTGGGGAGTTTCCAGGCCATGGACCCAAAATTTTAACGTTTTGGTCCCCGAGCCACTTAGTTATCACTTTTGCCTTATGGCACGGTGCTCCATCGTGCTGGAAAATGCATTGTTCGTCACCAAACTGTTGTTGGGTTGTTGGAAGAAGTTGCTGTTAGAGGGTGTTTTGGTACCCTTCTTTATTTATGGCTGTGTTTTTGGGCAAAATTGTGAGTGAGCCCACTCCCTTGGATGAGAAGCAACCCCACACATGAATGGTCTCAGGATGCTTTACTGTTGGCATGACACAGGACTGATGGTAGCGCTCACCTTTTCTTCTCCGGACAAGCCTTTTTCCAGATGCCCCAAACAATCGGAAAGAGGCTTCATCCGAGAATATGACTTTGCCCCAGTCCTCAGCAGTCCATTCGCCATACTTTTTGCAGAAGATCAATCTGTCCCTGATGTTTTTTTTGGAGAGAAGTGGCTTCTTTGCTGCCCTTCTTGACACCAGGCCATCTTCCAAAAGTCTTGGCCTCACTGTGCGTGCAGATGCGCTCACACCTGCCTGCTGCCATTCCTGAGCAAGCTCTGCACTGGTGACACTCCGATCCCGCAGCTGAATCCTCTTTAGGAGACGATCCTGGCGCTTGCTGGACTTTCTTGGACGCCCTGAAGTCTTCTTAACAAGAATTGAACCTCTTTCCTTGAAGTTCTTGATGATCCTATAAATTGTTGATTTAGGTGCAATCTTAGTAGTCACAATATCCTTGCTGGTGAAGCCATTTTTATGCAACGCAATGATGGCTGCACGCGTTTCTTTGTAGGTCACCATGGTTAACAATGAAAGAACAATGATTTCAAGCATCACCCTCCTTTTAACATGTCAAGTCTGCCATTCTAACCCAATCAGCCTGACATAATGATCTCCAGCCTTGTGCTCGTCAACATTCTCACCTGAGTCAGCAGGTCCTTTAATGATAGCAATGAAATGCAGTGGAAAGTTTTTTTTTCGGGATTAAGTTAATTTTCATGGCAAAGAAGAACTATGCAATTCATCTGATCACTCTTCATAACATTTTGGAGTATATGCAAATTGCTATTATAAAAACTTAAGCAGCAACTTTTCCAATTTCCAATATTTATGTAATTCTCAAAACTTTTGGCCACGACTGTAAACTGGCACATAGAAGTGAGCAATTTTATTTCTTAGTTACCTTCCATGTGATGTTTTTAGACTGATTAAAAAGACCTGTGGTTCTTCACTGTATTGGAATTTGGGGAGGACTATTTCCACTAAAACATATTAGTAAGCAGCCAGCTGTTTTCAAACTTTTCAGACTATAAATAGTCTACTGCATTCAATGCTGGAGAAAATTACATTTTACACAACACACCATGGCTTACAAACATGGCCAGTGTGAGAAAATCTCCTTCCTGGTCACTTCATAACCAAGTTCTCGGTCATTTGGAGAATTCTGTAGAAGCAAACTCATGACCCCAAAATCTTGTAGAGGGACAGAGAGATTGTATGCTGTTCAACACACTGTTTCTTTATCCCAATTGTCAAATCCAGTGAGATCCCTGAATCCCTGGATCAGATAAATATTCCCCCAGAGTACATCCCAATCCAAGCAGTGTAAGGCCTGTAAAGCCACCTGTTTTTTTAGATCATATTAGTATTAGTTGATCCTGTGCAATGAGAAGTACCACCTTTTTTAAAATGAGACCCAAGCAATGAAGGAGTACATTACAGAATCTCTGAAAATAAGAGACATCTGCCCCTTCAAGTCCCCAGCTTCTGCATTGTTCATCTTCATAAAAAAGAATAGGGAGGCTTCATGCTGTTGCAACCTAATAACAACCATATCACAACGGCATACAATGTTAGGGTTTCTGCTGGGAAGTATTTATACAATAACAAATTTCATGATTTCGCATAATGGAATTAAAATGAAGCAGTCGATGTGATTAAAGGGAGGGTATGAATGCTCATAACTTAAACAACTTAAACAGGGAAAATCCCATTCTGATATGCTTAATTTGATGTTGAACATTTAGGGGTAAACCCATTTTGGTGACACTAAATCTCAATCCACCAGATATATTAAAATATATTGATATTTTTTTAACCTCTTCAGGAACCCAGACAATGACCTTAGTCCCTGGTGTTACATTTATAAAGACTCTCAGCTGACATGGGAACTCTGTGACATTCCTAAATGCTGTAAGTACACCTAATTTCACTAATTAATTGTCACTGTTCACTTTATAGGACAAAAGTCATCAATAATCAGGCATATTCTTTTCTCATACAATTATGAAATACTATACTTTAAGTCTAATAGATGCATTAAGTTATTGTACCTCATGACTTAAATGAGCTCTCTCCAAATTTTATGTCCCTAATTTTTCTTAGAGGATTTTATTAACATCCTCTTTAAACCCCGTGCGTGCGTGTGTGTGTGCGTGCGTGTGTGCGTGTGTGTGTGTGTGTATGCGTGTGTGTATGCGTGTGTGCGCGCGCGCGGGTGTGTTTGTCTTTATATACTTGTGTGGACCAACCCCTGACGTGAGTGCCTGTGTGTGTTTTTAATTAATCATGCCTTTTCTTCTCAGCAAGGAGACCATCTACTATCACAACTCTTGGACCAAGAGCCCCTATAACAACTACCAGAAGAGGTAAAAGAATTCAGGAACAACATCTCTGGTGCAAACAAACATTACTTAGCTATCTTTGAACCTAATTTTAAGAATATGTTATAATAACTATATTAACATTGTTCTCTTTCTCAGACTCCTGTGGCCAGCGTTCTGAAAGGCTTTCTAGTGTTCTGCCAGCATTCAGAATACATGGAGGTCAGGCAAGTGACATCACACAGCATCCATGGCAGGCAGCGATCACTGTATACTCACCACACACCAAATCACACAACTTTTTGTGTGGGGGAGTCCTGATCGACTCCTGCTGGGTCCTCTCTGCAGCGCATTGTTTCCAGGGGGGGTGAGCATACTCTTTTGTCCAAGTTACCCAGACTTATGTTTTCTGAGAATTTCTGTGCACAAATTAATTTATCAAGTTTAAACTGAATTATTTTGCCAGAATGTAACACTACAAAAAAATCGCAAAAATCTATATTCATGTTGGCATCTCTAATGGTTGCATAATTAGATTTACAGAAAATCGCTTGCACATGATCCTTGGCCGCACCTTCAGGCTTCAGAACTCCAGCAGTGAACAAACTTTTGATGTGGAGAGGTATTGGATCCATGAACAATACAACGATGAGAATTTTGATAATGACATAGGTAATGTCATTATCATATTGTCAATCATGGGTATCAATAAGGGTTTGATCTTTCTCTCTCTCTCTCTCTCTCTCTCACCATATTTAATATGGTATATATTTAAATACGTATACAGTGGAACCTCGGTTTGCGAGTAACATAGTTTGTGAGTGTCTTAGTGACATAGAAAACGAACAAGTCTTTGTTTACGACTACTGAGTATCATGTATCACGCATGCGCTTCTTGTTTTGACGCCGAGTGTCACATGTTCACAAATGAGCCAACGGTTGTTCTCTCACTTGCGCTGCGGAATTGTGGGTAATCATCTACCCTGCTCAGTCTTACTGCGCGTCTCATACTGATATAATCAATATCAGTGCACACGTGTATTGTTTTCTAGAACACCTTGACCACGCGGGTGCACGTAAAACATGTTTTATTTTGTATTTGTATTCATGTTTGTACAGTGCGCCTGTATTGTTTATTATAACATGTGTGTGCGCGCGTGTAAAGCAAAAGAACGTCTCATTAGAAAGGTTAAAGATCCATTTTCTCTCTTTCTCTGTATCAGCTTGCAGGTTGTGGAAAAAAAGCCTGCACATTGGGTGAGCACGCGTCATTTGACACCGTGCACTTTCACACACAATCCCTCCCCCGTCCCCCCTGTCGACTACACACACAAACACACACACACACACACACACACTCTCTGCTCTACACAGAAACACTGCTCTGTCGTGATTCTTTTCAAAGGTAACGTGCATGTTAATTTGTGTATTGTGAATCTTAAAACACAGTTTTACTGTGTAAGACAAGAAGAGGGAGAGGGGAGGGGCTAATTCCACACACACACACACACACACACACACACACGTACAGAGCTCCTGCGCACACAAACAGAAACGCTTATCTGTCGGGATTTATTGTTACGTTTTTTTTTTAGTAAAACCCTTTTTTAAAGGTAAAGTGCAGGTTAATTTGTTTTATTTGTACTTTATATTTTATATTCATTATTTTTATGTATTTATTTTTTTTGGGCTGTGGAATGAATAATTTGAGTTTCCATTATTTCTTATAGGAAAATAAGATTTGGTTTACGAGTGTTTTGATATACGAGCCCGCTTCCAGAACGAATTAGTTTCGTAATCCAAGGTTCCACTGTATATATACTACTTGGTGCTCCTGTAAATCTGTGAGTTTTGAGGCTTTCCTGTGATGGTCTTCATGAGAACTAATTTCATCATGGTGCTTGATGGGTTTTGCAAATGAATTTGACAATACTGTTCTTGCACAAACTAGTCCACCTTAAAATAACAAATGATTGTTGTTGATGTTATTGTTAGTTAATTACATAGTTCCATGTTATTTCATGGTTTGCAAATCTCCAGTATTGTTGTGGAATGTAGAAAAAAAGTGTCCAAGCAATAATGGAACGCTGGATAAGTGCATTAGTGAAGCATGGGATTATGTAGGGAAATAAATGTAGTTTTTACTTTCATAACTGTTTTGTTTTACTTTGCACTTTTAAAATACCTAGTTTGACTCGAACGCCCCTTGTGTGTGTGTGTGTGTGTGTGTGTGTGTGTGTGTGTGTGTGTGTGTGTGTGTGTGTGTGTGTGTACGCACAATATAAGAGGACAGTGGGCGACTGAGAACCATCCTATGTTCAAAGGATGACTTGATTAGCCATCTGGTCTCAGTAATATGTAATCATATCACTCAAGTGGTATCTCGAGAATAGTAGTGAGTCATCAAAAAAAACTTCCCAAAACAATTGTTTTGTTTAATGCTATGTTGCATTAACTTCTCTTTTCTAATGGGAATCTTCAACATCCTAATTTTCTTACATAGTAATATATTATACCATTATAAAAATTATAAGGAAGAGTAATATATTACTTTTACAGTAATTGCTTTTTAGCAACCAGTAGAACAACACTGATTAAATGTCATGAATCGTGATGAACTACAATGAAACCTTGGATTGCGAGTACCTTGGTCTGTGTAGAAGAGGTTAATGTTCTGTTCATAAAACTCGTCTTAACGCATGCGCAAGTAGGGGTTAAAAAGACGTTCATGCTGAATGTATAACTCTTGCATCTCAATCAGTAAACGGTTGTTTAAAAAAATCTCCCAACGACAAGGCACACAGTAAGCCATTATTATATATTGCACAAGAAAACATGTCTGAAGGGTTTCACAAATGTAATTCGAGAAACCAAAAGCCTGGAGAAACAATAGAGGCATATGTAAGCGACCTACAAAATAAGGCACAGAGTTGCAGGTTTGAAGATTTGCAGGGAGAATTGATGAGATCAGTTTGTGTGTGGGATACAATCACGGGATGAGAAAACTCCTGCTGCGTGACAATGAAGTAACATTAACAAAAGCCATTGAAATATGCCAAATACATGAACTGATAGACCAGCACACCAAAACATTAGCTGGACCAAAACATGACAAACATGAACTGTGTTCAACAAACTATAAGGAGAAAACCATTTTGGACTCCCAAACGCAGGTCAGACAAGCATTCCCCACAACAAATTCATAATTGCAGTAATTGTGGAAAAGATAACGAGGCAAAAAGAGAAAAGGAAGAATGTAAATCAAATTGATGTTGCCAAATCTTCAAATAGCAGTGAAGACTCATCTCAGCTTCATGAAACATCATGTTTTTGCAGACATTTGCTGAAGTAAAGCAAAATGAGATTCTTCACATGTCAAGGCGCGTGAAGCTTGTAACATATGGCGGAGAGGAGATTCAGACTGCAGGTTCAACCATGTTATCTTGTGACTGATCTTACTCTCTGCAGTTCTATGTAATGCAGAAAATGTACAGCCATTGCTCTGACTTTTGGATTGTCTTCAGCATGAAGACATACAGCATAAACCATGACAGAGAAGCTTAGGCTGTCATTCGTCCAGCACACAGAATTTCTGCAGCAATGCAAGTGAAAGCAGAGATGGAAAGAATGGTGGCCATTGGTGTCATCACTCCTGTGTCTGAACCAACTGACCATCTATGGTGGCCACCCATAAGAAAAATGCAGATGAAATAAGATTTTGCATCGACCCTAGGGACTTAAATAAGTTTCTGAAAAGGCCACATCACTCTATGCGCACTGTCAAAGAAGTGGCAGCACAGATGCCAAACTCAAAGTGTTCTCCGTGCTTGATGCAAAAAGTTCCTTTTGGCAGATTTTGCTGGATCACAAGTCTTCCTTACTGACTACATTCAGTACGCCATTTAGAAGATTCAGATTTCTTTGGATGCCCTTTCGGATTAATTTGGCCAGCGAGGTATTTCAGCCTGCTATGGAGCAGGTCTTTGCTGACTACCCGTGCGCAGTCATAGTTGACAACATTATTGTGGGAGGCAATGGCGAACAGGAACATGATGCAAATCTGAGGAAATTGTTGGAACGCGCTCGAGAGGGGAACTTGCACCAGAACCCTCAAAAGTGCAGATTCCGTCTTAGTGAGGTGTGCTTTGTCAGGCACATCTTTATAAGCAAGGGACTAAAACCTGACCCAGCAAAAACAAAAGCAATCACAGAAATGCAGCCACCAAATAACGTCACTTCACTCCAGCACTTCAAGTCAAGTCAAGTCAAGTAGGCTTTATTGTAATTCCAACCATATACAGTTCAGTACACAGTGAAACGAAACAACGTTCCTCCAGGACCAAGGTTTCTGGGTATGATAAATTACTTAGGAAAATTCATTCTGAACCTCAGTGAGTTGTCCGCACCTTTATGCAAGCTAACATGTAAAAACACAGAGTGGTGCTGGTTTAAACAGCATCAGGAAGCTTTTTAAGATTTGAAGAGCAGGATTTCAAGTGCACCTACGTTGAAATACTATGACGTCCGGAAACCAGTCACACTCACCTGTGATGCTTTCCAGGTTGGATTAGGAGCTGCATGTCTTCAAGAAGGTGCCCCTGTCGCCTACGCTTCACGCACTCTGGCGCAGACAGCCGTACGTTATGCGCAGATCGATAAAGAGCTACTTGCTGTGGTATTTGCATCCACCAAATTCAATGACTACATATATAGTAAACAAATCCACATCGAAACAGACCACCAGCTACTGGTAACTATACTCAACAAGCCCATCCACACAGCTCCAGCAAGATTGCAACGCATGATACTAAGATTGCAGAAGTACAAGTTCACAATCACATACAAGAAGGGGAAACATATGTTCCTTGCAGATACACTGTCACGTTCCCCACAGAGACTAACCAGATGAACACACTGATGACAGAGCTGACTTCGAAGTCATGTCGATCGAGCACATCTCGTCGTTCAGGCTCAAAGATTTGCAAACTCATTCTGCACAGGATCCAGTCCTTCAAGTCCTCTGCAGGACTATCAAGTCGAGATGGCCCACCAGTCAATCGAAGCTGCCACCAGAAATTCATGGAGTATTCAGGTAGTATTTTCCCTTCTGGGATGAGCTTACAATTGATGGCGGTGTAGTCATGAAAGGACAGAGAATAACTGCTCCAAAATCACTACGCAGCGAATATATCACTATTATCCATAGAGGACATCCTGGTCTTGATGCAACCAAACGCAAGGCAAGAGACATTATTTTCTGGCCCTCCCTCACCAAAGACATTGAAACGGAAGTACAGTCGTGCTCTGTCTGTAACAGCATGAAGCCTCACCAGCAAAATGAGCCTCTTCAATTACATCCCATCCCAGATCTCCCATGGTCAACTGTGGCTACGGACATCTTCGAGTGGAATAGCTAACATTACCTTGTACTGGCTGACTCATTTTTGGGATGGTTCGAAATTGATCTACTTTGTGATTTATCCTCCAGTACAGTGATCACAAAACTCAAAAGGCACATATCCGTTCATGGCAGTCCGCACAAAGTCCTTTCAGACAATGGGACCCAATTTTTAAGTCAATGGTTCAAAGAATTAGCTGCTGCTTGGGACTTCACACATATCACTAGTAGCCCAGAGTATCCACAAGCTAATGGGCTAGCTGAAAGGACAGTACGAAGTGCAAAACACCTCATGGAGAAATCTAAAAGAAATGGATTGGATGTGTTTTAAAATCTGCTCAATCTCAGAAATATTACATGTGACCAGGCACTAGGTTCACCAGGAGAGAGATTAATGTCTAGACAGATGTGTACAATTCTACCGTTTAGCAAGTCCATTCTGAAGCCAGCCTCAAAGGATAACATCGCTGTCTTACAAGATGAGGTTTTGGGACTTGCAACTTCCAAAGGCCATGACCGAAGCGAACTTGTCAGGTGTCTCTGTGATGAACCAAGATCATATCTTGAGGAGATAGAAGGGAAAGAATACAGCGGAAACCATTTCCCTCTGCTGAATCTAAGCACAATTATAACGCTTATAATAAAGCCAAAGAACAAAACATCCCACAAGAAACAGACAAGAGACCACTGACTGAATGTCCAACAGGCATTCACTCCAAAAGTCCATATGTGACCAGAGCTGGTCACATCAGCAAACCAAACCCTAAGTATATGGAATAAGAAAAGAGACGCACAGAAAACAGTTCACTAATCTGACAACAAAATGTTCAATTATACAAATGTTTAAAGTATAAGACAGCAAATGTTAAGTGCTAACACTTCTCTTAGTTTCAACATAAGTAATTGGTTAAAATGCATTTCATATAAAGGTTTTTCATCTATTTTAGACATTGTAGTAATTGATAATACATGGAGGAACATTTAAAATTAGAAAATGAGTAGCCCCTATTGTTCTGCTTCTTCCCTTGTCTAACATCAGTTCTTTTCAAAGGAAAAGTGCAGGTTAATTTTCAATTAGATTTTGTATTAATTATTTTATATGAATATTTTTGTGCTGAGGAATGAATCATCAAAGTTTCCGGTATTTCTTCTGGGACAATTCACTTTGATATTCGAGTGTTTTGATATATATGCACGCTTTCAGCAGGAATTATGCTTGCATTCCATGGTTTAATCATATAACCTTCCATTTAGAAACCCACCAATGAAACTGACTCTCATGATGACCACCCCAGAAAAAAAGTACCAAAAGTTACATCTGCTGCAGAAGAGAAGTTCCTATAGAACTCCTGCTCCTCAGTCATCCCTTTCAAACAGAAGCAAAATCACACTTACTATATCCCTGTCTTAGTACATGCAGAACCATTTTTTCCTCACTCTTTTGCCACGGTCAGTGGTCTTAAAATATGGTCAATGGTTTTAAAATTCCAATTACCTTAGAGGTACTACTTGCACTGGTTTAGCCATCTAGCTGGTGACATTGCAAGAGGCAAGTGATGATCACAGATTTTTTATATATTTTTTCCGTAATAAATAAGATGCATTACCCCTATAGGGCAGAATAAAGTAGAATAAAAACAAGTAAATGGAAAGTTATATACTTATAGAGGTGCAGATTTTAGAAAACAATCTGCAGTGGTCTCTTTTTTCAGAGTTGTATTAGATTGATTTCACTAGGTTTGGACTTGTATTCTTAAGCAAAAATGTAGCAATGAAAACCTATGTATAATCATATGTACATATTTTACATTAGCAGTTTTTTGGAATGGTCAAAGTTCTTTTGACCTAATACTAACTTTTATTTCAATGTTTGTCTAACAGCTCTGTTAAAGCTGAAGAGTACAGATGGCATATGTGCTATAAATTCTCCAGAAGTGCTGCCTGTCTGTTTACCAGAACCTGGAATGGTTCTTCCTGATTGGATGGAATGTGAGATTTCTGGCTATGGCAAAGAAAGAGAATGTAAGTTCTAAAGAGGACACAATAATTAATATTTTAATAAATTTTAAACTTAACAGATGGTTACTGTACCTGTATTTGTACATATCTTGGGGTTTGTAATGTCACACCATTCCCATACTTGTTTCTTCCAAATCCTCTGCTGTTCAATATCACTGGAGTTACACTGGAAAAAACAGCAAAAACACACCTGTTGGGTATTTTTTCTGGTTCAAAACCATCTTTAGTGAGCAGAAAAGTGAATCTACAGAAATGTCATCCCACAGAAACGTCACTTCTGGCATCTATGAGAAAAGAAATTTGCCAACAAGAGTTTTTTTCCCAACAAGACTGTTTCACTATAATAATTATAATATGATGAACGTCTGAGTGGGCGGCACGGTAGAGGTTATCACTGTTGCCTTGCAGCTCCAGGGTCCTGGTTCCTGCCTAGGTTCAATTCCTGTGTCTGTTTGTATGTTCTCCCCGTCCTTGGTGGGTTTCCTCCGGGTATTCCGGTTTTCCTCCCACAGACCTGCTGCTTAGGCTGTTTGGTGTTCCCAAACTGCCTGCGGTGTGAGTGTGTGTAACCAGTAAATGGCAGTGAAACTGTATTTTGTTCTCTGTAACATGGAGAAAAAACAAGATTTTCTCAATGTCTTAAGGATGCAATTTCTCTTTTTCAGTCTCTCCATTCTATTCTGATCGAGTAAAACAGGGTCATGTACGCCTCTGGCCCCAGGAGCTGTGTGTACCAGAGAAACTGTCTGGGCGTGAAATAACAGTCAACATGTTGTGTGCTGGAGACACGCGTGGCCTGGATGATGCCTGCAAGGTAATTAACATGAGCTTATTGTCACTACAAGACTGTCCTTAATGGTTAAAAATTAAGCAACAACTGCCCTAAGTGGTTAAGCATGTGCTGCCTAAACTGTTAAAATAAAAAAAATCACCTGTGACTGAATTAAAAAAAAACTACTTTTCTGTGTCTCTTTCATTTGGCATAAGTGAAGCATGTTATTTGCATTTCTATTTATTTGACCTCTTTTTATAGGGTGACTCAGGTGGTCCTTTGGTATGTGAAAAGGACAAACAGATGACCCTCATAGGTTTGATCAGCTGGGGGGATGGATGTGGAAAAAAAGACACACCAGGTGTTTACACACACGTTACAAAATACACAACCTGGATTTCCAGCAAGATGAGATCAAATTAATGAACAAACTCAAAGATCCAGTTGCTTCAGTTGGACTGATTTGACATTGTTTCAGTTATTCTGACTTTGGAACTCATGCACATGTATGTTTCATGTAAAAACACGCCTTAAATGGATTCTAAATGGAGTTCATCAACGACAATGATCCTAACAAAATGTAGACACCACTTCAGTTTTAAATTTATTGTTGCATTTAATTTTACAAGACAACCAATGGACTGAAATGGGTTACTGTGGAATATGTTCACCAATGAATACATACAGGAATATATGTACATACTTTAAAAAAATAATAATAAAATAAAGTATGTACATATACATGTACAAACTTTTAAGAATAATAAAGAAAACTATATTAAAGTATTACGAAAATATGTACACACGTGGACAAAATTGTTGGTACCCTTCGGTCAATGAAAGAAAAACTCACAATCGTCACATAAATAACTTTAATCTGACAAAAGTAATCATTTATAAAAATTCTATGAATATTAACCAATGAAAGTCAGACATTGCTTTTCAACCATGCTTCAACAGAATTATATTAAAAAAATAAACTCATGGAACAGGCCTGGACAAAAATGATGGTACCCCTAGAAAATACTGAAAATAATGTGACCAAAGGGACATGTTAATTCAAGGTGTGTCCACTAATTAGCATCATAGGTGTCTACAATCTTGTAATCAGTCAGTGGGCCTATATATAGGGCTCCAGGTAGTCACTGTGTTGTTTGGTGACATGGTGTGCATCACACTCAACATGGACCAGAGAAAGCGAAGGAAAGAGTTGTCTCAGGAGATTCGAAAGAAAATTATAGACAAGCATGTTAAAGGTAAAGGTTATAAGACCATCTCCAAGCAGCTAGATGTTCCTCTGACTACAGTTGCACATATTATTCAGAAATTTAAGATCCATGGGACTGTAGTCAACCTCCCTGGACGTGGCCGCAGGAGGAAAATTGATGACAAATCAAAGAGACGGATAATGCGAATGGTAACAAAAGAGCCCAGAAAGACTTCTAAAGAGATCCAAGGTGAACTTCATGCTCAAGGGACATCAGTGTCAGATCGCACCATCCGTCGTTGTTTGAGCCAAAGTGGACTACATGGGAGACGACCAAGGAGGACACCATTGTTGAAAACAAATCATAAAAAAAGCCAGACTGGAATATGCCAAACTACATGTTGACAAGCCACAAAGCTTCTGGGAGAATGTCCTATGGACAGATGAGACACAATTTGAACTTTTTTCCAAGGCACATCAGTTCTAAGTTCACAGATGGAAAAATGAAGCATATCAAGAAAAGAACACTGTCCCTACTGTGAAGCATGGAGGAGGCTCTGTTATGTTCTGGGGCTGCTTTGCTGCATCTTGCACAGGGTGTCTTGAATCTGTGCAGGGTACAATGAAATCTCAAGACTATCAAGGGATTCTAGAGAGAAATGTGCTGGCCAGTGTCGGAAAGCTGGGTCTCAGTCGCAGGTCATAGGTCTTGCAACAGGACAATGACCCAAAACCTTGGGTGTTTTTTAGCTAAAAACACCCAAGAATGGCTAAGAGGAAAACATTGGACTATTCTAAAGTGGCCTTCTATGAGCCCTGACCTCAATCCTATTGAGCATCTTTGGAAGGAGCTGAAACATGCTGTCTGGAAAAGGCACCCTTCAAACCGGAAACAACTGGAGCAGCTTGCTCATGAAGAGTGGGCCAAAATACCTGCAGAGAGGTGCAGACGTCTCATTGACAGTTACAGGAATCGTTTGATTGCAGTGATTGCCTCAAAAGGTTGTGCAACAAAATATTAAATTAGGGGTACCATCATTTTTGTCCAGGCCTGTTCCATGAGTTCTTTTTTTTATTTTTTATAATTCTGTTGAAGCATGGTTGAAAAGCAATGTCTCACTTTCATTGGTTAACATTCATAGAATTTTTTTAAATGATTACTTTTGTCAGATTAAAGTTATTTATGTGACCATTGTGAGTTTTCCTTTCATTGACCGAAGGGAACCAACAATTTTGTCCAAAGTGCTTGCCATTATCTTTATCCTTTGATATCTGTACATTGACATTCAAAGATTGAAAGGGTACATAAGTAAGAGTACATAGAGAATCTCTCTCTCTCTCTCTCTCTACTTCACCTTTATATTTTAAGACAAATCAGATTATTTAACAATATTGTGTAGGCTGCCTGGTAGTTGTGTCATACATACAGTACCCTCCAGAACCAAAAGTATTTCAATGGCAAGGCTAAATGTATTGTATTTCTATAGGCTGAGAACATTTGGTTGAACATCAATATGAGACAATAGACAGAAAAACAGAATTTCAGTTTTCATTTTCTATTTATATCTACATGCACATATGTATTAAACAACTGACAACATCGCACCTTTGGTAGCAGCCGACCCTGTTTTGACATGTGCAAAAGAAAAAGAATTAGAAACTAAATTTAGACATTTCTGAAGAAGAAGAAAAAAAAAACAGTAAGAGAGTGTTTGGGTTAAGGCTTGGGCTAATTGCTGGAGCAATTTTAATTGTTGTTTAATTTTAATTTTTGTAATTGGCTATGCCCAGTGCTTATGTAATGGCTCTGATTTTCTGTTAGATGCTGCTAAATGCTTAAACAGTTACCTAACAGGGCTTACCAGATCAGCACATGTTCCAAATCACTTGATTCAAACAAAAATGTTCCATATTTTCAGTTGTTCCATCTTTTTATCTCAAACCCAAATGTCCTAGGGTTAGTCTATATCTAAACAAACAAACTACCAACCAAATGAATACATTTCCTTGCCACTTTACTTATACAAAATTATCTTTTTTAAACCTCTTTGCAAATGAAAGTGCTTATTTTAACACTTTTAAAATCTGTTGGTTCGAATCCGGAGTTTGTTTTTATATTATATTATATTATAATTAGTTTTTTCTTGCATTTTGATCAAGTTGTTTTTATATAAGTATTGAATATTGTGTTAAGTTTATATTTAATTTTATGCCATGTATATTATTTTATTTGTATACTTTAGAAATAGTTTATTGCTATACTTTAGCATTCACTTTATTTAATTCCTCATTTATTCTGCATTAGCTTTATTACAGTTTACCCTTTACATAAAAAAATAATATATAATATTCTGTTAATACTAACTTTCAGAAGTAGCAGTTTATTATACATTCGGTGTGATTTTGTGATTATTCATTTACCAAGTTTATTATGGACCTTGCTATCACCACTTTGTAACATGCACATGTGTTGTGCAATTAATTTGTTCTCTTTGTATAGCAAGTCATAATTTAAGGTTATGTTAAAAATATGGCCAAATAAAGACAAAGTAAACCAAGTAAATCCTGCATGTCTGCTTACACACACACACGCACACATATATATATATCGGCATGCTGGCTTAGTGGTTAGCACTGTCGCCTTGCACCTTCAGGTCCTGGGTTCGATTCCTGGGTTCAATTCGATTCTCTGTGCATGTAGTGAGCAGGTTCTTCCCGTGCTTGGTGTTTACTCTGGTTAGGCAAATTGCCCATAGTGTGTGAATGTTATTTGGAGGTCATGCCACAGTTGTTCAAATGGGAATAAATTCAGTGGTCACTGTGTGTGTTTAATGGGTGTGTTCAGTAAAGTCATAAAATATCATGACTGTGTTTTACTAACTGAGAAATATTGTTTTTGCTTATATTTGTGACTTTGTTGAGAATCAGACCTATTCTTGACCTATTTATGCACACAAAAAAAACAGGAAATTGCAAATGTTTCACTTGTTTTTTTCTACCACTGTATCACAATTTTCTAATTTTTACTTGTAATGGGTGAGATTGGACATTCCTCTAAAGGTAATAAAGTTTTTAAACAAATTCATAATTTCATTACTTTCAACCACCCAAAAATGTGACTATTCTGCTCTGTTGTTTCATTATATTATATTATATAAACAATTAATTTATCTAGTTGTTCATCATAGTTTTTCCCAGCTGTTTATTGTCTCCTGGTGCCATGGCTGCTCTTCAGCACCAGAAGATTCTTTAAAAAAAAAAGAAAAGAAAAACTTATCTGTTTTGACAATTTGAGAGAGGGGCAATCTAGTCGAGTTTTCCACTGACACATCCATTGTGAAGTTGTAACAGTTATCTTTTAAGGAAGTCCCAGCACTTATCTTACCATCATATAATGTCAGAAACAAATGGCTGCAAATCTTTTTTTTAGCATATGATCCCACCACAGGTCACATTAAAGTGGAGGTTAAACATGACTAATCAAAACAAAGACAATGTTCAAACTTGAACATGAATATAGGAACTGTGGCTAGGAATTAGGGGTAATGCTAACCAACGCGAGATACAAATAGTGAACAAAACCAGTAAACCCAAGAGTAGAGGAAAACCAAACAGATCAAACAGACGCAAGACAAAGGTGCAGGTGTGTACAGTGGTGCATTCTGTGCTGGGATATGCAGTCCTGGGGTGAACTTCAACATAAAAGTCTCTAAAAAAAAAAAAACAGGACAAAATAACACAAAAACCAGGGGACAAATATGGCAGGAAAGATCTACTCTATGTAAAAATACTTTCAGGTAATCCCTTTTGCAAACTGTACAATGATGTATATCCAACAAATACACAGTACTATTAAAAAATAGTAAAAAGTACTATTTTAAAATTAATGTTACTGGGAGGCAGTGCAGTGTGGACCTAGAGGGGACAAAAGCATGAACTAATATATTCTGCATCTTGGCAATATTTCTGAGTTGAAAGAAAGCTATCCTGGTAATATTATCTGCATAAGCTTCAAATGAAATCTGTAATCACAGATTTCACAAGGTATTCTACTGCTGCACATGATGAAACAGAAAGGCCATCCAGAGTTCACTGTGTGACCAAAAAGCTTACTTCTACCTGCATGTGGTCCTAGTACAAGTATTTCTGTCTTTGTTAGGATTAAGAAGAAGGAAGTTATTTAGAATCCTAATGTCCTTTACATATTGCTTAACCTTATTAAGCAGTTTTTTTTCTCATCTGTCTTTGTTAAGCCATATAGCTGCAGATCATCAGCATATCAGTGGAAGCTAATACCATGGATTTATGTTGTAAACAGAAAATAGCAATGGGCCTAAAACCAAACCATGTGAAACAACAAACTGCAGAGCATGCAGAATAGTCACCATTTACACCTACAAACCGATAACGATCAGTCAAATAAGATCTGAGCCAGGAGGGGGCCGTTCTCTTAACTAGCAAAACATTTCGTGATTAGTGGTGTCAAAGGCCGCACAAGGTCTTTCAAGGTCAAGTAACACAAGCAAAGAAACCCTGATTAGAGACCTGTAGACCGTCTTTGTGCTATGATGGGGCCTGATTCCTGACCGATACATTTAATGTATGTTATTCCTATATTCCTATCTAGATGACAATTTTTTCTCCGATCTTGTAGATAAAGTGGATGTTTTATATTGTCCTATATTTGGAGAGCGGACAGGGGTCAAGGTCAGGTTTCTTAATTAGAGGTTTTTTCAAGATTTTTCAATGTACCCATTTATGAGTGAAGAGTTAACTATTTTAACAGGGGTTCGGTTATTTCTGGTACTATTTGTTTGATAAAATGTGTAAGTACAGTAAGTACATCTATTACACACAATGATTTTGCAGGAGAGATTAGTGAAATTATTTCTGTCTCTTGAAGGGGAGAAAAAATACTTTAGGTGCTTATCTGATAACTGTCTGGTTTCAAAGTCAGATATTTTTGCCTGACAATTTTGTTATCGAAAAAATGCAAGTCCTCACTACATGGTATTGGTATGCATGTTTCTGTGGTGGTCTTATTCTTGTTATTTGATATAAGAGTAGAGATATACAGGTATGTTGATATAGCAACACAAACGCTTTTTTATATTTCAAGTAGCTCTTCTTCCATGCTATTTGAAATACTAGCAATGTAGTTTGATGCCATTTACATCCTAGTTACTTTGAGTGATCTGTTTTAAGGTTATTACTAAAGTTACATTATTATTACATACACTATTACTAAAGTGTTTAAAATCAAGTATAATATTTGCTTTAAGTAATATATTCAACTGTATACAGAGCATATGGTGCCCTGGGCAAACCCTAGGAGGAAGAAAAAAAACTATTATAAGTATTATATTAGCCTATTTTATTTCATACAGTACATAACATTGTACTCAAAGTGTATGAAGCATAGCTGCATTAGCTGGCCACCTAATTGCTTTGACTTTATTTTCACAAGCATCAGGACACATAGTTAATACCTACCCCAAATAAACTGTGGTCTATTTTGGTAGCATTTCATAGTGTGGTTGATTTTACTAATTGCCTTGCTGTACAAAGTTAGCCACCTCCCTCTCCATCTTGGTCAAATGAGTGGGAAACCTTTCCAAGCAGTACCCTGCCTTACTGACAAACTAGAATCAGAGTCACTGAGGTTAACTGACCAACATAATGACAGAAACAAAGCAACATTCAGAAAACAAATTCTCTTTTCCCCACTTGCTCTATGTGGCCCCATCCATGTCAGCTGTATCGAAATCCTCCTCTGAATATTTAGCAACAACAATGTTGCTCTTGTGACCCATCGTGGTTTAGCTACAAAACTTAGCAAAGTGACCTGTGATCAGGACTAATACTTGTTTTTGGCAACTGCTGCAAACAAGGCAAAAATAATTATGAGCAAATACTGAAGATGTTTACCAGAACATTTAACTTTGAGCAAAAAGTTAAGGTTTGACAATTTTTCCAAAATATCAATATCAATATTTTTCATCATAAACTCAATATAATACAAGCAACATTAGCTGCACATCAAGCATTACAGAATTAATGGATTACTTACAACTGATGTGTTGAGTGTGAATAAAAGAATTCCAATCTTTATCTGTCTAGTGATAGCATAGATTTGCATTTATTAGAATATCACTAGGGAGACAGGTTTGGTGCAGCCATTAACTATTAGTCTAGTAAACCAGTTTGAATCCACAAACACCACCACCCCCTCTGTTACCTGTCATGTGTCTAGCTGGTGGTGCTGGCTAGACCCGGCTGATGTTGCCGTGGGCATGAAAGTAGGCATGAAGGCAGAGGGGTGTGCAAACAGAAAGTCCTTTTATTAACAAACTCAAAACAGACACAACCAAACAAAGGAACCAAAACAACAAACGTAAACTAAAACTAGGGCTCAGGAAAAACACAGAGAACGGCGCGCTAACATAGGGACAAGAACTGGACACAGGGAACCAGGAGCTGACACAGGGAACCAGGAGCTGACACAGGGAACCGACAGAGAGAACTGGGGAGGAGGAAACATGGAGCTGAAGCTAACTAAGACACATAGGGGAACTAGAGACTGGAGAGACAGGAGACTGGCGAGACAGGGCTAGACAGGAGACAGGGCTGGAGACTAGAGAGACAGGACTGGAGACTAGAGAGACAGGACTGGAGACTAGAGAGACAGGACTGGGAGCACAGAGACTAGAGACCAGATGGGTTAGTGGTTAGTGAGGTTAGTAGCTATATGGAATATGGGGACACTGGATGCTGACTTAACCAGGTTAGTATCTAAAGGGGTTAGTGGCTAACCGGGTTAGTACTGACCTAATAGTGGGGAACTGAACACAAAAGGAAAGGCACACATGAGGCTACTCCAAACTAGGGGCTAACCCTACTAGCAATCAAGGCCTACTAGCGGCTAACCCTGCTAGCAGCTAGGCCCTCATGTGGCTACACAAAACTAAACAGACAAAGAACTAGACCAGAAGACAAACACTGGGAAGACACAGAACGGTACACAGGAGGAGACACAGCCTAACTAAACATGAAACAGGACAACTCCATGAATCCATCAACACAAGGAACATAAGGAAAACTAAACTAGAGCCCTCTTGAAAAACAAAGGTTACAAAACAATATAACTAAAATATCAACTCAAAGAAACAATCAAAAAGTAATGCCCACATGACGTTATATACAAAAACAAACATAACAAAACAGACAAACAATGCTCGACCCAGTTTCCCAGAACAAACTGCTATTTATAGAAACTTTAATGAGGCACCTCAGTTCAGGTGAGCACTCATCACCTGACTGAGGTGCCTTCTGGGAAACTGAGTCAACCAACAAGAACTACAGACAGACAGACAGACAGACAGACAGACATGAACAGTGACCTCCAGTGGAGGTTCCTAACAGTTACCCTGGCACAAAATCAAATTGGCCTGATAGGTTTTTCGAATACAAAAAGGAAAAAAGTCAGGACTGCTCACATCTGAATATCTAAAAATGAATAAAAAGTGAATTTTTAATAATAGGTCTGTTAAATACCTATATTAAAGTGTCATCTGAGACTAAGACAAATTAAATGAACTCCTTCATTTGTGTTTAGGAGCAGCCATTTGAAGGATTTTCCTTAAATGCATCAAACTTGACAGACTTAGCTATTTCTGAATCTGTGCACCAGTAGTTCAATCATGAGGGAATCATGATGTATCCTCATCATGCAAGACTGTATGAAAATAAACTTTCATATTCAATACAATATTAACAAAACTATTATTATTATTATTGTTGTTATTATTATTATTACTACTATTACTGTTTCTTTATTTGCTTCATTTAGATGTAGCACTTTATTAACTGCGGCTATTCTATGTAAAGGCATTTGCAAATAAAATTAAAAAAATAAATAAATAAAAGTTTTAATGTCTCCATGTTGTTGTATTTTTCTAAATGTTATTACCTCCAAGCCTTTATATTGGGCAATATTTAACTTTATGGCAATATTGCCCAATATAAAGGCTTACTGAGTGACATCAATTTCATTTTGGACTCTAATATAAATAGTTCTAATATAATATATTAAAAATAAACAAGTGACCTGGACTCTTGGCACAGAGACATCAGCCTTGAAACAGACTCTGATGTCAAAGAATTCACATTTGACACAAAGTTGCATTTCATGACTCCTGGATATTTCTGATAAACACGCCAATCAACTGTGACGTTAAAACCACTGATGCATGCAGTGAATAACAATGATTATATAAATTTGGCAGCGAGTTAGTTCTACTATGATCTGCAGTTTAATCATTCTGTATGGTAAAGGAACATTTAAATGTGTTCAGTGATGTTTTGTAAATCAAGTAAGTAAGTTATAGTAGTAATAAATAATTTGTACCAGTTTGTAAGGTGCTCTGTTAAATATTTCTAGATAGTTCCCAGATTCCCATGCGTCACTGCATTTTGCATGAAAAGACCTGCACAGAGGATTATAGATTCAGTGTGATGATTTTATTTAGCCAGTCAAGGTCTAAAGAAAGAAATGGACAGCAATAACATGTAACGGTATAAACGTATATGAGTAACAACATTTCTTCATTAATTATGAATTATGTACCTATTACAGAATATCGGGAACTACACCTCCAGCACCACCACACTGAGCACTGCGCCCCCCCTCTCATCAGCAAGAATGACGAGTCAGCATACAGAGAGGAAGTGCAGAGGCTAACAGACTGGTGTAAAGACAACAACCTGTCTCTGAACGTCGATAAGACAAAAGAGATGGTTGTTGACTTCAGGAGGACACGGAGCGATCACTCTTCGCTCAGCATCGACGGCTCTTCTGTGGAGATCATCAAGAGCACAAAATTCCTGGGTGTCCACCTGGAGGAGAACCTCAACACCAGCTCTCTGCACAAGAAAGTCAAACAACGTCTTTTCTCCCTGAGAAGGTTGAGAAAGGCACAGCTTCCACCGCCAATCCTTACCATCTTCTATAGAGGGACTAATGAGAGCAGCTGCATCACTGTCTGGTTTGGGAATTGTACCATATCAGACCGCAAGACCCTACAGCGGATAGTGAGGACAGATGAGAAGATCATCGGGGTCTCTCTCCCCTCTATCGAAGACATCTACTCCACACGCTGCATCTGCACAGCCACCAGCATTGTGGCTGACCGGACACACCCCTCACACACTAGCCATCCGTCTCCTCAACACAAAGGGACTGGACTGATAAACATACACACACACACACACACACACACACACACAAATCAGTCAGACAAACTAAATAACATCAGGACTGAACTGATAAACACACACATGCACAATCACATGGATCTACAACCATCTTAATTTGTTCATACCCACCTACCTGAACTGCTCTTTGCAATATTTGCACAATATTTATTTCACTTGCTATTTGCACATAATATTTGTCACAGTGTCAATTGTTTACTGCTGCTCTTCCCTCAACTCATACCTCATTACTAAAGAAAAAAAAGCAAGAAAACAAAAGTACTGTAACGTGTTATATTATGTTTGTCATGTAGCTCTTTGCTGTCTATTGTGTTTTTTTTTTTTTTTTGTATAGAAATTTATAGATTTTAGGTTAACTTAAAGATGTAAATCTGTCATATCTGAGCCAGTCAGCTAATTAGATCTCTTAATCAGCTAGTTGGTTCTGGTAAAGTGTGTTGTTAATTTATGTTGTTGCATGTATGGAGCATCTTGGTCCTGGAGGAACGTTGTTTCGTTTCACTGTGTACTGAACTGCATATGGTTGAAATGACAATAAAAGCCGACTTGACTTGACTTGACTTAATAACAAACTACTAACACATCATAAGTAATAAATGACCATTAGTAATACTTCCAGATCAAAAATTAATAGTGAAAAACACAGTTATGCTTTAGTCACTAGTTTCACATGCATCAGGCCCAGTTTTGATTCCCATGGAGACTGCAGGACGTCCCCAGGACTTCCAAGATCAGATAAAAAAAGAAGGATTGTGTGTGTCATCTGGTACGAAACCAGGGGCAAAAGCAATATACAGCAAAAGGAATTTCCACTGTGTAGGAAAGGATTTCAACTTTATTATATTTTTTCAGATAACTAAGTATTGAGTAAGCTAGTAACATCTGAGTCATTAGTGAGTTTCCATGTGTCACTTTACTATGCCAGGTCATCATGAATTATTAAAGCTCAATTCAGTAACACTCACATTAGTAACCAGTTTCACTTTATTATTTACATATCCATGTTTTAAAATAGATTATAATATATTATAGCTAAAACACAAACAATATTTAGAAGTAGTTCATACAACATCGAGCTGTTAACAATTTAAAAACTACAATTAAAATAAAAATTAAACATCATCATTTTGGATACTGGTTTTTGTTTATGATTTGCTACCAACCATTGGTTATGATTAGGATGCATCCCTCATTAAGCACATAGTCTGTTTTCGGAGGTAAAAATAAAATAAATATATTCCATACAACAAAAATCGAGTCCCATTACAGGGGTAATGCTGTTCTTTCCACTTCAATAGACAAGACACAGCCTGTAGTGACCTTAAAATGTAATCAACTGAACATTCATTCTTTCATTCATCTTTTATACCGATACCTTATAAAACAGGGTTGTACAGGGTCGCAGGGAGGCTGGAGCCTATCCCCGGAGGGCGAACATGCATGGGGAGAACATGCAAAATCCACATACAAAAACCTGAGGCAGAAATCAAAACCTCAACCCTGCAAGATGCAAGACCACCATGCCACAATCAACTGAACTATCCAAAGAAAAAAAAAAGAACATATGTGCAGCATATACACAAGCACTATGGATTTTTAGATAAACCAAATATAGAACAGATATCAAATGACTAAATATGTCTATTACTGTGCTACTTAAGCCAGATATAATGCTATAGCCAATATGTTAACATACAGTCAGTGCTTTGGAGCAGTGTGCATCACAGTTTTACTCTCTGGTACTTTCATACCACTTAAACATGAATACTCATCTAAAAATAGGTTATACCAGTGAAGAAACTCTTTCCAGAAGCTCTTCTTTCCATAAATTAGCACAAATCCACTGACTGTTGTATAAATTGTGGAGAAAAGAATAGATAAGCCCATGGTGTTTTCACTTTTCAAAAGTACTGTGGACTGAGTATAAAGATCTACAACCAGAAAACAAAGAAACACTGCCACCAAAGTAAGGTTCATCCTGATCACCCTCATCTGAGTACCGAGCTTGGGAGCATGGGCGCCATTGGTGCTTTCCTTCATGTGGCGGAGGTGGATAGACAGATGATATGAAATGGAGATACTGCATTTGATCATTATTATACCTGGAACAATGTCTGCAATGACTACAAGATAAATAATGTAGCTGAGTCCCACAGCCCCATCTGGTAGTATTGAACCACAGTCAGTTGTTCCCTCACTACCATTGTGAAATTTCTCAACAGTTATAACTGGCAGACAGTTGGTAAAGCCGCACACAAAAATTACAACCAATACAGTGAGAACATGCTTTAGAATAACCTCCTGAATGTGTGTGTAGCAATGGATAGGCTTGATCACAAGTTTAGTGCTATAAAAGAATGTAAGAAAAGCAGTAGTCCACATTATTGAGAATTTCAGGGAGAAAATTAACATCAGTAGAATGGATTCCAGGGTGTCATACATACAATTTATGTCCACTTGAATTAAACTCATCCACAAGTAAGCGAGGATTTGATGACCAATACTAGCCATCGATATACTAGTCATTATAGTGTCACCTGGGCAAAGATGTAGATGATTTTTCCTGCAGTTTCGCTGGTTCACTAGTAAGATATAGATATTAGTAAAGATTGTAAAAATGGCTAGAAGGCCAGTTAAGACCCAGATGCCAATCTGGTCCACGGTACTCAGCATGACTGATGAGATCTATAGAGGCACCTGTTACATAAGGAAAATACATTTATCAGGGTTTTTTTTCCCCCATAATATAATAAATTACAAAATAATTCATACTGCGTATACTGTATCTATTCTAATTTAAAAGTCCCTTAAGTTAAAAAAGGGTTACATTACCTCCTTGCCTCTTTCTATTTTAAAGACTTGTTCTGGTGATTCTTGGATTTTGGAGAAGTAAAATTAAGCAAAGGATACCTCCAATTGTTTGGATAAGCAATAACATAAATCATGCTCAAGCTTTATATGAGGTTCTGCAATGTAGGCAGAATCCTAATCTGGTCTTACATTTATACCAAGGCTGTGTAGTCTTCAGAAATTTTAATATACTGTGGGTAAAGTATATATTTGCATGATTGGTCAACTTAACCACCTACAGATTGTGTGGTGTTCAAATTCTCCTGACATTTAAATGTGTTTTCTTTGTGGGATCTTCACATAACACATACTTTAATTCATATGTGGCACAGATGTTTAATGCCAGTTCAATTTTATATATTAGAAATCATATATGAAATTATAGATTTATGCTAGATTCATAGATTTTTAGAATTGTCATCATGGCTAAATTACTCTGCATGGCTCCTGATTTATAGAGACATTTTGTATTGAACAGCACAACATGACTTATAAAACATGTTCCCCTTTGTGATATTGTTTTAAAAATATTAATATTAGTCATTTGAGCAACATGTGATAAGTCAAGAAAATTTCACTTTTATACAAAAGCTGTAAATCCTGCTTTTAAAATTATTTGGATATACCCAAAATAAGTCCAAGTCAAATTTGAGGTTGTACCACTGTTTTGCCTTCCCTGGACATACCTCATTAAATAGTGATATTATGTGATTTTATTAGACTGTATATCAAACTATAATATGCCCTAAAGAAGAAGAATATGACTTTTTTCTAAGCAAAATATTTTACATTTAAGCCTGCATCTTTGTGAATTACATAGATTATATTAATACGATATTATGTAAATATGAAATTTTATTTTTAAAAGATTTTATTAAATAAAGTCACAATTAATAAAGGCTTCATTTTATTTGAGGAATAATAATTGTTTATTTGGTTTTTTTTTAAAGGAGTAGTTCTAAATAATTTGGTTTCATGATGACTTGGTGGTTAATATTGTCACCTTACACCTCCATGGCTAGGGACCTCTCTATGACTGTGGAGTTCAGTGCATGTTCTCCCTGTGCTAGGTGGGTTTCTTTCTTTCAGGTACTTTACAGTACTCTGGTTTTCTCCCACAATCCAAAGAAATTCAGAGTACATTTACTGGTATTTCCCAATCACCTGAAGTATATGATTGGGTGTGTGCCAGTGTGTACCCTGCCTTTAGGTAGCAAAGTTCCCTTGGATAGGTTCCAATCTGTCCATGACCCTGTGGGGATAAGCGGTATAGAGAATAAGTAAGTGAGGAGGATGTGCATGGAACATTTATATATACATTACACATATGAAAGACATATGCAGGTAAGACCAGGAAATGCAGATTAGCAAAAAACTGGAAGATTAGAGCTATAGCCAAGCTAGCATATCACCTCAACCTTACTGTTATTGCTCACATCAAATTTGGAGAGGCAAGAACAAAAGCTGACCTGAAAACTGTTCCAGCAGTTCTCTCTCATGTTGTGTGTGTGTGTCTTTCCACTTCATTCTTTCCCTGAAATCATAAGCATTCACATGCACTTTAAGACCAGGAGGGGGTGGGGCCTAGGATAATTTGCAGGGCCTTTCACAACCTTTGTGGTGTGTGTACAGGGCGGTCTGGTTCTCCCTAATTGTTATAAACAGCATTCAGATTTTTCAATAACAATAATATATATTATAAATAACAATAATATACCAAATTCAAACATAAATTATCTGAATTCAGGTGACTATGAGATGATGTTGTAAGCATTGTATAAAGTACAAACTTGAAAGTAGATTTTGCAAATTCACACACCTTTCATACACCCTTACTTAATTGTAATCATATCTCATATCAATAATCCAATATGTAGTATATACATGAACAAATACTGTGGTAGGTCTGGATTATAGTAATAAACATTTCTTTATTAATCATATACAATTGAAGGCAATAGCAGCCAGGTTACCCAATAGGAACATAATGTTCATAGTGCATTGCAAAAATTACAAGTTGGTTAAAAATGTATTACAACCGAATGACACATGTGGAAGAGGATTATAACATGTTATGTTATATTATATCATACTATCACTCACTCACTCATTGTCTATACTGCTTTATCCTGTCACAGTGTGAGCTGGAGCCTATCTTAGAAGACTTGGAGTGCGAGGTGAGTTACACCGTGGATGGGGTGCCAGTCCATCGCAGGGCACACACATACATATTTACACATTCACACACTACGTGCAATTTGGGAATTCCAATTAGCCTAATCTGCATGTCTTTAGACTTTGAAATTGGAGTACCCAGAAAAAACACACCAAGCACATGGATCTCTCCTTTGACACCAGTTACCCAAATTTATCATCCGATCCAGACAGTGTGGGATGTTCACATTACAAACCACTTTGCTCAGTTCAAAGTTTTTTCCGTCTTTTGCACGTCATGACGGGTCACATTCATAAGTGGACTTTATCTGATTCTAATGTTGACACGTCTGTCCTCTAAAACATGTTTGAGTTTGTGTGACCCTTCATTCATTCAAACACCGATGATGTAAGCAAAAATATGCTTGGGACTTAGCAGTTAGTTGGCTGTATTTGTTACGGTACAGAAAAAAAAAGAAAGTCATATACCTCACTTTAGTTGTTTTTAGCTATTGCTAGTACTGCTATGAAATCCCTGCACTGGCGGTGCTCTATAAATTCGTCCTACCCATCACTCTCTCCTACCCATGGTTAACTTGCAGACCAACAATGTGTCATGTTTTGCTGCTCTTTTTTTTTTCATTTGTGTTTTATTTTATTTCATTTACATGGTTAAGTTGAACATTCAACTAGTGGCTTGACAGCTAACACTCAATTAGTGTTACTTTTATCACCTATTTTAAATTAGACTATTTTAGTCTTATTCCCAAGATAAAGTCCCTGTTACTTTTTATCATAATTAGTCAATCTTATTTTTAGTCAAGTTTTAGTCAGAGGAACTCTTATGTATTTTAATCTAGTTTTAGTCAATGAAAACATAAAATTTTAGCCATAAGATTACTATTATTAATTAACTCCACTGTCAATCTAATCTAGCCAAAAAACATTAAAGGTTTTTCACAAAATAATTATTAACATTTAAAATTGATCTTTTTTTTTTTTTTTTAGAAAATTACAGTTTTTGTCTCAGACCCTGAGCGCCGGGGAAAAGCAGGACCAGTTCGTCTGAGTAATCTGAGTCATGTAGAGCGAGACGGGGAACAATGCGTGTATATACTTGTTAAAACAGACTGTCTCTCTCTCTCTCTCTCTCTCACACACACACACACACACACACACACACACACACACACACACACACACACCAATATGACTATTAAACCTCACATATTTTCAGTCTTGGTGAAAGTTGTTGCCATTCGGTTGGGTAGTTAATATATTACTAAATGCTCGTATTTTTAAAGCTTTTTTTCCCGCGCAAAACAGAAAAACAACATTGTGGCTAATGGTTTGTTTTCTCCCTCCCCGCAAAACGGATGTGACGTTTTCTGGGCGTTTCCCTTCATCCAGACTGTAGATTTTGAGCTGCCTCCTCCGCTCCACATGGGGGCACTATATCACCAACAGTTCAGGAAGTACAGGAAAGCTGTACTCTGAATAAAAGCTGTGTCGTTGTAACCGCGTTGTGCATGTTTCCAGCCTGCTTTCGTCTCATGCAAGACATAAAGATTTGATGTAACGAGGTTTTATATAAAATATTTGACCAGCAGTTGGAGCCGGCCATATTAAATTACTGCATTATTTGCGCAGGAATTACCGTTCATTTTTGTTAGTTAACGTTAATAGTTTAGAGAAGTAGCCAGGATTAACGTTAACTACAATCATGGCGGATGTTACAGCGCGTAGCCTGCAATACGAATATAAAGCTGTAAGTACAACAATCATTTTCTGCTTCGTGCTTAGTCTTGTTTTAGCATTACTCTATCTGTTATATTTATATATAGATAACTATTTAGTTATATAAGTTAGTTAATGTTACATGTATTTCAGTGGAGTCTGACGGAAAGTTGGTGCGTGTGGTGTTTTTGCTGAATGTCGTGTTGTCTCTACAGAACTCTAACTTGGTGCTGCAAGCGGACCGCTCTCTGATCGATCGCACACGGCGAGATGAACCCACCGGCGAGGTGCTGTCACTGGTTGGAAAACTGGAGGGAACAAAAATGGGTGATAAAAGTCAAAGAACAAAGCCACAGATGTTGGAGGAAAGGAGGGCAAAGTATGTCTGTGTTGCCTTTTTTTTTACTGTATTGCTGCAGAACACAACCTTAATGTTTCCTAATGTCAGGTGTATCATGTATTTTTATAATATGACTTACTTGTTATATGTTTACACCCAAGTCTAGCTAAACAGTTTTTTTTTATACTGTACACCAGTGTGCATGTACGTGACATCTGATTTTTCTTTCCGTTACATAGGAGAAGAAAGCGAGATGAGGACAGGCATGACATTAACAAAATGAAGGGATTCACTCTTCTGTCTGAGGGTATTGATGATATGGTTGGAATTGTTTACAAGCCCAAAACTAAAGAGACCAGAGAAACATATGAAATCCTCCTGAGTTTCATCCAGGCTGCTCTTGGAGATCAGGTATTAATTGTAATTTTTATGGCTCACTGGCTAGATTGTTCTTTACTTTATTGAAACTATACGTATACACAAGCTCCGTGTTTGGCATCATCAGTAGCTCAAATTTATTAACTGAATTTTGTGCGAGTAATCTTAACTTATTGCATCTTTCTTAGCCGAGAGACATCTTGTGCGGGGCTGCTGATGAAGTCTTGGCTGTATTAAAAAATGACAAGATGAGAGACAAGGAAAGACGGAGAGAGGTTGAGCAGCTGCTTGGCCCTGTGGATGACACACGGTACCATGTCTTAGTCAACCTGGGAAAAAAGATCACAGACTATGGAGGAGACAAGGAGCTCCAAAATATGGGTAAAACTGGATTACTATCTCAGCATAAGAGTTTTAAGATCTTATGTACTACAGGTTTAACTTGGTTTTCAGTACCTGGAATTAGTAAAATGACGCTTTGTGGTCAAGACCTTGATGTGAACCAAAAGCTAGAACAGGTACAGGTCTTTGGCCATTTTCAGTTATGTTTTAGGCCAAGTAAATTGATTTAGTGTATTTTTATAAAATAATCTAGCTGGATGATGAAATTTTATTGATAATAGTTTGCTAGTTTATCACAGTGTGATGCTTTTTTCCCCACCATCTGCGGCTTTTCTGAGGTCTTGTTCTGCACGTACACATCACAAATGTTAACACTCACGCACACATCTCTGTCTCTCGGCACGCAAGGACAAACATCCTCATGCATCTCACACATACTGACACATCACACACTTTCACTCTTCTCACACAGACACACTCGCACGTCTTGCACTCCTCTCTCACACTAACACTCACATGTCTCACTTACACACACTCAGCAAATATTTAGGACCCAAGGTTAACATGCTCAATAAACACTAGCTGTGTGGTGCACTGGGAGCTGGTGGCACAAGGTGCTTGGGCTCATTTCTTGCAACAGATTTTTTTTTTGCCTTGCCTTCCTTAGGTTGTTTGCATTTAATGTGCTTAGAGCCTGCCTAAATGTTTTAAGTTACTTTTTTTTTTTTTTGCCTTTGAAATATTCTGATAAATCTTTTAATTCCCCTGATATAGATGACAACATAGATGAAACCTACGGAGTAAATGTGCAGTTCGAATCTGATGAAGAGGTGAGTATTTATTAATTTTTTTCCATTTAATTTTATATATATATATATATAATTTTTATTTTATTTTATAAAATTACATGCTAGTGGTGCATTTCTGTTGAGTCCATGAAAACCATTATACAATTCTTTTAATTCTTAGTTTAGTTTAGATGAACCTTTGCTTTCAGTGTCAGTATTTCATAATGTTGTACATTTCTTCATGCCATTTACTTTTTTCACATAGGAGGTCATTTTAAAAGGTAATTTTATAGGAGTTTTAGATTTTCACGGTGTCAAATATGCACACCAAATTGATTGATGGAAGGTTCTCGAAGTTAAAGGAATGAACTTCAAGCAGAATCATCTGCTTGGTCAGTTATTAAGTTTTGTCATGTGCACAAAAAAAGCCGTCAGTGACAATTGTACATTGAACTACTTGTTGTAGCATCTGGCTATGCAGTAAAAATGCTAAAGAGGAGAAACGAAATATTACTCACACTAAAATATGCAGTATATATTTTTATATATGCATACTATTAATTGTCTAATAGTTTATACCTGTACATACTGTAATATGTGCAGTCACATTATGAGTGAAAAAGTTAAAGGTCTTAAAATGAGAACTAAATCAGAAAATAATACCGAATTGGGATATTTATAAAAAAAACTTTGATTACAGCGATTACAGAATAGTGATATAAAGAGAGTTGGCACCTAGATGTCATAATACCATATCAGGTGGTCACTGGTGATTCCATCCCTAATAGATGGGTTGAGGTATAGAACTTTTTTTTTTTTTAGAATTACACCTTATCGAAATAAAGTAGATATCTTAATTGACAGGTAATATTTGTAAAGTGTATGTGAACATTTGACCTCAACCGTATGCGTATGTTTCTCTAGGAAGGTGATGAGGACCAGTTTGGTGAAGTACGTGATGAAGGTTCTGATGACAGTGAGGGTGAGGAAGCTGATGTGAAGTGTACACTGTCTGCAAATGTAAGTAACATCTCATTTAACATTTTGTTGAAGAGAACTGCATCAATTAGAAGAAAAAACAGGACCCCCTTTTTTTTTTTTTTTTTTTTGTTACATTTGTCAAAAAAAGAATGGCACAGTGAAAAATAATTAGAATTTTAAGATGCACTACGATCAGATGGTACTTATCTTTTTACACAAAAACATCTAGAATTAAAATAGAGGGAGTACTAACTTTTACACATGACTGTAAGATTGGATGGTGTATATGATGTCTTGTTGCAATACAGCATGCTTCATAACACTTCACTGAAAATGGAATTAGTAATGAAATTCATTGCCAGTAGTGTTTAGAGTTGAATATTGCTGTTGTTGTTTCTTTAGATGTTTGTTTGTTTTTTATCTCTCTCTTAAGCTTGGAAGTGCAGGAGATGTAATGACAAATAAGAAGAAAGACCTCCATCCGAGAGACATTGATGCTTTCTGGCTTCAGCGACAGCTCAGTCGTTTCTATGATGATGCTATTGTGTCTCAGAAGAAAGCTGATGAGGTTCTGGAAATTCTTAAGGTGAAACAAAACATCAGTCATTATTCTATTACAATATTCGTATTAATTGTTTAACCTGTGTTCTGGTCCTGAAATTCATGTTGTGATGTAACTTACCATAGTGCCTTTCTTTCTGTTTTCAGACTGCCAGTGATGATCGAGAATGTGAAAATCAGTTGGTGCTTTTGCTGGGTTTTAACACATTTGACTTCATCAAGATCCTGCGACAGCATAGGCGCATGAGTAAGGGCATTGTTGATTAGGGCTGCAACTGACAATTATTCTTATTATGAATCACGTTCCTGTCACTTGTTTAACTCTTAGTTTTTAAATTTATATTGAGGTTGTTTTAGGCAAGGATATTTTGCTGTATTTGTTGTATCCCTACTGCTCATGGCCCAGTTTTTTCTCATTGCTCAATATACACTGGCTGGCCAAAATCTCACACTCTTAACTTTATTCAGCCTTTAGTTTTGATTATGGAATGTAATGAGATGGCCAATTCATTTATCAGAATGATTCTTTATGCTTCCAGAACCACTCTTTCACAGATTGAACGAAATATTTTGCCATTGTCATCCTGCAAAATGTCTATCAGGGGGGAAAAAATTATCAGATTTTTTTGTGTGGTGATTCACGTATTACCACACTGACTCCAAAATATCTTTTTACATTTATTATAGCGATTAACCAGTCAGTCTTCCAGTGACCAGAATTGTCTGGTTTTCACTTTGATCGGCCAATCAGCTTCAAATATAAACGTTTGTGTCTCGAACGCGGAAGCTTCCGAGCTTCTGTATTTTGATGGTGTTCTCAGAAACGGGGTGCATTAAAAGCCTCTGATCTGCTTCCCCCCCCCCCCCCCCCCAAAACTTGAGTTAGTCTCAACCACTCATTACTCACGCCTATACAATCTCAAAACACAGCGAGTGCAAATTAGTCATTGATTGCACATGCCCGCGTTTTTATTAATATTTTTGTTTATATCCCTCCAATTTAAGCAACTCCAGATCACAACGTTGCTTGTAGAATGGGTTCTGTGCATGATGAAATCTCCATTGACAATTAGAATATTTTTTTTCTTCTTCTTCTTCTTTCCCCTCCATCCACCTCTAACAGTGTGTAAATTTCTGTTGCAGTACTGTATTGCACAATGTTGGCAAGTGCTCAAAGTGACTCAGAGAAGGAGAGGATTATGAACAAAATGGAAGCAGATCAGGATTTGTCCAAAGTTCTCTACCAGTTGCAGGAGACTGAAAAAGAAGACATTATTCGAGTGAGCACTCCCACTTTTTTTGTTACCGGTCAACATTTAAAACTGTAAGATTTTGTGGTTTAAAAACTAGGAACAGTTTTTGGCAGGAACACAATTTTCCACACTGAAGTTTAAGTTTTAAGTTGCACACTTGTGTAGTGCACTGTAAATGATGTTTGTCAATCATCACTGCCCCCCCCCCCCCCCCCCCCCCACCCCCACCCCCGTAGGAGGAGAGATCACGAAGAGAAAGAGTTAGAAAGTCTCGGGTAGACAGTGATCTGGAATCAATGGACGTTGATCATGGACAGGTGGTTTAAATTTTTCCCTTCTTTTTTTTTTTTACCAAATAATATTTCTTTGTGTGCTTTTTAATCTTTAATTTTTGGCAGTGAACATAATTGTTTTAAAGATATTAAATCATTGCCTTCTCTTCTATTTACTGTTTGTAGACAATGTCATCTCGGCATCTGCTAGATCTAGAGGACCTTGCCTTTACTCAGGGCAGTCACTTTATGGCCAACAAGCGCTGCCAGCTGCCTGATGGTTCGTTCCGCAAACAGAGGAAAGGTTATGAGGAGGTTCATGTGCCTGCACTTAAACCTAAGCCCTTTTCTGAGGATGAGGTGAGACTTTTTTTGTGTGTGCAATACTGTGCAGAATTTTTCAGCAGGTGTGGAAATAATGCTGTAAAGTATAAATACTTTCAAAAATATTTTTAATTGTTTAAATTAAGTAATGTGTGAATATTGCAAAGTGAGCAAACAGAAGAAAAATCAATATCCAATCAGTGCTGTGTAAAATCAAACCACTCTTTTGTTCAGTACATATTCTTAACTATTTAGTGATATATTTGTCCGGGTAAATGTGAATCTGGATCGTAATGTTCTGTCAAGTGTCCGCAAAACCTTTGGCCTTATTTTATATTAAAATAGGTCAACATTAAAACTCAAAGTTCTACACTTCAAGAAGCAAGATGTCTGTAATTTTAATTTAATTTTCAAGTTTAATTGTGCTTAATTTACTGAAGAAAATAAAATGATATAAATAAAATATAAACTGTTCATGCATGAGCACCTCGAAGAACAGCAAATCTTGTATAGTGAAAAGGTCCTGATGAACACCACATCACAGCACTATTCGGACGGGACTAGTTTTACTAGGGGACGTTAGAGAAATTTCTGTTTCACAGAGGTACTTTATGATTTTAATCCCGTCCAAGTCTGCCATGTCTGTCTTTTTCTCACTCACCTCTGTAAAAATTCCAGAACAAATTACCTACTGTTTTTCAACAAACTCGACGGTCCTCTGAGAAATCCATCCCGTCCGAATGCGAATGTCTGTGTTTGTCGAAAATGTTTTTTTCCCGAAATGCGTTTTCTTGTATGTTTTGATCAACGTCAACTACCGTACAATCTCTAGCGCCGGTATTCGAGTTTCTGCTTTCTACGCTCCAGTAGAAATCCTTATCCTTAACACGTGGTCTTGTGCAACGCCCACATGTAAAATACAGACACACCTACCTCCATAATAAACACGCAGATGTTAGTCCCGTCCGAATCCATATATGAAAAGACAGACGTCGGCTGAAAAAAAAAAAATTCAAACTCAAACGTCCCCCAGTAAAACTAGTCCTGTCCTAATAGTACTATTGTTTAGTTTTCTTTATTTAAGCCCATGTTCGTGTTTTGTAAGTGAAGACATTCATGGCTCTTCATCTGCATTGCAAGCACAGATGAGAGAATTTAAAATGCATGAGGAAAATGTTTGTTCTCCTTGTATTAAATTTAAAAAGATAGGCAGATTTGGATAGGATTTAAATGGACCCTAAAATGCATGGGAGTATCTTTATATACATACAGCCAAACAGTACTAGCCAGGTGTACCTTATTAAGTGGCTGATGAGTATAAGTTCAGTGAATCATCTAAAATCCATTCCAATTATTGAATTGTAAAAATAAAACATGTGAAAATGTAATTATTTTCAAAATACAGCAACG
Organism: Clarias fuscus; assembly: GCA_030347435.1. NCBI lineage: Eukaryota > Metazoa > Chordata > Actinopteri > Siluriformes > Clariidae > Clarias > Clarias fuscus. The sequence continues at coordinate 15,035,379 of CM059213.1, read as the reverse complement.
ATATATCTAACCTGACTCATTTCTGGCCACTGTCTATGCTATACTACTGTTTAACTGTCTAGTGTCATTGACCTTTTTTTTTTCAGACACTTGTGGCTATTGAGAAGATGCCAAAGTACTCCCAAGCAGCATTTGAAGGGTTCAAAACCTTGAACCGCATTCAAAGCAAGTTGTTCAAGACCACCATGGAGACGGATGGAAATCTGTTGGTTTGTGCTCCCACTGTAAGTTTAAATATTACCAATTATCATGCAGAATTTTCATATAGAGGGTTTTTTTTTTGTTTTTGTTTTGTTTTTTGGTATGTATCTGGATTTTATATTTTAAGTTGCATCATATGCATCCATGACTTTTATGATGATTCACTCTAAGGCAACTGTTTGTCCTTGAGTGCTGTGAACAGCAATAAGAAATAAATAATTGACCACATCACACAGCAGGTACTTAACTGATTTGCACAACATAATTTCAGCTTGTGAAAGTTCTGTGAGAATTTTGTCCTGCACTTTGCTAACCACTAAGCCACTATGTTGCCTTTATTTGTAATGTCACTTTGCACCACTAGGTTCTGGATTCGATTTCCACCATGGGTCTGTGTGCGTATAGTTTACATGTTCTCCTGGTGCTTGGTGGGTTTCCTCTTACAGTCCAAAGATCTGTAGATTAGGCTAACTGGTGTTCTTAAATTGTCTATAGTGTGTGAATGAACGTTAGTGTCTGTGCCCTGCAATGAGTTGGCACCCTGTCCAGGGAGGACCTTGTCTCGTGCCCTAAGTCTTCTGGGATAGGCACCCTGTACACAGAATAAAGCGGTATAGATGGTAGCTGAGAGGAGATTCAATTCAATTCAATTTTATTGCTATAAAATATAGATATAGACAAGTGAGTGACTCTGCAAACAATTCTGTATATGCGAGAAAGCAGTGAAGCTATGTGTGTGTGTCTTGGTTTCACATCAGTATCCTTTATTAAGAAGAAATAGAGAACACCACTTATAAAACCTAACATCATAGTGGGTGTAGAACTTGGTTTAGCATTTTGTGTGACTGCATGTGTGCAGAAGCAGTGTCTGTCCAACTGACCTTGTTTAAACACTAATTTATGCATCATGTTTGTGTCCAGGACATTTTAAAAGTGAGATTCACTAGACGGCTTGTCGGAGCCAGAACATTCCTGTCTGGGCACACTGTGATTTTTAACCCTTAGGGGTCTGTGGCCTTTTTGAAGACCCACAGTGATTCAGTGCTCTTCTTAAACTTGTGTAAATTTAAAATCTTTACCAATATAGTAGCTAATACATTTTTCCTTATTTATGTAGAACACAACCTGTGCTTTCAAAATGTGAATGATGTAAATATGTTAGATTCATGTGCAACTTTTAAACTTGTGTCAAATTGCACACACAAAAAACACAACCGAGTTGGGTGTATGTCCATAGCAAAACGACTAAATTATAATGATAAATTATCTGTGTATAGTGACTGATGTTTCTAACTTTTTTTCCAGTAGAACCTTTACAAAGGTAAATACACAGCAAAAATTTGTATTTTATGACCGAAATTAAGCGCCTCATATCAGTGCGTCTGTTGCACAGTGCCACAAAGGCAGCACTGATTTAGCAGTTTGTTGTATTTCTGGGGGATTATGTGAAGTGAAACTGCTTTTTAAAAAATAATCCAATGCGTGTGGAGACAAGAATCTGACGCATGTCTTTTTTTTTTTTTTCTTCTTCTTCTTTTTTCTTTTTTTTTTACATTAATAACAAACATTTATTTGGCAATAAACTTTTTGGAAAGAAAAACATCTACTGTTACAATAAAATTTCATTCACAAAAACATTTGCAAAGGAAAAAAAATAAGTGACCCACATATATTTATTTATAAAAAATCGTTTTTCTTTGACAAATTAGCAAATGTCCTATGAGTCCCTAAAGTGTCTCTTTTGATGCTCCAATTAAATTACCATCTCAAAATGGTTTTATTGTATCACAAATTCCCTTTATTTCACTTCTTGTCAGAAAGGATGACCGTTCAGCAGCTATGTAAATGAGCTACTGCCAAACCATTTACTGTCACTCTCGTCTGGCGAATTGCATGTGATGTCTGTATTTACTTCCCCCGGGGCTGCTTTTGTTACTGTGGTAACAATTCTAATATTCTTTTAACTCTCTTAAAAAACAAACAGCTCATGAAATGTACAGCTCTGTCCCATTTTAACCTAAATATCACTAAAATTAAGAATGTCACAAAAGAAAAAAAAAAAGCTTGGTGTGTGTTTGTGGTTATCTGTTAACGGCTAAGCACTGATGACTTCTTAAGCTTAAAGTACCATTAGATTTAATTCAGCACCTTAACTTTCACATTGTTAAAACAGGTTGAGCAGGCTAAACCGGTTAAAAATATCAAAACACTTTTGTTTATTTTGTTTAACAGTGATTTAAAAAGTGTTCTGTGCAGTCTGTAACAATCTGTACAAGTTCTTGGTGGCTTGGTTTACTTGTGTAATTAGATGATGATATTCATTTGTAAGTATGCACCAATCAATCGGCCACCGTTTGGATTTAGATGATAGTCACATAATTTTTACTGATCAGTTGTCTTTCACCTGGCCGATCACATAAACCGATATTATTGTGATGATGCAAAACATGAGCCGACAGCAAAACATGCAAAACCACATGATGGAACGTCTTCCAAAAGCTTTAACGTTACAGACCTTATTCGCCACTTAATTACAATGCACCCTGAATATGATTATGAAAAGGTATCTGCTAAGGCTGCAGCCAAGTCTTGAAAGATGACCCTCTCTCACCAACCTATAGCAGAACCCCTCAAAAATCTGGACCTTTCTTTGCAGAGAGTAAATAAACTAAAGCAATTTGCCCACGAATAATAATGAAGAGAGCGTCCCTTTAGCCACTTGCATCGTCTGGCTGTATCTCAAAGTGAATCCTCTGCCTTCTGCGGTGAAGCGAAGAGAATCACCTTCCTGTTGTGAAAGACTTTTATCTTGCATGGATTAAGCTGTAATCCTCGAACCATTCCCACATCAGTGAACAAATCTCTGGCTGTATTAAACTCATTGCATCATTGCTCACTGCCGAGAAATCCAGCACAAACCATACACGATGTAGTTAAACTCTGATTCTGTTCTGTAATGCCGCAAATTGTTTTCCTTGTTTTAAAATTTCATGTTACAAATAATTACCTCTATGTGTTGGTTTGGTTTTGGTGGTACCAGTGTGCGCTAAACTCCTTCGAGAACTGGAGACTGGTCCATGCCAATCTTTAGCCATTTTGGCAGTATGTCTTCGACAACATTCAACAGCGGTTGAGTACCTCCCACCCCCGGTTTTCTAAATCCTCAGTCCTCATATCCAAACAGGCTAGCGGTTGAGGATGGTTCAGTCTGTGTCTTAAACAGTTTGTCATTTTGTAAGAATATAAGTCATTTTATTCTAATGACTGGTCAGTGCAAGTCTTTTGATAAGTGCCTGTAATCAATTACAATAAATAATGACTTCTACAGCATTTGCCTATAAGCATATTAATCCTGGTTTTGCAGTATGAAGTAAAATGTATGTAAATTCATGTCAGTTAATATTTACATTTTTATTTATATTATTTTTAGTTTACTTGTTTTATTTGTTGTTTAATTGATGTTTCTTTTAAGTAGGATGCAAATTTTTCATCTTATTTATGTTAATTGCTTCTGTGTGTGACCAACAGGGAGCTGGTAAAACTAATGTTGCCCTCATGGCCATGCTCAGAGAAATTGGTAAACACATCAACATGGATGGCACCATCAATGTAGACGACTTCAAAATCATCTACATTGCTCCCATGCGTTCCTTGGTACAGGAAATGGTTGGCAGCTTTGGAAAGGTAAGTCTGTTAAATGCACCTTAAGCCCATTGAAATGGCTTCTTAGTTGTGATTTCTGTGGGCTTTTACACCCAAACACTTCAGTCAGATGCAATGGGTAAAGAGGAAAATGTGGAAACAGTAGATCTGCGCAGTTAATCGGGGGGGGGGAAAAAAGTCATGATCTCGATTCATACATGCAAGCAATCTCATTTCTGACTGGCAGCGATTCACTTGCATGTATTTCCCTGCATTTAGATTACGCAGCATTCACAAGTTCACTTATTTACTTGACACCAATCCCAGATTGCTGTATCAGTCAAGGTCACTGGTTGCACTCAGTGTAACACAAAAGACTATTAAATTACCAATCAGACCAGAGATTAGCAAATGATTTAGTTATACAACTCAACCAGCAATCAGAGTTCCTGTTAATAATATAAACTAACACATGAAGTGTTAATGAAGTTCTGTGATTTGTCTGTAAGTGTCTATTAGTAAGTGCTATTTGTTAGTTAATTGTATGTATTATTGTTAATATTCTATTTATGTTTAACAACTTTTCATGTTATTTATATTAAAATAAGGAAAGCTGACTTATGTCTAATCAATGTTTTAATTGGAAGAAAAAAAACAGAAAGAGAGGGAATCGTGTGAAAAAATCATGATCTTAGTTCCAATGGCAAAATATTGTGGTTCACATTTTGTTAAGAATCATGCAGCCCTAGGAGATGGTATCAGAACTATATTTGCTTGAATGCCTGCAGATGGAGAGACACACTATGATCAGCAATAGCATTATGACCATTGACAGGTGAAGTGAATAATATTGATTATCTCATAACAGCACCTGGAAGTAGTCAGGATATATTAGGCATTAAGTGAACATTACTGAAGTTGATGAGTTGGAAGCAGTTAATGTAACGGACAAGCGTAAGGATTCGAACAACTTTGGCAATGCTCAAATTGTGATGGCTAGACGACTGGATTAGAGCAACTGCAAAAAAGCATGTGTATGGAAGACTAGCGTTGGTTTATCTGTTTTGCAAGCCTGGTTTGTGTACGATTCCAATGTGGACTAAAGGAAAACTAAATACTACATTATGAAATGAATGTACAGACAGTTCACCTATAAATTAAGCTTGTTTGCCAGTAGTATTGAGTGTTGGGCACAATTTAGAAGTATAGCAATTACTAGAACAATCCTAATGACACCAAAACCTGTCTGACTGTTTTGCCTTTTGAGATCTCCTAATCATATTCTACCCTCTCACTTTTATTAAATAATGCTATATAATGTGTTTTGTATGTAACAGTGTTCTTTATTGATTTTGCAATAGCGTTTGGCTAGTTATGGCATCACAGTGTCTGAGTTGACTGGAGATCACCAGCTCTGTAAAGAGGAGATCAATGCTACTCAGATCATCGTGTGTACACCTGAGAAGTGGGATATCATCACCCGCAAGGGAGGGGAGCGCACATACACCCAGCTAGTGCGCCTTATCATCATTGTAAGTAGATCTTGGGACTACTAGATGCACAATTGAAGCACACTGGCAGCCTTTCTTTCCCTTCATTTGTTTCTCTTGTGTGTTTAGGATGAAATCCACTTGCTTCATGATGATCGTGGACCAGTGCTGGAGTCTTTGATTGCTCGAACTATCCGAAATGTGGAACTGACTCAGGAGGATGTTCGCCTCATCGGTCTCAGTGCCACACTCCCAAATTATGAGGATGTTGCCACATGCCTTCGAGTAGACCCTGCTACGGGTCTTTTCTATTTTGACAACAGGTGAGGGAGTGTGTAAGTGCTGAAATGTGAAAATAAATAGCCTACATGGTATTCAACCAACTTGAAATATTTGGTTGTAGAAGTATTCACATCCCAAACTTGAAGTAAAATTTTCCTTCCACTGGTAAAATATTTATAAATAAATAAAAAAGTAGGCTACAATCGATAGCCTTGCTGTCAGTGAAGACATTTGGGTTTGAAATCAAAACATGAATGAGAATGTTTAATTTTTTATTTTCTGGTATTTGCATCTAGTTTATTACATAACTGGTATTTGCATCTATTGTTACATGACTTAATCACCATAATTTTTGTCTGAGCTCACCCATTGTTGAAATTGATAGAAAGTGAATAGAATAGAAATTATTGGAACATATGACCAACATGCGTTTCTTGTTGCCCAGGTATGATCTGTTGGATTGATTGTTTAAACAGTTTATAGCTCTGAAAGTATATTTTTGTTTGAGCGCTTTTGCCAGTGTTTTATGATTTAAAACGAAAACCTGACATGAAATTAAGAGCTGTCCAAGGGAGAAAACAGCTCTTTTTATAGCTTTTTGCTAGAATTTAGAATGTCCTTAAGATACAGTTGGTGTAATAAAAATTGGAAATAGATTTAGGAAACACCAGCTTTTGATGACCAACATGGGAAGGGCTTTGAAAAAACATAATAAATAAGTCAGTTAAATTACCACCAACTTCCACAGGGCAGGGGCAAAAGTGTCACTGTATCACAGTATCCAATATTTCAGCTTCAAGTATTTTTCAAATATTAAAGCCATGCTACAGGATGCAAACCACTTATCAATAGTAAGAATCATAAGGCCAGCTTTGAATTTGCAATGAAATAAAGACGTGCTCACCAAAAATACTGGAATGAAGGTTAAACTCTACAATCGTGCTAAAAGGCAAAATGTGGACAAATAAATTATTTGCTCATAGTTTAAAATGCATGGTGGAGGTAGTGTTATGGGTAGAACATTAGGTTGCTTCTGAGACAGGCCTTAGTAATCTTGATTTAAATGTATGTGGTAAGAGTAGAAAGACTCCAGAAGGAAGACTGAACAAACCTCACCACCAGCCCTGAAAGAAGTCCATAAACAGATTGCCAACTGGATGCAGTTATTGAAAGCTTATATGTCATTGGTTAAGTTGTTTATCAAATCAAGATGTTAATATCAGGAAATTGTGAACTATTTGGAATATTCATATTTTACTCTTAAGCCTAAATATTTCTTGTATAGTGAGGGAGGAAAAGAATTGGCCCTGCTGCACTAAAACATAAAGTAAAGCATTATGCAACACGGGCAACAAAGCCTTAGGCTCTCTTTTTTTTTATACATATGTGTTTCATTTAAACCTAAACCAAAAAAGAATTAAGTCCAGAAATCTTTCCCCACAGTTTCCGTCCTGTGCCACTAGAACAGACGTACGTTGGAATCACAGAAAAGAAGGCAATCAAGCGCTTTCAGATCATGAACGAGATTGTCTATGAGAAGATAATGGAACATGCAGGAAAGAATCAGGTATCAGTTGCATCTGAATTACTCATCTATATATGCTTTATATGCTTAAGTTCACCACCTTAAAGTCAGTTTAATTTGCTTATCATGTGTAAGGCAATTTGACAATATATATTGTAACACTCACTCATTCATCATCTATACTGCTTAATCCTATATTCAGGGTCACGGGGGGGCCTGAAATTTATCCCAGGAGACTTAGGGCACAAGGTGGGGTACACCCTGGACAGGGTGCCAACACATTGCAGGGCACACATACATACACACACTCTCGCACTCATTCACACACTACGGCCTATTTGGGAACGCCAGTTAACCTAACCTACATGTCTTTGGACTGTGGGAGGAAACCGGAGTACCCGGAGGAAACCTACCAAGCACGGGGAGAACATGCAAACTACATGCACACAGAGACTGAAATCGAACCTGGTCGGGAATCGAACCCGGACCCTGGAGGTGCAAGGCGACAACGCTAACCACTACACAACCGTGCCGCCAGTATATGTAACAACGTATGTTATCAATGAGTTGGAAAAAGAGAGAAACGACAGAAGAGGAAGGCTTCTCTTTTGAGCCTCACATGGCCCCTTTAAGTTTTTCTGAGTGACCTTGGACAGTGAAGTTATGAATCATGTATACAGCTGCATCACTAAAAAATAATAAACATGCTGAAAGGAGTGTATCGCCACAAAAGCATCATAAATCCCTACCTATTTACCATAGCGCCCATAAAAACTGTTGTGCAAAATAGGGTTCGCTATCTATTGTCGTCACACTATTCTTCTGTCTACACTCCTAAACCATTCAAATGGGAATTTGATCAGTCTAGCACATTGTCTTCTACAGAAAGCATGCACTAGTTGTTTATCTTACAAGTAAGTTTGATCTAATATAATCCAATATAATGTAACTGTTGGAGGTATAGTAATTTGTCTAGATTGGTAATACCAAATAACGCCAGAAGGTGGCACTTCCTTTTTGTTGTGGTAGACAACCACATATGTGAATATGTGCTCAGACGAAGAAAATTTTGCTTCAGTCCCTCTCTGATAAGCTACATCGCTGATCTTATTGTTCTCAGTACTAAGTAGTGCAGGGTATGATTGCTATATTCTGCAGTTCACTGGTGAATAATCAACACAGTGACCTCCTCAAGGTTGTACTGTACTAATAATAAGGAATAAATTGAGTGTCCATCTGATAGATCAGATAGACACCGCTTATGAATGGCACAATTACTTAATAGTTCTTATTTAACTATCAGCTTTTAAATGGCTTGAGGAACTAACAAGCAAAAAATGTCTTGAATTTAACTTCCTATTGAAATAAAAAGCAAAGTAGCTGATACAACTTTTAAAACTTAAAAGATTTCAATTATGGAACTTAAGTTGAAATGTTCCATCGAAGTGAAGTTTGAATGGGTAGAGTTTGAAGTATGTGGGGGGAAAAGATTTCAAAAGCCAGCAAAAAGGTGTGTGTGGTATTCTGAAAAAAGCTAGAAAAAAATATGCACATGCGCGTGTGTGAATATCACTTAAAAAGGTTCATTGAAGAGAATTGGAAATAATAACCTGACTCACACCAACACACAGTAACTAATTATCCACATTCTCTTCAGGTATGAATCCTTTCCCACTTGCCGCTCTCTCCTTCACCACGCCCCTGATAGCACAAAGTCTTTCCTCTGTTTCTAGTGGCTGTTTTGCTCTATTACTCACTTCACTCCAGTAAACCTAACACTTACCTGTCAGAGCGCTCATGTCATTGTCTTTGATTCTCACGTGACATCACCTAATTAAATTTGTTGCTAATAGATTTTATTTTAGTCAACAACGTTGGTTAATCATTGCACCCCTAATCACATGGTGTTGAATGAAATCTATTTACTAAGAATTAGCTAACCTAAAGATTTTGCTTTTCAACACAGGTATTGGTATTTGTCCATTCACGAAAGGAGACCGGGAAGACAGCTCGAGCCATCAGGGACATGTGTCTGGAGAAAGACACATTGGGGCTTTTCCTTCGAGAAGGTTCTGCCTCCACAGAGGTCCTAAGAACTGAGGCAGAGCAATGCAAGGTCAGCCTTTATTATTGCAATGTATTCTTACCCACTGCATACCTCTGTTTCTGAATTCTAAATCTAGTCTACTTCTCACAGTAGTGCATTTCCTCACAATTTTCCCAACACGACAGGACATTTTTGGTTGAAACAGAAATGAGATTTGTGGAAAAAGATTTCAAGTATTGCATAGAAGTTTAATGAAAATGTGCCGTATTGATTAATTATACACATTTGATTTGATCAATTATGTAGAATCTGGAGCTGAAGGACCTGTTGCCATATGGCTTTGCCATTCATCATGCTGGAATGACTAGAGTGGACAGAACATTGGTTGAGGATCTTTTTGCTGATAGACATATACAGGTAAGTGTGTAATCTGTTGTAAATTTGTTTGTGAGTATAAAAATAATGAGACACAAGCTACTGTTTTAGTAAAAAATTGCAAACAGAAATAAAAGTCAACAAATTAGGCGACAAACTACATTAGAGTGGTATGCAAAGCACAGTACAGTGACGTTTATTACAAATGCACATTAATATAACCAGGGATGCAAATAATTGGTGATTGTTCGCATGAGCGGTTAGTCTGTTAAAAAAAAAAATACACTTGTATCTTTTCAGCTTATAGGCACCACAGTGCTCTCTTTGCAGAGGTCCTGTCACATGTACCTCTGCATGACTTGTTTTCTATTTTTAAAAATCCCTACATCTAATGTATACTCACCTAAAGGATTATTAGGAACACCTGTTCAATTTCTCATTAATGTAATTATATCAAATTATAACAATATTATAATTATAATATTGTTTAATCATATGGCAGTTACTTCGATGCATTTAGGGGTGTTGTCCTGTCAGAATGGGAAAGAGAGGTGATTTTAAGCAATTTTGAGCGTGGCATGGTTGTTGGCATCTGCTCAGTTGCTGGGATTTTCACGCACAACCATGTCTAGGGTTTACAAGGAAGGGTGTTAAAAGGGAAAAACATCCAGTATGCGGTAGTCCTGTGGGCGAAAATGCCTTGTTGATGGTCAGAGGAGAATGGGCCGACTGATTCAAGCTGATAGAAGAGCAACTTTGACTGAAATAACCACTCGTTACAAAGGTATGCAGCAAAGCGAGCTCACCAAAATTGGACAGTTGAAGACTGGAAAAATGTTGCCTGGTCCGATGAGTCACGATTTCTGTTGAGACATTCAAATGGTAGAGTCAGAATTTGGCATAAAAAAAATGAGAATATGGATCCATCATGCCTTGTTACCACTGTGCAGGTTGGTGGTGGTGGTGTAATGTGGGGGATCTTTTCTTGGCACATTTTAGGCCCCTTAGTGCCAATTGGGCATCATTTAAATGCCACGGCCTACCTGAGCATTGTTTCTGACCATGTCCATCCCTTTATGACCACCATGTACCCGTCCTCTGATGGCTACTTCCAGCAGGATAATGCACCATGTCACAAAGCTCGAATCATTTCAGATTGGTTTCTTGAACATGACGATAAGTTCACTGTACTAAAATGGCCCCCACAGTCACCAGATCTCAACCCAATAGAGCATCTTTGGGATGTGGTGGAACGGGAGTGCCCTGGATGTGTATCTCACAAATCTCCATCAACTGCAAGATGCTATCCTATCAATATGGGCCAACGTTTCTAAAGAATGCTTTCAGCACCTTGTTGAATCAATGCCACGTAGAATTAAGGCAGTTCTGAAGGCGAAAGGGGGTCAAACACAGTATTAGTATGGTGTTCCTAATAATCTTTTACGTGAGTGTATGTACATATAGATATTTATTTATTTATTTATTATAAGGCATTTAAAAAATATATATAATTTAAAAAATCAGGGATTAGTAATCGGCTACAGAAACACTGATCAGAGCCCACCTACCACCGAATAGTTATTGCAAGAACAGTATTGTCAAATGAAAAATACCAGGATGGCACCACCTAAATAACCAACCATTTACCTCTAAACTGAAGCACTGCAAAACCGATTCATTGATGATGATGATATTTTTTTTTCATGTGGAGCTAATGATCCAGCATGGACTTTATGCGCAAAACTGTTCTTATTTTAGGTCCTGGTGTCGACTGCTACACTGGCCTGGGGAGTTAATTTGCCAGCACATACAGTCATCATCAAAGGCACCCAGGTGTACAGCCCAGAGAAAGGCAGGTGGACAGAGTTAGGAGCTCTGGACATTTTACAGGCAAGTCATTCAGCTGTCTGCTATCTGTACTAATTCCTGACTAATTTTCATTTGAAATTGTGTGTGAAAAAGAAAAGCCCTGCCTTAAAACGCCTAACAAGAAACATTGTACCTTATGATGACTATGCTGATTATTATTGTTATTAATTTGTTAAATTTTACGTGTCAATGATATGGCTCAACTTTACAATGTTAGCGGATATTTTATTTTTGTTAACGAAGTGTGACTGATAAAGACTTGTCATTAGTTGACATAGGAAACTTCAATAATAGTGTTTCTAGGAACTACTAAAGCAGTATCCCTTTTAGAATTTAGGATTAATATGGCCTCCGAGTGGCGCAGTGGTTAAAGCGCTCGCCCTATCATCCGGAGATCGCTAGTTCGAATCCCGGGTGGTGCTGTAACCTCTCGCAGCCGGAGGTCTAGAGAGAGCTGATTGGCCGAGCTCTCTCAGAGGGGAGGGATGAGAGGTACTTAGTGCTGCCACATTAATCACGGCTCTACAGCCAATCAGGGGCGTCTGTGAGCTCGCGCAACGGAGGGAGCGGATAGCGCTGTCCTCCGAGTGTGTTACGCCGCCCCTAACGGTGCGTGAGCGAGCAGTTCGAAAAGATGCGGTCGGCTGGCGTCACGTGGTTCGGAGGAAACACGTGATAGTCTTCGGCCCTCCCGGCTGAATGGTAGTAGTAGCCTTAATGTGGGAGCCCCCTAGTGACGGGGAGGAATTGGACACGACTAAATTAGGGAGAAAATCGGGGAAAAATCCAAAACAAAAAAAAAGGAATTTAGGATTAATGCGTATTAATTTATCCTAATAGCTGTATATTTATGTGCTTCAGATGCTCGGGCGTGCAGGGCGTCCACAGTATGACTCTAAAGGAGAAGGCATTCTGATCACATCCCATGGAGAGCTGCAGTATTACCTGTCTCTGCTTAACCAGCAATTGCCCATAGAGAGTCAAATGTTAGCCAAACTCCCTGACATGCTCAATGCTGAGATTGTGCTTGGCAATGTCCAGAATGCTAAGGTATGTAGGATTATGATTTGGGTTTTTTTTTTGGTCAGGGGTAGGTTCAGCAATATTGTGCCCAAAAAATTTAGGTCAGCTGACTATCTGAATATACTGACTGAAAAGTTTTTTTTTTTTATTATTATTATTTTTTAATCATGGATGTTTTTCGTCCTTGATGGCCCTGGCACATTCAAGATGAATCTGCCAGGATTAATCAGGCTCAAATTGTAAAAGTGTTTCTGGGAGCATGTGCCTTTTTTCACTCATGGATTGGCCATCACAGAGTCCATTTGAAAATCTTTGGGATGTGCTGGACAAGACTTTATGTAGCAGTCTGACTCCCTCATCATCAATACAAGGTCTTATGGAGAAATTAATGAAACTCTGGATGGAAGTAAACATTGTGATATTGTAAAAGCTTATCGAAATGATTCCATGGTGAATGTGTGCTGTATTAAGAGCAAAAGATGGTCCAACAAAGTGTGTGTGTGAGAGAGAGAGAGAGATTTAATACATCTGTGTAACATCTATTAATATCTGATGCAGACAAAGTACACCCCTTCATGGCAACAGTATGCCCTAATGACAGTGGTTATTGAGGGAGTCTTACTGCATTCATTTTATGACTTCTGTGTGAAAAGGACTACAGATATTTTGCAAGCGGTGCCATGGACTAAGCTGTCACATTCACATTTCAGTTAAATGTCAATGTAAACAATAAACTTAATGTTTTTTTTTTATTATTAAAATCATTGTAAAATCCCTGCAGTATATGCAACATAATTCAGACCATGCTGCTATGCAACAGTACACACAGGTGTAATCATGTTAAGACGATTAATTTTAAACAGCAGTCCAAAGTATATAATTTCATAGATAATCACTCTCTTTGATTTCGTATAATCCTTCTGTTTTAGGATGCATTGAACTGGATGGGTTACACATATCTGTATGTGCGGATGCTGCGTAACCCAACACTCTATGGGGTTTCTCATGATGAGTGCAGCACAGATCGCGTGCTGGAGATGCGTAGAATGGACCTTGTGCACACTGCTGCAACCGTACTGGAGAAGAGCAACCTGATTAAATATGATAAGAGGACCGGAAGCTTCCAGGTGAATGGTACTTTTTTTTGTGCGGTCAAAAAGTGTGCTATTAATAGTTTTAATGAGTAAATAATTTTAAATAGTTTTCTTTCTTTATTAATTTTTTTATGATTGTCAGAGATAACATTTTATAATTTCATTTAATGTTTTGGAACATGGAGTCTTCACGCCAGGGCAGGGGGATTGCATTTCCTGATTTTATTATTATTATTATTATTATAGTAATAGGGAATTACTATTTAGCTGCTATAATATAATTGAAAATTGGAACTCTTCTCTATGTTTGGGAACTTCTGCCATTCCCCTGGACAATAAGCTCTTCTAGTAATTACAAAATATTTGAATGAGCATGTATTTATAGACATGCTACTGCAGAAACTTGCACCTAATTAAAAAAAATGTCAAGTTTTTTCTTAAAAGGGCAAAACAACGAAACGTATAAATATAGGACTACCTCATTACTATCTAGAATGATTTGGATTTTCATTTACTGTGTTGGCTAATCAAGTTTTTTTCCCCCCTCATAGGTGACGGACCTGGGCCGCATTGCAAGTCACTTCTACATCACTCACGATTCCATAATGACTTATAATCAGCTCCTAAAGCCAACACTCAGTGAAATTGAGCTTTTCCGGGTGTTCTCCCTCTCCTCTGAATTTAGGAACATCACTGTGAGAGAGGTAATTTTATCATTTTACTTTTCTTAACTTGTAAAATAGGAGAAGCATTCAAGTCAAACCGGGACTTTGGATTGTGCAGAATAATACATCAGGTTATTTCTCAATATAATGCCCTGCTACCCTCATTCAGCATTTAAACAATACAGACTAACTTCAAATACAAGAGTTTAACATTTAACTGCCTATATCTCTATCACCCACCAAAGTTATTTCTAATAATAATTCAACCTTTCAAATAATTTGGCATAATAATGTGTAAATTAGATTATGTGTAAATTAGATTACAGCAAAGCCTTCAAAATCTCCACTCACAAGTGAGCAAAAGGCTACATCCACACAGGTGCTTGTATCTTCTCAGATGTGTATTCATGGCCTTTAAAGCACATGATTTCCGGTCAATTGGCTTTTGCAGTTTTTTGCGATTGGTTTAATGAGTGGGTCTCTGACTAATTTGCTCAGAGTTTGGAGTAAAAGGCAGATTGGCTTTTAATGCACCCTGTTTTTGAGAATGTAACATCAAAAAAAAAAACTTTCTATTGCTCCACCCGGAAGCTCCTGCGCGCGGTAAAGAACCGTTTCTCTGAGACTGATCGGCCGGGAGTAACGTTATTTTTTTATTTTATTTTTTTTTGCTGACAGGAGGAAAAGCTTGAGCTTCAGAAACTTCTGGAAAGAGTGCCAATTCCAGTGAAGGAGAGTATTGAGGAGCCCAGTGCGAAGGTGTGTGTGTGTGTGTCTGTGTGTCTGTGTGTGTGTGTCTGTGTGTCTGTGTGTGTGTGTCTGTGTCTGTGTCTGTGTCTGTGTCTGTGTGTGTGTGTGTGTGTGTGTGTGTGTGTGTGTGTGTGTTCTCACTTGTAATATTGGCACTCACCATGTGTAATGTCCGATTCTTAGATAAATGTGCTGCTTCAGGCTTACATCTCCCAGCTCAAACTGGAAGGCTTTGCTCTAATGGCCGACATGGTCTACGTCACCCAGGCAAGTTCCCGCTGAATCTTTCTCTTCTCTTTAGTGTAATAAACCACCCTATGCTGTTAATTCTCCTTCAATCCTCACAGCACTAAAAACCTTTTTTTATTTTTTTTTATCATGTTTTGTTTGTGAACAGAGTGCAGGTCGGCTCATGAGAGCCATCTTTGAGATTGTTCTGAGCCGTGGTTGGGCACAACTCACTGACAAGACCATGAACCTTTGCAAGATGATCGACAAAAGGATGTAAGCCATTATAATTTATACATTCATATTTTTAGTTGAAATGTGTCATGAATCCATTTTCTAAGTGTTTTTACAATATTTCTTCGTACATTTATAGTAAACATTACATGCATGTCTCTGTCTCAGGTGGCAGTCTATGTCTCCTCTGCGGCAGTTCCGCAAGCTTCCTGAAGAAGTTATCAAGAAAATTGAGAAAAAAAGCTTTCCATTTGAACGACTGTATGACCTCAACCACAATGAAATCGGTAAGTGCTACATACATAGAAATCATCTGTTTTTTGCAGATCAAATACATTTTTTCCTTAACCTATGAATTGCTTGCATTAAAAAAATAATAAAAATCTCTCTTTAGGTGAATTGATTCGTATGCCTAAGATGGGAAAAACCATACACAAGTATGTCCATCAATTCCCCAAATTGGATCTAGCAGTGCATCTGCAGCCCATCACCCGCTCCACGCTTAAAGTCGAGCTCACAATCACACCAGACTTCCAGTGGGATGAAAAGGTCAGTTGGTCAGTCAGGGTTATGACTACGCTCCATTGTGAATAATATATTGTTGTTTTTTAACTAGCTAAATGCTGGTAAAGTACAGGTGTAAAGCTGAGGCTTGCACACACTACAGTTTCTGTTTACAACTTGACTGATTCAGTGTTTTGATTACATTAATGAATTCAATTCCTAGCCTCCAACTGATACGTGGCGATTTTTTTTTTTTTTTTTTTTTTCCCCCCCCCCCCCCAGAAAGTTGTATGGTTAGTTAGGTGTATGGTAGCTTGGTTGATTATTCAATTACTTAAACAAATATTTAACATTTACACCTATACAAAATTAAGGATCCTGTCATCTCCCTCTTTGCTTAGCATAGCTGGCATACCATCCAATTGACAATTTTGTACATAATTAATGGAGGAAACAAACTGTATTTTAAACCTCTGCATGATCTTATTTGTCAGTGGTGCATCCCTAGTTAAATTTTCTCTAATAATTTCTTAGATACATGGCTCATCAGAGGCATTTTGGATCTTGGTGGAAGATGTTGACAGTGAAGTGATCCTCCACCATGAATATTTTCTGCTCAAGGCAAAGTATGCTCAGGACGAGCACCTTGTCACATTTTTTGTGCCTGTGTTTGAGCCACTGCCTCCACAATACTTCATCAGAGTCGCCTCAGATCGTTGGCTATGTAAGTTAAGAGTCTTTAACACATGGTTTCACATTCACCTACTCATTCAGGATTAAATATTTACACTTTTTCCTTCTGTCACCTAGCATGCGAGACCCAGCTACCAGTTTCATTCCGCCATTTGATCTTGCCAGAGAAGTACCCGCCTCCAACAGAGCTGCTTGATCTGCAACCTCTTCCTGTATCTGCCCTTAGGAATGCTGCCTTCGAGTGTCTCTACCAAAACATGTTTCCTTTCTTCAACCCTATCCAGACCCAAGGTACTTCTTATTTGAACAACTCGTCATAATTTATGTACACTCCTGGCTATATGTATGTAGTTACCATTATTATCAAAAACGTAATGATGGGATGGGATTTCCTTTTAGTAAAAAGTCCTCACAATATGGTGCAGATCTTTTGAAATGAGAAGATAAAATAAATAGTCTTACTGTGGTCGTGGTCCGGGTTCGATTCCTGGCCAGGCTCGATTCCCATCTCTGTGTGCATGGAGTTTGCATGTTTTCCCGGTGCTTTCCTTCGGGTACTCCGGTTTCCTCCCACAGTCCAAAGACATGCAGATTAGGCTAATTGGCATTTCCAAATTGTCAGTAGTGTGTGTGTGAGTGTGCCCTGCGATGGATTGGCACTGTCCAGGGTTGTAACCCTTACCATGCCCCAAGCCTCCTGGGATAGACTTCAATGTGTTTCATTTTATCAAGTTTGTAATACTTCCTATTCATGTCCCTGTCAGTTTCCCAGTGCATCCATCATGTTGTCATTAAATTCCATATATCCTCAGGAATTAAAATTTTCCAGGTCTGATTAGATTGAACCAAGTTATTGCTATGTTTAATCACGCACCTCACTCTTGCCGATCTTAAGCTTACTATGTTGTCATTGTACCCGGCAGGTGAATAATCAGCTTTGAAAATTTGTGGAGTGAAAGTGAAAATCTTGCCAGCAAATGTGAAAAACTTATGATCCTGGGCCCACTTAGCTTTCCGAATTGTCACTAGTTTCTGTTTCACTACATCTTGTGCTGAAAACCACATGCTGATGATTAACTGAGGATGTCATGCCTGATTTATTGCTTTATTGCATAGTTACATTCAAATGTTTTTTGTTTGTTTTTTTCTATTTGAGTGAATCTGTTTCTCCCCCCCCGCCTTCTGTCTAGTGTTTAATGCTGTGTACAACAGCGACGATAACGTGTTTGTTGGAGCCCCTACTGGCAGTGGTAAGACCATCTGTGCAGAGTTTGCCATTCTTAGGATGCTGCTGCACAACTCGGAAGGCCGTTGCGTCTACATCACACCCATGGAGTCTCTGGCTGAACAGGTATGCAGACATTGGCGATTTCCAGTACGTCTTCAAAAAAATGTATTCATCGCAGGAGTTGAATATTTTAAAACCATTAGTTCCAGAATAGCAAAATTTTAAAAGGCCTTAGTTAATCCTATATGGGTGCATCTCTTTACTCGGGTCTTATCTAATACAACTTCCTCTTTTTTGGCTCCTCTTTTTTGACAGACAGCAAGCAGATTTAGAGGAGAAATTTACTATTTATTATTATAATGTAATCAGTTACTGCACCTTTTAATACTGTTGCTCAGTATTAACAGACCACTCAAACAAGGGTTACGCAGTTACATTTTTCCTAGTAAATTAACAAAAATATAATAAGTCATTCCACCAACAATGGCCATGCAATGTGCCACCATGGGATGAACAGATCTACAGTCGTGGCCAAAAGTTTTGAGAATTACATAAATATTGGAAATTGGAAAAGTTGCTGCTTAAGATTTTATAATAGCAATTTGCATATACTCCAGAATGTTATGAGTGACCATATGAATTGCATTAGTCCTTCTTTGCCATGAAAATGAACTTATTCCCGAAAAAAAAATTCCACTGCATTTCATTGCTGTCATTAAAGGACCTGCTGAGATCATTTCAGCAATCGTCTTGTTAATTCAGGTGAGAATGTCGACGAGCACAAGGCTGGAGGTCATTATGTCAGGCTGATTGGGTTAGAATGGCAGGCTTGACATGTTAAAAGGAGGGTAATGCTTGAAATCATTGTTCTTTCATTGTTAACCATGGTGATCTGCAAAGAAATGCATGCAGCCATCATTGCGTTGCATAAAAATGGCTTCACAGGTAAGGATATTGTGGCTACTAAGATTGCACCTAAATCAACAATTTATAGGATCATCAAGAAGAGGTTCAATTCTTGTTAAGAAGGCTTCAGGGCGTCCAAGAAAGTCCAGCAAGTGCCAGTCTCCTAAAGAGGATTGAGCTGCGGGATCGGAGTGCCACCAGTGCAGAGCTTGCTCAGGAATGACAGCAGGCAGGTGTGAGCGCATCTGCATGCACAGTGAGGCCAAGACTTTTGGAAGATGGCCTGGTGTCAAGAAGGGCAGCAAAGAAGCCACTTCTCTCCAAAAAAAACATCAGGGACAGATTGATCTTCTGCAAAAAGTATGGCGAATGGACTGCTGAGGACTGGGGCAAAGTCATATTCTCGGATGAAGCCTCTTTCCGATTGTTTGGGGCATCTGGAAAAAGGCTTGTCCGGAGAAGAAAAGGTGAGCGCTACCATCAGTCCTGTGTCATGCCAACAGTAAAGCATCCTGAGACCATTCATGTGTGGGGTTGCTTCTCATCCAAGGGAGTGGGCTCACTCACAATTTTGCCCAAAAACACAGCCATGAATAAAGAATGGTACCAAAACACCCTCCAACAGCAACTTCTTCCAACAATCCAACAACAGTTTGGTGAAGAACAATGCATTTTCCAGCACGATGGAGCACTGTGCCATAAGGCAAAAGTGATAACTAAGTGGCTCGGGGATCAGAACGTTGAAATTTTGGGTCCATGGCCTGGAAACTCCCCAGATCTTAATCCCATTGAAAACTTGTGGTCAATCCTCAAGAGGTGGGTGGACAAACAAAAACCCACTAATTCTGAGATTACTCCAAGAAGTGATTATGAAAGAATGGGTTGCTATCAGTCAGGATTTGGCCCAGAATTTGATTGAGAGCATGTCCAATCGAATTGCAGAGGTCCTGAAAAAGAAGAGCCAACACTGCAAATACTGACTCTTTGCATAAATGTCATGTAGTTGTCGATAAAGCCTTTGAAACGTATGAAGTGCTTGTAATTATATTTCAGTACATCACAGAAACAACTGAAACAAAGATCTAAAAGCAGTTTAGCAGCAAACTTTGTGAAAACCAATATTTGTGTCATTCTCAAAACTTTTGGCCACGACTATAGATCTTCCGTGCTTAGTTCAGGCCTGCTAATCTTGAGACATTTTGTATAGGAGCGTGGCACACAATGCTTCATTACCCAAAATATGCAAAAAGATCTGTATTTTCTCCTACAATTAATAAGTGCCAAGTAAGCCAGTCAACATGTGAATTTGGAATGATTGAAAGCTCTAATGTAATAATTTGGCTTGGCTCAATTTTCAAGTTTGTAATATGTCCTGACTCCGCACCCTCTTTTTCTGACATGGTAAATTTAGAATGGTCACATGTATTTGCAAGTTTTACCAATAACCTTGCTGTTTGGGATCAAGGTGCTGCTTGTCCGTTTTAGTGAAAATGTAGATTTCTCAAATTCACACTTTATTAATGTGCATAAATTCTCCCTGTAATAGGAATAAAGAAAGTAAACTTTATTATGTTTGTATGTAGGTATTTGTAGATTGGCATCAGAAGTTTCAAGGTCTGAATAAGAAGGTAGTCATACTCACTGGAGAGACCAGCACTGACCTCAAGCTGCTGGGAAAAGGTGACATCATCATCAGCACCCCAGATAAGTGGGACATTTTGTCCCGCCGATGGAAACAGAGGAAGAATGTCCAGAATGTCAGTCTCTTCATTGTGGATGAGATTCATCTTATTGGTGGGGATAATGGGGTAAGGCTTAGTGTTGAGGCTTATTAACACTAGTGATGTGTGTTTTCATGATCTGTCTACATCTTGCTTCTACTTAGTGTTGCTGAAGTGATGCATTTAGGGAAATATAGGCTTTTTTTTGCTGTGAAATTATGCATTGTAATATTAACTAACTGTTTTGATCTTGTTTAAGCCTGTCCTAGAAGTAATCTGCTCAAGAATGAGGTACATTTCCTCTCAGATCGAGCGTCCCATTCGCATTGTGGCACTAAGCTCATCCCTGTCCAATGCAAAAGATGTGGCCCACTGGTTGGGTTGTAGCACCACAGCAACGTTTAACTTTCACCCAAATGTCAGGCCTGTGCCCCTGGAGCTTCATATTCAGGTACAGACCTCGGATAAAACACTGATTTTAGTTTTGGTTTATTTGCCAGTAGAAGGTACAACAACTGCTGGCAAATAAACATTGATGAGGTAATAAAACATGGTTGATTTGCAAGAAAGAAAACTAAAGTGCAAGATAAAAAATGGTTAGATTTCATTTCATATTTTTATTTTCTTATTGTAAATCAATTTTTTTTTTTTCTGTCCCCAGGGTTTTAACGTGAGTCACACACATACACGGCTACTGTCGATGGCTAAACCTGTGTACCATACCATCATGAAACATTCTCCATCCAAACCATCTTTGGTGTTTGTGCCTTCTCGGAGACAGACTCGCCTCACAGCCATTGACATATTAACGTTTTGTGCTGCTGATGTGGTTCCACAAAGGTGCAGTGAACAAACATTTTTTTTCTTCATACTTTACATTTAATAATTTGTTAGAGCTGAGAAGTGGACATTCAAAGTCTACAATTAAAAACTAGGAATAGCATCTGATTTGATGATTCAGTAATGCTCTGTAGGTTCCTCCACTGCTCTGAGAAAGACTTGGCACCATTCTTGGCGAAGATTTCTGATGGTGCACTGAAAGAGACTCTTTCTAATGGTGTGGGTTATCTGCATGAAGGGCTCTCAATGATGGAACGCCGGATAGTGGAACAGCTCTTCAACTCTGGTATGAAAAGATTGTTTCCTTCAACATCATAAAATTCCAATCAGAATGCATGGTGAAATTGACATGATGATGATAATTTTTTGATACTTAAAAAAATTACTTAATTACTCATTTCTTCAATTATTTGTAATCAGTATCAATATTCTAATACATGTATACGTTACATGCACACAGGAATGACAAAATTCTATTAAATGGCCTGTGTGTGTCGTTAATGTTACGTTTTAGAATATCGATGGGAAATGTTTTTTTTTTTTTTTTTTTTTTTCATTATTTAATGCCAACATGAAACTCATTTTTTACTTGATTCATAATACATTAAGTGATCTGTTTAAAAGTTTTTTTTGTTTTCATTTTGATTATTAATAGCATACAGCTCACTACAAATCCAGTATTTCAAAATATTAAGTATTTAAGATCAATCCAAAATTTTTCATTCAGAAATGTCCAGCTATGCAGTAATAAATTTTTTACTTCAAACTCACGGCTCTACAGCCAGTCAGGGGCGTCTGTGAGCTCGCGCAACGGAGGGAGCGGATAGCGCTGTCCTCCGAGTGTGTTACGCCGCCCCCAACGGTGCGCGAGCGAGCAGTTCGAAAAGATGCGGTCGGCTGGCGTCACGTGGTTCGGAGGAAACACGTGATAGTCTTCGGCCCTCCCGGCTGATTGATTTTATGAAAATCATATTTTCAAATTGTGGATTTTTGATTGTCATAAACTGTAAGCCATGAGCATTGAAATTAAAACAAAGCCTTGGAGGTTTTGTACTTTACTTGTAATTATCTAGAATTTCAATAAATATTTGTCTGAGGGACATTTTGTGAAGGATACTATTCACCCGTTGATTATAATTCATTAATTACATAATTATGATAATTAAGGTTAAGCAAGAACCTTAAATTAACAACACGGCAAGAAATATAAATTCACCTACTCATAAATGCTGAAATTACTGAAAACAGCTTAAAATCAAACTGCTGTCTTTCTGCTGCTAGAAGAAGCTGATCATTCAGAAATGCTGCTGTGAATGTTCTAGGAACAGAAAGAGACAAAAAACAATTTGAGACATTGTACAGATTTTAATACAAGGATGCATTAGCTGTTCTTTATCTTGGAAGTTTTAGGTTATAACATTCTGAGACAGTGCTGGTCTGTTAAAGCTAGCATTCTTATTGTATGCTTGTATACTGTATTGTTCATCACTTACTTTCTTGTATAATAGGTGCCATTCAAGTTGTGGTGGCCTCTCGTTCTCTTTGCTGGGGAACCAACATCTCTGCCTACTTGGTCATTGTCATGGACACACAGTATTACAATGGAAAAATTCATGCGTATGTATTTCAGTTGAATTCTGTTATCATATGATGGTTATCATATCTTTGTGTATTCATCTTGAAATTTTTTTTTTTTTTTTTTTTTGGTCAGTTACGTGGATTACCCAATCTACGATGTGCTTCAAATGGTGGGGAAGGCCAATCGTCCCCTACAGGATGATGAAGGCTGCTGTGTCATTATGTGCCAGGGCTCTAAAAAGGTACAACATTTTTAAAGCCTAAACCTTCTTAATGCTGGTTTCATCATGATTACCATTTAACTTTATTGTTTGTCTTTATGTTTAAGGACTTCTTCAAGAAGTTCCTTTATGAGCCTTTACCAGTTGAATCCCATTTGGACCATCGTCTTCATGACCACTTCAATGCTGAGATAGTGACCAAGACAGTGGAAAACAAACAGGATGCCGTGGACTATTTGACCTGGACCTTCCTTTATCGCAGAATGACCCAAAACCCTAACTACTACAATCTTCAGGGTAAGCCAGTAGTATGTGCTCCCAAGAAGGCTAGTCTACTATTTCATAATTATTTTTTAAATGATTTTTGTCTGCATTCTTTATTGTTTTTTTTTGTTTGTTTGTTTGTTTTTTTGTTGTTGCCTTGTGTGCATGGCAGGCATGTCTCATCGGCATCTGTCAGACCATCTGTCGGAACTGGTGGAGAACACACTGCAGGATCTGGAGCAGTCCAAGTGCATCAGCATTGAGGATGAAATGGATGTTGCCCCTCTCAATCTGGGCATGATTGCAGCGTACTACTACATTAACTATACCACCATAGGTGAGAAAGCTATTTAGGTGATGCACTAACATTGGCTTAGTCTTTACTTTCCTCGTTTCTTATTGGAAGATTGCATACTGGCCACATAGATTTTTTTATTTTATTTTTTTTTTACTTTTTTTTTCACTATATTGATGTACACAAACACAAACAAAGGGGTTTTGGTTCACTAAAAACAAAGTACAAAAATGCTATTCTTTTGTCTCCAGAGTTATTCAGCATGTCACTGAATGCCAAGACGAAAATCCGTGGTCTGATTGAGATCATCTCCAATGCAGCTGAGTACAAGAACATACCAATCAGACACCATGAAGACACACTGCTCCATCAGGTCAGTTTTATATACACAATTTAAAAAAAAATCATAGAGGCAATTTGACTTCAGGAGTTAAATTTTGTTTTGTTGTTTTATTCTTTATAGCTGGCCCCGAAGGTGCCTCACAAACTGAACAATCCCAAGTTTAATGACCCCCATGTGAAGACCAACCTGCTTTTACAAGCCCATTTGTCCCGTATGCAGCTGAGTGCTGAGCTTCAGTCTGACACTGAAGAGATCCTCAGCAAGGTGAGTGAAATATGTACTCAATTCTCATTGTAAAAGATTTTTAGAATCTTCATTTGGTATTACTTGAAAGCTTTTTATGTAAAAGAAATGATGAGAGATGGCCAAATGCAATGAGAACAGGGCTCAAACTAACAATTATTCTCATCCAAATTAAATTTATTTTCCCCACTCCTGTAGACAGTATATGAAACGGATTACACGCATTCGTGAGCCTTGGCCGCTCATGAGCCTGTCACTTGTTCTGACCTACTTAAAGAGGTCAAAGGGAAAAAAAGTTAGCGGCCTCATAGCCACAGTTACAATATCTCTATACAGTGGCGCCTGGATGTGGGGAGGATATATTGGGCAGGAAGTGAACATTTTGTCCCTGAATTTGACGTCTTGGAAGCAGAAAAAATGGCCAAATGTAAGCATTTTATTGACTTTGACGAGGGCCAAATTGTAATTGCTAGACGACTGGAACAGAGCAACTCAAAAACTGCAGCTCTTGTGAGGTGTTCCTGTTCTGCAGTTAAAAGGAAGTACCATAGAAAGGGGTCAGAACACAGTGCATCACTGTTTTGGTTGCAGAAGGGAGACCTTCATTAACATAATTTATTTTGTTCTTTTTTTTTTTTGCCTCCGCTTTTATATAGGCAATACGTCTCATCCAGGCATGTGTGGATGTTCTCTCAAGCAATGGCTGGTTGAGTCCAGCGTTGGCTGCCATGGAGCTAGCCCAGATGGTGACACAGGCCATGTGGTCTAAGGACTCCTATCTAAAACAGCTGCCACACTTCACAACAGAGCATATTAAACGCAGTACAGAAAAGGTGAGAAATGTGGAGTTTTTTTTTATTATTTATTATATTTATTATTTTTATCTTATCCTTTTCCTGTCGCTAATTCAAATTTTATTTTGTTGTGTTTTTCTGTGCATCTAGGGAGTGGAGAGCATCTTTGACATCATGGAGATGGAGGATGAGGACCGAGTTAATCTTTTACAGCTGTCAGATACTCAAATGGCTGACGTGGCACGTTTCTGTAACCGCTACCCTAACATTGAGCTTTCCTATGAAGTGGCTGACAAAGAAGACATCAAGAGGTAAAGATGATATATGTCATGTTTTCCATCAAAACCTTATGCATTGATGCACAAAATCTTACAGCTTACTTTATATATAAATATATATAAATTCATGTCTTGATTGTTTTCTGTATAGGTACATGGGTCTTTGAGTGTTCTCCTCTGAACTTGCACATCTTTTCCTTATAAACACATTCTTCAGAACACCCTATTCTTTGTGACATCTTCAGTAATCATGATGGGGGGTTGGTAATTTGTTTGGTAGACCTTCTAACGAGAATTTTAAATAGATAAGGTTATAAAAAGATTACCTGCACTAACACACATCACTTTGGAATGTGATCTATCCGTCTGTTGTGGCCAGTGTAATATTTTTCATGCTGTGGTGTGTGTGTGAGATGCCAACAGGCTTAATAAATTGCTCAGGAAAGGAGGCTTGTTTGAGGGAATCGGTCTCGACTCATTTGAGATGGTAATCAACCAAAAGACACTTTTTAAAAAAATACAGGCCACATTCTCACAACGCCACATTCAGTAATTGAATGAGACAGGCTCACTGCTCTAAGGAGCATTATGGGAGGACATTTTTACCTGCCACAATTAGGCTCTTTAAGGAGTCCCTGCAGGGGTGGGGAATCTATATATATATATATATATATATATATATATATATATATATATATATATATATATATATATTTATTTATTTATTTATTCTGTTGGCTGCTGGCCCATCTTATACACAGCATGCACAATATTGCACAAGATGTCTTCTCAAGAATACTGCCTTACAGAATTGTGTATACTGGTTCTTCAAGATGGCACTCCCCTGTGTGCAATGTTGCGTTGCTTTCTGAGTTCAGCTTTCATATATTTAAGGTTTCTTTTGTTTTTAGTGAATTACAGTTGTGCTCAAACGTTTGCATAACCTAAAATAAATTAAACATTGCCATTTATTTGGAAAATATGACCGATTAATGCAAAACAATTTCTTCTTATAAAAAGGCATGCTTGCAGTACACCAGGCAGCACCTAGCCAATCCTCACAGCTTTTGCAGCAGTCATTTGGAGTGATGAGACCAAAATTGACCTTTATATTCACAACCATAATCGCCATGTTTATAGTGAAAAGTACATCATCCCCACTGTTAAGCATGGTGGTGGATCTCTTATGTTTTGGAGCTGTGTGAGCTCCAGTAGCACAGGGACGTTAGTCAAAATTGATGGCAAGATGAATGCTGGATGTTGGCAGAAAATACTGGCAGACATTTTGCATTCTACAGCACAAAAGCTGTGCATGGATGTTCCAACATGACAATGATTGAAAGCACAACGCCAAGTTGACCCTCCAATGGCTACAGCAGAAAAAGTTGGAGGTTCTGGAGTGGCCATCACAGTCCCCTGACCTCAATATCATTGAGCCACTTTGGTGGAGATCTCAAACATGCAGTTCATGTAAGAAATCAAAATAATTTACAAGAACTGGAGGCATTTTGCCAAGAAGAATGGGCAGCTACACCACCTGAGAGAATTAAGAACCTCATACAAAAGACCGCATGCCATCATTGATACTAAAATGGGCAATACACTATTTTTATAGTATGATCCTTATTCACATTATATAATGATGTATGTCGGAGAAAAATGCCACCATGTGTTTTAAAAGCGGACAGCAAAAAATCCTTGTTTTTGTGTTACCTGCCTTTGAAGCATAGGTAACACAAGGATCATTATATCCATCTTGTGTGTCATCGTTACTGAACATATTGCTCATTATTCTTAAGGTTCATGTCATTCAGAGGCAAAATAAAAAAGAATGCAACACAATAGCATTAGCCTACCTAACGTAAATGTTCGGTTTATTCCTCTGGGAATATTTTCAGATGTAGTTAAAGCTACATCTGTAAAAGCCCTCAGAGACTACCAAATTCCCCCCTACACGTAGTTAATATAATTACCTGATCAGCAGAGTTTCTTCATACATGGGCAGTGGTCTTAAAGCATCACAAATCCTTGATGCTTACCAGTATTTTTTTGCGGGCTGGGTAAAATGTCTGTAGTACCACTGCATAGACAACAACTACCTTGTTATGGCAAAGGTAAGACATTAGATAAGGTTAGATAAAGGTAAGACAAAGAGATTTGGTGGTGTTTGCTAGCCTTAGCTCATTCAGTGCTTGTTGAACTTGATCTGATTCTATGGAAAAAGCTGAGCTTTACCCTTAATAATTACCCCATTACATTTTATAATGCCATACTGCATTAGAAAAAGCACACCTTTCTTTTTCAATTATTTATTTATTTATTTTTGGAAGGTCCTAAATAACACTGCAGTCCAGTCATTCTTTTTCAAGTTAAAGCAGCTTACAGATGACATGGTGGCCTAGTGGTTAGCACAGTCACCTTGCACTTTCAGGGTCTGTGTCCAATTCCTGCCTCTGGTTTGTTTGCATTTTGCCCATGTCTGCCTGTTTTTCTATGCGACAGAACTCTGCCTAACTTATTAAGTAATAATAATAGTAGAAAGTAATAACGTTTTGTAAGGTTGAGTATCTTACGCCTTGTTTACGCCAAGTTGTACTTATTTTATCATCAGCCAAATACACTCCTTGTTTAATTAGATTATTACATTTAGCACATGACTGTTCATGACCTCACTTTTCTATTTTTACTTTTTACATTTTGATTTTAGTGCATAACAATGTCCTCTCAGTTTAGGTATTTTACACGTTCTCACCTCTGACTGCTGCTAATATGTTGCTTAAACAGTTCGTGTTTTATCTAGCATATAGTAGCGCTCCATATTAATGCCTGTTATGTTCGAAACCATGGCACTAATTAGACAAACTGGTGTTAATTCCTCCTGCGGAAAAAATGAACATGCAGTGCTCTCTCCATTCATCTTTGGAAGACTGTCATTACGAGGCTAAAATAACTGTCCGAGGGATATTAGAGATTATAGGATTGGCTAATTTAACATTTTTTGTTTAAAAAGAAGGAATGCACTGGTGAACTCGGTAACATGCATACAAAATAAACAAAAGTAACCCAAGAATTTCCTAAGGCAAAAAAGTTTGTTCTTAAGTGGTTGTGCCAGTCATTGACCTGATTAATATCAACTTATTTTTAATTTATTATTAATTAATAATAAAAATAATAATGGTTTTGTTTTTCTTTTTAAGCGGCAGTCCTGTTGTTGTTCAAGTGCAATTAGAAAGAGAGGAAGAAGTTACAGGGCCGGTCATTGCACCTTTGTTTCCACAGGTTAGTAAAATACATGCTTGCAGTCAAGTTAATTGCTTAAATTGGTTTGCCAAATGAAATATAATGTGAAATGTCTGAATTGTGAAAAATGTAACATGTTTAGCTTTTATTTTATTCATTTGTTTGTTTTTGCCTCAACTTTGATAATTATGCACCCCTACACTGTGTTGTCCTTGTATTTTTATCCTGGGGTAAAAGGTGCGTGCGTGCGTGCAATTTCTAATAGTCAAATTGTGTTTTTCTGCAGAAACGTGAGGAGGGCTGGTGGGTTGTGATTGGAGACCCCAAATCTAACAGTCTTATCTCAATTAAGAGGCTGACACTGCAACAAAAAGCCAAGGTTTTCTTTTTTTTATGTTCTCCTCATATTAATGTTAACATCAATAAAATGAACACTATGTACTAACCATTAGGGTATCTAATTCTTTTATGTCTTCATATCAGGTGAAACTGGACTTTGTGGCCCCGGTTGTTGGACTCCACAATTACACACTTTATTTCATGAGTGATGCATACATGGGTTGTGACCAGGAGTACAAGTTCAGTGTGGATGTGAAGGAGGCAGACAGTGACAAAGACAGTGATTCGGACTGATCTTAAAATATCAGAATGATAAAGACGTTCTGATAGGCCCAACCCCCCATCATATTCTATTTTCTGTGTTTAAAGTGTTTCACTGTGTATTTCCTGAAGCACATAGCTTTTTATAAGGATTTCTTGTTTTTTGTTTGTAATGTTATGTAGTACACAATATGATTGGATTTCATGTCAAAGATTTTTCAGAATGAACAGGTCATAATGATTGTGGTTATATTGATTACATGCTGTATTAATGTTTGTGTATTTTCTGTTGATCTTGTAGATAATGTTTCTCAAAGAAAAATAAAACAATTTACATGGTACAAGTTATAGCCCTCTGTATGCAAGTAGGGATTCTTTTTTTTTAAAGCATGTACCATGGCAGCTGCCTTTGGTGTGCAGTTGAGTTTATGTCTGATGCATTGTTTCATCAAAGTGACTTCAATCTAAACTAAATTATATCTGTGCCAAACATCTCAAAATATGTTGTCATATGTGCATCTCAATAAATTAGAATGTCTTTGAAAATTAATTTCTTTCAGTAATTCAATTCAAAAAGTGAAACTTTTATATAGATTTGTTACACACAGACTAGTATATTTAAAGTGTTTCTTTTAATTTCGATAATTATGGCTTGCAGCTAACCCCAAAATTAGAATATTTTGAAAAAGGTCAGCATGTGAGACTTACTGTGTCATTTTAATCACCTAATTAACTCAATACCTGCCTCTAAGTGGTCTCTCAGTCTGGTTCAAGAAGCTTGCTGTTCACAGAGTGCTGTATCCAAGCACTTTAATGGAAGTTGAATGGAAGAAAAAAATGAGGCAGATAAAAGGTGCGCAAGCAACCGGGATAACCACAGCCTTGAGAGGATTGTGAAACAAAGCAGAGTCAAAAAGCTGAGGGTGATTCCCAAGGAGCCACCATGCGCAGACATACAACTGTAGCACTCCTTGTGTCAAGCCACTCCTGAACCAGAGGTGGAAGAAGGATGGGACCTCAATTCCAATTCTCTGAGACCTCAATTTCCTAAAGAAATAAATTTATTTTCATCTGAAGAGAAGACTTTTGGCCACTGATCAACAGTCTTCTTTTCAGATGAAAGTAAATTTTGTCTGGAGTCTGTAGAAAGAGAATTCAAGTCGCTTGAGGTCCAGTGTAAAGTTTGCACAGTGGACATTTGGGGAGCTGTCTGATGGTGTTGGTCCGCTGTGTTTTATCAGGTCCATGGTCAGCACAGCTGTCCACCAGGACATGCATACATGTGTTTGTATGTTACTTTGTAGGGATATTATGGGCATTTCTGTGCGTTCCGCATATTCTGTACTTACGGGTAAACTGTCACATTGATTGGCTCTGTTGAGTGACGCATATAACCGCGTCCACTACAAGGGCAAAAGGACTATATTTGTCCCAAAAGCGATACCAGCAGTAAACTGATACCAGCACAAAACTGCTCATAACGTCCCTTCTGCTCAACATTTTGATTTAATTTATGGCGCAGAGTGTTGACTTCGGGGCTGACTTTATTTATTGAGGTCTAATCAACACCTTGTTTGATCTAATCTATTCACGTCATACAACCAACTAGGGTTAGTATTTTAACAACCTGAAATCAGCTAATAATACTTGAAACGTCACACACGAGAGCGTTAGATTTTTCATATCAGCAAGTGGTTGGAGCCATGATTCCAAGTTGTGCATCATGCTTCTCTAACTTTGTATAGCAATGCAATTAGTAAACTCAAATCACACCATGGCCAGACTATGCACCCAAATAATTATAATTATTAATTATATATTTTTAATCAAGTCAAGTAGGCTTTTATTGTCATTTCAACCATATACAGTTCAGTACACAGTGAAACAGGGGGGGAAATGTTCCTCCAGGGCCAAGGTGCCACATACAACAGAAATTAACTACATAAATGAACAAAAGCTAACTAAGAAACCTAATCAGCTGACTAGCTGAGACAAGACGGATGAACATTATAAATGAACAAAAATCTAAATCGTATACAGATAAAGACAACAAAGTTCATGTGCAAACAAGAGTGACAACATGACGCATTTCAATACTCTGTGGTAATGAGTTAATGAGGGATGAGAAACAGTTCAGCTATTATTGGCTGTATTTTTAGTTATTTTGAAGGGACAATAAATTTACACTGCTATACAAACTTTACACTGACTACTTTTCATTGTGTCAAAAAGTCATTTTTGTACTCACTTTTGTGACATACTGTGTGTGTGTGTGTGTGTGTATATACACACACACACACACACACTATAACAGTAAGTTAGGGATATTGTGAGAGACCATATATAAACTGTATTTTTCTTGTACCGGTCACTTTTTCTGTTCTAGTGGTAAAAACAGAACTGTCTCCACCTTGGTGCAAAACAACCACCTCATTATAATTTGATTGTTTGATCTAAATAAATATGTATTTAATTATTTTTCTTTAAATGACTTAGACACCCAAATAAGTAAAACACTAAATTTCATCCAATATGTTAAAACAAATGATTTTTTCCCCCTCATTTTTCTACTATCTGTCTCTGTCTCAGTGAATCTGTTGTGTGATCACTGCACTAGCTCTAGACTGACTGTCTCCAGCTTCATTCGAAAAAGAAAGGAGGATAGAAAAGTTTTAAAACTCGCAAATGGGCAGACATAATTTTCTAAAATGTAAAATTTCGAACAACAATGACTTCATTAGGACAAAACATTTTTAGAAAAATCAGACTGAAAAATCTGACTTTATGACTCATTTTTGTGAATAAAAATACTCGTTACAAAAAAATCATATTCATGTCTTTTTTTAGCATATAGTATTTTAAGTGACGATAGTAAGAGTGATGCATCTAATATTTGCTAGCAATTCAATACTGGCAAAGAAGAAATGACAGTAATTTACAGATGTAACTGACCTGCACTGAATAAATCCCTGAATAGATCGGAAATTTTGCTTCTTCAGAAGCCTTTCCTTTGTATTTGGGTTTTTAAATATGTCAGGTAGAATAAAAGTTATTTTCGGTTGTTTCTATATGACCAAAAAAATCATAATAATATGCTCATTTTACAAGTTCTATATTTTTGCGACGTAATTCCCATTCTGGTTTTAGTAAAATTGACCCTTCACCTTTATAAAGAAGGGTCAATTTTACTAAAACCAGAATGGGAATTACGTCGCAAAAATATAGAACTTGTAAAATGAGCATATTATTATGATTTTTTTGGTCATATAGAAACAACCGAAAACAATAAAAACATGATCGTGTGTGCTATTTATAGTCCACTGCACAATCCTGAGTCCTGCGGAACAAACAATGGCTAAGATGCTGCGTGCTTTACCGCTCTGTGGAGACGCGGAGCGAACATACTGTACTGACAGATTCAGATTAATGAACTGATTAATTTTGTTATAACAATTTAATTAACTAATTGAATGCCAATTTTGGAAATCATCATATTTAATTTTTTAGTATACATTATTTAAAAAAAAAAAAAAAAACTATTTCACAGTTTCACAGTAAAAAACTAGCTATTTTATTTCTAGGTGAAATTCAGGAGATGTTGGGTGCTACTGTATGTACAATATAATAACTAAAACAAATATATGCTATCTGAGCTGGGCAGATTGTGTGTCCATTTTCACAGCAGTTCTCCGTGTACACACACCTAATGATGATAATATTTTTTTTTGATTACTAGATTATTATTGTGCCTTGCAGTATGATATAAAACTTGACTACCTACTGATAAGTCATTGAGGAAGGC
The DNA here is from genome assembly GCA_030347435.1 of Clarias fuscus. Classification (NCBI taxonomy): domain Eukaryota; kingdom Metazoa; phylum Chordata; class Actinopteri; order Siluriformes; family Clariidae; genus Clarias; species Clarias fuscus. The sequence goes on along the minus strand of CM059213.1, from coordinate 15,002,404 downwards.
CTGTGACATGCCTGTGACATGCCTGTGACACACACACGTACACACAATAGCAGTAACAAACACCGACGGCAGGCCAAACAGAATATATATATATATATATATATATTATTTATATATATTTTATATATATTATTTATATATATATATATATATATTATATTATATATATATATACAGTACAGACCAAAGGTTTGGACACACCTTCTCATTCAAAGAGTTTGAATTTGTATTATGGCAAGAAAAAAGCAGCTAAGTAAAGAAAAACAAGTGGCCATCATTACTTTAAGAAATGAAGGTCAGTCAGTCTGAAAAATTGGGAAAACTTTGAAAGTGTCCCCAAGTGCAGTCACAAAAACCATCAAGCGCTACAAAGAAACTGGCTCACATGCGGCAACTGGCTTAACAGCAGCTCAGATCAGAGACCAGGTCAATGCCACACAGAGTTCTAGCAGCAGACACATCTCTAGAACAACTGTTAAGAGGAGACTGTGTGAATCAGGCCTTCATGGTAGAATATCTGCTAGGAAACCACTGCTAAGGACAGGCAACAAGCAGAAGAGACTTGTTTGGGCTAAAGAACACAATAAAGAACACAATAAAAAAAACTCTTTGAATGAGAAGGTGTGTCCAATCTTTTGGTCTGTACTGTGTATATTAGCCCAAACAAGACCTGGTCTCTGATCTGAGCTGCTGTTAACCTGCGATTTCTGAGGCTGGTGACTCGGATGAAATCCTCCGCAGCAGAGGTGACGCTTGGTCTTCCTTTCCTGGGGCGGTCCGCATGTGAGCCAGTTTCTTTGTAGCGCTTGATGGTTTTTGTGACTGCACTTGGGGACACTTTCAAAGTTTTCCCAATTTTTCAGACTGACTGACCTTCATTTCTTAAAGTAATGATGGCCACTTGTTTTTCTTTACTTAGCTGCTTTTTTCTTGCCATAATACAAATTCAAACTCTTTGAATGAGAAGGTGTGTCCAAACCTTTGGTCTGTACTGTATATATATATATAATATATATATATATATATATATATATATATATATATATATATATAATATATATATATAAATAATATATATAAAATATATATATATATAAATAATATATATAAAATATATATATATATATATATATAAAAATAATATATATAAAATATATATAAATAATATATATATATAACATATATATATATAATATATATTCTGTTTGGCCTGCCGTCGGTGTTTGTTACTGCTATTGTGTGTACGTGTGTGTGTCACAGGCATGTCACAGGCCTTCCTCAATGACTTATCAGTAGGTAGTCAAGTTTTATATCATACTGCAAGGCACAATAATAATCTAGTAATCAAAAAAAAATATTATCATCATTAGGTGTGTGTACACGGAGAACTGCTGTGAAAATGGACACACAATCTGCCCAGCTCAGATAGCATATATTTGTTTTAGTTATTATATTGTACATACAGTAGCACCCAACATCTCCTGAATTTCACCTAGAAATAAAATAGCTAGTTTTTTACTGTGAAACTGTGAAATAGTTTTTTTTTTTTTTTTTTTAAATAATGTATACTAAAAAATTAAATATGATGATTTCCAAAATTGGCATTCAATTAGTTAATTAAATTGTTATAACAAAATTAATCAGTTCATTAATTTGAATCTGTCAGTACAGTATGTTCGCTCCGCGTCTCCACAGAGCGGTAAAGCACGCAGCATCTTAGCCATTGTTTGTTCCGCAGGACTCAGGATTGTGCAGTGGACTATAAATAGCACACACGATCATGTTTTTATTGTTTTCGGTTGTTTCTATATGACCAAAAAAATCATAATAATATGCTCATTTTACAAGTTCTATATTTTTGCGACGTAATTCCCATTCTGGTTTTAGTAAAATTGACCCTTCTTTATAAAGGTGAAGGGTCAATTTTACTAAAACCAGAATGGGAATTACGTCGCAAAAATATAGAACTTGTAAAATGAGCATATTATTATGATTTTTTTGGTCATATAGAAACAACCGAAAATAACTTTTATTCTACCTGACATATTTAAAAACCCAAATACAAAGGAAAGGCTTCTGAAGAAGCAAAATTTCCGATCTATTCAGGGATTTATTCAGTGCAGGTCAGTTACATCTGTAAATTACTGTCATTTCTTCTTTGCCAGTATTGAATTGCTAGCAAATATTAGATGCATCACTCTTACTATCGTCACTTAAAATACTATATGCTAAAAAAAAGACATGAATATGATTTTTTTGTAACGAGTATTTTTATTCACAAAAATGAGTCATAAAGTCAGATTTTTCAGTCTGATTTTTCTAAAAATGTTTTGTCCTAATGAAGTCATTGTTGTTCGAAATTTTACATTTTAGAAAATTATGTCTGCCCATTTGCGAGTTTTAAAACTTTTCTATCCTCCTTTCTTTTTCGAATGAAGCTGGAGACAGTCAGCCTTGAGCTAGTGCAGTGATCACTAATAATATATATATACAGGGTGGGCCATTTATATGGATACACCTTAATAAAATGGGAATGGTTGGTGATATTAACGTCCGGTTTGTGGCACATTAGTATATGTGAGGGGGCAAACTTTTCAAGATGGGTGGTGACCATGGTGGCCATTTAGAAGTCGGCCATCTTGGATCCAACTTTTGTTGTTTTCAATAGGGTCATGTGACACATCAAACTTGTTGGGAATTTCACAAGAAAAACAATGGTGTGCTTGGTTTTAACATAACTTTATTCTTTCATGAGTTATTTACAAGTTTCTGACCACTTATAAAATGTGTTCAATGTGCTGCCCATTGTGATGGATTGTCAATGCAACCCTCTTCTCCCACTCTTCACACACTGATAGCAACACCGCAGGAGAAATGCCAGCACAGGCTTCCAGTATCCGTAGTTTCAGGTGCTGCACATCTCGTATCTTCACACCATAGACAATTGCCTTCAGATGACCCCAAAGATAAAAGTCTAAGGGGGTCAGATCGGGAGACCTTGGGGGCCATTCAACTGGCCCACGACGACCAATCCACTTTTCAGGAAACTGTTCATCTAGGAATGCTCGGACCTGACACCCATAATGTGGTGGTGCACCATCTTGCTGGAAAAACTCAGGGAACGTGCCAGCTTCAGTGCATAAAGTGGGAAACACATCATCATGTAGCAATTTCAAATATCCAGTGGCCTTGAGATTTCCATTGATGAAGAATGGCCCCACTATCTTTGTACCCCATATACCACACCATACCATCACTTTTTTTGTTCCAACAGTCTTGGAGGGATCTATCCAGTGTGGGTTAGTGTCAGACCAATAGCGGTGGTTTTGTTTGTTAACTTCACCATTCACATAAAAGTTTGCCTCATCACTGAACAAAATCTTCTGCGTGAACTGAGGGTCCTGTTCCAATTTTTGTTTTGCCCATTCTGCAAATTGTGTGCACCGATCTGGGTCATCCTCGTTGAGATGCTGCAGTAGCTGGAGTTTGTAAGGGTGCCATTTGTGAGTAGCTAATATCCGCCAAAGGGATGTACGACTAATGCCACTCTCCAGTGACATGCGGCGAGTGCTACACTGTGGGCTCTTGCTGAATGAAGCTAGGACAGCAACTGATGTTTGTTCATTAGTGACAGTTTTCATGCGTCCACATTTTGGCAAATCCAACACTGAACCAGTTTCACGAAACTTAGCAAGCAGTTTGCTAACTGTAGCATGGGAGATGGGTGGTCTCGTAGGGTGTCTTGCATTGAAATCTGCTGCAATGACCCGGTTACTGCGTTCACCAGATATCAACACAATTTCGATCCGCTCATCACGTGTTAACCTCTTCGACATGTCAATGGCTGTGAACAAAGGGAAACTTGTAAATAACTCATGAAAGAATAAAGTTACGTTAAACCCAAGCACACCATTGTTTTTCTTGTGAAATTCCCAATAAGTGTGATGTGTCACATGACCCTCTTCCTATTGAAAAAACAAAAGTTGGATCCAAGATGGCCGACTTCCAAATGGCCACCATGGTCACCACCCATCTTGAAAAGTTTGCCCCCTCACATATACTAATGTGCCACAAACAGGACGTTAATATCACCAACCATTCCCATTTTATTAAGGTGTATCCATATAAATGGCCCACCTTGTATATATATATATATATATATATATATATATATATATATAGAGAGAGAGAGAGAGAGAGAGAGAGAGATTATTATTATTATTATATATACAGTAGCATAATATAATATAATGTAATATAATATAATTGTGTAGTGACAGAGACACATCCAAGTGCTCCTGAATTTTGTAGAGAAGTAATATTACTTTCACTACAAAGTAACTAGTATATTGTAAAATAAAACCTATTATATCATTATATATATATATATATATATATATATATATATATATATATATATATATATATATATATATATATATATATATATATTGTACTATAGTATTATTCTATTATTTTATAATCTAATAATAAATCTATTTTAGAAACTGCTACAATTGTATTCATTTGGGGTGAAATTGATCAGATTAAAAGTGGTACATTGTCCAGCTGACATCTAGTGGTCATTGTTAGTAGCCACCAACAATAAAGTCAAATTCGTGTAGGTAGCACATAATCATACTAACAGAAGCATTATTTATTTATTATTTAGCTAAAAATAAAGGAAATGAGCCACATTAGCCTTTGCGGTGAATCAATTTACAGATAGTCAAGTAGTCAGATGACAAGTTTAGCTTCCATTATGACTGGAATGTAAGACAGAGGGTGGAGCCAGACATGCAACATTGTTTTCCTTTAAGTTAGAACAAATGAGAGGAAGTACTGAGAAGGAGCCAGTTATCACATTGCACTGTCCATTATAGGCTTTGTTTGGATTCTACTTTAGTAGGTAAATATATTTTTTTTTACTAGAATAAATTGTGACTTTGAACTTCTATATCTAAATACATGTATTTCTATGTAAACAGAATCTTGTGATATTTCCCTCTGACAAAACAAAGTGTTATAAATAAGAAAGGATTAAGTGTTGTCTGCTATGATGGAGAGTTTATTCATCATTGATCAGCTTTGCTTTGTATCCGTGTTTCTGGATTATAATATATGTGTTGATTTGTTTAAGTATTGGTGTCATGTAGTGATTGTCATAAGAACAGGTTTCTGTTCACTGTGAAGTCTCTCTCTCTCTCTCTCTCTCTCTCTCTTTCTCTGTCACTGATAAGTAAAAACCTATGTAAGATTGGAGAAGAGAATATGATTCATGATTAATTGATTTTTGAGTAACAATAGCATTGGGATAGCTTCGAACAGTTTTACCACCAATTTACAACTATGAGCAAATGCAGCATTTATAATTTACAATTTACAATTTACAAATGTTCAAGGTTCAAGGTTCAATTTTTTTATTTGTCAACGGCACCATAATGCAAACATGTTGGTATTTGATTCTTACTCATTTAAGGTGTGTTTTGAGAATGATTGTATGTATGTACAGTATGATTGTATTTTTTCATTCCCCCTAAAACTGCTTTTTTAAAATATATTTTTTTACACTCCATGTTTGTTTTAACTGAGATCTTAAGGTATGTGTGAATATTTATTTCACCTGTTTTTCATGCAGGTTCTAGTGCTGAAATTATATTTGACAATGCTAAGGCATTGTGCTGGATTTAGAGTTTCCCTGGTTATATTATATGCTACATCAGTCTGTCTAAATTATGTGGGTGAGTATTCTTCTGTTATTGCCTCACAATGCTTTCCCGTCAAATAAGAACATTGGCACCACTGGACTAAATGTAATTACTAAGATTTGTCATTAAAGACAAGACACAGACTCAGTTTTTTTACAAAGTAATTTGTACATATTATGGCTTTATAGGAAAGGAAATTATGTGCTAGTATGGAGTACATTAATTTAACATGACTAGATTAGCACAGACATTTAGGCTTTGGCAGCAATTTATTTTGCTATCCTGTTTACCTTTGGAAATAAATGTAACTTGGCATAATGTGCTGCACTAAACAAAATTTTCCTTAACACTTTATCATAAATTCAACTGTTTAAACTATTAAACATTAAACTAAACATTTAATACCTTAAAATCTTATCAAATCAGGTTAAAGTTGATCATCTTATTTTTTTTTTTTTTAATTTGCATAATTTCTTAACTTACTCTCCTTATGTTATTTTAATGAGTAGATTTTGTAAGTTAAGTTTTTTAATATTAACCATCAGTGGAATTATATTCATTGAATACATTTTCCAGTCTAATTTTGTTGGTTTATAGCAAAGAGGTATAAGTTACATGCATCACTTCATATGACCATAACATACTCATTGCCCCTTCAGTGGCCATCCAGGTGACCTCCACAGGGCCACAGACAATCAAGCAACCACAGGGATCGAATATTACTTTGGGCTGTACCTATAGTGAGAGCCCAACTGACACTGGGCAGCTGGATGTCGAGTGGTCCATTCTCAGTCCAGACATGACTCAGAAAGACAAGTTGGTGAGAAACTATTAGGATCCATCACTTTATCTTGTTCTGCAGCTTCCTCTACAGAATGCTCCTTTTTATTTAGCTTTAATGTGTACATATGTAATGAGCACTGTGTGGTGGTTATCAGGTTGGACAATATAAAATTAGTAAAATAAAGACTTATCTACTGTCCCGACTAAAATTATTGGCAAGGCTAATTATTTTAAAAAATATAATAAAATAAATGATGTCAAGAGAGAGAGAGAGAGAGAGAGAGAGAGAGAGAGAGAGAGAGAGAGAGAGAGTGAATAGATCAGAATTTCATATTTTTGTCATGTCTTAAACAACTTAAAACATGGCACCCTTGATGGTAGACCACACAGTTTCTAGGTGAGCAAACATATATAATCAGTTAGTATTACATGAGTAGAATTATATAACATTTGGTTGCATATACCATGCTTGAAATAAACAATTAGTAACATCATCAATAACCTTCATAAACAACATTTCACCACCTGAAAAAGACTTGGTTTCTGAAAAGGTCCTTTCTTTCTCCATACTTTGGACTTCCCTTGGAGATTCCAGATGGGAAATTAATTTCCAAATGACATTCTAATTCTTACTGCTGATGAGTGGTTTGTTTCTTGTCGTAGGGCGCCTATATTTTCACCCTTGAAGTCTTCTTCAAATTTTTAAATGTTGATTCTAAATATTATTGGTGATGACACTTACTGTTTTTAAAATTATTTTTGTAAATTAAATTTACTATTTAATGTATTTTTTAAATATATATATTTTTTAATGTATGTCATTAACTTGTCTGGGTTTGCTTTGCCAACATGTTTGATGTATAGTTATACATACACACATACGTTTCTTTCTTTTTCCTGCTTGATGCATGTGCAGTGGATCCTTCTTTCTTTACAACATCAAAATGGGTTGGTTTCTGGCTGTAGTGTACTGGGTGCTCCGATGCCTTTCTATTGTGATTTACTTTTCTTTTTTTTTTTTTTGCAATTCCTCCTGCATTTGTTTTCCTATTTTTTTGGTCCCAATGTGCACGTGGGAGACTTTGGTGCCCATGATCCTGTCACCAGTTTACTGATATGTAACTGATAACTAATGCTGCACCGTGGGAATGTTATGTGGTGTTAATGTTATGGCTGACTGACTGTGTGTGTGTGTGTGTGTGTGTGTGTGTGTGTGTGTGTGTGTGTGTGTGTGTGTGTGTGTGTGTGTGTGTTTGTGTGTGTGTGTGTGTGTGTGTGTGTGTGTGTGTGTGTGTTTGTGTGTGTGTGTGTGTGTGTGTGTGAACAGTACCCGTCAAAAGTTTGGACCTTCTAACAGTTTTTACATTGTAGAACAATACTGGAGATTTAAAAATGATGAAATAACACATATGGCATAATAACAAAAAAGTCAATTGTTATTTTAAGACAAAGGTCAGCCGTTCTGGAATAATCCTTGCAAGAACAGTATTGTCAAGAGCATTTGCAAAGCCCATCAAGCACCATGATGAACTCTCTCATGAAGACCTTTCCAAGAAAGCAGGAACTAAAGTTCATATAGAGTCACCAGCCTCAAAAATCACCAATTTACAGCACCTCTGACTAGAATGTTGCCTCACATCTCAACTTTGTTGCATATTTTGGTTGCCTTCAGCATTATTTTACAATGTAGAAAGAAATAAAAATCAGGAAAGACCATGGAATTAGAAGATGTGTCCAAACATTTGACTGGTAGAGTATATGTAGAGAGAGAGAGTGAGAGGTAATGGATCTATATTTGTGCATGTTTATTAGATCTTGTCTTACTCTGGGGGAAACGAGTACAAATTTGGTGACCCAAGCCTGATGACTCGACTAAAGTTTGTGGGTGACCCCAGCCAAGGAGATGCCAGCATCATCATCTCTCCCCTACGTGTCTCTGATACAGCCACCTACGAGTGCAAAGTGAAGAAGCTACCTGGTATAGACACAAGGAAGATCACTTTAGTGATACTTGGTAAAGATTGAGGCATACATTTTCTCAGAATAATCTGGCATTGTTCTTAGTTTCTGTTTTTCCAGTTTGCCTACTCCTCCCTTTCACAATCCAGTGCACTGCCTCACATTACTTTCACTGAGACTGTGTTAAAGCACTGGGTGGAGGACGTGAATCTTGAAACAGGTTTTACATGTTTGGTTACAGTTTTCATAACCTATTCAAAGGCTAAATTAATTAAAGCCTTACGTTTCTTACTGAGAATGCTGATGTGCAAAACAAGTTTTTATATGTTAACATAATATAAAATAAAAAAATGTGCCTAATATTTTTAGCATTTGACATAAAAATGTACTCTGTGTTCAGTGAAGCCCTCTGTGCCCAAATGTTGGGTTCAAAATGGTGAGGAGATAGGAAGTACTGTCTCACTGGCCTGCAAGTCATCTGAGGGTTCAACTCCTATAAGCTACACATGGACAAAAGAGAATGGTGTGGCAATGCCACCCACTGCTTCCCAGAGTAAGTCATCTCTATGACAAGAACTGTTTTGTTTTTCCAAAGAAACCAAGTAACTTATTCTCGAATAGCAAAATAATTCAAATAAGATGAATACGCTTCCAAGATTAACATATTTAGATATTTAGAATTTGAAAAGACGCTCTAAATGAAAGATCTTGTATTAGATCTTGTTTTTGTCTGTATGAACTGCTTTTTCTTAGAGTAAATTTGTTACATGCCAATACACGTAACACAATTTATTCATTTGAATTTTTACTGGAATATTATCAATATTGTCTGACTGATTCTTTTTTTGTTGTTTTTTTGTTTAAAGATACTCAGACTGGAGAACTGCTAATCTACAACCATTCACAGAGCTACACAGGCACCTATGTGTGTACAGTCAACAATGACGTAGGGAAGGAGCAATGCAAGTACACATTGAGAGCATATAATCGTAAGTCTGGGTGGAGCAGTAAGTATGTTTGGAATATTGGGTGTGTTAGTGGTTGGTGACAAAATAAAAGTTAATGAAAAAAGCAATTATTTCACAGCGTATAGACCTTGATACTCTGATATTTTATATGTAAAAATAAAACACTAACTTGAGGTTATTTGGAACATATGTTGGATATTTTTTAAACGTTTCACATTTACATTGTTTATACAGTGCACACTTGCCACAATAAATAGTTCCAACTCCTGCTACAAAATATAATATGGGACATAGGTCCAAAATGTTAACTATGTTTCTAAACACCTACACACGTGGACAAAATTGTTGGTACCCTTCGGTCAATGAAAGAAAAAGTCACAATGGTCACAGAAATAACTTTAATCTGACAAAAGTAATAATAAATAAGAATTCTATGAATGTTAACCAATGAAAGTCAGACATTGCTTTTCAACCATGCTTCAACGGAATTATAAAACAAAAAATGAAGTTTTTTCAAGACACCTTAATTCAAGACACCTTAATTCAAGACACCTTGAATTAACATGTCCCTTTGATCGCATTATTTTCAGTATTTTCTAGGGGTACCATCGTTTTTGTCCAGGCCTGTTCCATGAGTTAATTTTTTTAAATAATTATGTTGAAGCATGGTTGAAAAGCAATGTCTGACTTTTATTGGTTAACATTCATAGAATTAAAAAAAAATGATTACTTTTGTCAGATTAAAGTTATTTATGTGACCATTGTGAGTTTTTCTTTCATTGACCGAAGGGTACCAACAATTTTGTCCACGTGTGTATAACAGCAATGTGAAAAAGGGCCAACTAATGTGTTTTGGTTATGTTACTCTTGGTTTGCAATGGTTTTCCATTTGAAACATGAGTACTATTTCGCACCAGACTCTTGATATCGTAGAATTCATGATCACAGATTTTATTATTGTTCTTCTTGTTGTACAAATCACTGATCACATTCTGGAAGGATTTTCATTAAGCCAGTCACTTTGGGAAGATTCACCATTGATCTAGTTTTTTCCATTTGTAAATAATGACTTGTGCTGTTGTTTGTTGCAACAGAGCTTTAGAAATAGCATTGTAAGCCTTTCCAGATTGATATACTGTACAGTGCATCTGAAAATGTAATTTAATATATTCTAAATTCATCACATTTAAAATGAAATATTTTTTATTTAATTAAAAGTTTATTTTATTTTATTTTCATGTTTACAGCCCACAGCTCATGAAAAAAAAACAGTACCTCAGAATACTTTAATTTTCCTATGATCAATCAAATATTTGCAATTCTGAAAGTTTTGAGTTATTTATTTAAATTTACCAGGCAATTTGAACAGGCAGGATATTGCAGCACAAAACCCTGAAATGTGTCAAATATACAGTACACATACTCCAAGACAATCATTTACTCAATATAAAACAAATTTTAAAAAACTGATATACAAGCATAATAAATTAAATATACAAGCAAAATAAATAAATAACACAGATACACAGAAAGGCATCCTAATCAAGCACTTGTAAGTTATCTATAAACAGTTTTATAGCACATGGAATAAAGGAGAGTTCATGATGTTTAGTTTTACTCCTGAGTATAGCAAGTGCTGCCAAAGAGAATATGTTGGAGCCATAAATAGCAAACAATGCCGTGATGATGAACTGCCTCTGAGTATTTTAGTAAAAGTAAGTGTGGTGGCTTCATCACACCTCTCATTTGATGTTGGGAGAGATGAACTCTTATCCACCAGCATCACTTTTGAATCCTCTCTAACTCCTCAGAGAGACCCTTTCATGAATTATTGCATGAATGTGGCATGGCATGTGTCATGGAGATCAGTCAGTGGCACTGCTTAAGTGTTACTGAAGACCAGCTTGCTTTGACAGCAGCCTTCAGCTTGTCGGTATTGCTGAGTTGTATGTTTCTTATCTTCCTCTTGACAACACCCCACAGATTCTCTATGTGTTTCAGGTCAGGTAAGTTGGCTGGCCAAGCAAGCATAGTAATATCATCAAGACAGTTAGTTGTAGTTTTGGAACTGTGGACAGGTGCTTAGTTCTGTTGGAAAAGGAAGTCTATATCTTACAAAAGCTTGTCAGCAAATGGAAGCATTAAGTGTAAAAATCTCCTGGTTGATGGCTGCGTTGACTTTGGACTTGATTAAACACCCTGGACCAATTGGTTCTGGATTCTGTGCCGCTCCACTCTTCATTCTGACTCTGGCACCTTGCATTATGAAGCTCTCCCGAGTTCTAGAAGTGGCTTTCCTTGACAGTCTTTTATGGCCGCGTCAACTGTATTGCTTGTGCACCTTTTTTCTACCACACGTTTCCATTCCAGTCAACTTTCAATGAATATGCTTTGATACAGCACTCTGCCAACAGCCAGCCCTTTCAGCAATGACCTTCTATGGCTTACTCTCCTTGGGGAGATTGTCAGTGATCATCTTCTGGACAAGTGTCAAGACAGCAGTCATCCCCATGAGCATATTGAAGTAGACCAATAGACGCATGGTATTTACACTGTATTTACAAATTTAAAATTAAACATTCGACTATTTTGAGAATTTTTTTATATTCATGAGCTGTAAGCCATAATCATCAAAATTACACAAAAATTGTTAGACGTATTTCTCTTTACATGTAATGAATCTAGAATTGATTAGAATTCATTTTTTAAGCCAAATAAAAAAAGATAATTAAGCCGATATAATCCCGATATCCCGATATAATTTTTTTTTGCTATGCACTATATTTCTTTCCTTATTGGTCTACTTGACTATGTGGGAAAGCTTCAATGTACTGTAAATAATATTTACTTTTACCAGAGCTGGTACTAGTAAAGCCTGGTCGAGTCTAATCTAATTGTACGTAAATCTCAATTGTACCTGGTTAATTGTTTGATTGAGTAACTAATGAGGAAGTTACTTTTCGCACACAGGGCCAAATTGTTTTAGCTAGTGTTTTCCCTGACAAAATGAAATTGTTTAAAATCTGTATTTTGTGTTTACTTAGATTGTCTTTGTTAGCAATCAGGAAGGAGAAATGTTTTTCATGGCATTATCCATGATCAGTAATATTTTTTTTGCTATTTTTAATAGAAGATTCATATCTTCCCTCACAGCAACCAGCAAGGCTGGAATCATTGCAGGGGCTGTGATAGGTGCATTGCTGCTTTTGCTGCTACTCCTGTTGTTACTCTGGCTTCTTGTATGCTGCTGCCAGAAAAGACGCTATGAAAAGGAAACTGCCAATGAGATCAAGTAAGGAATATTCTTTTCTATGTAACATTCTGTATACTATTTTCTGTTCTAGCTATATTTAAATATCCCCAGAGGAAGATTTCCGTTGATTTTGTTGCTTTTTTGTTTCCAAAATGTCCTACAACTGTCTTCGTAACAGCTGTTTCTAACAGCTGACCCTTAATGGGTTCTTTAAAAAGTGACCTACAGAGAAAGGGTAAAACATATATATTGTTTTAACAACACCCCAGCAGGAATTCTTGTAGCAATGTTAATATGGCAAAATTGTGGACATTGGGCTTGCTATTACCCTTGCTATTAGGTTGTTGTTGAAAGTTAGAATCATTTGAAGAAATGATGTTGGACTGGGCGTGTAGTGGTTAGCACTGTCGCCTTGCACCTCCAGGGTTAGAGTTCGAGTCCTGGCCAGGCTCGTCCCGCCATTTATCAAAGTAATTCTAACTTTCAAAAACAATGTTAGTCCAATGTTGTGTTTTGGGTGAATAGAGTTACAACCTCATTACAACTATATGAATAGGTCATCCAGCATGAAGTCTATTCTGTGATGAGTAATAGAGAAGGAGGTCATGTATCCATATACTGGGTTTTATATAGGTGTTACTGCTTTCTCTAACTACACAATACTAAAGATTCCTGGTTTTGCAATTAATCATGAGTAATCTCTTGCAGGGAGGATGCTGCAGCACCAGAAAGTCGTCCTGGTAGCAGGTTGTCTAGTTTCCGCTCCATCATGGGTTACCACCCCCACCAGGGAGTCACCTACAGTTCAGTTAGGAATGGTAAACCAAGAAGGGCTGATTCGAACAACAGAAGCTTCAGTAACAACCAGAGTCAAGCAACTTCACAAGGCCCACTAACATACAACAGCAGATATGGCTATGCTGTTTGAACACGGTCACCTTGCCAAAAACAGGTTATTATGCCAAACAGATGAAATGCTTGAACTGTCTATTACTATGACATCATGAATTGTCATGCAATTGGTTTGTTTTTCTGATGTGTTTTACTGAGACTCCACCTACATTGTCAAAGTCCTTTCGATATGATGTTGACAATTATGTATTTTCTATTTTTTATGTGTCATTTTCTTGTGTGTGTGTGTGTGTGTGTGTGTGTGTTGGGGGGGGGGGTCAAGTCCATAAAAATAGATTTTTATTTTAATATATAAAAGAAACTGAATAAATATATAAACAAACTTGTTTTGATATGTCTTTTTGCCTCGGGGAAACATGTTAAAGCCTTGTGGTTAAACTTGTGGACAAGTTTTAACAGAACTTTGTTCACTAGTACTGGGTATTTGAAAAATGTTTCCTGGAGAGTTTGTGTTAAATTGAGACCAAATATTAAGTTTAAATCTAGACACTGGCCAAAACATGGGTCTGATATAATTGTTCTCAAGCCACGTCATGCAGTCATCGATGTATAATGTGGCCTGCGGCCCTCCAGCCTCTTTCTTTTGCAAAACATGTTGTTTCAAAGAGTTGACCTATTCTCTTAGTAGCTGATGCCCCAGGCTCAAGATTTGTGACTGCAAACTAAAGGTAATTTTAGGCCCTTTTTAATGGGTGCTCAAGCACCTCCAAATTTAACCTAGGAAAGCTTGAAGACAGTGAGAATAACAGTGCATCATTTTCTAAAATCAGTGTGGGTTCTACCATTATAGTTCTCTCTACTTAGAGATGCGTCCAACAATTACAGGTTTAGCTAATGGTTTAATGTCCAGTATGCTTGATGGCATGGCCTTACACTGCAATATAGTACTGTAGGTGGCAGCATAGTTTATATAATGTCAATAATCTGCATGCAGGTGGAAAGAAATGGAGAAAAAATAGTATTTATTGATTGTTTAAGGTTAGAGCTGTTGTGTTTTTTTCTACCACTCAGGTTTAGTTGGGCTCTGTGATGAATTGGCATCCCATCCCCCCCCCCCCCCACCCGCAAGCCTGTACACAGGATAAAGCGGTATAGACAATGAGTGAGTGAGAGAGGTTTAGGTGGTCGATGTATGGGAGGCAAAAATTGTATGACAGTTTAACTGTGTTACATACGGATTAAAAGCAGACATAACTGCTCAAAGTAAAGGGGCACTTTGATGTCAAGTTGCTAGATAGTGATTTAAAGCTTAAGGCATAGGCAGATACAATGTAGGTTAGGTGGCTGTCTGTTTTTTATTTTGTTATTTCGTCAATAGTGTCATGTCTTAAATGGTCATATTTTTGTCTTTACACATGCATGTATATAAACCAACCATAACATTACTATCGCATTATTAAATCTCATAATGCTAATATTGGTGTTAACCAAAAATGTATTGAAAGTACAAATAAAATGAAAGTGCTAAATAAACAGAATAGCTTTTAATAGCAAGATATTAATAGCAGGACACTATACATTTTACATGATAAAGGGCTGAGCCTAGAATCACAAAACCAAATGCACATTAAAAGCTTATTGTCTACATAATGACTAATTATTAAAGAAATATAATTTCCAAGTTAACTGTAAACAAAAACTTAAATTTCTCAAGCACTGTG
The DNA here is from genome assembly GCA_030347435.1 of Clarias fuscus. NCBI lineage: Eukaryota > Metazoa > Chordata > Actinopteri > Siluriformes > Clariidae > Clarias > Clarias fuscus. The sequence continues at coordinate 14,987,160 of CM059213.1, read as the reverse complement.
AAAATTTGCAACAATGGAAGACATGTCTCCAACTTACAATAACATGCTGGGTTTCTTCTTACCAATACAATTAAAGTTAATCTAAACCTACCACAGTACTAACAACTACTAACTATTTGTCTTAAATACATGTAGGTGGCACTATAATTATTTTCTTTAATTGCTTACATCTTGTCCAACCTCATCATTGTAAGATTTTTTAAATTTTCTTTTGATCTTTTTGATTCTTTTTTTATAGTGGTTCTCAATAAGAAGCAAGTAAATATTTCAGTAACAGTGTTAAGTTTTCCAACCCAAATTTGTAGATACACTACGGGTCTTGGCCTAAAAGCTTGCAAGAGGTTTTGTCAAAATTCATCTCATAGGGACAATGTAATTCACAAATGCATAAAGTGTTGCAGTTTTCACAGTGAGAAATGTAATTAGGAGATGGCAGTTCAGGGGAACTGTGGAGGTCAAGATGAGATCTGGAAGACCAAGAAAACTCTCAGAGAGAACTACACCTATGCTGGTCAGAAAGACAAATCAAATCCTCCATTTGACTGCAAAAAAACCTCAGGAGTGGTGGTGCACCGTTCCACAAGACCTTCATGGAAGAGTCAGCAGAAGAAAACCTTACCTGCCTCCCCATCATAAAATCCAACGTCAGAAGAATGCAACAGAAACCTGATGCGTTTTGGAGACAAGTGCTGTGGACTGATGAAGTTAAAATAGAACTCTTTGGCCACAAGCAGCTAAAGGAGCAGCATTTCATGAAAAGAACACCTTGCCAACTATTAAGCATGGGGGTGAATCTGTCATGCTTTGGGGTTGTGTTTCAGCCAGTGGCACAGGAAACATCGCACAAGTGGAGGGAAGAATGGATTCCACTAAATACCAGCAAATTCTGGAAGAACACATCACACCATCTGTAAAAAAGCTGAAGCTGAAAAGAGGATGGCTTCTACAACAGGACAATGATCCTAAACATACCTCGAAATCCACTATGGAATACATCAAGTGATGCAAGCTGAAGGTTTTGGAATGGCCATCACTGTCATTTAAACATCATTGAAAATTTGTCGTAGATCTTAAAAGAGCTGTGCATGCAAGATGACCAAAGAATATTACAGAACTAGAAGCCTTTTGCAAGGAAGAATGGGAGAAAATCCCAAGTACAAGAATTGAAAAACTTTTAGCTGGCTATAAAAAGCGTTTGCAGGCTGTGATATCTGGCAGAGGAGGTGTTACTAAGTACTGATTTTGCAGCGTGCCCAAACTTTTGCACAGTGCCACAATAATGTTTTTATTTTTTTTTAAATCTTTGTTCAATTTATGACATAAAAAGTAATTATGCACGAATGTTTGCTGAAAATATTGTGCATTTTTTTCAATTCCCAAGAGAGACTGTGTTAACATCTTTTCAATTAAAAAAAAAAAATCATCAAACTCTGTGATCAAGGGGTGCCCAAATGTTTGCATAAGACGGTACCTGCTCAATGTTCAATTCAGATTTCTATTTGTTTTAATTCCCTTAAAGTTTTTTTTCCACTTGTAACAATAATTTAACAATATATTAAACAAAAAAAATTTAATTATAGGGTTTTTACAAAAAGTTGACTCAAACCATCAGAATATTTTCCCCCTAGATATATTTCCCAGCCAAATGAAAGTTCCAATGGAGTATGAACACCTGGAAGTATTTCAGAGCAATGTGCTCATTACAATAAGTATCTGAGGTTAAATGGTCTAACAAAATATTAGACTGTGCAACTTTTTTTTTTTTTTGCCCAGGCAACATATTTGACATTCATGTGAAGTTTAAAGTTCGATGATAAAAAAAAAAAAAAAAAAAAATCAAACTTCACATAAACACTAAATGTAATACAAATGTTAAGAAACAAAAACAAAAACTTTATTTGCAACTTGGGTTTACTGAAAAGAGGAAGTGAGGCAATACCTCAACAATATTTAGTTCTTTCAATTTTTTTTGCATAGAGAAGCATGAGCAAATGGCTTCTGATGTTCCTCCATGGCTGAGGTGGGGACAGAAATGCTTGGTCTCCCAAATTACTGCTTGCTGCAATATTACTATAAATGCAACACAAATTGGATTTTCTGTTAAATTACTGAGCCTCTGGTGCATTAGGTAAAATAATAAATTGGCCATCAGCACAGCACTGATCCAATATTATTATTTTAAGGAATAATTATTCAGTCATATTTATTTTGATTATTTCTGCACTATTCCTTCATACAAGTATGAGCACATAATGCATCACACAGTCAGTAGGAACACAAACTTTAATTTAAGACGAACATTGCCTTTCTACAGAAAAGCATTTAATACAACTTCTCATCCACTCAACTGCTCAATATATAAGACAGAAATGACATCATTCTTTTTTCCATTAGTACTAGCAGTTACTAGGTTTCATCATTGTGTGTACACTCGTGTAACATTATTATATTTGCCATCAGGTGCCTCCTGGTTTGGAATAGGTGGTGTGTAGCAGGGACCATGACGTTGGAAAGGGAAAATACTGCTGTCAGGGCTGACTGCTGCATTGTAAAGCTCCTCTGATTCCAGCTGAAGTTCTTTTAAAGCTTGCGTCTGTGACTTTAGAGCCTCTTCAATAGCTGCCATCTCTGCCTGGTGCTGGGAGTTTTTGTATCTGGACCATACCTTAAGAAGCAGTGCCCTTCTCTCACTCTCTTCAAAAGACAACTTGGGAGGGCTACGTACTCTGAAAGAACACAAAATTTGAAAAAAGCTTTAATTTCACTCACTCTATCTTTTATATATTAAGAAAATTCCTCTTTCGAATTCACCTTAAAATAATTTAGTGTTATTTAAATCCATTAAATCTAAATTACACAGATGGCACTATAAATTACACAGGGTACTTGGTCCCACTCATCGCTGCTTGCAACTTCATTGACACTTACTTTTGCTTTACATGTACACACACATGGTCACTATGTTAAAATAAACGTGCGCACAGATGTTGACCATATAAATGACGTACACGCTCAGTTTGCTCGTCTTGCAAAATGCTTGAAGTCCAAGCTACTTGCAATCCAAGGTTCCACTGTATTTTAATATGAATGCCAATTCTGACATGCTCTTAGAGACAAAAATTAGAGATAAAGATTAGAATTAGCATGCCAATTTAAATCTCTCTAGTAAATTGGTAAAATTATTTTGTAACCGTAACTACATAATTCCGCAGCAAATATGGTATGGATGTATATTACCTGATCTCATCAAAGCACTTGGCTGGAGGTATAAGGTCTTCTATGGGAATAAACTCAGGTGGGATTTTCTCAAGCTTCTTCACCTTTTTCTTCAGACGTTCTTTTACCATGAGCTCACGACGGGGGTCAACCTTCTTCTTTTTCTTTGGCTCTGCTCTGTTCAGGATGAGAACAAAAGCCATATTGGAACTGCAACTATATATGGATTTTAATTTCACGATTATCACAACCTACTGACCTTAAAGGAACTGAAGTCTTCAGTGAAAAAACTGAGCTGATCCAGTGACTGTGTCTGACGGAGCTCACAGAACTTAATCTGAGAACAGCGCTGCAAATAAATATGTAGTGATCATGAACAACTTCAAATACAAGGAACCATGGTGAAATTAGTTTAAAGTTGGATTCAGAACAGACATTCAGCATGAGAGACATTCAAGGACCAATCATGGGGGTTGTACACCCACAGAGAATGCCAACAGGGCATCACCTACCTGGCAGATGATCACACTGTGAGAAATATTACAACGTTGTGTTGACATGCATGGATCAATATATTAAAATTTAATTCACAGAAATGTTAAAATTTGTCAGTCTGATAAATAACAAGCTGTTGTCAATATGACTAATGATGGTATTACTTTGCACCATTATTTAGAATTTTTAAGCTATTATTATTTTTATTAGTAATATTATTAATATTAATAAACACATTTCCAGGACATGTGAACTATTGGTCCATTATAATTAAATGTAATAAAATCTTATTTATATAGCGCTTTTCATAGTCATTGTTGCAAAGCAGTTATACAGAATCATGAAAAAAATTATGGAAATTAGTATGAAATGTGTGAGGAAATACGTATAAATAAAATTCTCAGATTGTCTCTGAGGAGTAGATTGTCGCCGAGTATGACGATGGCAAGGAAAAACTCTGGAAAATTTCCTGCAATAGTAAGAAACCTGGAGAGGAACCAGACTAAACATGGAACTTATCCTCATTTGGGTGATAACTGGTCGCAGGAAATTTTTTGGCTGCCGGAAGTTCAGTATAACAGGAGATGTGTTTAAATTAATATGAAGTCCACTTTTCTTTATTGAAGGATCAGATAAAAAACTGTTTATAGGAATTTCAGTCTTGACCTATTGAGTGACTGCAGTCACAAGATATCAGAGCACAACTGCCTGCATCAGCTGAATCCAAGCCCATCTTCATGTTCAAGTGGATGGTTCGAAACCAATTCGTAAAATATACTGCCTGGCCAAAAAGGTTGCACACTAAGATTTCATTTGACAGACTTTAGCTTTGATTACAGCATGCAATGTGGCTGTATATAAGTAAAAATTATTCAATTTTTTCACAGTTCTGGAGCGCATATAATCAGAAAAGAAAAAAAAACCTTTAACTCTGGAGTGTATAGTGGGCACTATGCATGATGCGTTCATCACTTCATACGCTTCCTTTCTTACCCCGATGCAACCACGTCTGGACCACATGACATTTTCCCATTTCTCCAAAGTCTTTTTCCTCCAGCCTTACTAACAAGTGTTTTTATTTTGGCCAAACTACTGTTTAATCCCAATCATGTGAATTTTCATCGCATTGTGCGAGTGGTTATTAGAGCTGTGAAACCTAATTGATTATGCAATTTAAATCATGCATGTGTTGAACCATTTAGGAAACCTTTCAAATGGCATGTTCTCTAAAATTAATTAATTGCTTAAAATATACCATTTTTTCTGCAGACATTTGGCAAGAAAAAAAGAATTGCTTTGAATGAAACCTCCTTTGTGAAATATAGCTGCTTGAGACAAATCAGAGTATAAACATTAGTTCTATCAAATTGAACCAAAAATCATAATGCCCAAAAACTTTACCTATGATTCACATGAGATGACTCTAGTGATGATCTTTCACTATTAAACATAGCTGTGATCTCCACTGTATTTGTTTAGGAAGCAATTTAGAGATCACAAAATGTTTTGTTTTTCTCACCACATATCTTCCATAAAGATTCCGCAGCAAATATGGTATGACAGTTTTCCATTATTCTTTTCAGCTATAATAAGGCCTTGAACAGACCCTAACCCAATTCCAGTAATGTAAAATCTCCTTAGTTGTTTTCTTTCATGCCATCTATTCCTGCCATCTGAAAGGCCTGGGCCAAATATGAAAAGTAATGATCTAGGTTATGTAGCCACACATTTTAGAGCAGATTTTGGACCAATATGTCACATCACTAGGACAATAATAAAATTTTAATATAATATTTATGATAAAGAATAATAAAAAAATTCAATGTCATACCACAATTAATCATACTAACAACAACAGTGAAAACAACTTGTAGCAAGAAATTTTCAGAATTTTTCCTTTAAAAAAGAAAGGCTTGTGAGTGAAATTGTAAAAGGCTAAATAGGCAAAATCAAGAGATAGAAGGGCCGTAATTCAGTGTGATCATCTGTAATGTAGGTGCTGTGCTAATCTAATAAATCTAATCTAATAAAAATAGATTTTGAACAAATTAATCATGATTTCGAAGGTAATGAAATTAATATCAAGTTGTGCCTATTGCAGGACATGTTTCCAGACATTTTATTAATTACTTTTTAATATTTAACTAATTTTGAACCAAAATATCACACGAATGGAAATACATTTTTTATATTTATATTGAAAAAATATGAATAAATATGCAGACATTCATTATAATGAGGTGTTCTCTGCACATGTGCCCACACAATTGGAGTCAATATCTCACAACGCTGGGAAGTAACTAAAACATATATATTTTTTATTATTATTAAAAATTATTAATAAATATGCAAAGTACTGCTATTCAGTATAAAAGAGGTGTGCTCTCTGCAGGTCATACGATTTACATTTTTATCACCAAAAAGTCACATGACCTTGAAATTATTGCAGGTAAATAATAATATGTATTAAAAACAATATAAAAAGTAATAATAATGTCTAATAAAAAAGGGCTAAACCCTCTGTAGGAGATTTTAGAACAAAACATGAGACAACAGGTCATATCATCCGAAGCTCTTTTTAGCCGAATAACTGCAAACCAATTCACGAGGCCAGAAGGCGACACCACACACACATTTACTACACCTATCCAAACTGGAGTCTATCCAAACAGCAACGTAAGAATGCACACGCCGAATACGCATGGCACAGGGGACGTCCGTTAAAACTATTGCTCCAAATTGTACTTTAAAAAAGGTAGATGTTTCTTATCCCAAGTATTTTGCAAAATAATGTACGGAGTGTACAGAATACTGCTCTCCGGTCAGCCTAGCTGCGAGCGTGGTAGATACTTTGGATCACATTAATGAACTGTAAAATACATACCCCGTTAATAAAACCGGGTTTGTAAGCATCTGCATGACTGTAGGACAAACAATCTTTGACATCGCTAACTGTTAAAAAATTAACAGATTGTTTTCTTCTTCTCCTTCCCCACGTCCTTCTACTTCTTCTTGATGTTTAACGGCGATTGACACCCTGCTATTGCATTACCGCCCCCTAGTGACCTTATCGCTTCTCTGTCTCTTTCGTTCTCTGTTTTTTGTTTTTGTTTTGTTTTTTACATTTGTCACACTTAGGTGATTTAGATGATCAAATAATTTTTAAGTTAACACAAAGATAACCCAAATAAACACAAAATGAAAATTTACACTATCATTTCATTTATCAATAGAAAAAATCTGTTAAAACCTACCTGGGCCAATGTGAAAAAGTAATTGACCCATTTGATAAATCATAAATGGACTAAGATTTTTTGAAAAGCTAAACTAAATTTCATTTGCCACACTCAGGCCTGATTACTGCCAGACTTGTTGAATCCAGAAATAAATAAATTAAATTAAATCTGTCTGACAAAATGAAGTATTTTAAAATATCTGAAAAAGCAACACAATCTAACGAAATTTAAGAACAGATGAGACAAAGTAATTGACGTGTGTGTATCAGCCTGGATAGGGTTACCAAGCCGTTTCAAAAGATTTAGGACTTTAGCGAATATCAGAATATACAACCCCCAATTTCTCCAATAAATGTGTAATAAGAAAATATCAAACCATGCTCCACTTATTGTTATAGTACAATTAGCGCATTTAGCATTTAGTGTTTTTTGATACTGCAGTGTAAATCAATTCATGCTATGGTAGCATTTTTGTTAAGGTAGCATAATTTGGCAGTCCACTGGCCCTGATTACTTTCTAAAGTTATAAATGAGTTTAAAAATGTGGAAAGATATATAGAGGAAATATGTATGAATTATAATTGCCAGTTTGTTCTAGATGCACAAGCTGAGGGTGATGATGGCAAGGAAAACCTCCCTGAGATGACAATCGGAAAAAACCTTGAGAGGAACCAACTTACCAGGTTTTTATTATTATATTTTGTTATTGTTGCTGCTCTAGTGGTAGTTTAGTTTGGAAATATTTATTTATTTATTTACACACGTGGACAAAATTGTTGGTACCCTTCGGTCAATGAAAGAAAAACTCACAATGGTCACAGAAATAACTTTAATCTGACAAAAGTAATAATTAAAAAAAATTCTATGAATGTTAACCAATGAAAGTCAGACATTGCTTTTCAACCATGCTTCAACAGAATTATTTTAAAAAATAAACTCATGGAACAGGCCTGGACAAAAATGATGGTACCCCTAGAAAATACTGAAAATAATGTGACCAAAGGGACATGTTAATTCAAGGTGTGTCCACTAGTTAGCATCATAGGTGTCTACAATCTTGTAATCAGTCAGTGGGCCTATATATATAGGGCTCCAGGTAGTCACTGTGTGGTTTGGTGACATGGTGTGTATCACACTCAACATGGACCAGAGGAAGCGAAGGAAAGAGTTGTGTAGCTGTCACAGAAGAAGTGCAATTTGTTCTGAATATTTTTGGTTACATTTTGAAATACCTTTGTTTTGTTTGTTATAAATGGTGTATAATATTCAATTTTGTATTTGTAATTGTTCGTTTGATTTATATATATAATATGGAAATTGTGCCACCTACAGGAGAAAACGAGTAGCGCTACACTGACCAGTCATGTGGTTTTATTGGCTGTGTGTACACAGAAAAAGACATGAGGTTGCAAGTGTGTTGAGAGTGCAAGACAAAGAAAGGTGTTGTTTAAATATATATCTCTTAATGTCTCCTGAATCCTGATTGGAAGGCACACGGTATGTTTGTTTATATTTTAATTATCATGCCTTTGTAATATATGTTAACATTTGTTTTGAGAAAAGTTTGAAATATGTTATATGACGAATTGAATTGCGTCATGGCGCATTCTGTTCACAAGCTGTAATTTTAATATTATGTGATTGTAATATTATTTATTTTCATGTTTATAGTTTTTTCACGGTGGCCATTTGATGTTTGTGGAGTTGACTGTCCTCACTTTGAGAAGATGTCATTAAAATTTGAAAGTATCGAAGGCATCAGTTGAAAAGTGATTTTTCTGGTCAGGAAAAAATCTTGGGGAGCCGTTATAGTGAAAAAACGTTAGTCGAAGAAGGTTTTTACACCTGAGAAAAGAAGAAGAATTTATGCCTGTCCTCCCTATGATGTGCATTGTGAAGTTGTCCTGGGGGATAACTAATGGATCAGACGACGTCGCCACTTAAGAGAACGTCTTGGTTCTGTTGGATTAAGAGCCCATGATTCCGTTGACTATGGTGTTGCAGTAATAACGAACAACCACAAGGGGCACCATTACGACGTTTGGTACAATTTGCCTTGAAACACTTGGATAACAGGTCAGACTGTATTTTTTCAGTTTGAATTTTCATTCCTTGGTGGGTGGTACCTTAAAGTTTATTCTAGTTTAAGGTGTATGTAAATATTTCAAATAATGACTGCATTTGGTTAATTTAGTAAGTTTATAAGGTTGTGTTATTTGTTAAATATTTGAATATTATATATTATAGTTTAATTATTTGTAATAAGTCACAGTGTGCTCTTTCTACATTGTACTTTAGCAGTGTTTTTACATCTGATTTATGGTGAGGGTTTAATTAAGTAATTAGCATGGATCAAAACCGATCAAACAGTGACGTCTTTGACCAAGTGATTCAAGCTCTTGAAGATGAAAAGGCTCAATTAGAAGGGAAAATAGAAGTTGAATTTGATGTCTCTCAGCTGCAAAAATATGAAAAGCGTTTAGCTGAAATTAATTCAGATCTGGAAGCTAGTAAAGCAAGACTTCAGGAATCGTCCTTACAAGTTGAGCAAGAAGTCAGGCGATCTGAAAGAGAAAGGCGTCCTACAGAAAAAATGCTTGAGTTGAGACGTGAAGAGATAGTAAAAAGAGAACGTAAGTTTATGTTCATATACTTAAACTTTAAAGCTGAAGCTCAATTTATTAGATCTAAACTGAAAGAAGAGTGCTCTAAAACAGAGTTAGATAATATGATGACTACTGCAGAGAAACGGGAGGCAGAGTTACAACAAACATACGAGAGCATTCGTTCACTAAATGTCCCATCTCAAGATATAAGAAGGAGAATGGATAGCTGTACTTCAGTTACCAGTGAGTTGATTACGTTGCTGAAAAGTCGTTGCGCAGAAGCTGATACTAAGGAGTTTGATGCAGCAGCTGTAAAAGAATCACTTCTCCAGTTATTGCGAAGAGATGACTCTAGGTCAATTTATGGGTCAACTGTATCAAGAGCTGAAAGAGATAGTCAGGAGGGAAGTCATATTTCAGTAAGAAGGGCAGAAGCAGCGGCACGCCTAGCAGTCAAACGTGCAGAGCTAAAGAGAGAAAAGGAAATCTTAGCGCAAAGAAAGGAGGTGCTAGCTCAACAAGAGAAGTTAAAGATGCTAGAGGATCAAAGGGATCTGGAAGTCATGGAAGCTGAATACATTGTGTATGCAGAAGAGGAATCAAAATTGAATGAGGAAAAAGGAGATACAAAAGAAAAGGGCACTTTGAATCCATGTCAGCATCCACTGCAAAACAATATCTCTCCATGTGGCAAGGTTTCCCAAGAAACTTTAGCTCAAAAAAGCTCTGAACATGAGCTACAGTCAAAAGTAGAGGACGTTTTGCTGGTGAATGCACTAAAGGAATCCCTGGCAATGACTAAGCTTCCAGCTCCAGAGCCATTCACGTTTACTGGGGACCCTCTCAAGTTCACTGAATGGCGTACCTGCTTTAAGGCGTTGATCGAAACAAACTGTACTACCTCAGCACATAGGTTGTTCTATCTGAAAAGGTACATAAGTGGAGATGCACTTAGTGTACTAGAGAGAACCTTTTATAGAGGCATATATGCAAGCTTGGGATGCTCTGAACAAGCGCTATGGACATCCTTTTGTAATCCAGAGAGCATTCAGAGCAAAGCTGAGTAGCTGGCCAAAAATTGGACCTAGAGAGCCTCTGAAGTTGAGGGAGTTTGGTGATTTCCTCATCTCCTGCAAAAATGCAATGCCTCATGTACAAGGTCTAGGAGTTTTAGACGATTGTGAAGAAAACCAGAAATTGCTGCAGAAACTTCCTGACTGGGTAACAACCCGCTGGAATAGGTACGTCACTAAAGTATTAGATGAAGAGAAGATATATCCGAGTTTTGCTACATTTTCAGACTTTGTTGCAGAGGAGGCACGTATCGCATGTAATCCAGTCTCATCTCTTCATGCTTTAAAACATGCAGATGAAAAGTCTGGGAAGGAACATAAACGTATCAGAGCAAGCGCTTTCTTGTGCGATGAAGGACAGCCCAGAAATCTTAGCCTACGCATTACTCGATACACAAAGCAGTAATACATTTATTAGTCAGGACATCTGTGACAAATTGAATGTAAATACAGAATCTGTAAAATTAAAACGGTCCACAATGACAGATAGAGCTTCAATAGAGAATTGTCAGAAAGCAGTTGGTTTAAGAGTGAGAGGTTATAATCTGCAAGAGTACATTGAATTGCCACCAACATACACTCGAGAATATATTCCCTTGGAACGAAACGCCATTCCATCTTGCAAAACGGCTCAGAGATGGAATCACCTGCTCAGTGTTGCAAATGAGATACCAGATTTGTTGGATTGTCCTGTAGGGCTTCTACTTGGCTATGATTGTCCTATGGCCTTAAAGCCAACTCAGGTGATATCAGGAAAGGATCACGAACCATATGCTGTCAAAACAAACTTAGGTTGGAGTGTAGTGGGATCCATAGCACCCAATACATGCTCTACAAATGCAGCAGGTTTTTGTCATCGCATTTCCTTGAAGGAACTCCCAGCTATCACACCTGCATCGGTAATCAAGGCACTGGAATCAGACTTTCGAGATACAGACTGTAAGGAGAAGGCAATATCACAAGAGGACATTCAGTTTCTTCAGCAACTGGATGAAAAAACATATCACAACAAAGAAGGTCATGTTGTGTACGTCCTCTGTTACCAAACAATAAGCAACTAGGCATTGTTCAATTGAAGCACTTGAAAAGAAAGTTGGAGAAAAATCCCAAGTACAGAGAGGACTATGTTAGATTTATGGACAAGGTTTTCAAAGATGGTGATGCTGAAGAAGCAAAAATCACACCAAAGGAAGGGAGTACATGGTATATTCCACACCATGGGGTGTACCATCCTAGGAAACCAGAGAAAATAATAGTATTTGACTATCTCTAAATAACCACCTTCTTACAGGACCAGATCTGACAAATGCTTTGACTGGTGTATTGTGCAGATTTCGAGAGCATCAGATTGTTATTGCCTGCGATGTCGAGAATATGTTCCACCGCTTTCATATCAGCCCAGATGATCGTGACTTCTTAAGATTCTTATGGTGGAAAAACGGGAACACTGAAAACTAACCCAAAGAATACCGTAGCAGCATCTTCTCCAGGTTGTGCAAATTACGGTATGAAATATCTTGCTAGCAAATATGAGAAGGACTATCCTGTGGCAGCAAGCTTCATTCGCAAATATTTCTACGTGGATGATGGTCTTGTTAGTGTTGATTCCATCGAGAAGGCCAATATGTTGGTTAAAGATGCACAAGAAGTCTTATCCAAAGGGAAACTACGTTTACACAAGTTTGTGTCTAACAGTAGGAAAGTTTTGAGTTCAATTCCAGAGAGTGAACGCACAAGTGGAGTGAAAGATGTAGATCTAAACTACAATGATCTGCCAGTGCAGAGTGTATTGGGAATACAATGGAACATAGAAAGTGACATGTTTTCATTCAAGGTTGATAATTCTGAAAGAACTTCTACCCGTAGAGGGATTCTTTCAGCAGTTGCAAGTGTGTACGACCCATTAGGTTTTCTTGCTCCTTATGTTTTGATTGGGAAAAGAGTGCTCCAAGAGATGTGCAAACGAGGAGTAGGATGGGATGACTCTATTCCCATTGATTTGAAGCCAAAATGGGATACTGTTAGGAACCTCCACTAGAGGTCACTGTTCATGTCTGTCTCTGTAGTTTTTGTTGGATGACTACTGTTAGGAACCTCCACTAGAGGCACTGGAAGGAGCCTCCCCGCCCTTCCTCCTCCGCCCTTCGTCTCCGAGCCTCACGGGGAGGCTCCGCCCTTCGTCTCCGAGCCTCACGGGGAGGCTCCAACCACCTTCCAGTGCCTCTAGTGGAGGTTCCTAACAGATACATGGCTCCACGACTTGGACAATATCCAAAATGTTCAAATACCAAGATGCTTTGTTAATGAAAATATGGCTAAAATCCAGAAAATCGAGCTGCATCATTTTTCAGATGCCAGCAATGAAGGTTATGGGCAGTGCTCATACATCAGGGTTGTGGCTGATGGACAAGTTCATTGCACACTGGTTATGGGGAAGGCCAGAGTAGCTCCTACAAGGATTTTTAGCATACCTCGCCTTGAGTTGACTGCAGCTACAGTATCTGCTGCAGTAAGTCGTGTTCTTAGGGAAGAACTGGATTTGAAAATAAATCAGGAGTTCTTTTGGACGGATTCTCAGATAGTTTTAGGGTATATCAAGAATGAAGCCCGACGTTTTCATGTCTTCGTAGCTAACCGTGTCCAGAAAATAAGAGACACCACAGAGCCAAAGCAGTGGTTCTATATAGAAACAAATCAGAATCCAGCAGACTGTGCGTCTAGGGGTCTCAAGGTGGCAGACCTAATGGAGTCAAGTTGGCTGAAAGGTCCTAAATTCTTGTGGGAGCGTGAAATTCTTACGAATGAAAACATGCCAAAGCTTCTCGTAGGGGACCCCGAGGTAAAGGTTCTAAAAACAGATGTCTGTGTAAGAGACAGCTTTCTTGAGAGACTTTCCAGATTCTCAGACTGGAATACAGCACTCAACACCATCGCTCGAATCAAAAGGCTAGCAAATAAACCCAGTTCAAGGTTCATTAGTGTTGAGGAGAGAGAAAGGGCAGCTCTTGTGCTCATCAAGGCCGCACAACAAGAAGCCTTTGAAGAAGAGTTGAAATGGCTCAATCAAAATCCTGCCAAGCTCCCCAAGACTAACAAGTTATATCAGCTTGATCCTATCCTTAAGGATGAACTACTCAGCGTTGGAGGTCGGTTAAGAAAGTCTAACATGACATTCCAGTTGAAACATCCAGTAATTCTTCCTAAGGAAAGTATTGTCACACGACTAATACTTGACCACTGTCACAAGAAAACTCAGCATCAAGGTCGAGGCCAAACATTGAATGAACGCAGAGCCAGTGGATACTGGATATTAGGTGCTAGTAAGTTAGTGGCCAAGCACATTAATAATTGTGTTACTTGCAGAAAGATGCGTAGACCAGTTGAAGAACAACGTATGGCTGACCTTCCAGCTGACAGAGTAGAACCCTCACACCCATTCTCATACTTTGGTGTTGATTGTTTTGGCCCCTTCTACACAAAACAAGGTCGGAAGGAATTCAAAAGGTATGGGCTGTTGTTTACATGTTTAAGCTCCAGGACTGTACATTTAGAAATGTTAGAAGATCTTTCCACGGATGCATTTCTGAATGCTTTGCGATGTTTCATAGCAATCAGAGGAGCTGTGCGACAGATCAGATCCGACCAGGGCACAAATTTTGTGGGGGCGAAAAATGAGTTTGAGACCAAGAGAGTATATCTACCTATCTGGCAAGTAAACAATGTGACTTCTTAATGAATGTGCCTGAAGCGAGCCACATGGGAGGCGTGTGGGAGCGCCAAATAAGGACTATTAGAAGTGTGATGAATGTTGTTCTGGCGCAAACCAAAGGAAGATTGGATGATGCATCATTAAGAACATTTTTCTATGAGGCAATGTCAATTGTTAATAGTCGTCCGCTTACCACTAACACAATAAATGACCCAAAAAGTGCTGAACCTTTGACGCCTAATCATCTGCTCACAATGAAGACCTCACTGGCTCTCCCTCCTCCTGGCAAATTTGTTCGTGAAGATTTGCACGCTCGGAAAAGGTGGAGAAGAGTGCAATATTTGTCAGAACAGTTCTGGAGTAGATGGCGCAAAGAATACCTGGCCAATGTAAGCCTCAGACAACAGTGGCACACGCCTAGAAGAAACATTCATGTTGGAGACGTAATAATTGTCAAAGAGGACAATGTTCCCAGAAATGAATGGAGGCTGGCTAGAGTCATAGAGACAAATGTAGATGATGATGGGCTTGTGCGAAAGGTTAAACTGAAATGGGACAAAGTAAGTTAGGGAAAAAGGGTGAACGATTGACGCAAATATCCTTTTTGGAGCGTCCAATCCAAAAATTGGTAGTAATAGTCGAGAACAAGTCCTAAACTATGAGGAAAACGACAAATGGGATTAGACTAATTAGTTTTAACATCTAAATTAGTATTACTTGAGTAAACTTAAAATAAAAGTAAGTAATACTGGATGTGGCAAGGTGGAGGTAACAGTTAAAGGAAAATTACAGGGTTAGGGACTGAAGTAAAATTCTGCTTCCATAAATCCTTGTAATTTTGGTGGCAGTGTAGCTGTCACAGAAGAAGTGCAATTTGTTCTGAATATTTTTGGTTACATTTTGAAGTACCTTTGTTTTGTTTGTTATAAATGGTGTATAATATTTAGGGCCCAAGCACTATGACATCAGCCCTATGTCGTCATAGTGTGTGAAGGGCCCTCTTGTTCTCCTTAGGATTTTTTTTTTTTTTTTCTACCCTTTTGGACTTTTCGGGGGTCTTAACATGCTCAAAAACTCATGAAACATGGCAGACAGGCTGGAATCTGCTGCCATCAGGATGCCTGCGAGTCTCGTGGCCCGGGGCCCAAAGGGGCCCGCACTCGAGATTTTGCTGCCTAGCTCATACACACTTTCACCTAGGCACATGAAACTCGGCAAACATTTAGAGCTCATCGAGCCGAACAACTTTCGTGCTGCATGTCCTGGGCTAAACTCAACAGGAGGCCGGTTATTTTGGGTCGTTTGCAAAAACGCACCCAATGGATTTTTATATACTCCTCCTGGGGAAATTATACAATCGCTACCAAACTGGGCCAAAGAGATCTAAAGACATTGACGATGCAAAATTGCGGAGGGATTTTTGATATCTCAAACGGGTCAGCCGTGATAATGTCTTAAACGTACGCTGAAGAATGATTAATAACTTTGTGTGGCATTATATTGAGTGACATTATATTCAGTGACACCTTCTGTGACATCACACACACACACACACACACACACACACACACACACTCAACAAATATTTAGGGCCCAAACTGACATTAGCCCTGTTTTAACACACAAATACATCTCACACACTAACACACACATCACTAATGTTAATACACATACACACAAACAAGCACAAACACAAGCACATTTACTCGTCACACACAGACTCACACATCTACACGTCACACACCTCTCTCCCTCACTCTCACACACACTAACCCTTGCACACTAATGCGCGCACACACACACACACACACCCATATTACAAATGTTTACACTCTCGCACACACACTAACCCTTACACACTAATGCGCGCGCACACACACACACACACACACTCATACATCACACACATGCACACATACATACACACCTCTCACGATACACACACACACACACACACACACTAATGCACACAAACACATCTCACACACTAACACACATCACTAATGTTAATACACACAGACTCAAACCATTCACACAAACAAGCACAAACACAAGCACATCGTCACACACAGACTGACACATCTACACGTCACACACCTCCCTCCCTCACTCACACACACTAACCCTTACACACTAATGCGCGCGCAAACACACACACCCACACACATGCGCCCCCACGTACACACGCAGGCATGCTGCATGCACACACACAAACACACTCATACATCACACACATGCACACATACATACACCCATACTACAAATGTTTACACTCGCACACACACCCCTCTCACGATGCACACACCACACACACATACGCACACCCCTCTCTCACGATGCACACACACACACACACACGCACACACACACACACACACACACACACACACACACACACACACACACACACACACACACACACACACTAATGCACTCAACAAATATTTAGGGCCCAAACTGACATTAGCCCTGTATAGTGTGTGATGTGTGCAGGTTGTAAGGTGCAACCGAGTGGCGATGGCTTTTTCGAGGTCTTAGCACACTCGAATGACACAGGTTGTGCGGTGTGCCCGGGGTGGGAATGGCGCAGAGTGCTTGGGCCCGTCATCGTTGCTTGCAACTATATTCAATTTTGTATTTGTAATTGTTCATTTGATTTATACAGTGGAACCCCGGATTGCGAGTAACGTGGTTTACGAGTGTTCCGCAAACCGAGCAAAGATTTTTTTTAAAAATTTATTCGGAAACCGAGCAAGTATTAGAGCGCCGAGTATCATGCTTCACACATGCGACTCTTATTTTGACACGGAGCGTCACTCTCTCACCTTCCCCCCCCTCCCCCTTCCCCCTCCCACCCTCCCCCCACGGCTTCGCAAACACAGAAACTCTGCTCGTGCGTACGCAATTTGACACTGAAACACACACACACGCACAGACGCTCTCTCCCCTTTTCACCCCTCCCGGCTTCACAAAGACACAGAAACTCTGCTCTGTCGCGATTCTTTTCAAAGGTAAGGTGCTGGTTCATTTGTTTGTTTTTTTTTACTTTACAGCAGTGATTCCCTTAGTATGCGCTCACGCCTGGTCAGAGAGATTTCATTTTTTTCCTGTTAAAACGGTGTTTCCGTTGTGTGTGTGTGTGTGCGTGCGTGCGTGTGTTTGTTGTGAAACTGTTGTGAAAAAGCGAGGTGGGGAGAGGGAGGAGGAATGTTACTGTGTAAAACGAGGCGAGGGAAGGGGCTAATTCCACACACACACACACACACACACACACACACACACACACACACACACACACACACACATGGAGCGTGCGCGCACCAATGGAAACACTTATCTGTCAGGATTTATTTGTACTTTTTTTAAAGGTAAAGTGCAGATTAATTTGTTTTATTTTCATTTTATAGATTGTATTAATTATATTTATGTATTTATTTTTGGGGGCTGTGGAACGAATAATTTGAGTTTTCATTATTTCTTATGGGAAATGATGATTTGGTTTAAGAGTGTTTTGGAATACGAGCCAACTACCGGAACGAATTATGCTCGTAATCCAAGGTTCCACTGTATATATAATATGGAAATTGTGCCACCTACAGGAGAAAACGAGTAGCGCTACGCTGACCAGTCATGTGGTTTTATTAGCTGTGTGTACACAGAAAAAGACATGAGGTTGCAAGTGTGTTGAGAGTGCAAGACAAAGAAAGGTGTTGTTTAAATATATATCTCTTAATGTCTCCTGAATCCTGATTGGAAGGCACACGGTATGTTTGTTTATATTTTAATTATTATGCCTTTGTAATATATGGTAGCATTTGTTTTGAGAAAAGTTTGAAATATGTTATATGACGAATTGAACTGCGTCATGGCGCATTCTGTTCACAAGCTGTAATTTTAATATTATGTGATTGTAATATTATTTATTTTCATGTTTATAGTTTTTTCACGGTGGCCATTTGCTGTTTGTGGAGTTGACTATCCTCACTTTGAGAAGATGTCATTAAAATTTGAAAGTATCAAAGGCATCAGTTGAAAAGTGATTTTTCTGGTCAGGAAAAAATCTTCAGGAGCCGTTATAAGTTGTCACAGGAGATTCGAAAGAAAATTATAGACAAGCATGTTAAAGGTAAAGGCTATAAGACCATCTCCAAGCAACTAGATGTTCCTGTGACTACAGTTGTACATATTATTCAGAAATTTAAGATCCGTGGGACTGTAGCCAACCTCCCTGGACGTGGCCGCAGGAGGAAAATTTATGACAAATCAAAGAGACGGATAATCCGAATGGTAACAAAAGAGCCCAGAAAGACTTCTAAAGAGATCCAAGGTGAACTTCATGCTCAAGGAACATCAGTGTCAGATCGCACCATCCGTCGTTGTTTGAGCCAAAGTGGACTACATTGGAGATGACCAAGGAGGACACCATTGTTGAAAACAAATCATAAAAAATCCAGAATGGAATATGCCAAACTACATGTTGACAAGCCACAAAGCTTCTGGGAGAATGTCCTATAGACAGATGAGACAAAAATGAAACTTTTTGCCAAGGCAAATCAGCTCTATGTTCACAGATGGAAAAATGAAGCACATCAAGAAAAGAACACTGCCCCTACTGTGAAACATGGAGGAGGCTCTGTTATGTTCTGGGGCTGCTTTGCTGCATCTGGCACAGGGTGTCTTGAATCTGTGCAGGGTACAATGAAATCTCAAGACTATCAAGGGATTCTAGAGAGAAATGTGCTGGCCAGTGTCAGAAAGCTGGGTCTCAGTCGTAAGTCATGGGTCTTGCAACAGGACAATGACCCAAAACACAGCTAAAAACACCCAAGAATGGCTAAGAGGAAAACATTAAGTGGCCTTCTATGTGCCCTGACCTCAATCCTATGGAGCATCTTTGGAAGGAGCTGAAACATGCTGTCTGGAAAAGGCGCCCTTCAAACCGGAAACAACTGGAGCAGCTTGCTCATGAGGAGTGGGCCAAAATACCTGCAGAGAGGTGCAGAAGTCTCATTGACAGTTACAGGAATCGTTTGATCGCAGTGATTGCCTCAAAAGGTTGTGCAGCAAACTATTAAGTTAGGGGTACCATAATTTTTGTCCAGGACTGTTCCATGAGTTTTTGAGTTTTCTTTTTTTTTTTACAATTCCGTTGAAGCATGGTTGAAAAGCAATGTCTGACTTTCATTGGTTAACATTCATAGAATTCTTATTTATTATTACTTTTGTCAGATTAAAGTTATTTCTGTGACCATTGTGAGTTTTTCTTTCATTGACTGAAGGGTACCAACAATTTTGTCCACGTGTGTATTTACTGATAGATGGCATTGATGTTTTTACAAATTGCCATCCACTCACTTTTTTATCTTTAGAGGTAAGAGTACAGCAGAATTTTCTTTTAATTATTATCTACATTTTATTACCTCCTCCACAGTTTGTGGAGATTATGAGAGCCCTACAGAGCTCTATTATAGGGTCTTATGATTGGAGCACTCTCATAAGGATAACATCATTCAGCGAGCCCACACATCTATAAGTTTGGTCTGTGTATAAAGCTTTCAAACTGGTGCTGATTTCAACATTTTAATTTTCCACAGTTTACAACTACTAATAATTGTCATAAAAATTACAACACATCACAATAATGTGCAGCCTACTTTACGACTCTCAGTGTCATAAAAATTTATGTCACATGCTTTCCTAGGAGCAGTCCAATTACTCACTGACAGTAAGAGTAGTGAACCTTGAGGAATGATGAAAAGGGAATGATGATTAAGGAATTAATGAAGAGTAAGAATTTAGTAATGGATGCAGCACAAGAATTAATACTTGAACAGGAATCAGCTATTGACTTCACATTACTATCCAATAACATCTACAGTACACTGTAAAAAATAAATTGTAAATTTTACGGTAAAAAACCGGCAGCTGTGGTTGCCAGAATTTTACCGTAAAAAAATACGTTATTGCTCTGTAAAAAAATAAGCCGTAAATTTTACGGTAAAAAACAGCAGCTGTGGTTGCCAGAAGTTTACCATAAAAAAAAGGTAGCAACATTTTTGATTGTATATTCCTATGGATTTTAATTATTTCTTTTCGAGCCTGGCCAGGAATCAAACCCAGACCCTGGTGGTGCAAAGCGACAGTGCTAACCACTACACTACTGTGTTTGCTGTGCAAGTGTTGTCGTTGTTGGACTTCCTCGGTTTCCCCGCTTCCCCCGCACGACTTGCACTCCAACAACGACAACATTTGTGTAGTAAGCACAGTAGTGTAGTGGTTAGCACTGTCGTCTTGCACCGTCTGGGTTCGATTCCTGGCCAGGCTTGAAAAAACAAACAAACCGTAAAATTAGTGCAATTCCGTACAACCTAAAAACATTGCTACCATATTTTTTACGGTAATCTTCTGGCAATCACAGCTGCCGTATTTTTACCGTAAAATTTACATTTATTTTTTACAGTGTATGTATGTGCATCTGGGAATTTATTAAAGAAACGACATGAGAAAGTGATCACTATCCTATAAAAATAGGTTGAAATCTAGAAGATTATGGTAAAGGATTGTTGCAGAAATTGTCATTTAACAGTTAAAACCTGGATAAATTTAAGTGAATTTGTGATACAAATTCAAAGCAATACAAAAAACAAATGGTCATTTTTGTGGAGCTACAGTAGAAGCAACCCACAAAGAACCCAGACCTGGAGGCGCAAGGCGACAGTGCTAACCACTACACCACCCTGCTGTTCCTGGCTTTATTAAAAAAAAATTATAATTGGTAAAAAAAAAAAAAGGCTTTAAGATTCATTAAGATGCATTTAAGATAACTCCAGTAGCCACACTAAAGTGGGAAATTGAATAAATGCCTTCAGAAATAAGTAGAATTCGATTATCAGTACTACTATTATGTACTAACTGTTATGTGAATTTACAGGGTCATAGCCAAATTCATCCAACAAAAGACATCTTAAAAATATGTTGGGAAATGACAGAAAAGAAATAAAAAGCTTTGGATGGGCAGTGCAACAGAAGGCAATAGCATAGCAGAGAATCTATCTCATGGTACCGCTGACAACAATATAATATTTCAAGACATTCGATTTGGATCTATAAATGTAACAAAAAAGGGGAAACACACAATAGGCAAATGCAATTACTGTAGACAAGAAATGTTAGCATGTTACTCTGTCAGAAATATAAAACAGAAAATAAGGATTATAATTCAACACATAAGAAAGATTAAAACAAAAAAAGCTATGGTCTTGCAGATATTTTAAAGAAAAATCCAAAGAGATATCAGTTTTTGTCTCAGACTGATTGATATCCTTAAAAGAAGAATATATTTTAAGTTTTAATATATTTTAAGGACACTGTATATAATCAAATTCTGTCCAATTGGTGTTGGCCATGCACCAGTTATTCTTTTTTCTTCTTCTTTTGTTTACCTATTGCTTAATAAACACCAATTCGAAGAAGAAAAAGAAGATTGCCATTACTGTGGACACTCCTAGGCATTGACTTTACATTACTGGAAAAGAAAAACAAAGATAAAGAATTTTATTTTGATCAGCACTTGGGCAACAAGGCTGGGCATTTATTGTTCCAAAAATCTTAAAGTGGGGAAAGGGATCAGTGAGGTTATATCAGTTTATAACAGGGAAAGAAAAGACAATGGTTTTATAAAATCCAACACAAAGTTGAGATGCACAGGAAGAAACAGAAGTGATGAGAGCGCAATAGCAAGACTCAGATTTGGTAAATGCCGTGGTCACGAAGAGACATAAGACCATGTCATGCTGCACGGTCAGTGCTATGAAACAAAAAGACTTGACTTTAGTAGTGAAGAAGTGCTTTGAGCAGCTTAATCATCTTTTCTGACACACAGGATCTATTACAGACGGCTTATTGTCCTCGCCGATCCACAGAGGATGCCATCTCTCACCTCCTTCATACATCAGTCACTCATGTGAACACTAGAAGGGGAATTATGTTAATAATTAAGAGAATATTTGTTTATAATATGTTTATTATTATTATTATTATTATTATTATTATAAATAAAAGAAGATTACGGCATGGTGGCTTAGGTTAGCACTATCGCCTTGCACCTTCAGGGTTGGGGTTTGATTCCTGCCTCGGGTCTGTGTGGATGGAGTAACTCACGATGAGCGAGTTAGAATAGATAACGAAATCCAGATCCATACTCCTTACCAGTTGGTGGCGATAATGCACTATTTACCGCCGCCAAACGCGCGCGCGTGCGCGCACGCACACACACACACACACACACACACACACACACAAAAGAAGAAGAAGGAGAAGAATGTGGGTGAAAGTTCACGTTCACTGACGTTAAGTCACTGTTAGGCGCTCAGTAGCGAGCAGAACGTGTTGCCCTTCGTCGGTTAAATATACTGTAAGAGTTAAATAATAATGGCGCTCTTAAGAGGTAAATTTGTAATTTCCTAATAGTTAAGGTGTATAAGGGGCTATTGCCTGTGTTCTTTTTGTACATAGTTGTCACTTTTTTAGTTGTTTTAACAGTTGTGTTTCTGCAGACTATTTATGTTAATGATAATGTTATGATTATATGTTAATGGTAAATATTACGGATATATATTAATGATAATATTACGGTTATATGTTAATGTTAATGTTACGGCTATATGTTAATTATAATGTTATGATTCATTCTGCGCCTGCAGACTTTTTGCCTTTGTTATGCTTTATTTAGCGCATTGGCTAAAACTTGTCTATGTAACTTAGTGTGGGATGAAGAATAGCGTAAGCTGTGGAAAGTAGGGCAAAGGTGACAGCTAAAAAAAAAAAAAACACTGATGGTATTTGCAGTGCAGTAATATTAATGCATTTAATACTGCATGCCACCATCTGTAGTAACAAAATACAACCTAACACGTTTTCATTCACCTGTTTTCAATGCTACACACATTTTACACTGGCTGAATTAATAAGAGTTGAATAGCTGTACCAGAGCTGTACCAATAGCTGTACCAGAGTTATACTGTGATTCAAAGCTGTGATTTACAACTGATGCTGACAAATTTCATTACTTTGTCCTAGGAGTCTTTATTGTTTCAGCTAAGAGAACACCCTTTGGAACATATGGTGGTGTTCTTAAAGACCACAGTGCTACGGACTTGGCTGAGCATGCGGCTAAATCTGCCCTTGCTGCTGCAAGTGTAGCTCCAGAAATAGTTAATAGTGTCATCATGGGTAATGTCATGCAGGTGAGTTACTGATATCTGTTTAGCCTTAACAGCTGATACCTCACAAACCTCATTAATATGTTCCATAGTTTGTGATTGTATGGTATTAGCATTCCTGTGTTAACGTGTATCTAATGTTTCTCCTTTTCCAACAGAGCTCCGCGGATGCTCCTTACATTGCCCGTCATGTAGGCCTCCGGTGCGGCGTACCGATATCGGTTCCCGCTCTGACTGTGAACCGCCTTTGTGGATCTGGGTTCCAGTCCATAATCAGCGGAGCTCAGGTAAGAGTACACAAAAGTGAATACAATTGATAATACATAGTCACTATTTGATATTTTGTTGTTCTGTTGAATTGAAGAAGTGGAAATTGAACTTGTACAATATGTGTAGAATTTCACTGGATATTTTGTAGGAGATCTGCCTGAAAGAGTCAGAAGTTGTGCTCTGTGGAGGGTCAGAGAGCATGAGTCAGGCTCCTTATGCTGTCCGAAACATTCGTTTCGGCACCAAGTTTGGCACTGATATGAAGGTATGTTTACAGAAAAAACGTTGGATTTATTTTAAAGAAAAATAACATATTTAAGCAAGATCATACAAGAAGGTGTCTCAGTCGTGCTACATCCAGCAATACAGTACAACCTTGGGTGTGATACTGCTTTCATACAACATTTCCGCAAACACCATTTCTTATCAACAGATCATGATTTGTTTCTTTATTTAATCAGTTATTTTGCTTCGCCAACGCACACCCTTTCTCGACTGGAGGAACTAACTAACTGCAGCAAAAAGTTAGTTGCTGACAGATAGTGTAATTAACAGGGATGAAAGTAGTTTTAAATTCTTATCAGTAGCCAAAAGAAGAGGAGAATAAACCATATAGATGGTGAACAGTCATGTAAAAGAATCTCTTTATATTTCTACTTATTCTGCTTTAGAATATCAGCACTGTTAACTTCTAGGTTTTGAGGTTGAATCCCAAATAGCATTAAATGGAAAGCTAGCTCACTAGGGTATACATTCCCTTGTCCCACAAACCAAGTAGTGTCCTTGACCAGAGGTTGGAGAGTGATTTGCATATCAGCCTTGTTTTAGAAGCTAGTTAGCTGTAAATAAAAGACCACTGATAGTTCAGAAGTTATTCTAAATGACTTGTAAGCAATTATTAAGGAGTTAAAGTTTTTTTTTTTTCACCAAAGATGACATTATCAAATGTATTTTCTTGGAAAGTGATTCCATGACCATTCTTGTGTGTGTGTGTGTGTGTGTGTGTGTGTGTGTGTGTGTGTGTGTGTGTGTGTGTGTGTGTGTGTGTTTTTGTTTTTTGCATAAAGTTGCTCTATTCTCAGTGCTGCAGATCATACAAACCTACTGTTATCCATTCTGCAACCAACAGATAGTGTAATTAACAATTGTAGAACACCTGGGATGTTGTATATTTATGTTTTGCTTGCTTTAGCTTGAGGACACACTATGGGCAGGACTCACAGACCTTCATATAAAAACCCCGATGGGAATCACAGCAGAAAATCTTGCAGAAAAATACCAGATAATGCGAGAAGATTGTGACCAGTATGCCTATCAGACACAGCAGAAGTGGAAAGCTGGTCAGTATGTGCTAATGACATTTTTCCACTATGCAGCAGTGTTTTTCACACCATAATATGTTGCCAGTGAAAGCTTTTTTTGGGGGATTGGTGGTTTACATGGTCAGAGGTCATAGTCAGCAAGACTTATTGTGCTGCTAGAACGTTTTATGTTCCTTCATAAATTTACCTGAAATGTGATCAGATCTTCTTCTAGGTCCTAAAACCATGTAAACCGTGCGTGTGTGATAGCTCTAGCTAAATGTTTAGAGGAGTTGTCCTGCTGGAAGTTTGCCCCAGTCTTTTTGCAGACTCTAACAGATATAAGATTGCCCTGTATTTGGCTCCATTCATCTTCCCATGAACTTCTTCCCAGTCCGTACTGAAGAAAATCATCCCCACATCTAGGGATGCACCGATACCGATACTCGTTAAAAGTCCTCCGATACCAGGGACCAATTACACGGTCTGAGAAATGTCTATGTTTGAGCGGTGTGTAAGGGGTTAATTACAAGCGCCAAGTGCCCGCTCCCAGGCCCCGGCTGCAGCTCAGAGCGGGGAGAAGGCGAGGCGAAACGAGACGTCAGCCATGTGGAATTATTTCAAAATGAATGAAGACGACAAAACAAAGGCGGACTGCAAATTGTGCTCAGTGAAATTGTCCAGAGGAGGCTCAAAAGGTAGCGCATTTAACACAAGTAATTTAATCAAGCACCTAAAATCCCAACACGACAACGAGTACAAAGAGTTTACCCACGCTTCTAAACCAACACAACCCACGCTGCAGCAACCTCTTTAAAATTTAAAATCATGTTTTTATTAAGTACTTGGTATCGGTATCGGCGAGTACTGAAATGCAAGTACTCGTACTCGTTTTCCAAAAAAGTGGTATTGTTGCATCCCTACCCACAACATGATGTCACCACCATGCACAGTGTTGGTTTTCCACTCTGGCATATTCTCCTGCATGCTCAGTTAAACCTCCCAGCAGTTGTACTTAAAGAACTGCACAAATCTCTCTCACAAATGTTTTTTTTTTCTTTAGGAAAGCAGTTTTTACACCACATATTGCCTGTGTTTATTTTATTACTTACTCTTTAGTGCTTTTTGTAGAAGATTCTTTTATATAAATTTTTTTTTCAAATGTATCTTTTCTCATGGCATTTTGTATGTGCCCAAAATGTTTGCACGGTAGTGGAAGTAAAATAGCTGTTATGTTTTACTAAGTATGCTGAAGGTGAATTGATGAATTTGATGATGTTTTTGGTCCAGAAATGGCTTGACACTAGAAATGCAACAGTTGTAGCCCATTTCGTCTCCTTGAATTACATTATGGGGGGAAAAAAATCTACAATATTCCAATTTATTGAGGTTGAACTGTATATAACTACCTACTACACTATAAACTTATCCTAGCATTTCACTACCACTTGGACAGCATCTACTTGTACGTACTGTAGGTAGTAAGTACAAGTAAGTTTACTTACTTTATTATAGTAGTATTTTGTTTGATTCAGGCCAGTATGGATGATGTAGCAGCTCCTAGCGGGAGCAGTGGGAGGAAATAGTACAACAACATCCTGACTAAACTTTTAGAAGGTAGTTTCAGAGAATGAGCCCATCTACATAAGCTGGGAGGATCTGGATGTCCAAACATGGGGGGAAAATGTCATTTTGAATAATCCTTAAATAAAGTTGTTTTCTCTTGCAGCTCAAGAGGCCAACTACTACAATGCTGAAATTGCACCTACTGATGTAAAATCCAAGAAAGGGAAAACGGCTATGACCCAAGATGAACATCCTCGTCCACAAACTACACTGGAGCAAATGGCGAAGCTGCCACCTGTGTTCAAGAAAGGTGGCACAGTCACTGCTGCCAATGCGTCAGTAAGTTCCACGGTGCCCTTCTGATGAAAAGGCCTTTTCTGATTTTCTTTATTTTAATAGAATTATCAGACGTGATAAGATTGAGAGACTGTAAAATTAATTTAATTTAATCCAGTCTATTGTTGTAAATATTATGTACAATTATTTGATGTTTTTAATATTTTTAGAAATGTGATGGTATGTGTAGGGTAATTTTAAAATGAATACAAGTATGCACACTTTGCCTCCTGGTAGTATAGCCAACCAAAATGAAAATGAAAAAAGCTAAGTTTAATCTATAAAAATACAACAAATTACATGTTAAGCTTAAATAGTAAAATTGTTTACTTAAATGTTTATCCTGCCCAAATGTATTTTTCATGTCCTGCAGTTTTTTCTAAAACACACTGTCCAGCCGACCCCCCCCCCCCCCCCCCCAAAAAGGGCTGCACTCTCTAATATTACATTGTTCCTCCTTTTGCTTTGATTACAGCCGTGGCTTCGTTTTGATAAGTTTAGGGGCGAGGAAGTAATAATTATGGCAGATGATGGAGATAAGTGCTGCTCAATATAAATACAAAATTTTTTCTTGCTATTTTAAGTTTAAGGTATCGTAATCATATCCGGAGGTGACTAGTGATTCCATCCCTAGAAAATTCTCATTCTCCTTTAACTGTTCTTTCACGATTTAAGCTTGATTAATCCTGTCTGATGTTGGAAATACCTTGTCATTCGGTATATTTATGTAGTCAGCTGACCTCTTTTGGGCACACAACATTTCTGAACATGGATCTGACCAACAGAAGCAACCCCAGATCAAAAGACTAACAGACCCCACCCCCAGGCTTGTACAGTAGGCACTAGGCATTATGGGTACATCCCTTCATCTATCTTTATTCTTATGCTGATATACTTGTCTCTGTATCAATTGTGTCTCTCGCAGGGTGTGTCAGATGGAGCTGCAGCTATGGTGATAGCTAGTGAGGATGCTCTTAAGGAGCACAAACTCACTCCACTGGCTAGAATCGTAGGATATCACATCTCAGGCTGTGACCCTACAATAATGGGGATTGGTGAGTGTATAAATGAAAAAAATAAGATGAGTATATTTTCACACAGTAGATATGAAAAACATTCCAGTCAAAATATAATTTTTCCTTGCCTTTTATTTCTTCTAAGGATTATATTAATCTGTCCACACACTTGTAAATGAATGAAAGGTTTTACAATAGACACCAGTTTGTATCTTTATGCTCCAGGTCCAGTACCTGCTATAACAGAGGCTCTCAAGAAAGTGGGGCTCACCCTGAATGACATGGACTTGGTAGAGGTAAATGCACTTGACTATGAACAAATGCTGTAAGTGAGCAAAAGTCTTTTTATTTTTTAATTTTGTTGGGTTTTACAATTATCTTTTATCAGGTGAATGAAGCGTTCGCTTCCCAGTATCTATCAGTTGTTAAAGCTTTAGGTCTGGACCCAGAAAAGACCAACGTTAATGGTGGAGCCATTGCACTCGGCCACCCACTTGGAGCCTCTGGTGCCAGAATCACTGGACACTTAGTTCATGAGCTCAGGTACTTACAAATGTGCTGGGATTCCTTCAAGAGTTAGGATAACGTATGGTTTGAATGAACTGATTGTGATAACAGTCATGTTTTGTTCTTGTTTTTTTTTGTTTTTTTTTAAGGCGGAGAGGTGGCAAGTATGCAGTGGGATCAGCCTGTATTGGTGGTGGCCAAGGCATTGCATTAATTTTGGAAAATACCCAATAAATAAAGGAGAAATAAATCTAAAAAAAATCTCAAAAAATGCAGCAACACTCCTCTGAGCCTATAAATTGTTTAACTTATAAACGTTCTTTGGTCAAGTTCTTTTAATTATGGTTATGTTAATATTAATTATAAATATGATGCTATGGATGGATGAATTCAATGGAAAATGGATTCAAAATGTGGAATAAGTCTACATGTCGTGACAAATCTTCATGTTAAAAAGAATTTCTAGCAGAATTCATGACCTACATTAAAGATTGTGCTAACACTTTGCAAAGTGAGTCATTGTATTAAAGTGATCAGAATTGTGTAATAAAAAAATTAATAAACACGTTTTCAGTCATGTTTTTTAAAGTCCAGATACAAATCTGCTATGTGACTCAATATTTCCTTGGACCACCATTTGCTTGAATATGGTTGTGGCATGATTCCACTCTGCTTACGGAAACATGAAAAAATTTTCAGTCACAATAATGAAATGTCACAAAAAAAATTTCAAGATCTTGTTAAGATGATGTGAGAGTCAGAGCGCTGTGTAAATTATTCTCCAGTACATCACAAATATATAGAAAAGGGGAAGTCTAGTCATTCAGTATGTCCAAGTAGTTAGTTGACCTCATTTTTGGGTATGTATATTTGCTGAAACTAAACTTGACCAACAGAAGCAACACCAGATCATAACACTGAATCCACAGACTTGTAAGGTAGGCACTTAGCATGATGGGTGCATTAAATTGTCCATGTGCTCATCGCTGTGGGTAAAACTTGACACACCAGACCACATGACCTTTTTCAAATGCTCAAATCAAGGGTCCAATGGTCCACAAATGGTCAAATGTTACAGTGGTCCAGGGTCCTTTCTCCCATAGTGGGTGAAAGGTGATGTGTTGATAAAAGTTTGGCACTGCACGTTTGAGGTTGGCACTGTTAAATTCTCCACCACAATGAGTGCAGCATCCCGGTGTTGTGTTTGGTGCTGTGTGAGAGCCTCATGCGGTTTGCATAAGGCAGTGACCGTGTCCGCCTGAGGTGATATATAAACGGCACTGACTATGACAGATGTAACCTCCCGAGGAAGGTTTAAAGGATGACATTTGATGGTCAGTAGCTTCAGGTCGGGTGTGTAGGAGCAGTTGTTATGGCAGCCTATCCCACTGCCGCCATCTTGGATTAGATGTTCCACAGTTCATTCTTTATGTTCCACAGCAAATTGAAGCCGTTTTTAAAGAAATTTCACTGATAAACTTTTTTTTTTTAAAGTTAAGTTTAGTCCCAATCCCTTAAGTTCTCTTGACATTCTGCATACTTACCTTCGTTATTAAACACAGTTGTGAGTTGTACTGTTGTTTTTTTTTAGAGCACAAGCACTATGGCATCAGCACATACGCACTACACATCCTACACAAACAATGACTGGCCCAAGCACCAGCGCCATTACCATTGCCACCAAACCCGGCCCACATTGAGTGACATCAGCAACCGAGGCTTTTTGGCGGCACACGGGTTGTACATTGCGTGCAGGTGCTTGTGCATGTTTTTTTTTTTTTTTTTTGCAATGCTGCAAGCAATGATAATTGGCCCAAGCACCTGCGCCATTGCTGCCCTGGCACACCAGAAAGACACGTCCAGCCATGACGATGCCTTAAACTTATGCTACATGTAATGACATCAGCACCCAGGGCTTTTTAGAATTCTTAGTGTGCTCAAAAAGCACACTGGTACATCTGAGTGACGTATTTTTGGAGGTCTTAACATGCACTAAAGGCACACAGTTGTGAGGCCTGCTCATCATTGCTTGCAACTATGTTTATTAAATTTTTTTTAAATCATCTGGGCCCTTTTGGGGGTCTTAATGCCCTCAAAAACTTAAGAAAATCGACACACAGGTTGGAATCTGCTGCAATTAGGACGCCTGCAAGTCTTCATTGGAGATTTTGGTGCATAGCTCATACACACTTGCAAAGTTACAATGTCACTGTAACTTGACACTTGCAACATGTCAAACTTGGCACACTTAGATCTCTTTGAGCTGAACAATTTTCACTATATTGTCAGATATTTTGGGTCAGTTGCAAAACACATTTATAACATCAGCACTAGTAAATACACAGACATACTACTAAAAAGAGACACAGATTGTGTGGTGCACCCAGGTGATGGCACAGGGTGCTTGGGCCCGCTCATCATTGCTTGCAACTATATTTTCGATATATATATATATATATATATATATATATATATATATATATATATATATTTTTTTTTTTTTAAAGATTTTTATTTTGAAGCTCCCATCATGCTCATTCAGAATGTTTTTTCCGACCACATTTCTTCCCTGAAGATGGTTTTCTATTATCCTTACAGCTTTTAATTACTGTATGTGTTTTTACAATTCTTAGGTTTTTAGTAAGTAAGTATTTTAGTAGTAGTTCTCCTTAGTTGTTTTCTTGATGCAGAACAATAATTTGATCCCTCCAAAGCAGGGTAACATGTTTGCCATAACCACAGAATATATCTCTTGACATGGTTGTTTAAGAAATGAGAAGCTACTCACTGCATTAGTTAGAGTTAAATAACATTTTGGCATCTGAACCATATTAACCTTGCCATAATTATCCAATAGAAGCCTCTTAACTATTTGCTCAGTTAAATCCAGGTGGTGACATGTTTGGTCAGGCAGTGTACAATATAACAGAATATTTTCCTACATAATTTGCTATAAATAAATTGCTATTGTAAAGTAGCTGTTTTCCAGAGGATTTTGACAATTTCTTTTGTTGTATGCATTGTGGAACCTGAAAGGTACTTCAGACACAGTAAGAAGAATGTGCCTTTTAATGTAACTGGTTGGCTAACTTATAGTAATGTAGAGTAACGTGCCTTTGATATGTCATGCCTTTTTAATTTCACTGCCATATTTGTAACCGAATCACTCCAATATGTGGTTGGCCACTAGACAGTGTTTGTTTATTTTTTGCTAGAGTGGTCATGCTTTTCATAGAAAAACAGATAAATATGCTTTATTGAACAATTTAGGATGAATAATATAAAGGCAAAAATAAAATGTAAAAGACTGAAATAGTAAAAAGTAAATATTACAACATTCAGTCCTGTAAATTGGCAATTTGGTTACTCATTGAAAAATCTGATCTGCTACCAGCCAGCTGGCAAAACACGGAATTGGCTGGTGACACTGGTTGATTATATTTACAAGTGAGTAAGCAATGGTAAATAGCACACAAACACACACAAAAGGTAAACAAACAGTAACTTATCAGTTAAGTCAGTATTAAGGAAGCAACTTACAGCAGGACACACATTATGATTTGTCAGCATGGTTTTGAAATGTAGTTTTAACTAATTGATTAATTTATTAATTGAACAGTTTTTGGAGTCTTGTAATATACAATGCATTCCATACAGGGGCTTTCCTAAATCATGACCAGAGATAAATATGACCAATTTCATACCTATTTTAAATACATATACTTTTTTTAGATAAATTGAAAAATAATTATAAAAAATATTTCATACAATGGGGTAAGTGCAAAGTTTTGTCTAAAAAAGAGAGAGAGAGAGAGAGAGAGAGAGAGAGAGAGAGAGAGAGAGAAATGCAATTCAATATCACCACGGTGCCATGCCTCCAGCGTATAGAGGGCGGTGTGATTCTTTTTGATCAAAGAGGCGCTTTAAAGATGCCACAGAAGCACACATAGTGTACTACGTCAGACTATATATGCGTCAAGTGCCCGGATGAAGGTCTTTTTTTTCTAGGTCGAGGTAATTATGACTATAGTGTCTATATTCTCGGAAATATAATCCATTGTCATCTTGTATAAATCCATCGGTGTATTAGATCCAAAATTGTATAAACATTTAATGCTTCACTTCTAACGCTAAAATCTGCGAGAATCGGAAAGAATGTCCTTTACGGTGCTGTAAATTTTGTGTTTTAATAGTGATGGGCCGAAGCCCTCGCTTGATGTCGACCTGGTTTAAGCTGTAAGAGTAGCACGCGTTCGGCTCTATTAAAACTGCTCATATATTAAATGGTTTCTGTGTTTGTTGTATTATGTGTGATTTGTTTCTTGATAATGTACGTTATTAGTATTTTCTAGCCAGCGTTGGATTTCGTTGAGAAGCGCTTAGCTTGTTAGCAGTATTGCTAAAGCCAGTCACGTTTATTCGCTAATGGCCAAGCGTTCTTATTAGTTCTACTTTAGTTGTTCTGGTTGTACGTTAATAGTGCGATTTAGGATTATAGTTGGACTGGTCGTGTGTATATATATATTTACTAAGTTGGGCGTTTAAGCTGTCCAGTGGTGTTTCGTAAATGTTAAGAATTGGGCTGTAACTTTATGGCTTTTCTTGGATGTCCATGTGTAATGTTGTTTTTGCTATGTTATGATTACACACAAAAACGTTGATGATTAATGTTCTAGATGGCTGAGGGTGATAAAAAGAAGGTTGCCCGCAAGCGGCACTGCAGCCGAAACCCTGTCCTGGCTCGGGGTATTGGACGTTACTCCCGCTCGGTCATGTTTGCCCGACGCGCCATGTACAAGAGGAAGACTAAAGCACCTGAAAGCAAGGTGAGTGCCCATTGCTAGCTTTTTAAACGCATGTAACAACAGTTATACCTGCCATAGAATCCGGCAAATGGCATTAGTTTGAATTGATGTGATATAAACTGTGTGAAGCTTTTGAGTAAAATTGTATGTATGGTCAAACAGATTGAGAAGAAACTGAAGGAAAAGCCCGCAACCACCGTGGTGAAAACTGTTGGTGGAGACAAGAATGGAGGTACCCGTGTCATCAGACTGCGCAAGATGGTGAGTTTACCACCATTGTGATTCCCCCTTTTTAAAAAAAAGCTACAGTTCAAAGTTTTGCCATTCTCTAAATTATATTTTGATGGACTTCTCACTTGTCTGACAAATGTATTAAGCAGACAACTGTATAGATCCTTTTAATGTTTGTTTTGAAGAAGGTTAAAGTTATGTAAGGTGTGGTTTTTGACTGTTCCTTAGGGATGTTTCACTAATGGATATGCAAGGCTGCAATGTTACTTTGTCAGCCTAATTATGAATAATTGTCTACACAAATTGTCTTTAGTGTCTCAGTGAAATATTTGGCTTCTCAAATGTTATTTGGTGTTGAGCTTCAGGACTGTTAATCTCCATACCTCTTTCAGAGGGTAGCATATGGAATTAAATCAGAATTTAAAAGGATCCCATACAGTTTTCTCTTCAAATTTTCTCTTCAAATTCTTCAAATTTTTCCTCCATTCACTCCCAAGCCACGTTACTATCCTACGGAGGATGTGCCCAGGAAGCTGCGTAGTCATGGCATCAAGCCCTTCAGCCAGCACAGGAGGAAACTGCGCTCTTCCATCACGCCTGGAACTGTACTCATCATGCTCACTGGGCGCCACCGTGGAAAGGTAGTTTTTATGCTTGTAAAATAATAGTAGTAGTAATAAAAAAAAAAAAAAGAGTAAAGTGTGAGACTTGCATTACATTTTGACAAGTCAACTGTTAATTGCAAGTAATGTCATGTCACGTCACACTTGACATTGGAGAGGAGAATATGTTGAATTTGTATTCTTGCTGTATTTTATTGCTTCTGAAATTTGTAATTCCTGTCACGTTAACCCCCGCTTCTCCAATCCATCTGAATACATTTACATGATAGTGTGTAGGTTAAACTATTTTACATTCGTCAATGTTCTGTTATAGAATTCAGATTAGTGCATGTCTACTTCTGATTTCTAGCCTCGTTTTTGGGACTTTCTGTCTATGATATGAGGTACATAAGATTGTGATGAGTTTTAGTAACATGAAATTTCATAAAATACACTGAACTATATTATGCAGTTTAAAGATTACAGTGAACCTTGGTGATTTGGCTGAGAGTAGCTCATATTGTAAAAATGGTTGCCACAACATACTCTTTTGGACTGAATTTTGGATGAAGTACTAAATATCGCTGTTTTATCAAAGTCTTGCCTTTCTCTCCCCCTTCTAGCGTGTGGTCTTTCTCAAGCAGCTGTCTAGTGGCCTCCTTCTTGTTACAGGTATGTTTTTATCTGTGAGCATGGGGCTTACTTCAGGACAAGCTTACTTCAAACTATATACTTTGAAAAGTTCCCAGTTTTGTTAGGCAGAGCCTCTAAGCTGCTGTTGTGATTCTTTTTTAGGTCCTTTAGCTGTGAATAGAGTTCCTCTGCGTCGAGCCCATCAAAAGTTTTGCATTGCCACTTCCACCAAGGTGGACATCTCGAGTGTGAAGCTTCCCAAGAA
This sequence comes from Clarias fuscus, assembly GCA_030347435.1. Taxonomy (NCBI): domain Eukaryota; kingdom Metazoa; phylum Chordata; class Actinopteri; order Siluriformes; family Clariidae; genus Clarias; species Clarias fuscus. The sequence continues at coordinate 14,952,072 of CM059213.1, read as the reverse complement.
CCTAAATGATGCTTACTTCAAGAAGAAGAGGCTCAGGAAGCCCAAACACCAAGAAGGGGAGATTTTTGACATGGAGAAAGAGGTACAAAGTCATTTTGTAGACAATCAAAAGTCCCCCTTCTCCACTACTGATGATTATTTAAATGATGTTGGGGTTTCTATTCTTCTGAACAATCGTTCCACAAATTTTCTGGACATGGCTGCTGGCTTGTGCCCATTGAGCTTTGAGTATTAGTCAGGTTGGGCATTGATGCTGTGTTAGAACCTGTTGCTCGCTGTGTCTGAAGGTAGTGAGTGGTGTGGTATTGAGATTCAGATTCTTAAATTTCTGGCATTTGGCAGATGCCATTATCCAGACCAACATACAGATATGCTTGCACTCATTTATTCACTAAAAAACTAAAAATAATCTCCACTGTAATACTGTGGAGGAGCAATTTGTTTTTCTTTCTTTTGGTCATACACGAGTATTTAAAGAAACAAATGTTTAGATAGCTGCTAGGTTGAAGCCTGAAGAAATATGGCTCATTGGTTAGAAATTAGAATAAAGCTTAACAAAAGTAGAACTTTTATGGTGTGTTGCTTGAATCACAATATCATCTTGTGCATGGATCATCATGCAGGCGAACATTTCACTCCAAAAGCTGCCAGCAGTGTCTCAGCAACACATCAAATATAACCATGTTGCTAGCGAACATTAACTAATATAAAGGCAGGAAAAGATTGTTTTGAAATTGTTGATAAACTTCTCAATCATATAACTTGAACGCAGAATTCCAGTACAATTCAAATAGGCACTGAGGTATCGAGGTAGTCTCTAGTGGTTCCATTGCTTTAGGTCCCCTCAATGGTTCCACTTTTGGTGAAGGACAAACTGTTTATAGCTGATTATAAGCAAGAATTAACATGGTTCGCAACTAAGGTTTGAGACCATGCTATTAAGGAACCACCCTCATGTGTTACTATAAGCCAAGCATGCTGTTGGAATATTTATGTATACTAGTGGGTGGTTGTCATTAGTTTCATTTTGTAGGAGATTTTGTCCATCTTTATGAATCATGTGTTGACGAAATGTGATCTGTATTTAAGGAAAAATGGTAAACCTAATATTCTATCATGTCTACTGGTTGCATATGACAAATGTAAAATTTGGCATCTGCGTTCTCCTAACTTTAAATAAAATGCACGCTTATCTAGTATTTGGAAGGGTTTTTTTTTTTTTATTTAAGATTTCTTTAGTTTAAGACTTTCCTCATTTATTGCAGAAATACCAGTTGACAGAGCAGCGGAAGGAAGACCAGAAAGCTGTCGACTCTCAGCTGTTGCCTCTTATTAAGAAGGTTCCTCAACTGAAAGGGTACCTGCGTTCCCAGTTTTTCCTCTCCAATGGGGTTTATCCCCACAAACTGGTTTTCTAAAGAAATAAAACCTGATTGTTTCACCCACTAACTGGACTGCCTTTTTTTTCCTTCTTTAAATCATGTTCATTATAGAAGCACCTGTACATGTTTCAAAGTCACATGAACATAATACAAAGGTTGTTGACTAAGTCAACAATATATTCATTTTAATAACCGAAATCTGACCATGTATAGACATGCCCCCATGCTTCTGGTAAGTGTTTTCACTACATGTTGGGATGTGGCTCTGGGGATAACAGCTAGTGATGGCAAGTTTATATAATTTTAGTGACTCAGTTCTTTCGTTCATCAAAATGAACGAATCTTGAGTCATTAGTTAATTTTGTTCTTTTGATCGGGAATAAAATAAAATGTTAGATTTTCACCAAACAGACCCCCAACACGTACATATATGAATTGTTTATAGTTCCAGAAATGAAAATATTACAATGCAACTAAGGACATATTGTGATGCTTGGAATTGCTTGTTTTCTTGAATCTATTGCACTGCATAGCGTCTATGGGAGTCACGTGACAAAAGAATGAATGATTCGGACCAAAAGACTTGAGGTAACGGCTCATTTCTGTTTCCTGTACATAACCTACAGCGTTTTTGTGCATTTGTGCCCAGTAGAAAATTAATCGCTCTGAGACTACTTTTATCTTCTGAGTCACATTAAAGACTCGTTCAAAAATAATGAATCATTCATGAACTAATAACAGCCACAAGAGCACTGGTGAGATGTCCAATGTCTTGACCACTGACCTACCACTGTGCCCATCTTTGCAGTGAGTTACATCTACAGTTAAACGTGCCTGACAAACCTAGCTAAATAATGAAGGCTTTTGTAAATCTGTACCTGTATTTGCATTTGCAGTGTTTTAGGTTTGAAGATAAAAGCTCAAAGCCTTAAGGTGCATCTCAATTGAAAACTGTACTCAGTATCTTTAATTGTGCATGTTGTGATGAACATTTGGCCAAGGTCTGCCCCTTGCATTAAGTCAGTCAAGCAGACCTTTGTAGAACAGTAATCTTGAAATATTTGAATCAACATCTTTGAATTAACATCACTGAAGTGAAAAGAGAAAAAGTCAAGATGGTGATAGGAACTGAACACCATACAAAGACCCAAAGCTAACTAGCAGCAAGCTGAAAGTCACATGTTACAACACACTGGAGGTTAATAACATTCTCAAAGTTAATGTAATAAACTTGTTCAATAACCAGTGCATTGAGGCTTGTCACAAACAAATCCACTTCCAAATTCAATTTATTAGACATTTTATGTAGCATTTTCAGGCCTGTTGTTGACCAAAAAATGACTGTCCTTACATCCATCCATGTGGGCAAAGTCATTTTGTTTTAATAACAAACAAAAACACTGAAATGACAAATGTGTTTAGAAAACAAATAAATACATGTTCCTTAATCTGTTTTGTCCCCATATGTAGAAATGATCTTAAAACAAAAAGAGGAACAAAAAAGAAGCAGCCAAGAGAAGGCAGGTCCCAGAACTGGAATGCTCAGCCTTTCTGTAGTCAGTCAGTAATAAATGGTCAGGTGATCATCAGCTTGGTCTCAGCCGGACTTGAATAGCAGAATGGCCACTTGGCCCAGGTAGAAATAGATGAAGTGCTTGGTCTCATGGGTCACGTAGCTGCCGAAGTTTCTTCCCACAATGCAGTGCCAGGTGGGGTTGTATTTTTTATCAAACTCCTTGAGTGGCAGATAAGAGAATTCATTATGTCAGCTGACTTAATGTACTGTGGTAATAAGTGCTTGAGCTCTTACGAAGTGTTATTTAGGACAGGTACAGTTTCTACTATTACTTCAGTTTAACTCGGTTGCATTCCAGATTTAAGTCTTACCTTTTTGATGTAGGCAGCAATGTCCTTCTCGATGTTGTATTTCTCTAGAGCCTGTGTAGCACACTCGACAGCATCCTGCTGCATCTCCTCGGACATGTCCGCATTTTTTATCACTGCCTTCCTGTCAGACATGACTGCTCTGAAATGACAAATATGTACGTTTTTAGATGTACAAGATAATTTTATTGCCCAAGAATAGACTCATGGTCCTCGTTTAGGAACATAAGAGTATAGTCTAAAACCTTCATTCATTATATTATTTGCCTTGAAAAGATATTAAATGCACGAGTTTTTTTTCTTTCTTCTTACAGAAGCGTCTTGTCACTCAAGGCCGATATAGTGCCGAATCAACAGGAGTGCACTCCGCGACTGTTACAGAGTAACGTTAAAATACAGTTAAAATGTTAAGGGTTACATTTATATTAATGCTGCGATTTGGTACAGTTAAATAATGAACAGGGCCCTTGCAGAACAGCAGAGCTACACGGCACTGTAGGCACTTGCCACCGTGCAATAGCAGGTTACATAACATCAACACGAGATGTGAGTAGGCTTATCATTTTCTTGCATAACATTTCATTCGGGCGTTGCTATGGTGTAACTGCCCATCTACTCCCATTATCCTCATACTACAGTAGGGTACCAACGCACTAGGATCGTAATTCGAATGGGAATCATAGTTGCGTAACTTGTACAGTTATATTTAGATATACAGTATCTTACAAGTTAACTCACTAGCATTTTTGCTAATTAGGTTACATGATTGATTATCAATCGTATCTAAGGCACAGCCTGCAGTTACAGCAAAGTTAGCTAGTATTACAGGTAGCACTAATGATGTTTAAAGCAGACGATAACAATAAGATGACTACTTAAGTAAATAAATAACCTATGTTGACTCGTCTTTGTTAGCTAATATGAGTTAACGTTATTTCACATAAGCATAAAGCGAATGAAACATTCTTTCGTACCATTCTGACCTGGGTCTAAATCAGGTGGCAATTTTACGCTTCTCTAAATTAAAGAAAGACATTAACGAAATGACTGTTTACCTGATATTGCTGAGTGTGCTCAACGGGAATTAGAATACAGTCCAGCCGTTTGTGAAGAACTCCTTCTATTATATCATTGACTGACAACACTGAAGTGGGTGTGTTACGTTGTACTCTTCTTCTATGTTAGCTTAACTGACGTTTACCGGTGCGATTCACCGATTGGTCTGCCCTTAGTGCATTTTCTCTGGTATTTACTCCTGCATTTTATTTCAAACCATCATGCTTTGCGGCTTGGACGTATTCTTTGTCTCCATACCAACGAATTTGCGAACGCGCACGCGCCAAACTGAAATTGGAGACGACTACCCCCCCCCTCCGCGCCTGCGTTCAATTGATCTATTGTTTAAGGCAACTTCCTTGGAGATATAATAATAAAAATAAAATAAAATAACTAGACCACTAAAAATAAAGCATTAAGCGAAGGAAATGTTCTTTAAAAAAATGACAATTTATTTAAATATTTTTAATATGGTGAAAAAAAAATTGACTCATGAATAAAATTAAAAATATAATTTTTCAAGTTACTTCCTGGAATAATATTCCTACTTTTAGAACACTGCAACATCACCAAGGGACACATTTTTCCTTACGTTTTAAGGAATAGTAAGAGTCCCATACTTAAACAGCTTGGAAAATAACAAAATAACTGGCCTTTATATCGGTAAACTTTTATTTATCTAAATAGACTTTGGACAAAATAATAGGCAGATTAATCAAATTAATGACAGCCATGCTTGTCAAAGGCAGGGAATCTGAACATTAAATTTTTCCAGCACAAGGTGAACGAAGGGTTTACAATATGCAACAATAAAACATGATAATTTACTCCACTCTGGCTTTTTGTGTAAACATCCAGTGAAGACATCACTTCCTTTTTATGCGTTACCCTGGTAACATAAACATGTTGGATACCTGTTGCAGCTACTGCAAAAAATCTTAAACAGTAATTCTAAAACATTAAAGAGCTCCACCCCCAGTTTGTCACATATGTTCTGAAACTGTGGTACTAATTAAAGATGTAATGTGAAGCGTCACTATGAGATAAAACAAGGTTCTTTAGGTCAAACATATCCGCAGCAGACCGAGATGAGGGCGTGTAAAATACCCAAACTGAGAGTGGTATGCGCAAAGTAAAAGTGATGTTATGTACAGTCATTTTTTCGGGATGTAATAATCCACTTTAAACAGGGAGTGTATTTTGATGGTGAAAGCAGTTAAACTTAGTGTAAATGAGGCATGAGATACTCAACCTTAAATGTCTTTTAATTTATTTATATTAATAGGTTATTCATGGAGTTCTGCCATATATAAAGACAGACAGACATTGCAGACTGAAACAATAATTTCACTGATTACATTAAAGATGAGCAGATTATTTTTAGCTTTAACCTTTTAACTATTTTTAAAAACTCTGTAACCATCAACACCAGGCACTAACATGACTATACTAGCAACAAAAGTAAGTACACCCTAAGTGATAACAGCTGTACTGTACATCTTTAATCATGCAAACCTGGACCCTATTGAGCACCTGTGGGGCATCCTCAAGTGGAAGGTGGCAAAGCGCCATGTGTCTGACATCCAGCAGCTTCGTGATATGGATCCCAGCAACACCATGTGCAGGAGGATCTCCAGGAGGATTAAGGCTGTGCTTGATAACAATGGTGCTATAATGGTGCAAAATATTGATACTTTGGACACAGTTTTGGCATGTTCACTTAGGGAGTACTCATTTTCGTTGCCAATTATTTAGAGTCTGCATGTTTAGTTATTGTTAGGGGACAGTAAAGTATCGTCATTGAGAAAATATAATTTGTGTGGTTGCTGAAATGTGAGGGGTGTACTCAATTTTGTGAGATACTGTATATATGTGTCTGCCAAAACAATGTATATACATTTCAGAAAAAGAAAAATAGTATGATGTATATTATAGTAATTTAATATTAATAATATTATCCTATACAGTACTGTGCAAAAGTCTTAGGCGCCATATTATCTGTGGTACAAATTTTGTTATATAAGTTTAAAATGTCTGCATTATGTACAAGACCATTCCCTACAAAGATACACTACAATTAATGAATAAATAACATTACAGAAGAATATTTGCATGCCTGTAAAGAAAGCGACATATTAAAGAAAATGACAGACCAGTTTTCAGATAGGGTAAAAAAAAAAAAAAAAAAAAAAAAAAAAATCAATGCTCAGTAAAACCTAACAGCTTTTTATGTACAGTACTGTGTAAAAGTCTTGGGAACATCCAAACAAATATTCTTCTGTAGTGTTATTTATTCATTAATTTTAATGTCTTTGTAGGGAATGGTCTTGTACATAATAATGCATAATAAACTTATATAACAAAGTTTGTACTACAGATAATATGGCACCTAAGACTTTTGCACAGTATTGTATATCAATCTTAAGTTTGTTCAGTTTAAAAAAACTGACTCAACATAAAAAAAGTTGTACAGCTTTTTTATGTTTACTCAACTTTTAGAGAAGTGTATACATTCTGGTCAAACTAAATATTTCACATTACTGTTTAGTTGACACAATGTGTACACAGTTCAAAATCTTAAGTTAACTCAAATTCAAATATTTAGGTCAGCTTAAGTAGTATTGGTTGTGGGTTTAATTAATTAATTTTCAATGGTTAACTTAGCCTAACTTATCATCTATTCAAAAAGGCAAATTGTCTCCCATTGTAGCCCTCTGATGTTGATTCAAGTGATTTTTTATTTATTTATTTATGTTTTATAAAAAGAAGTTGGCAAAACAATATTCCAAGTAAATTTGGTAAATTTGGCATAACAATACACCAACAATTTAAACACACAAACATTACTTTAAAAAGATAATTCTTCCAAAACTAGTTAAAACAGTGATCTGTATAAAACAGAAGAATACATGTTCTATTTTGTTTCAAAATCAAAGTCAATATAAAATACCTACATAACACCAGCTGCTTATCAGTGTCTTGCTGATTATTTTATATTACAATATCATAATCATTTAAAAATATTTACAGTTTTTTTCCCCAATGTGTCAGAGGCAAAAAACAAAGTCAATGTCAAGAGAGCATGTCTCTCCAAGTCCAATAGAAATCGTTTGTATGGCTTCATCTGTCCAGTCCTTTATGTCCAGGAATTTAATGTTCAGAGCAAGATCTGACCAAATACCACTCCTAAAGCTGCTAGTCCCTATAGTCACCCAGGCCATCAAGGACTATAGTCCCCTTTAGTGCCACAGCAACTCAAAGACTAAAAGCCTTGAGGGCCTGGGTGACTATTTAGCAGCACCTTGTTCGTACTCCTTTGGTCACTACTCTCATCCAATCCTTCCTAGCAGAACACTGGTTAAAAAAGACAAGAGTCTTTTAAAGACCAATATTCTTTTAAAGGAAAAAAATCATAGGATATCTAAAGAAATTGTGAGATTTTCTTATTTAGGTTTATTATGGGGTATGGAGAGGGAATGTGCAGAGGTATTCGCTGTGTTTGCTAAAAGTGTGGAAGCCTTGACTAATAAAAGTCTGAAAAGTTCTAAACTTTATGTATGCCTGCCTTCCTCTAAGGAAACCCATTTACAAGAGATGGGAGACTTTCATGGTTCATAGCCCTTCTTACAATATTAATATGGGTATGTACCATCAGAGAGCGTAAAAGACTGTTTCTGGAATTCTAATGATGGGTTAAAGCACTTACAAATACAATATATTGTTTTATATTCAAAAGGTTTTAATATTTTCTTCAAAGGCTTTTACTTTGTCATTCTTAGGAGTAACTACATGTTTGGAGTGATATTTTAAATTAACTAGTTCTAATAAAAGTAAGTTAACAAATATAACATTCATAGATGAGCACTGGCAACTCTGTTCAGTGAGTGATTAAGAACGATTCAAATCCACAAATGGATACGAGTTTCTCATATCTACTGAAGCGCCAAATACTTCTTAACTGTTGTTCTTAACTTAAATGTTAGCTAAACTCACTAGTAATGTCAGGTAAGCAGAAACACTTCAGCTTCACCTATTTAACGTTAACTGTCTAAAATAAAAAATAGCCTGAAAGGTAACTGAAACATACAGTATATGTTTCACATTCACATATAAATGTCACATATGTTTGATTGTTTTTTTTTTAAATAAACAAACAGACAAATAAAGAAGTATTTAACCAGAGTCAAAGTGCAAAAACATAATAAAAATCATCTCATTATAGCAGGTCTTAATATTAGGCAAATATAACTAAATATAACAAAATATAACAAAATATAACAAAATATAACAGAAGAAGAAAAAAATGTAACTTTTTTCATCATACAATTATTTATTTAACAAAAAATAAGCCAAATAGAAAAATCAGATGGGCAATACTAAGTACCCCTTACTGTTTCCAGAGAATTTAGGAGGATAAAAGCCAGGTGCTGCTATACTAAATGATGATCAGCAGGTGTGCAGACAAACAGGTGTGCAGATAAAAGCAAAAGTTTTGGCAGTTTGTTGGTCTGGAGCATTCAGAGGTCTGGTAACAATGTCAAGTGGGAAAGATATTAGCAATGGTCTTATAGAAGCAATTGTTGCTGCACATCAATCTGGAAAGTGTTATAAAACCATGTTCAAATAATTTCAACATTTTACAAGAAGAAAGATTATTCACAAGTAGTATGCATTCAAGAAAGCTGACAGTCTTCCACAGGAGTGGACATTCAGCACATTCACCCCAAAGTCAGACCATGCAATGCTCAGAGAAATACAAAACCCAAGATCCTACAGGCCTCATTGAGCGTGTTAAAGGTTAAAGTTAATGAAAACACGAACAAGTACCATTTGTTGAGAAGGGTTGCCAGGAGAAGGCCTCTTCTGTCAAAAAACAAAAAAAAAACACGCATGACTGAGGTTTTCAAAATTGCATCTGAACAAAGACTTTCGTACTTTTGACTAATGAGACCAAAGTTTGGTTATAGTTGTACCAAATCGTAGACAATGCATTTTTTGGCCCTCTGCCATGCTACACAGTGGGTATGAGATGTTTCTGCTAAAACGCTGTTTGATTTTTGACAAACATGGCAGTGGCCAAAAAAAAAAATGCATAGTCTAAGATTTGGTACAACTACAAACAAACTGGAAGGGATAGTGTCAGGATAGAAAACTCAACGCAATATATGTGAAAATTTGAAAATCCACAACAAAACAATTTCAAAATGAATGGAACCAGAAGTCAGTGTTTGTCAAAGAATTAGGTGAATGAAAAGGTGTTTAGAATGGGGTGGAGGAAAATCCAAAAGAAAACTTGCACTAACTAATAACATTGTTTGTTATTAGTGGAGTTTATGTGAACTTGAAGAAAAATTGTGAACTTGAAGAATGGAGCACAAAAGGAAAAAACATAGTTGTCTCTACTTCCTGAGAAGAAACAGGTCCTTTGGTGATTTGCAGGCCACTTTGGAATCAGTCTGTTGTGGCCAGTGGTGTGGGCAGTTTTTTGTAATGCTGTTGTGTGCTCATGTGAGATGCCAATAAATTTAAAATGGTTCCTCAAGAAAGCAGGGTCATTTGTGGGAATCAATCTTGACTTACTAGAGACTGTAGTCTCCAAATACAGATTATATTTAGCGATAACTCTCAGCTGCTATGTGCTTTTTTTAACAAAACAAAACAACACATTTAGTAATAGACTGAGACAGGCTCACTGCTCTGAGAAGGAGGAGCTTTTGTTAGGTCGTTTATACTTGAAGCCATTAGGCTCTTTAATGCATCCCTCCAGGGCCAAGATATTGTCGAGCTTGTCCTCTTGCTTTCGTAAAACAAGATAGACGGCCAAGGTCCATCATCAATCGGAGATCCTGCTAGAAAACAAAGGTAATTGACAGGGCTTCCACAACTATCCTGAATGTACAGGTGCACCAACATTATAGTATTATTATATGTATAGACGAAAATAAGATTTTATAATGAGTGCATTAGTTAAACTGTAAATAATTCTAATAAAATGTTATTATTATTATTAATAATAATAATAATAATAATAATAATATACAAATACTACTCAGTCCCTATCATCCCAAGTTATCTGTTTAATTCTTCTTCAATTAGTACTTCTTTTATTTTTATTTTCCCCATATTTAAAAAAAAATATATTAATTATATTCTCAGTGTCTCTCAATGCCAGATCAAAAACATTAGATTATCTGATGAGTCAGTTGAGGTGACAATGGCAAGGAAAAACAGTGAATTTAGTCACAAGTGTCTTCTGATCGTATTTCTCACTAACACCAGATCACTAACCAACAAAAAGGATGTACTAAAACTGCTGATCACCATGAATAACACCATGAAGTAATTCTCTATCCCACTGGTACCTGATGCTGCCATGAAGGTAACAACTGGTGCACTAATTGCAACATTGTAGACAGTCACTGTTAAATGCAGGCCCTTCTACCTGCGGCGAGAACAGAAGGTTGTTTTGAGAAGAATAACTGGGGGGCCTTTGAGAACCAGGATTTAGAAGAGTACACATAAACAGTACTCAGCTACATTAAGAATTGTGTTGGCAATTTCAACAAACGCATCCGGATTTACCCCAATCAGAAACCATGAATGATTAAAGAGGTCAAAACCTTCCTAAAAGTCTGCAATGCTGCCCTCAGGTCCAAAAATAAAGCCCTCTGCAGCGCAGCCAGAGCTAACCTTGAGAGAGCCTTCAAGGGTGCGAAAGCAATGTACAAAAGAGAGATAACTCTGGTGGGGTATCCAGAACCTTACAAATTACAAAAACAACAGCCATAAGACTTCTAACGCTAATGCCTCTTTGGCAGAAGAACTCAACTGCTTCTTTGCCCACTTCGAGGTGAGAGCAACTGAGATGGTCATATCAACCACCCCCACCCCCAACAGACATGCACCCCCATTCACAGTGCAGGAACACAGGGTGAGGAACATGCCCATGTAAGCTATGTCACTACATCACATTGACATGGGGCCAGAATATACTACTGCATCAGACATTGCCTTAGAATTTTTTAGACACCCCTTTAAAGTTACACCTTGTCATGCGCACTCCTAACACGACCGGCACTAGGACCTGGAAGTAGTACGGTCGTTATTCAGGAAGCATAAAAGGAGACAAGATGGCTCCACACATTGCTCAGTCATTGAGTTGCCCATGCTATCGCCGACGCTCTGTCCGTCTAATCGTGAGTACTCACTTTCTTAGGTTTCGCTTTCGATTGAGTGTGTGTTATTAGAACGCGGGTTTATTTGTGTAAGCTCTTGCTCTCGTTCCGAGAGAGTTCTAAAAATAAACAGTGTGGTTATCCTGCCTACTCGAGCTACTTCCGCGTTTGGGTTTACCATCTACGCTACAGGGCTAACTCCTAGTCTTCTGGTCCATCTCCGTTTGTTTGTGACAGAATGACTGAGCCAACAGCAGTAAACCCAGCGGATTACACTCACCTCTGCGATGTGGTTGACCAGCACGCTAAGTTGATCGATCAGCTCAGTAGTGAAGTCGCAGTCCTCCGCCAAGGCCTCCAAGACGTCGCGGCCTTGCGCCGTGAGGTGGCGGAGCTACGGCAGGAGAACGCGACGCTCCACGGGGCAATCGCTCAGCCGGCTGCTGTCACGCCCATTGCAGCGACTGCTGCTCCGCCACCCCCTCCCCCTTCTTCTGATGTCTTCATTGCTTTACCGGACAAATGGGATGGCACAGATGGGAAGTGCAGTGTTTTTTTAACCACATTGGATCTAGTGTTTGAGTTTAATTCCACCAAATACTCCACAGAGCGACTGCGCGTTGCTCTTCTCGTTTCGTTGCTATCCGGGCAGGCAGCTTTGTGGGCCACGGCGGTCCTGCGATCTGATTCAGATGTAGCCTACTCTTATACAGAGTTCACCCGCCAGCTAAAACTCACCTTTGAACATCCTGCTGCTGAGGTGGAGACCGACTCAAAATTATATCATCTGCGGCAGGGGGGCTCGTTCGTGAGCCGCTACACGGCGGATTTCCGAACCCTCGCTGTCCAAACCGACTGGGGAGACTCCGCCCTCCGGACGGCCTACTACGAGGGACTGGCTGCACGCATTAAGGACGAGCTCGCCGGTCGTGAACTTCCAGCCACCTTGGAGGGCCTAATCCAACTCGCCCTCTGGATCGACCAGCGTCTGCTCGCCCGCCCTAAGCCAGCTCCTCACACCCTGCCGTCCATCATGCCAGCACTGCCTCATTTCACGCCCCGAAGCTCCTCCTTCTTCTCTCACACGCCTGTTCCGGAAGCTCGTTCCTCACTCTCCACTGCACCTACCGGATCCGTCGGTTCTCCACCTCCCGCCATGGTTGACACCGGAGCCGGGGAACCCATGCAATTAGGGCGCGCCTCCTTAACCGCTGCAGAATGGGAACGACGATATAGAGAGGGTCTCTGCGCGTATTGCGGGTCAGCAGCGCATCACCGGGCCATCTGTCCTCTACGCCCGGGAAACGCGCAGACCCGGGGAGAAGTGAGAGTGACTCACCGGGTTCCATCTCCCTCTCCACCACCCTGACCAATGATTCCCGTCTCACGGTAAGAGTACACCTCCAGTTTGGCCACAAACGAGTCGGAAGTACCGCCTTCGTCGACTCCGGTGCTGCTGGTAACTTCATTGACTCTTCTTATGCCAAGAAACTGGGGGTAAAGATTGAGGCGTTATCCCAGCCCGTAAATATTACATCTGTCGACGGTCGGCCCCTCTCCTCCAGCCCCATCACCTTCCAAACTCAACCCATCACCATGAACATCGGCCAACACCAGGAACAGCTTCACTTCTACCTCACCCCCATCTCGTCACCTCCCCTCATTCTCGGACATCCCTGGTTACTTCGTCACGATCCGCTCATATCCTGGACACAAAGTCGAATCCTACAATGGGGGCCGACTTGCTCTGAACTCTGCCTACGGGCCCGGGCTGGGACGTGTTCTAGGGAGTCCGAGGCCCCCGAGGTCGACACCAACGCCATCCCGAGCGCCTACCGAGACCTGGCTGAGGTGTTTTGTAAAAGACGGGCAACCCACCTACCTCCTCATCGCCCCTACGACCTTGCCACCGACCTTCAGCCAGGCTCCATGCCGCCCCGCGGCCACCTCTACTCTTTATCTGCCACCGAGACGCAGGCGATGGAGGAATATGTTTCCAGCGGACTGCGCCAAGGTACCATCCGGCCTTCTTCCTCGCCTGCTGCCGCGGGGTTCTTCTTTGTGAAGAAACGTGACGGCAACTTACGCCCATGTGTCGATTATCGGGGGCTCAACAACATTACCATCAAGAACCGACATCCATTGCCTCTTACCAACTCTGCCCTGGACGCCCTCTCTGGTGCCACCATTTTTACTAAGTTGGACCTCCGGAGCGCCTACAACTTGGTGCGCATCAGAGAGGGCGATGAGTGGAAGACGGCCTTCATCACTCCCACCGGTCATTATGAAAGTCTGGTAATGCCATTTGGACCCTGCAACGTCCCAGCGGTTTTCCAACAATTCATCAATGACGTTCTAAGAGACATGTTAGGTCGATGGGTGTTCGTCTACCTAGATGACATCCTCATATACTCCTGGACTTTCAGTGAACATGTACAACACGTCAGAGCGGTTCTGAAGAGATTGCTCGCCCACCAGCTGTACTGTAAGTTGGAGAAGTGCGCTTTTCACGAGCGCTCCACCACGTTCCTGGGTTTTGTCATGTCGCCCCAGGGTGTGGCCATGGACCTGCAGAAGCTGGAGGGTGTGAGTCACTGGCCCCTACCCAGGACTCTTAAACAACTCCAACGTTTCCTCGGGTTTGCGAACTTCTATCGTCGCTTTATCCGGGACTACAGTACGGTTGCAGCTCCACTAACTGCTCTGACACGTCCATCATCTCACCCCTTTCACCTCACCTCTACTGCCATTACTGCCTTCCATGAACTTTGCCGCCGCTTCACTACGGCTCCCATCCTCCTTCATCCAGATGCCAACAAACCATTCGTTGTGGAGGTGGACGCGTCGGACGTGGGCGCCGGGGCGATTCTCTCCCAACGAGGTCCAGACCAGAAGCTGCACCCCTGCAGCTTCTTCTCCAAAAAATTTGACCCCACTCAGCAGCGATACGGAGTAGGGGACCGCGAGCTGCTGGCCATAAAGTGGGCCTTGGAGGAATGGCGTCACTGGCTCCAGGGCACCAGAGAGCCATTCATTGTCTGGACTGATCACCAGAACCTCATCACCATCCGGTCGCTGAAACAGTTAAACCCCAGACAGGCGCGATGGGCTCTGTTTTTTGAGGACTACAATTTCCACCTGTCATATCGCCCGGGGTCCAAGAACATCAAAGCTGACGCCCTCTCACGACAGTACAAGGAAGACGTCCCCCGGGCGGACCCCGCGCCTGTCCTATAACCTACCAAGATCATCGCACCACTCCGTTGGGACATAGAGACGAAGGTTCGCCAGGCACAGGCTGTGGAGACCGAACCAGCAGGCGTGCCGCCTGGACGACTCTATGTGCCCAACACCGTCAAGCCAGAGGTGCTTCAATGGGGGCACTCCACTCTCCTCTCAGGTCACCAGCAACAACTCATCAATGGCCCAACATGAAGAGGGACATTGATGAGTTTGTCCAGGCGTGCCCAGTGCGCGCCCGGGCTAAAGACAGCAACCAACCATCCCCGAGAGAACTTCAACCACTCCCAGTTCCCCGTCGGCCCTGGACGCACATTGCCGTCGACTTCAGTCTCTGAAGGGAAGAACACTATCCTCACGATCGTCGACCGGTTCTCCAAAGCTGTCCACCTGGTAGCCCTCCCCGGACTCCCGTCAGCCGAAAACACAGCCGAGCTGATATTAGAACACGTAGTCCGCCTGCATGGGTTCCCAAGGGATATCGTCTCGGACAGGGGGCCCCAGTTCACCTTCCGGTTCTGGAAGGTCTTCTGCCGTCTGATCAATTCCACGTGTAGTCTGTCTTCTGGATACCACCCACAGACTAACGGTCAGACGGAACGGACCAACCAACAACTGGAGCGCTACTTGAGATGCTTTGTCGCTGATCGCCAGTGCTCCTGGGCCCGCTACCTCATTTGGGCAGAATTATCGCATAACCTCCACGTCTCCTCCGCCACCAATCTAAGCCCATTTGAGGCATGCTACAGCTTCCAACCTCCGATGTTCGACCACCAAGAAGTACCGTCGGCCCAACAGTTGGTTCGTCGGTGTCGACGCCTCTGGAACCAAGCAAACAACGCCATCCGACGCTCCAACACCCGTTACATCCTCCAACATCGCCGTCGACACCCTCCGGGACGACTATTCCAGATAGGTGACAAGGTATGGCTATCTACCAAGAACCTTCACCTACGAACAGAATCACGGAAGCTCTCCCCCTAGATTCATCGGTCCATACCGCATCACCCTCCGGATTAACCCTATCACCTACCGGCTCCAGCTGCCTGCGGCGCTCCGGATCCACCCGGTATTCCATATATCCCAACTCAAACCTTTCACCACTTCCCCTATGGTTACACCCATCCACCCTGCTCCCCCTCCCCGAATCATTGAGTTCGGTCCCGCTTATACCGTACGTCGGATCCTTGATTCGCTGTCTCGGGGCAGAGGCGTGCAATACCTAGTTGATTGGGAAGGTTACGGCCCCGAGGAGCGGTCCTGGATTCCGGCACGGTTCATTCTCGACCCCGAGCTAATCCGGGACTACCGTCTTCGGGTATCCTCCACCCCAGGACCGTCGGGTGCCGGTCCTGGACAGGGGGGTACTGTCATGCGCACTTCTAACACGACCGGCACTAGGACCTGGAAGTAGTACGGTCGTTATTCAGGAAGCATAAAAGGAGACAAGATGGCTCCACACATTGCTCAGTCATTGAGTTGCCCATGCTATCGCCGACGCTCTGTCCGTCTAATCGTGAGTACTCACTCTCTTGGGTTTCGCTTTCGATTGAGTGTGTGTTATTAGAACGCGGGTTTATTTGTGTAAGCTCTTGCTCTCGTTCCGAGAGAGTTCTAAAAATAAACAGCGTGGTTATCCTGCCTACTCGCGCTACTTCCGCGTTTGGGTTTACCATCTACGCTACAGGGCTAACTGCTAGTCTTCTGGTCCGTCTCCGTTTGTTTGTAATACACCTACTTAACTTCTGACTGATCAATGTGTATATTATTTGTATATTATAACACTACTAAGGTTGTTCAGGTAAATTAAGGGCATAAAAAGCAGACTTTAAATCAAATTCAAATTTGTATTTTATTTGTCAAATACACATGTGATATTCAATAAAATATTTTATCAACCGCTCATGACCTAAAAAAAAAATTGAGTATTCAAATAAGGAATATAATAATAAAATAAAAATTATAATAAAAAACATAATAAAAATGATAAAGTATAGAAAATATAGAAAACTTTTGGCCGTAAAATTGACATTTTGTACAAGTAATAAAAAGTTGAATTGAAATGGAAATGTCCAGTCATGAGCACAGCAGCATAACAGTGTGCAAAGTATGTGCAAATGAGTTAAATGTGCAAATGTGCATTGACGTGTTATGTGGATTGACATAACAGTGTGCAAAGTATGTGCAAATGAATTAAATGTGCAATGTGCTGAGTGGTAAATGAGTAGGAGCTGAGTATTTAGTCGTGTGTGGTGATTGAGAGTAGATATAGCCTATGGGAAGAAGCTTCTCCTCAGTCTCTCTGTGTGCGCCTTCAGGGAGCGGAAGCGCTGTCATGACAGCAGCAGAGTTGCATTGAGTGCAGATCAGGGTGCTTGGTGGGGATGATGCATTCAGCTGATCGCACCACCCTCTGTAGAGCTCATCTGTCCTGCAAGGTGCTGTTCCTGAACCAGTTTGCAGTGTTTCCCGTCAGGATGCTCTCTAATTCCTGACCTCCTGTTGCTTTTTCACCACAGTGTTGATGTGTGAGGACCATGACAGCTCCTACTTGATGTGAACACATGTCCACGGGCTCTTGTTGATCACGAGGGGTTTGGTAGTTCCTCTCTTGCTTTATACTAAAGTCCACTATCAGCTACTTTGTCTTGCTGACGTTCTGATGCTCTAATGACATCTATGTGTTTATGGGAGCAGTTGTGGGATTCATTTGGAACTTAGCAGATGATACCGTACAAAAAACAAGCAACAGAACTTTTCCCAATTAGGAGCCATGGGTGGATAAGACCATCCGCGACGCTCAGAGATCTTGCATCGCCTGTAACGCAAGTCTTGTGTCAAACATTATAGTGACTGGTAATATTAGCTCATTGGTAGCTTTGCTAACACTAGTGCTGTTAGCACAAGCAATGGTCTCTTGGGGCTCTTTAACAATTTTAATAGTGTTCTTGTTGTTGTCAGTAACCACCTGCGCTGTAAAAAAGGTTGTTACCTTTGGCACTGTTGCTATAAATATTTTTCTCTCCTCTGACTTGTTCCTTTTTTCAGGACATTTATGTAGATTCACTACATTTGATAATTTTCACACCAATTCTTTCACTTTTCAGTCTCTGTTGACACCTGAATCACCCTTTTATAGATGCTCTCAGGGAATGGCCCAGAATGACACGATTAATTATTGAAGAGCAAAAATAATCTTAACCATAAGTTTATTTTAGCTCTGGCTGCCCCTGGTAATTTTGGGCCCAAGGCAACTCTCGACCTTTGACTAATGATGAAGTCTCTTTTAGTACTCTCTCTCTCTCTCTCTCTCTCTCTCTCTCTCTCACTCACTCACACACACACACTGTTCAGTGCACTGGTACACTCATGCACAGTTCTTTTGCCAGCACAAAGAAACATGTAACTTCATAATGAACTATTGTGAACACGTCATGTGTAACCATGTGTAAATGATTACATTTTACCTGTTGGCTTTTTAAAATTTTTTATTTGACTCTCTCTGTCTACAGGCAATGCTTGACAATGGCCCCTCTGCCACAATGTTTTATAATGTCTTAATATAATCATAATTAGTCATGAAAAATATTTCTAATGTACTTTTAACACTCTTTATTAAAATAAATACTTGATGGACACTTCCTATTTGGTTATAAGCACCTGTTCACTTGCATCGAGGAGTGGACAGGGGGGTGATTGGGTTACCATATTTTTTGTTGACTGAAGATTTAGGCACAATTCAGGCTTCTGTGTATGACTGTGTATGTGACAAATAAAATTTGAATTTGAATATAGTACTGTATTAGTTAGAGCATTAATTAACTAGATTCCGGAGGCTAGAACTAGATTTGGGCATTAAACTCTGTGGCCAAGGAAACATGCATCCTACAAGTTTGTTCCACAGGTATGTTCAGGTAGTTATGGTATTATTATATAGTATTAGTGTAAAAAAAATATAAATAGTATGCCAATTTTTTTTTTCTCTGCTGGTTTGATATGTTTTGCTGCTAACTTTAACATTGTGGCTTCTGGCCCAAACAATGTTAGTGCTGGATGGCAAAAACAATGCTAGTAACCCCAAAGGTAATTGGAATTTAGAAAATAACCAATAAATACATTTGACAACATTTGAGTGAGGAAAAGAAGGGATTATTCCTGGCCTTGGAATTAGGATCAGGGAGGCAGTCAGGATCAGGTTGATTCTATCCCTAACTTTTCAAAAATGGCAGTACTCAAAAACAAGGTTGAGAAGCAGCCAGCAGACTGGGGACAATAAATCTACAGACTGGCAGAAAGAAAAAAACTAACTAACCGACAGGGATAACCACACACTCATTCCAGGCAGGGTTTAAGTAATTCTAATCCAGAAAAAGGCCTTTCATTAATAAGAAGCAAAGAATATTGAATATTGGTGTATACTGCTGAATATATGAAGTAGTAGTAGTAGTTGTTGTTATAGTACTTTATTTCCAGAAATTCCATGATTTTCTTGTTGTTAACAAGAGAGACAAGGCAATGTACAGAACTGAAACACTGCATATGCTGTTTTTGTTCCCCTTTTTTTCTTTTAAATGACAAGAACAATGATAGACCAATGCTGTCTGCTGCATTAGCTTCACTGGCTGCAATACCTACGTTGATCAATGGATGGCTGTGTCAGACTGTTGACTGCTAGGCAGATGACTTCATTAGCAATGTGCAAAAGGTGTCTGGTCTCAACCATGCTGCACTCTGCTCTTTCTGCACTCTCACTCCAACATAATTAACACTTATTAACAGTTTGTTTTTTATATATAGGTACCTCTCATCTTCAAGCCTCTCATCTTTACATATTGTAGTCTCCTTGTGTGGTAGTCTGTAATTCAAGTCACCAATTATGACTCCACTTGCATATCAGACAACATGGCTATTGCACGGGAGAAATCAAAGAACATGGACCTCATAGCACACTTTCCTGTGCCAAGGTGGGGATCTGATGGAGAAGGTATGGGATGGCAATGGCAACAACAACTTTCTCGCAGTCTGCTAACTGCAGGATATACAAGAAATATCCGACATGTGGTCTGAGGAGACTAAGCATCAACCACTCAAAAATTCTTACTGATGTTTTGTGAAGCATTTTCTTTGCCAACTCACTTGTTTAACAGGATTTAAGAAAAATGTACACAATGCAATGCACTTTATATTTTCCTATTTTATTTAATGTGCAATTTCTGGTTTAGTTGATAATTAATGGTTGGTTTTGAATTCAAGATTGAAATCTCTTTCTCCCATATAAAAAACTATATTTGCCATAAGGGTGAGAGCCATTATGATCACAAAAAACAGGGCAGTGTTTCCATTAGCGTAGCAAGATAGAAACATAATCACATCACCTAAACTCGCAGTGAATCATGGTGAACCATACTTACGGCCACCGCACGAAACCGCTAGGGTGAAATAGGGATATTAGTAGTGAACAGATTATGGACCAAACTTCTCTGAGTGATGATGGTAGAATAATTATAAAGGTCTTGACTAAAACAACATGCATGAAGAATAATAAAGGAGTTTTTATTTTCTGCAATGGAAAAGTATCTAACTAGTTATTTATCAGAAAGTAACGCTGTAATGTAACTGATTACTTTTTAATGACAGTAATTTTTTAATGTAATTAGTTACTTTAAAAAGTAACATCCCTCAACACTGCTAAAGACAACTTCAAACTTCATTAACAAGGAACCTCTCTGCTTTTGCTTTACACGCGCACACACACACACACACACACACACACACACACACACACATGTGGTCACAATTTTATAATAAACAGTACACGTGCACACACATGTTGATTATACAAGTGACACATGTGCACTGAGACTGAGCATAGGAGACAATTACCCACAATCCTGCAGTGTGCGCGAGAGAAGTACCATTGGGTCAGCTGTGATCATGTGACACTCACCAGGCAAAGCACATGGACACTACTTGTATATCAAGACCTCGCTTGTTTATCAAGTTAAAATTTATTTCAAAACTTTGCTCGTCTTGCAAAATACTTGCAGACTAAGTTACTCACAATCCAAGGTTCCACTTTATGTACTGATAGGTGAAAATTGTATACTTTGCTTTGATAGCTATCTTGGCTTTCTCTCAACCAGCTTCATGAACCAGGCACCAGGAATGGTTTTCCAACAGTCTTACTGTAAATGAGTTCCATGTTGTAAAGCTGCCATCATGAGAAAAAATGCCTACCTTAAAAAATATAAATGAGAAAACTTTTATAAACATGCTTGTTTGCAGCAAAAAATATTTTGTTATTTAAGGATTCTTATGCCTTCATTATGGTTGTACAATGTAGAATATATTGAAAATGATGAAAAAAACACTTGATTGACTAGTCTGACTGAGTATAACTACATTAATGGTTAATGTTACTCTTGTAGATGAAGTTTGGGGATATAGGTGCATTTCCAAGTTATGTTTGTGATCAGAAAGCATCATCAGCATGTAGAGGGTCAAGTAAAATCTTTCTGCTACGGTCCACTCTTACTAGGTCCCATCCCATATTAGGGGTGAACCCACTGTGAATCTGCTTGTCTATGTACAGTAAGACTGACATTAAGTAGTTAACAGCACACTTTACATAGACTTGAGATATATATGCAACGTTTTTTTTTTTTGAAGATGAGACAGTTCCATTTATATCTGTATAAATCTGTTGCACTTTTCCAAAGATTAATCACTTCTCCTGTCCATTGCTCCCAAACTGTAAAGACTAAATTGTCCATGTCTATGTATACTTAATCATCAACAACAACATCAACATACAAAACCAAAAATCTTTTTCACAGATCCACAAAAAAATAGGCCCAATGAGTCTGCCTGTGGTGTATTTGTATTAAAGGTTAGTAGCACGGCCTCAAGTGGCGCACTTTACTCTGCAGTGGTAAAGTGCTCGCCCTGTTGTCAGAAGATCTCAACTTTGATTCCCGGGTGATGCTGTAACCTCTCACAGCCAGGTCTAGAGAGAGCTGATTGGACGAGCTCTCTCAGAGGAGAGGGATGAGAGGTACTTAGTGCTCCCACATTAATCACGGCTCTACAGCCAATCAGGGGCGCCTGTGAGCTCATGCAAGCGGAAGGAGCAGATACCGCAACAACGGTGCGTGAGCGAGTGAGCAGTTCGAAAAGATGTGGTCGGCTGGCATCACGGGGTTCGGAGGAACCACGTGATAGTCTTCGGCCCTCCCGACTGAGTGGTAGTAGTAGCCTTAATGTGGGAGCCCCATAATGACGGGGAGGAATTGGACACGACTAAATTAGGGAGAAAATCTGGGGGAAAAAAAAGTTAGTATCACTACTTCTTGTTACTAAACTGGACCACTTTTTAGTTTACAAAAGTATACTTTTATCTATACTTTCAGTGTTTGAGCACCCAACTAGTTCAAATTTAAGTGTTTTGTACTAATGCATCAGTGGACATGTTGAATAGTGGACAGTTGTATCTGTTTATGTACTGACCCGTCTCTGTGTGGCTGTTATTTGTGGAGCACATGTGAGCTTGTTGCTTGCAACTATACTGTGAAGTATACTATAAGTGAACTTGGGCTTCATGATGCTATTTGTTCTCCAATGTTCTCTAACAAACCTCTGAGGGCTTCACAGAACAGCTGTATGTATACAGTGGAACTTTGGACATAATTTGTTCCAGAAGCGGGTTCGTATATCAAAACACACTATATTCCACAGGCTAAAAAAAATAAATACATAAAAATAATTAATACAAAATAAAAATAAAAAAGTAAAAATAAAACAAATTAACCTGCACTTTACCTTTAAAAAAAAGTAAAAATAAATCCAGGCAGATAAGTGTTTCCGTTTGTACACGCAGGAGTATGTGTGTGTGTGTGTGTGTGTGTGTGTGTGTGTGTGTGTGTGTGTGTTTTATCAGGAAAATAAACAAGAAATCTCTCTAATGACACTCGAATGATGAGTAACACTAACAGAATCACTGCTCTAAAGTAAAAATGTAACAAATTAACCTGCAAATTTACCTTTAAAAAGAATTGCGACAGAGCAGTTTTTCTATGTAGAGCAGTGTGTGTGTGTGTGTGTGTGTGTGTGTGTGTGTGTGTGTGTGTGAAGACGAGGGGAGGAGGAGTGTGTGTGAATGCGAGGCAGTGCAGACTGATACAGAGAGAGAGAGAGAGAGAAAATGGATCTTTAACCTCTCTAATGAGACTTGCTTTTGCTTTACACGCACAAACGTGTGTTATAATAAACAGTACGTATGTGCTGTACACACACACATACAAACACAAAATAAAATATGTTTTATGCGCACACACGTGCTCACAGTGTTATAGTAAACAGTACACGCATGCACGGATGATGATTATACCAGTAATAGATGCACACTAAGAATGAGCAGGGGAGACGATTACCCACAATTCAGCAGCGCAAGAGAGAGAAATAGATCACGTGGTGCTCGGCGTCAACAAGAAGCGCATGCATGATACATGATACATGATACTCGGTATTCGTAAACCAAGACTTGCTCGTTTTTCAAGTCAACCGCGGTACTCGCAATACAAGGTTCCACTGTACTTGGATTAAATTACACACAGGTGGCACTTTATTTACTAATTAGTTGACTTCTGATGGAAATTGTTTCCACTGGATTTTAATTAGGGCTATCAGAGTAAAGGGGGCTGAATACAAAGAAACTAGTAGTTTATTCAGGTACTGCAGCACAAGATCATTTAATGCTTTATAGGTCCTTTATAGACAGAGGTGGGCAGTAATGAATTACATTTACTCTGTTACATTTACTTAAGTAACTTTTTGAAAAAAAAAAGTGAAGCAAACATCGGGGTTAGTTTAGCTATTTTAAAGGGAGAGAAAAATGGAAGATTAGGAAATTAGTTTTTCTTATTCCATAATTTGCTAGTTTGTAAAGATATTAAGTTTTATTCATTTATTTTATTTAATTAATTTCATTATTTGGAAATGTCGCAATTTGTACATTATTATTTTCTCTGACTGCCTACATAATTTCTAAAAAATAAAAAAATCATAAGACATTATGATGAAACAGTTACTCAGTACTTGAGTCGTCTCTTCATCAAATATTTTTTTTACTCTTAGTTGAGTAATATTTTGGATGACTACTTTTTACTTCTACTTGAGTAATATTATTTTGAAGTACAGCTACTCTAACATGAGTAAATTTTTTGGCTACTCTACCCACCTTTGTTTATAGATTTATAGATCCTGGTAATTTCACATGGAGCCAATGCAGTGTGAATAAGATAGGGATGATGTCAAATCTTCTGGTTTTAGTGAGGACACTCGCTATTGTATTCTGAACTAACTGAAGCTTGTTTATGCACTTAGTTAAACAATCAGACAGTAAGGCATTACAATAGTTCAACCTAGAGATGATAGCATGAAGCATTAACTAATTTTTCCGCATCATTTAGTGACAATATATTTCTTATCTTACCAACATTTCTGAGATGAAAGAATGCTATCCTGGTAATATTATGTACATGGCCTTCAAATGACAGATTGGAATCTATAATCACACTGTGGTCTTTTACTGTTGCAATTCATGGAACAGAAAGGCCATGCAGAGTTACAATGTGATCAAAAAGCTTACTTCTAACTGTATGTGGTCCTAGTACCAGAACGTCTGTCTTATCAGGATTAAGCATAAGCTTAATAACTGTGTGTCATCAGCATGACAGTGAAAACTAATATCATGCTTACATAAAATGTTCAGTTTCACCCAAGTACTATTTACTCTAATCAATTTCACTGCAAATTAAAAGAGAACTGTACTTAAACTTTAAGTTTAAGACAATAATTCTTAATTATATATATATTTTTATATATCTTGATCAAAATATTAAGTACAAGTGTAGGCCAAAATATATTGAAACATTTCTATATACTTGTCAGTTTAAGCATTTAAGTTGGATTAAGGCCTGGACTTTGACTAGGCATTCCAAAACCTTGATTCTTTTCTTTTTCAGCCATTGTGATGTAGATTTACTAGTGTGCTTCGCATCATTGTCCTGTTGTATGACCAAATTTCAACCAAGGTTAAGGTGCCAGACAGATGGCCCCACATTTGCCTGTAGAACACTCTGGTATACAGAGGAACACATAGTTGAAAAAAAACAACACCCTTGTGTACTTTGACATGCTTTTCCCCAAACATGGCCCTGGGCATTAAGTCCAAACAATTCCTCTTTGGTCTCTTTTGTGCATAGGACATTGTTTTGTGGTTTGCTTAGATGCAATTTACAACAAAAAACACATAGAATTAAAAGATAGGGTGGAAACTTTTGAACAAAATAACATTTTTTAAAATATAATTTTCATGGATAAAACAAGCATAGGGTTACTAGGGTGAGAGAGATGCCTTTTTTACCCTGCCCTTCCTGTATATCTTTCTTTTATGTGAAAGTTTCACATTAAAAAAAAAAAACAAAAAAAAATCCTATTCAAAGATAGGATTGATAGTCTTCATAGTCTTGATTTTGTATTTGTATTCTTTTATTTGGCTGGCTGTTAAAAACTTCTAAAACATAAAATAACACATAACACATTTATAGTAAGTAATTAATCAAAATGTGTTCAAAATTAACATTTTTGCTTCATAATGGGAATTTCAATGAAAGGAAATAATAATAATAAATAAATAAATAAATAAATGTTATGCAGCACAGCCCATGAAGAAACAAGTAAAAATGTAATGCTGCTTGTGTCTAATGAAAAAAATAGGTGTGCCTGATGTGTGTACTCGTTATCCTTTTATTGCATTTTTTATTTGAGCACAACATTGTAAAGAACAAAATTAACTGTTATTCATTATCCCATGTTGGTTTTGGAAATGGATAGTAAAAACAAGTGGCTTTTATTAGTTTTTTTATTTGGTTTCATATTCATATTCATATTTTATTTGGTTTCATATTGACAAATGAATTATGCTTATTTTTGGTCAGGTTAGTTTGATTTTTTTGTCTTTGTTTTATGACTGAGAAGATACTTGTTTTATCATGTGTTGTGCAGCATAACATTTTTTTCTGATTAGCATGGAGAATGTTGTGTGTTTGATATACGCAATTTAAGATTCTTCTTTATTTATGGGCTCGGCTTTTAGGCAGGTGACGTTAACAGCACAGAAAAGCAAAAAGTGGTTGAGTGCTCACACAACCAAAGGATCATAACTTTCTACAAAGTGGTCACATTTAATTGTAACAGCAAAAACAAGACACAGTAGTCCAGGCTAATAAAAGAGACATCATAAAGTATTATATAACTATAAGTTTGGAGGCACGGTGGCTTAGTATTTGACACTGTCGCCTTGCACCTCCCTTGTTCTGTCGTGGTTGGTGGGATGGCATCTGGTACTCAGATTTTTTCCACAGTCCAAAGACAGATTAGGCTAATTGCCACCTTGCCTGTAGGGTGTGAATGTTGACCAGAGTTCCTACCAATTGTAAAATAGAAATAAATACAATGGTAATCACCACTGACCTCCTCGGTCCCTAGTTGGACTACAGAGATTCCTATATGGATGGATGGATGGATGGATGGATGGATATAACTATAAATAAAAGCCAATTATGATGACAGCATCATCTTCAGCACAGCATCCCTGAAGGCAAACCGTGGCACCAGAATTTCTGTATGTCAATAAGGCTGGGGCACACTATGGTTATGATTTCTTCATACAAAATAGTCACAAGGCTGGGGTATGTTGCTGGTCAAGTGCAAGTGCATGCTGAGACAAAGCATGCTATGTCTCAGGTGAAGCAGGGGGTTGATTGTGCAGTGAAGGGGAGGCTCAGGGAGTGCATAGCAGGGCTCAAGAAGTGCATGGCAGGGCAGAGCTGAAACGATGCACAGCTGACTGGAAACATTAGAGATGACAGGATTAACAAAAAGCATGCCAGAGCTAACAGGGCTAACAAGAAGGATCTCAGTTCAAACAGGACAAAAATTATTGCTAACAACGCTAATAGGACAAAGATGCTGTTTATTCTCTGATTAGGCTTTTGACTAGATTTTATATCATGGCTGTGGAATTTCCTACCCATTCAGCCATAAGTGCATTATTGAGGTCTCTCTGAATGAGATGACCTGGCATGTACTCAGTGTTCATTCATCTCAAAAGTGTTCAGTGTGGTTGAGGTCAGGGCTCTTTGCAAGCCTTGAGTTCATCCACAACACCCTTGGCAACCCATGGCAACCCATGGCTTTAAGCATTTTTTTTTTCTTTTAATTGTCACAAATGTTTTAAAATAAACAAAATAATTAAATCCACTATCAGACTCCACTTACTTCACTTAATTGTAGAGCATAACACGGAAACATTTCTTCAGTTGCTTTTAGATTTAACAAATTACATGCTAAAATGGGAAATGTAATGAAGTGTAGGGGGATTTTAAGTTAATTACTGCATCCAATACTATATCTCTCTTGCCATCCTTCTGTCTGTGTGTGAGTGTGTGTTTGGGCTGCAGGAGCACACATGCAAGGAGTCTTTGCATGTTTACTAAAAGGAAAGGCCTAGTGCTTTAGTCGGGGGAACTTACAGGGAGCTACATGTACAGACAAGCTGGGAGAATGACTACAGTTCAGGTAGACAAAAAATGCAGTCAAGCAAGCTTTTAGATTAGCCCCAAAGGAAGGGCTGTCACCAGCTGCTGACTCTTAGAAAGGAAATAAAGGCAGAACAGGACTTGTTTGTGGATTCCAGTAGTAGCCAGGGAAAATAGTGTTGAATTTCCAAGCTAAGGTAATGCATATGTCTTAATAATGCTTTAGTCTTTTGGCATGTATACTAAGTATAAAAATATACACAAGCAGAATTGAAGACTATTCTTCATGCTTATATATATATTTTTACAATTATTTCAATGTTGGAAAAGTTAGGGACATTAGAAGCATGAAAGATTGAATGCAGTTTACAGCTTCTTACTAGACTCCGCCCTTATGGAACCCGTGGAACTAGCATCTTGGAAACAGAAGCAGGCAAAGAACCAACAGGCAGGGAAAAGGGGTTGGACTTTTAATAGCCAATGAAAACTTTAGAAGACAACAGAAGACAACAGAGGCCACAATCCTTATACAGAGTGCAGTGCAGATCCCTACTGATCTTATGCATTACAGGTACATACTGTGTCAGGAATCTCAGGCTGAGTTCTTTTGCCAGTTACAAAGGCCCTGAACAACTACAAATCAAGGATCTAGAGGCATGGCTGTGACAAATTTCCACTACATAACCAGGATGAGCAGTGGTTTCAAAGTTTACATCCTAGAAGGTAATTATCATTTTGTGCCACATGGTCTACTTGATGTCCTAAAGTCTTTGCTTTTTTCTGTTCGCATCTTCTGTTTTTGTCAAATACATTTCTGCATTATGTGTAATTGGATCCTGACACAATGCAAAACTGAAATTACGAGGAATCACCAGGAATTTTCAAGCAATAAAAAAAAAATCATTTAAATTCTGCATTACGAATTAAAACTGTGAATTAGAACTATGTAAAGTGAGATAAAATAAAATAAAAGTGAGAAATATACAAATCTGTGAGAAAAGAAAGATAGTTAACTTTTAATTTGTATGTAATATTATCTCAGACTGTAAGATGAGTGAATGTAAATGACAGATGTTAATGCTGTTAACAGGCAATATTACCTCATTGCAATTTTACCCAGTCAGTGTTACCTCTGGAAGGTCGATCTTGTCTAAGCATTCAATGAAAATAATCCTCCCTCAGGCACTGGAAAACCACTGTGTTGGAAGGTGTGGTTTTTACCCACTCCTCTGTCCTCTAACATGTCAAGTCAGTCTGTCACATTCTTTGACACAGGAAATATATTATACATGTATGTATGTATGAGGGGATTGATGTACAGTCATGTGCACTGTACCAAGATTGCCACCCGAAACACCCACATGGTGTTTGATACTTAAAAAAAAAAAAAAAAAACTGCTTTTCACTCAAACTGCTTTTCTTAAACATACACAGTATTGTGAGATTTACTGCCTAAATATGAAAGTGTCCTTAAATCTGAGCAACATGTTAACACACAGTGAGCTTGTGATGGCCTTCATTTATTTCAGTTTGGAGCAGCTTGTCCTGTCATTGACATGATGTTTATTTATTTAAACAGCACTTCTTGGCAAGTCTTATCTCACAATTCTCCTGTCTTAACAAAATATCTCTAGTGAATATATTTTTTTCCCCAGTTTATTTCCGGACAGTTATGGATTTCTACATATCTTCTGTGGTGTATTTTACGTTTATATGCAACTTACCGTTAGTAGTGAGTCAGATTGTGTTCCAGAGTAATACTCATAGATCAAGTCTGTCTTGTTCTGTGACTTAAAACAGTTTACATTATTATGATGGTACAACAATGTTTTCCCACAATTGGGTTATTTTGGTTATGCAAAATTGCAGAGACAAGTATTATGCTGGTTGTTAATGTATCTGCTGCCCATTTTCATTGTTTGGACCTGGTTATGTATTGATGACTGGGTGACCTGGGGTCTATAACTTAAGCCTAAATAACAGGGTTTAAAAAAAAAAAAAAAAAAAAAAAAAAAAAATATATATATATATATATATATATATATATATATATATATATATATATATATACACACAACTAAATAAAAATGTGTATAATAATAAGATGTATTTATGTTATCTTATAGGTCAGCCACACCTGAGGAGTGAGGACCGGTTTCGTCACATAACCAGTGACAGAATCAGAGTGACTCCTGCTCACCCGTTCAAACACAGGCACAGTTCAGAACAAGGACGGACACTGGAGGAGAGGTACACGAAACATATATAACATTTTTTTGTAGTAATTGTTGATTATCTAAAGACTCCCATGATAACTAAAAATAATATCTTGGTTTCAGAAGAGAGAAGGCCCTCAGCAAGAGCCTGGCCAATGCTAACAGGACATCATCACGGTTCAACAAGCTAGAGAGTCCTACATCCACTTGGAGCCCCACAGCAAGTCCAACTCATCAAATCTCCAATGCAGTTATGGATGAGCCACTTGCCCTTGTTAAGAAAATGCACCAAGAGACAGAGGAGATAGAAGACAAAAACAGAAACACTGCAGTGAGACACTTACAGGTAACTGCTTCCAATAAGCTGTATTGCTTCAATCACAGAGGTTAAATTAAAATGACATATATAGTACTTAATAAACTAACATAATGGTGTTTTGTCAACATAATAAAATATTCCAGTATAGATATTATACAAGCAGACAAGATTAGGTACAGTTTAATTTACTTTGATTCATTTAATCAGATTAAAATGATACAAAAACACTAAAAGACATTGAAAACATCTACATCTAGGTATTTGGCAGACGCTCTTATCCAGAGCGACTTACATATATATATATATTTTTTTTATCTCATTACATCTGAGCAATTGAGGGTTAAGGGCCTTGCTCAAGTGCCCAACAGTGGCAACTTGGTGGTTGTGAGGTTTGAACCTGGGATCTTCTGAACCGTAGTCCAATGCCTTAACCACTGAGCTACCCATGCATTAGACATTAGACAATTGTACTATGGATAAGACAATTAAGGATTCACAATCAAATCATCTCAAAGTAATCAATTAATCATACGTTCTGATATTGTATTGTAAAACATAAAAATACAAAAAATATTTGCATTGTAAACTGTTACTAAATATTATGGTCGAAAATGTATTTAAAAATACTGGAAGAATTATATTGAACATTCTGGGGTATTTTATTAACATGAAAGCCCTCCTTTTTCTTTTAATCCATACTATACCATAAACTGAACATGGAGTATTGTTAACCACTAGACAAATTTCTCCTCTGCCCAGTACATTATAAACCTTTATAATTCTCAGGATCTCTCCAGTAGCCACTTAAGTTTACTTATCTCCACTGTCTATGAGATGCAGCTGAATGCAAGATAGGTATCAAGCAAGACTGCTTATGGGGGCTCAGACAGGCCTTTGCTTGTTCAAGATATGTAATCCAGCCTGATTCAGGATGAAATGTAAGCAATGGGTGGAGGAATGTTGTCAACAAGTTCCAACAGACCACTGCTGTTATTGATCCAGTGGTGGCATTGTGGATGAAGGAACGCTGAAAGCTTCGGCTATTCTTTCTTTTTAAAAACTATGGCCAAAACAATATGCATCAGGAATTGTTGTTAATCTAGCTCTAAAGTTATAGCATTAATACAACTATAAATTCAATTCAATTCAATTCAATTTCATATCAGTGTTATTTGTATAGCATTTTTTTTACAATGGTCATTGTCGAAATGAATATGAAATGTGTGCGAAAATATGTATGAATCAAAATGATCAAAGTGTCCCTAGGATTTCCACATTGTAATAATCCATATACTTGCAGGTTCGGCCCTCAGTAATCACATGTGTCTCATCAACAAAGTCAGCCTGTATGCCGATAGACTGTTGCAAGCACTCCACTGGTATGCTATATAAGAATCCATTCTTTTCTGAAGGCTTTTTCATTCACAACCTTTTTAGAAAGTCAAATTTATTCACCATCAACACACTACAATAAAATTTAAATCAAGTTTTAAACTGTGGGTAAAAGCTTTTGTACGCCTGACCATCACACCCATATACGTTTTTGTATAATGTAGCATTGAATTCCCTTTCCCTGGAACAAAGGGCAAACATGTTCCAGCATGACAAGGCCTCAGAAAGTAAGGTGCATGAAGTCATGGTTTGACAAGGTTGTTTTTGAATGGCCTGCACAGAGCCCTGACCTCAAGCCCACTGAAAACCTCTGAGATGAATTAGAACCCAGACTGTGCTCCAGGTCTTCTCATCTGACACCAGAATCTGATCTTACTAATGCTGTTCTAGTTGAATAAGCAAATGCATTAGTAATGGCCACAAACACACTCCAAACTCTAGTGAAAAGCCCACTCAGAGGAGAATCTTTACAAAAAAAATTAAATGAAGGGTGCCGAATTCTGGAATGTGATGTTCAAAATGCACTTATAAATGTGATGGTCAGGTGTCTACAAACTTTTAGACATATAGTCTACATGCTAATCTAAATCTGATTTTGTGTTGGTTCTCTTTGTGTAGTTATGATGCAGCACAGTTATGATAATGTTGAGGAACATTTCCAGCGGAGCCTTGGGGTGAACTATCAAAAAGGTTCCTCTAAGCAAATCTCCATAAGTGTGTCTGTTGATGACCATTTTGCCAAGGCTCTTGGAGAGAAGTGGCTACAACTCAAAGCATCCTCTTCTGCTTGCAGTTCATCTTCCACACTGTCAACATCATCTTCACGTCTAACCTGTAATCCCACAGTCATCGACTCGCCTGGTTATGGCCAAAGCCCTAAACGAGCACGCAAGGATTCTTTCAGTCCAACTACAGCCCCTGCCAGCATATGGCCAGGGAAATGAAACTGGAGAAAAAAGGGTTGTCTAAATACATACTGGACTTATACATAGAACCACAAGTTGGGTGTTCGCAGTGATATGTGTTATCGCTGCAGCTGAATAAAATGGCAAGAACATGCAGTTAAATACCTGAGCGATGGGATACTGATAAAATATTGAGAATCACTATTAAGGACTCAGGAAACTCTGTATGGAATTTTCTTTACAGGATCTGATCACTATATGTTTTAAGTATGGATATACATGGTGTATTATTGGTTCACTTATAATCAGTTTTACTTTTTTGTAGTCCTTGATTGCACTGATAATAAATAATAGTCTTAATTTGCGTGTTTGCCAACACTTTAACTTGGTACCATGGTGCTAATTTACCATGAACAAAGAACATTTGTGACATAAGTACCTTTACAATACTCTAGCTGTAAGGAAAGATTTAGCAGTAACATATGATGGGTGCATTGCTTCATGTGCTTGCCATAGAAACCTGACATGCCCATATCTTTGGAATTGGGCAAATCTGGACTCATCAGCACATATTGCTTTTTCGCATTGCTCCTAAATCAATCTTTATGCTCCATAAAAATTTAAGCCATTTTATTAGTCTTTAACAACAAATCGTTTTTCTTATGACCATGCAGTTGTTTAGTCCCAATCCTGAGTTCCCATCACATTGTGCATGTGGATATTCTTTTATTGCCACTATTAAACATACATTTCAACTACTGACTTTTTTGTGATGGGACTTCACCAAGTGTTAAAGTGATCTGACCGCTATCCTTCTAGATTTGAATAATATGTAGGACCCTTCTTAATCCAATTCCAGGAAAATAAGCAATCTCATTAGTTGCACTCTAACCAAAAGTACGGCACCAAGATGTGTCAGAAAGGTTCGGAGAGCAAAAGGTTTTGGTAACTCAGGAGTATCATGTGTATGCCCAATGGAAAGACAAAGAGAGACAGAGAGAGACAGCGAGAGAGACAGAGAGAGACAGCGAGAGCGAGAGAGAGAGAGAGAGAGAGAGAGAGCAGTTATAGTAGTTATACTCACAGTCACATAATGTACAGTATAAGGTCATTATATATTTTGTGCAAACAAGGAATCCGCCTGGACTAACTATGGCATCATAACTATAAGCCAGGTGCAGAAGAAAACGAAGACATGAGGGCTTCCTAGGAGGTAAGGCAACTTGTCATTTCACTGCAAAAAACAAAAAACAAAAAACAGAGTGATCTAAACATCAGCATAAAACTCTACATCCTATCCACTCCAAAAAATCCATCCTGATTTGGTTCCAAATCCGTTAAAACGGATAGCAGGAATTGATTTTCAGTCATACTGAGTGTTAGGCAGCTGGAAGTTCAATATAACGGGAGATGTGTTTAAGTTATATAAAGTCTACTTTCATTATTGGAAGCTCAAGTACAAAACTTTTTGTAGGAATTTCAGGGCTGAACTATCTAGTGACTGCAGTCACATGTGGTCAGAGAACAGCTGCTTGCATCAGTCGTGGTCAAGATCATATTCATGGTCAAGTAGAACTGTCCACATGGAGGCCACACAGGAATCCAGGTCACCAACCTGAAGCGGGGCACCAGGATGAGTCAGACAGGTCTGGATCAGTGGCAGCTCAGGATCACCATGTGCAGTCCGACAGAGAGTGTCAAAGAGAGGAAGAGAGGAAACAATTATGGTCACAGTCACGTGCAGAAGGTGAATGCTCTGGTAGGACTAATTATGACAACTAAAAGAGAGAAAAAGAAGGAAACACAGGCATGAGGACTCCATGGGAAGTAAAGCAACCAGTTATTCCACTGTTAACAAACCTAAATGATCAATGAGAGTGGGGACAACAGCATCCAAACATACCAGTTCCCCATAATAATATATGTCCACGAGTCCCCCAGAGCTGCACCTTTCTATTGAAACCTATTCACAAAATGTTTGGTTAAATAATTAGGTCTGTAACCTAGACAGACCTGTGTCTGAGTCCCGAACATTAATTGGAAGGCTATTTCATTATTTGGTCGTTTTGGGAGAAAAAAAGCTCTGCCCCCTGCTGTAGCTTTCATAATATGCAGTACCGACAAGTATCCTGCATCCATTGATCGAAGTAGGTGTGGTGGATTGTAAGACACTAGCAGTTCACTCAGATACTGTGGTGTGAGACCATTTAATGCAAGGTACTGACAAGCAGACTACATTCTTTGATTAAAATAGGTGTGGTGATCATAAAAAGTGGTTCACTCAGGTACCGTGGCATGTAATAATAGTATTTTAAAATTAATGCGAAATTTTACTGGGATCGAATGCAGTGTGGAGAGGGGTGATGTGCTCATATCTTCTAGTATTAGTGAGGACTCTGGCTGCTGCATACTGAAGCTGGTTTATGCACGTAGATGAACATCCAGACAGTAATGCATTACAATAATCCAACCTAGAGGTGACGAAAGCATGAACTAATCTTTTTGCATGGTAACAATATATTTATTTTCTTGGCAATATTTCCGAGATGATAGAATGCTATCCTACTAATATTATCTACAACTATATTAGCTTCAACTTAAAGATTGGAATTTATAATGTCACCAAGGAATTGTTTTCTGCTGCACTAGTACCAGTACTTCTGTCATATCAGGATTAATTAGCATCCAATGTCTAATGTCCTTCACACATTTCTCAACTTTAATAAGATTGTGTCTTTCTTCTCTCAATAGTTTACAAATATTACCCATTTCTAACACTATAATCATATTTAGCATACAAAACAAATCAAAATATTTAGAAAAGCAAAAATTCTTAAGGTGGGTTGTTCATATGACCATGCTTATGAATTGTTGTCCAGAAGGAGCATGTAAAGAGAAAATAGCAATGAGCCTAAAACCGAACCTTGTGGAACACAAAACATAATAATAATAATAAAAAAGAATTGTCACCATTTAAATCTCCAAACTCATTCAAATCAGAGAGGTTCCGTTCCCTTAATTCATACTACATTTTCTAATCTGTGAAGGAGAATACTATGATCAATGGTGTCAAAAGCTGCACTGAGGTCGAGTAACACAAGTATAGTGATGCAACTCTGATCAGAGGCCAATAGGAGATAATTTTATACTTTAACTTTAAATGCTGTCCGTTTCTGTGATGAGGCCTAAATCCTGATACAGTTTGTTTATGCTATTTCTATGTAGATATAAACATTAGCTACTATCTTTTTCAGAATCTTAGAGATAAAGAGGAGATTGATATCGGTTTGATAATTGGACAGCTGACAGAGGTTGTGGTCAGCTTTCTTAAATAGTTGATTAATAACTTTGAATGTAAAATATTTTGGAACATATCCAATGCTGAGTGAAGAATTAATTCTTTTCAGCAGGGGTTCCGTTATCGCTGGTACGATCTGCTGAAAAAATATGTCGGTATAGGATCTAATACACAGGTTGAAAATAGTTCATTCTGTTCAATGGGAGTAAAATATTATAGGTTCTGATTTGATATGGTTAGTTTATCATCTGCATCAATTTTTGGCATGATTTTTTGTCAAATATTTAGGATTTGATTATTGAAAAAGTAGAAGTCCTCACTAATGTATGTTGTTGTCATGGAGATTTCTGCCGTGGTCTTATTCCTAGTTAATTTTGTAACAGTATTAAATAAAAGCTAGGATTATTTTAGCGATTTCCTTCTATAAGAGTGGAGAGATACAACGATCTATCAGCACTGAGAGCATTTTTATAGTTCAGGATGCTTTCCTTGCATGTTATTTGAAATACTAACAATTTAGTTCGACACCATTTAAGTTCTAACTTTCGAGTGGTCTGTTGTAAAGTGGGTGTGTGGTCATTATACCAGGGAGTGAGTTTCTTATCTCTAATCATTTTTCTTTAAACTAAATTACATTATCTAAGATATAACGAAATGTTGACTCTAAATTTCCAGTCGCCTCATCCAGTTCTGTGAGGTCAGACAGCGATCCATTCAAAGTTGATAACTCTGGGATATTATTGAATGTACATTTAATGTGGTAGTGCGGCGCTGTGCATACATTATTACTATGATACACGTTAATTAAGACAAGACTGTGAAATTGTAATTATATTTCTTATACTTAATCTGAAGGACATTACTAAATTAAACTAAACCTGCTTTATGAGTGGGTCCACCTACACAATGATTTACCAGTATGGATATAAATGCTGTTCTCAGAGGGTCTTCTGGATTCTCAAAATGAATATTAAAGTCTCCAGCAAGGTTTGAGAGGAAATCTGCAAATTCACAAAGAAATTCAGAGTACGGGCCTGGGGCTTTGTATAATTAGTGGAATCGACAGAGCAGGCTTAATATTTGTAACTACATTTGATATGTTACTATAGATAACTTCAAATGCATCTGTGTTTCGGTATGATAGTCAGATTATCATTGTAAATAACTGCGACGCCTCCTCCTTTACCAGTTAGCTGAGGCTGATGTATGTATCTTTATCCAAGAGGAGCAGATTCATTAAAAACTACATACTTATTCTGTTTAATCCAGATTTCGGTTAAACACAGTATAACAGTATATAACTCCTGATCCTTTATAGTCTTATCAGTAAGCACTTCAGATATGAGATATTTAACAGTCCTAGGTTCAAATTAGAGATGCCGGCTGGGTATTCAGGGTGCTCTGAATGGATGCTCTCTATATTAAATAAATCACTTAAGCAGACTTTCTGGGTCTTTCTAAATTTTTGTTTAGCTCGGAAAACAGACACAGTCTCAATAAGTTACAACTGATGTAAATAGGTTAAGTATTCACGGTTTTATGTTGTAATTTTCCTCATATTGTATTTGACAGGATGGGAATATTTTGTAATTTGCTGTTCCTCTAAGGACTTGTGACTGGAGTTTCCTCGTCTACCTGAGCCAATAACGAACTGTTACATTGAACTTCCAGCTCAATGTAAGTCACAGTATGACTTCACTACAATTCTTGCTATCAGTCATCACCCAAATGAGGATTGGGTTCCCGTTTGTTCTGGTTCCTCTCAAGGTTTCTTCTCATGGCCATTTCAGGCAGTTTTTTCTTGCCAACATCTCACTCGGCTTGCCCATCAGGGAAAATCTGATCATTTTGATTCATTCTATTTTTCACATTTCCTACATATATGCGTCATAATTCTGTAAAGTTGCTTTGCAACAATGAGCATGTACAAATAAAATTTAAGTGAATGAAATAGAATAGATAATTAGATGAGAACTTTCGTTACTACAGTATGTCACTCACTTTTGTTGCCAGGGTTTCAGCTTTTATTGGCTGCATTTTTAGTTATTTTGAGGGGATAATAAATGTACACTGCTATACAAACTTTACACTGACTACTTTTCATTGTGTCAAAGAGTCATTTATGCAGTGCTGTCCTATGAAAAGATATAACTAAATATTTGCAGAGATGTGAGGGGTGCACTCACTTTTGTGACATAGTGTATTTTCTCTATTTAAACTCAAGGTTAATATTAAATCTACTACTTCTAACCCCTCCTGAGTCTAGAATGGACATAAGTTCTGTTCTCAGTGGCTCATCAGTATTCTCAATATCAATATTAAAGTCTCCAACTTAACGCTCTGTCTAAAGAAATTACAAGGTTTGAGAGAAAAGTCATAAATTCATAAAGAAATTCAGAGTACATTCCTCAGAATATGTTAAGGGCCTGTTCATTGTGGTTAGCATTATAATGGCCAGTCAACTTACCTGACTTACATATTAAGAATCTATGGGGGATTGGTGGGTAAACACCCGATCCAACAATATAGACAAACTGAAGTCTATCAAAGCAAAGATGCCCTACCACTATTTTATCTATCTTATGATACGATGTATCTTTCATCAAAGTACATTTCATATCACTTGAGCAATATTTCTCCACATAGCCAATTCCATTATTCACACCCAATGGCCAATTTGAAAAATAACATTAAATATAAAACAAAGAATAAATATCCTTTTAGTTATATAAATATAATGCAGTAATTCATGCTAAAGGAGACCTGAAGTATTCAGTGCATAAATATCTGTATTGCAAATTTCTTTTAGATTTATCTTAGGAAACAGTTTAAAATACTGGACTTTTGATATTCTTGTGTTGTAAATCAATCATTGAAATGAAAACAAAAAAGGCTTGAAATATTCAACTTACATTTAATGAATCTAGAATATATGGGTGTTTTACTTTTTAAGTTAAATTACAAAAGAAATGTAATTTGTTATTTTGTTATTCAAACCTTTCCCCAAAATGAGCTGTATATGTACATCAGTACTTCACAACAACATGGCCACATTTAGCCCATTAGATTTTGACAGCCATTTCACACAACTAACATTCCACCATCAAAAAAATAATGTTTCTCTCTGTTCTCCTGTTTTTGATAATATAACACAATTAGCCAATGCAAGACATTCACACAGACACAACAGATTCTAAAATGTTTTATACAACTCATGTCTGACACTGAATGTATTGAAAGATTTTAAACGTTTCTGCCACATAATGCTGCAAAACTGTTTTTAGATTTATGCAATTAGTTACTAATACTTTTAATAGATGTTTAAGAAGTATATAAAGGTTCCTCTTTCCATCAGACAATTTTCTTCCATGTGCCAATGTGCACAACAATCACACTATTTTTTTAAATATCAAAATGAGCATACTCTTTACAAAGAGTAGAAGACAAAGATCACTTAAACATTACGATTTTACATAAGAAATCAGTATGGTTCCAAGTCAACCAGATAGATATAATGGATCATTTTACAATACAATGAAAAAGTTTGAACACAATAAGCATCCTCATTATTAACCCATGGCAAACCATGCCAGCAAAGATGCAGTGGAAGCACTAGTTTTCCAATAAAAACAAAACAAAAAGATAAATAAAAAAATAAACTGACAAAACCCCATTAAAATACTTTTAATGAACATTCAAGTATGCTGCAAATGAAGGTCCTTGTTGCCTGGTAATCTGCGCGCGTGCGCACGCACACACACACACACCACAGGACACAAAAAAGGCATTATAGTTTAATTCTTTCAAAAAATTATGAGACTAGTAAATGAGACTTTTTAATATGCTTTCCATTAAAATAAAAGCTCCTGTGTGAAAAAAACAGGTACATTTAACCATATTTTAAAGTTTTTTATAAATGTATTTTTTAGCCAAAAGCCAAAGGATATCATAAGCGGCACTGATAGTATCTTAGATGTTATATTCAGAACAGAATTTATTTATTTTATGCCACTCTGGGAAAAAATGGCTGAAAACATACACCAATAGCAAAACTAAATTAGTAAGAGGTTAAAAAAAAAAAAAAAAAAAAAAAGAAAAGAAAAAAAAAACAGAAATTTGTGTGGGTTAGTGGGTTATACACAGGACAAATTTATCTATTTTATGACATGATGTATCTTTCATCTAAGTACATTTCATATTACTTGAACAATATTTCTCCACAGAGGTAATTCCATTATTCACACCCAATGGTCAATCTGAAAAATAACATTACATATAAAACAAAGAATAAATATCCTTTTAGTTATATAAATATGCATGCCCTTACTTGTCAAGAAAGAGAAATTATAAATGAATGACAAAAACAACTGCCCTTTTAAAATCATGATGCAAGTAATCACACAAACTGCAACAAGGTAATATGCTAATTTTTTATGAATTTGAAATTATGATGAAGGGTTTTAAAATAATAAATGGTTGCAAAATGTACATGAGAATGCATGGTTCTTAGTTCTTCTTTTAAGCTTGGCTCCATTAATAGAATTAAACAATCAAAAAGGCTGGTCCCTTCTTTTGTTCACCGACGTGGATATATACACACCCCGTCTGGCTTAAAATTAAGTTGCTGACTTTCAAGATTTCATTGACCACTTTTACTTTTGATTACAGTAAACATTGTGGCTGCAAATTTACGTGACCTTTTTCCTCTGCTTGAGAGTCCAATCTTTATGATCCCTAGAAAATTTAAGTGTCCTGATTTGTCTCATTAACAACAGGGAGTGCTTGTCACATTGTGCATGTGGAAATGCTCTTCCTTTCACTAATAAATACAGTTTTCATTTCTACTATCAATTCTTTTCCATTCATATTGACTGGACATTAAAGTTCTCAAATAATGATTTTATTTTGATCCCATCTTCCACGATGCTGAAGGTTCAGCACAGTCCGTACAGATTTTAAGATTGTGTTGGATAGTTCTTAACCCAATTCCAGTAATTTCAAATCTCCTTTGATTGTTTTCAATGGTTGATGGAAACCAGAAGGTTGACGCTTCTAAAATGGTGATTTTTCTTTTGGCCAGACAGTGTGTGTATTGCATATTTATATACACATACATATAAATATACACATACAACATGAATATGTATATGTATGTGCATATATTATACATTAGTTCATATAAAAAAACAACAAAAAAAAACTATCAAATAAAATAACCCCACCACCTCACTCAAGATAAAGGATATAATCCAAATTTTGTTTAAGGTCAATATATGGTACCCTTGTCCTCTACATGTAAATCTAGCTAAATCACCTTATAACATTTGTATACAGATTATTTTATTATTATTATTTTTAATGCAATGGCTCTTTCTTTCTCTCTACATTCAATGCTTTTGAATAGTTTGAACACTGTAGTCAAAGTGGAGAAGCATCTTGTTGTGGGTGGGTTTAATGAAAGACAGTGTAGTTGGTTGCAAAGTCGTTTTCTCCTCCTTCTACATCACTTGCGCTCGTCAATGGTTTTAATAAATTCAACGGCGGCTGTGAACTGCATCCACCAATAGCACTCTTCCCCACTCAGTTGACTGGCATAAAAATTAGAGATGTACTGAATGGTTGACAGAAGGCAGGGTGGGTTTGCCTGCAGAGGAAGTATATGAAAGAGACATTCTTACTGGAAAACCCATTTTCTGAAGTTTTATAAATACACAGAATTTTATAAATACACAGAATCCACAGCTACAGTAAAAACTGTTTTTCTGTTTAAAATATATAGACCAGGGGTGTCATGTATCTACATCTTAACTAAAACAGACAAGTGGTAAACCCTTTCCCGAGTCTGGTGGTTATTGTAAGAAATCAGTCTAAGGGAGCAATCAGTATTAATAAATAAATTAATTACATTCTAATAATAATAATAATTATTATTATTATAAAAGTCCCATTTTATGCTTCAAACAAATATAATTTTTATTATAATAATTGTTTTTTTTAATGATAATCATCATTAACAAATTATTTCCTTATGGCCACACAGCTGTTCAAGCCCAATCCTGAGAATTCTCTTAGCACTGTGCATGTGGTAATGCTCATAATTTATAAATAAAATCATAATTTAAAAGCTGGATTTTGTATTTACTTGGGTTATTCTTTGTGTTATATTAAAATTTGTTTGATGATCAATTATTTAAATGTGTCAAATATGCTAAATAAATAATTTAATAAATAAAATCACAGCACTGTAGAAGATAAAAAGTTTTCTTAGTGAGCCAGAGGTTTGAAATGCTAGCCTCCTTGAGATAGCCCAAACATGTGGAAATTTGGTTCAGAGCGAGGTCAGAACTGTACAAGGGATGTGGCAATAAATCCCAGCCAAGTTCCTGCAATGTGCAGGAATTATTGTTTTAATAGGTCCACAGAAAGATGCATATCTTCTGCAAGTTACTTTAGAGTCCTGGTTTGATTTGAATGCCCCTCATATTAATAATTTAAGAATTAGAAATAAAAGGCTTTTATGTGTTTTCTTTAGTTTTTGTTGCTAGGCAGTGTATCTGTACAGTATCCATCACCCAAGACATGCTTCTTCATTAAAAATGTAAAGGTTTTAACTCAACTAACCTTTATAAGGACAAAAACAAGCACAGGGACAAAGTCATCTGCTCCAGGCACAGCATCCTCATTGGCCAAGCTGAGCAGATTCATGATGGTGGAACACATACGCAGGATGCATTGCACTTTATCTCGTGGCGTCTTGTATGCACTGATCGTCCTGATCTCTGCCTGTGCAGAAGGCCATGGGGCCTCTTTAAGATATACCTAGCAGACAGAGAACAACTTGTATGTTGAACATACCTTTTGAGGTGTTATCATTGATCTCTCTCTCTTAAACGCACACACGCGCATGCACACATACAGTGTAGATTTTATATAGTTTTTATATCCTTTTAAGTTTTCCACATTTTGATATGATTTATATCCGTCTTATAATGAATCATCATTCTACACACAAACCTCCACAATTACACAGCAAAAATGGGTGTTTGGAGTGGACTACTAAGCACCTTTGGCAGCAATGACAGCCAAAGTCTGCCTGTGAATGATGCTACCTAGATCCACAAAAGATCTGTTGGTTAGTTCTCCCAGATGTTTGAAATAACCTATCTGCTGAGTTCCTTCAAAAACTGTGCTATTGCACCTAGACGAATTGGTGCTATTTTTTAGGCAAAGGGTGGTCACACCAAATACAGAACTGATTTTGGATTTTTCTTCTGCTCATTTCTGTTACTAGTTATTAACACTTTTTTTTTTTTAATGCATTCTTACTTTACAGCTTTTTCCCCCCCATACTTGCCTAAAACGTTTACACAGTACTGCATATGTATGTATATATAAATCACAACTTGCTTAATGACCATTAAGAAGTGTTATGCAGCAAGTAGCAAAGCTATATGAATCAATAAGTTTGTATTTTGTTTCACTTTTTTTTTTTAAACAAGCAGCATTGAGTCATTTTACACTGGTTCATGGTGGCCAAAAGGTCTGGCATTAACTTTATATGAAATTAGATTTTTTCCTTTTTGTTTCAAACTTAGGATGATTTCAAAACTAACAATAAAGATTTAATAAAACTCATGTAGAGGAGTTGCGCTTAAAACTGACAGTATTCTGCTTTTTTGCCTATGTACAGTATACACAAATTTGAATCACCCTGTATATTCTATTCGCTTTAAATTTGTTCTTTCGGATTACCCTGTATTTACTGGTAAAGTAGGATTCTGAATTTCGTACTACCTACTTGACTAAGCTGGCTCTAGGTTCTGGCAACTATTATTATGGATCCTATAGTGTGGTTTGGTGTATTCAGCTCAATATTCAGCGATTTAAAGCCATCCAATATTATATCTTTTGTCTACTGTTAAGCTAGGATACAAACTTTGTACTAGCTAATTGACTCAGTTAGATCTAAATCATTGCAATTACTGTTGTTTCTGTTGTGATGTTTGGATATGCTTGTATGTCTACATTATTTAGTGCTCTCAACTGGCTATTCAAAAGGAGCTTACACTGGGTTACTAGGTTATACATGCTAATACAAACAAACACTGATAGGAAGGGTTTTTATGAGGGGGGGGGGGGGGGGGGGTGGATTATCCCAAATATTGAAGAAATAGATAAGTCTTTAGTCGTTGTTTGAGGATTGGCAGAAACTTAACTGTACGGACATCTAGAGGAAGTTAATTCCACCACGTTGGAAGCTTGACTAAAGTTTTCAAATTACCACATTCTAGTTGTGGTAGCCTTCTAGCTGAAAGTTTGGGGCAGAGCTGCTTGAAGAAGTGAAAATTAAGCATTCAACTCTAACAATA
This sequence comes from Clarias fuscus, assembly GCA_030347435.1. Lineage (NCBI taxonomy): Eukaryota > Metazoa > Chordata > Actinopteri > Siluriformes > Clariidae > Clarias > Clarias fuscus. The sequence goes on along the minus strand of CM059213.1, from coordinate 14,908,237 downwards.
CTGTATCAACTATCAATTCTGGTGGTGGTAGCATCATGCTTTGAGACCGTTTTGTCACCAGTACAACTGGTGCATTGAACAAAAATCATGAAATAAGGAGGAAAAAGAAGGACGACCTCAGAATTTTTCAGCATAACCTCAAAATACTAGAGGTTTTGAATTTGGAGAACATGACCCCAAACACACAACAAAACTTGGATACAATTGATAAAGCAAGCCCATTTAGATGCCTTCAACTCTTTGGGAGGTTTGTGCACCATTGCTTGACTATTTCTGCCAGAAAAATCCAACAAATTAAATTGACACTACCAGCTTTTTGACAGCTGCCATAATTATTTGATAAAGGTGAAAAGTGCTAAGAAATATAAAATAAATAATTTTAGTTTATATACTGTGTTGTATGAATATTTTTGACCCTATATGTATAATTTTGATCATGTTAATAATAATAAAAAAAAAAAACAACCAAATAAGTAAAAACGCGGGCACCAAAATTCTTAGGGTTCTCTTTCCTTTTAAAGGCGCATGCTTTACAATCATTCTGCCCCTAAAAGACCAGTTACAATGACAATTGCAAACCCAATGTTAACATGACTTTTATGTTCATGATGACTATGTAAACACAGCTGTATGGAAGTATTACATTTATCTAAAGGGCAAAATTATTACAAATTTAATATTTTTTCCAGGAAAAAAGTATATGAACCTTGAAGGCGTGACCGTACAACTAATGCCTTGGCGAATGCCTTCACCTACAGTAAATGTTTCTGGTAGCTGGTGATCAATCCTGCCCAAGGGAGTAGAATATGACAAAATTTCTCATATTATTATAACTCACTTTAAGAGGTCCTCAAAAATTTTATTTGATCAAAGCATTGCACACTTTAATAATAAATATATGGTAATTAACAAACATTGATAGTGATGACCTAAGTAATATTCTTCGAACATGGGCGGGTTTGTTAAACTCATGCTTGATCATCGTTCTTTTTTATTCTAATCCTACATATTTTTTAAAATAATAATCCTACATGCTGTGACAGATTATCTGTTAAATGTCAGCAATGTATTGCAGGTAGTTATTCCAGTCTAAATATGCAGTTTATGTAGATGTATCAATTCATTAAAAAGATGCAAATAGTTATTGATATTTTTTGTATTTTAAAAATATCCCAACTAACTTATTATTTAAGAGATTAAACAATATAAATAATTGTCTATTGCAAAACTAATTGCAATATTACTAAATTTCAGATCATCAACATTACTGGAGCAAATATGATAATGGTGCAGCACAATGCAGTTACCTCTGGGATTTGGAGGGCCTTGTGGTTGGCAGTGACTACTTTGGACAGACGATTAATATGCTCTTGAAGAACCCTGGAAAATAAAAGGTGTCATACAAGCAAAAGACTGAACAATTTTTAATCAATCATTCTTTAAATGTCTCCTGACTAAGATCTGTAATGTTCTCTCACTGGTCTCGCAGTATGTCTCCATCCTGATTTGGGTAAAAAGCCAGTTTGAAGATTCGGTTCATGACACTGCGCTCGATAGCCATCTGAGCATCCTGTAGCTGTTCCTCACTGGCATACTGCCAGATGGCATCATGTGCCATCGCACCATATAGGTAACGCAAGAAGTCCTCCACTGCTGCAGTCTTATCATCAGCTGCTGTAAAGCCCTGAAATGCTGCGCGGAAAAAAATAGCTACTGAGATGATTAAAGACCTAAGGATTATATTAATAACACAATAGAAACATAATATACCTCTGATAAAGTCCTGCATCCTGGCCTCCATCTGTTCTAGGAGCAGTCGGACACAGACAGTAGTAAAGTAGCGGTTGGCCACTTCTTTATCTCTAAGTACTCTCTGCAACAGCTTCTCTAGATGAGCCTGAGAAGTCTGCAGTCCCTGCCGGCAGCGGGTCAAATATGCTATGTATGGAGCTCGCTTTCTATCAGACACACATCACATTACATTTCTTATGGCAGCCAAACACCAGCACCCTGACATCATCATCTAGCCTTAATTATAAGCTTATTGCCCACTTTATTAAGAACAACTATATATTTGAGCATTTATTTACCCAAATCATGTTGCAGAAGAACAATGAATAAAATTATGCAGATGCATGACCTAAGAGCTTCAGGTAATGTTCAAATCAAAGGTCAAAATGCAGCAGGAGTATGAAGGTGGGGAAAGGTTGATTAATGTAGTTGTTCATGACATGGTTGGTGGTGTCAGATGGGCTTGTTTGATTATTTCAGAATCCCCTGATCTGAGATTTTTGAAGTTTACACAGAATTAAAAAAAAAAGGCAAGCTACAGTAAACACTCTTGATGAAAAACCAAAAAACCAAAAAAACATTTCATAACATGTTTCATGTTGGCTACAACACCAGAAGATCAGATAAGGTTCTAATCCTGTCAGCCTAGAAACTAAACAAATGAGGACTGGAAAAATATCTGCATCTACATCATTTTATGCATTATGCTGCTGATGCATGATTGCTAGCAGTTTTGGTATTTGTGTACCTATAGTCCTCAGCAATTGCTGTGAGCAGCTTTCTGCAGGTGCGTGGGTCAAGGTGACCGACACAGCGCATGGTCTCCTGGATTTGTGCCATCTGGTTCTTATCCTGCAAGTTAATAGCCTCTGCCAACTGAACTTTCAGAAAGCACACAATCTCATTGTCTGTGCAGAGACAGAGAGAAAGACTGTGACTAGACACAACAGAAAAAATATCTGTCTTCAGAGCTTTGAAACAAAAACTCAATCATTTCAATCAATTATAAGCAACAGAAAATTGCAATAAAACACAGTCAAACAGTTACATCAAATAAACAACAACCATAATATGTTTGGAAAAAAAAGGAAAAAGGGAGGGAGTAAATAGAGGGAGGGTAAGGGAGTGGGGAAGAAATTGAGTTTTTTTGTAGTTACAAACTGTGTTTTTTTGCTTATCTTTGTTCTTTACTACCTATTCCTACTTTCAAATACTGTATGCCTTGTTTAAAAAGTTTTACATGTACCCTCAGAGTTTGTGTGGTCAGGGAGGCCATTCCGTGTTACAGTGGGTATAATAGGAAAAACAACAGAATCTGCAGAGCACAGAGCCAGACGTAATTTCTTCTTAGCATCACTGAAAGACAGAAAAAATTACCTACAGTTAAACATTAGAGTCTGAACTCAACATCTTGAGACAGCTAAGCTATCTACAAATCTATTACATTTTAAGGAACACAAATCTAAATAGTTCAATTTACATTCAGGTCCATAAATATTTGAACATGCACAATGCTTTTTTTTTTATTGGAGTTACCATACAGTTCATTTGGTGACACCCATAATGAATATCAGACTTTCAGCTTTAATTTTTAGGTATATACATCCAAACTGTCCATCCCCATATTTATATATGACAAAAACTATTGGAGAAACAAGCAGAAATTATAATGTCATTATAATACTTGCTTGCAAATCCTTTGCAGTCAATGATAGCATGAAGTCTGTAACTCATGGACAACAACCAGATGCCAGATCTCTTTACTGAGGAGCCTCTGCTAGGCATTTATTGCAGAGGTTTTATGGCATTATTACTCCAGCTAAGTATCATGCATGGTCATTTGGATGGAAGTCATGTATTTTTTTATTATTCATATAGTGTTTATTTAATTTAATTGAAAAAAACAAAAGTCCACTTCTTGACCTTAAAAACAAAAAAAATCGTTTGCCTTCAAAATATGCCTCATTGTCCATGCATGCCAACAGTATTTCCACACTGCTTCCCAAATGAGGTGGCATGCACATCATGAACTGGTTCTTCCTTGTTCATGAGCTTCTCTCCCCATCACTCAGGTATGAACTGATCTTTGTTTCACCGGTCAAACGGATGCGGCTCCAGAGCTGCCTTCAAACAGTTCATTTGTCAACACCCAAGAAACAAAAGTTATGTTCCAAAGTTAGTACCCCCTCTTTTAATTCTAATTGTTCTGTCTAAATATTAAGCAAATACTGTTCAACCTCAGATGAACAACTTTTTTTCACTCTGTAGTTATTGATTAAATAAAAATGAAGCTAAAAAAAAAAAAAAATTTTATATATATATATATATATATATATATATATATATATATATATATATATATATATATATATATATATGGTGGAAATACCAAATACCCCTTGCTGATTCCACAGGACTTTAGAGGATTAGTTGCAGCCAGAAGTTTTGGCAGTTTGCTGGTCTGGCGCATTCAGGTGTTAACCCAATACTAAGAGGAAAACTGATAAGCAATGGACTTAGCAATTGTTTCTGCACAAAAATCTTAAAAGGGTTATCTAACCTTTTCCAAACAATCTAAAGTTCATCGTTCTACAGTGAGAAAGATAATTCACAAGTGGAAAGCATTCAAGATGGTTTCCAATCTTGGAGTCCCAGTACAGCCATCCAAAGGTTAGATTGTGCAAGGCTCAGAGAAAAAAAACAAGAGCTGCATGTCGGACCCTGCAGGTGTCACTGAGCATGTTAAATGTTAAAGTCTTATGACTGCACAATTAGACGAAAACTGAACAAGTTATGGTTTAATGGTTTCCCAGGAGAGAGCCTCTTCTGTCTAAAAAGAACATGGAAACAAGGTTCACAAAATTGCATCTGAACAAACCACAATGATTCTAGAACAATGTCCTATGGACAAATGAGACCAAAGTGTAATTGTTTGGACTTAATGCCCCACACCATGTATGGCGAAAATCAAGCAGCATTTCAGCAGAAATACCTCATACCCTCCATGAAACACGGCGTGGAGTTGTGATAATTTGTGCCTGTTTTGCAGCCACAGTGCTTAGGCACCTTGCAGTCAATAAGTTGACCATGAACTCCTCTGAATACAATTGTAATCTACAGGCAAATTCATAAAGTCATAAAGCAAATTATTTCTTCATGTTATTCCTTCTAAAAGAGGATCTACAGGCTATTGAATCATCGGATACTTAGTATGGACCAAAGGTTTTTTTTTTTGGCTTCATTTCTGTTAAATAAATAATGGCATGGTGAATTGAGTTATATGTTGTTCTTCATCTAAGGGTGTATGTAATAAGACACTATGATTAAATAATTTTTATTGTTTTTGCACAAAAACACAAATTGAAAAGTAATAACTTTTATACATGTATATATTTCATTTTGCTATTTCTCTGATGAGTTTATTTAAAGGTTTCAGCTTACCTAACTAATTGAACCAATTGTTGATCCCTTTAAAAGAAGGCGTAATGCATATCACCATTTTATTTCAGAGCCTGCATTTGATTTTTCTTAATGTCATGATCAGGTTTATTGCCCAATATGTTTTCACATAGATGGGATTTGTTTTTGTAAAAATGTGCAAACTTTAACAAGTATGCAAATTGACTTTGATAGATTAAATAATAAGACCTTTGGCAATGTTTAAACATTTACAGAAATGACTTAATGTGCATGTGTGCTGGGGAGACCTGAAGAAAAACTTGCTGTCTTGAGTCTGTGCAATTTGGCTGGCAGAATCTGTGAGGTCATCTGTAGACATGTTCTGTGGGCCCTCATGTCTATGGGATTTATGTTCACTTTCATCCTTACACATTTCTATAAAACAATTGCACAAACAGGAAATGTTTAAGGATTATTTTTATATTTATATTATTTTTGAAAGAGGACATTCTTGACAAGCAAACATTTTCCTAAAAAGGCAGTAAAAAATAATGTCACAGTGTATGTAATTTTTATATTTAAACATGTCCTTAATCAGTAAAAGAGTGACTTAGTCTTGCTAGCAGTATCATGTGCGTGTGTAACAAACTCAATGTGTCTTTAACTTAACACTCAACAGCCATAAACAGAAATTAATCAATACATTAGGAAGACAAAAACCTACCTGGTACATCATAGGTGGTTGATGTTGCTCCCTCACTTGGGCCAGTTCTCTTGATGTTCCTGTATTTGTCCAATATGTCTTCTACTGCTTGAGCCTGACAGCTCTGCCCCAGTAATAAAGGCTCATCTGACATACCCAACACACACACACACACACACACACACACACACACACACACACACACACACACACACTAAACACACACTATTTCCACTATTAAGCACAATCTATCTAAAATAATATTTTACTTGTTATGTTTCAATCTGGAGAAAAAAAAAGCATCTCTAGATCATTTTTATAGACCTGCCAATTTTTAAGATAAACATTGCACAGTCCTGGAAAGGGTGCCGTGTAAAAACTGTATGTGCAAAACATACTGCATAAAAACAGATATAGGTGCGATCTCTGTGACCTTAACCATTGCATGGTTGTTGGCATTTGTGTGTGCATCTCTGTCTGTGTTTTTCTACAACTTGGTCAAAATGGTTCAATATTGCGGTCAGTTAGTTACTGTCTGTTTTTTATGAGACAACTTCAAATTGTCTTAAAGTGATCTCTGAGGACAGAATTTTCAAACCAGATTTCTTCTAAAAAGTTGTAGGCTCACCATTATCTTTTCAGTTTTTAATAATGCATTAGACAATTCTTAACTTAATTCCAGTAATTGCGGCAATCTCCTCAATTGTTTTCTTCACTTGACGTATGAAACATGGCAAAATTTTTCACGACCACAGGATATGTTTTCAAACATGTTTATTTAAAAAATGAGAAACTACTCAGATAGGATTAAAATAACTGTTGCTTGCTGTAATATAATAATCCATGCAGCTATTATCCAACAAAACGATCTTTAGCATTTGCTTATTTAATAACAGAACACATGTTTTTGGCCAGGTAGTGTATGTACTGTATGTTGGTAACAGCTGCAACATTAAAACCATTTAACTAACAGGTAAAATCCCTCTATGCTCCCAAAATACAGCACTGAACCATGGGCAGGTGTACTATGGTGTCTGTACCCAGATGTTAGTATCAGATCATTCTATTCTTGCAAGTTGTGAGGTGTTGTGTCCATGAATTAAATTCTTTTTTTGCAAGCACATCCCAAAGGCAACCTGCAAGTTGTGAGGTGTTGTGTCCATGAATTAAATTATTTTTTTGCAAGCACATCCCAAAGATGCCATATCAGATTGAGATCTGGGGAATTTGGAGGCCATGTCAATTCCGTCATGTTCATTCCTTAGTGGCAGGGCATATTATCCTGCTGAAAAATGCTGGCTGCTACTAAGGAATGCTTTTGTAGTAATTTTCAGCTGTCGGGTCATCATGGGCAGTCTGAGAGCAACACAGCTCCATTCTTCAGCAAGCTGTGAGGTACTGTGTGTTCTGACACCATTCTATCACAGCCAGCATTAAATTTTCTTCATGAATGATACAGTAGCTTTTCTAAAAGTCTAGCCTTTGCTCTCCATATGCATAAGTGAGCCTGGGTGTCCATGACCTTGTCACTGACTGGTTGGTTGTCCTTCGACCACTTTTGGTAAATACTAACTTGTAAATGTGCTGATGTAGATGTTCTGATTACTTTAATTTTAAAATACTACTATTGACCTATAAATCAACTAAATGGTCTCACACCGCAGTACCTGAGTGAACTACTAGTGTCTTATGATCCACCACGTCTACTTCGATCAAAGGACGCAGGCTACTTGTCAGTACAGCGTATTATGAAAACTACAGGGGCAGAGCTTTTCTTACAAAGTTATAAAATAGCCTTCCAATTAATGTTTGGGACTCAGACACAGTCTCTGTGTCTATGTCTGGGCAGAAAACGTACTGACGTAATCATGACTGGAATTATCCTACAGTCTACCTGAGCCTCCAATTACAAATTGGACTCCATATAAATTTAAACACGATCTCTTATAATGAACTTCCAGTTGCTTAATACATAGTATGACCGCAAAACAATTCCTGCTATCCGTTTTCACCCAAATAAGGATGGGTTCCCTGTTGAGTCTGGTTCCTCTCAAGGTTTCTTCCTATTGCCATCTCAGGAAATTTTTCCTTGACACTATCACCCTCAGCTTGCTTATCAAGTGTATAGATAATTTTGATTTATACACATTTTACAGATTTCATTCACATTTCCATAATTTTCTTTTGATTCTGTAAAGTCGCTTTCAACAATTGCCATCATGCGCTATACAAATAAAATTTCATTGAATTCTGTCTTCTAGGCATTACAATGTGGTCCAAAGCCTTATCCATGCCCATTTTTCCTGCTTTTAAGACAACATCTTTCAGAACTGACTGTTGAGTTGCTGCCTACTATGTTCTTATCCTTGACAAGGGGCTACGTAATAAGACAATCAAAGTTATTCTTTTTACCTGAAAGTGGTCTTCACAAGAATTTGTGAAACAATGACCTTTTTTTTTTTTGGAAAATACAGTATGACTGATTATGAAGAAAACCTTTAAAGTAAAATAAACACAAATACTTAAATTCTTGTGGTAAAGGGGACGTTTTCACATATGTGACTTATTTGATAATTTGAACTTGGACATTTGGGTCGATTTTCAGTACAAACTACAGACTTTTTGGCCAAACAAACAGAAAGAAAAAAAGGATTGATAAGTTAATAAATGCCCAATCATACAGTACATTGTATAATAAGTTTTGTTTAAATATGTAAAATATTAAATAACAATATGAGGAACAAATGGAAGAGGGTAACTAGAAAAAGGCAGACTAGAGGAAATAAAAACAAAAACAAAAGGGACAGACCTTGAAGGACCTTCTCTGCTCCCAGATCATCTTTTTCTTGCTTATCCCGCTTTCGGAATGCAGCAATTGGTGCTGTGGTGAAAACAAAAACAGTTAACATAGGGAGCCTTACTCTACACATTAATTGTAACAAAGTCAACAGTATTCTACGGAAATGTTTTAATGTGATTTGTTCTGATTACAGAACTAATACAATACAGGTACAAAAGAACAATGCAGGTAGCAAATCATTCAGCAATGAATGAACAAACAAATAAATAAATACATACATAAATAAATAAATAAATTAATTAAGCATTGACATGATGGTGGCAAAAAAGGCTTTTGCAAAATTATGATTATATCATGCACACACTACTACTCTGCCACAATATCCAGTCACATTTGAAACAGTTAATCTGGAATGTCCTTCAGGATTAATAAAGTATGTATGTATGTATGTATGTATGTATGTATGTATGTATGTATGTATGTATGTATGTATGTATGTAATTTAACATGTGAAGATTCTAGTTGTCGCTTGCCAAAAGCAAAGTCTTTTTGGAAAAATAGATGAGATGAGTCGATCAACATACAGATCAGTTAATCTGCAAAGTTGCTTTGAGCTCCCCAAGGTTAAAGAACATTGTCCAGAAAACACACTGATCAACCAATGCCAATGCTCTCTGAACTTGCCCAGTGCACTCATTTTAGTTTGGTCATTTTAGATAACAAAGAAGATGGCGCCGCTGTGTATGGTCCACCGTCCTACTCTGTCTTGTTTTTTTATTAATTGCTGTGTTTATTTTAATTATCTCTTATGATGCATCATCTCTGCTGGTATACGATCATCTGACACTGTTAAAGATACGGGCTACTATGAACAACTTGCCTGACTGTAATAACAGTAGACATTCAAAGACACCGCCACCTTTTCTAGTGTCTGTACCTGTGCATCTATGGCGTCCTGTTTATCTGTTGCGTCGCAACAAGAGGCGCAAGAGATGGGGAAAAAGAGGAGGTATCCTCGTCAAACTGAAAGCCTATCTGGACTCCTGTGCGGATAATCTGGGTCTTTGCTCTAAATGGAGTATCTACTAAATGTGGGAATTTCGACCAGCGTCGCTCTCAGGAGTACAGCTAACGGTGGCTCAGAACGGCTATTCCGGATGACGAGTGCTCGCTTCCGTGTCGCCGGCCGGTGAGGAACCAGGCATGGGGCTGTGTACAGGGAAATCTCCGCCCGCTCAGTCGCGCCCCAAAGCAGAGCTGTAAGGCGGTATGTACTGCCGTGTTGAACACACGATCACTCACAAATAAGACCTTCATTCTGAACGATCTGATTTCCACTCGCGATTTGGATTTTATTTTGCTCACGGAACTTGGCTAAAACAAGGTGATAACAGTGCATTTTCCTCCCTCCCGGCTATTCCTTCTTAAGCAGCATGCCGCCGGTGTCCCGTCGCAGTGGGGGACTGGCTGCGGTTTTCAGAATTCAGCTGCTGGTTACTCCTATGTAAAATAGCTTTGAGCTAGAACTGGTTTTGATTCAGTTTGCATGTCCTGTACTGTGTGCTATTATTTATCGTCCACCTACACACATGGACAAAATTGTTGGTACCCTTCGGTCAATGAAAGAAAAACTCACAATGGTCACATAAATAACTTTAATCTGACAAAAGTAATAATTAAAAAAAATTCTATGAATGTTAACCAATGAAAGTCAGACATTGCTTTTCAACCATGCTTCAACAGAATTATTTAAAAAAATAGAACAGGCCTGGAAAAAAATGATGGTACCCCTAGAAAATACTGAAAATAATGTTACCAAAGGGACATGTTAATTCAAGGTGTGTCCACTAATTAGCATCACAGGTGTCTACAATCTTGTAATCAGTCAGTGGGCCTATATATAAGGCAGGCTCCAGGTAGTCACTGTGTTGTTTGATGACATGGTATGTACCACACTCAACATGGACCAGAGAAAGTGAAGGAAAGTGTTGTCTCAGGATATTCGAAAGAAAAAGCTAGATGCAAGCAGCTAGATGTTCCTGTGACTACAGTTGCACATATTATTCAGAAATTTAAGATCCATGGGACTGTAGCCAACCTCCCTGGACGTGGCCGCAGGAGGAAAATTGATGACAAATCAAAGAGACGAATAATCCGAATGGTAACAAAAGAGCCCAGAAAGACTTCTAAAGAGATCCAAGGTGAACTTCACGCTCAAGGAACATCAGTGTCAGATCACACCATCTGTCGTTGTTTGAGCCAAAGTGGACTACATGGGAGACGACCAAGGAGGACACCATTGTTGAAAACAAATCATAAAAAAGCCAGACTGGAATAGTGGTGACAAAACTACATGTGACAAGCCACAAAGCTTCTGGGAGAATGTCCTATGGACAGATGAGACAAAAATGGAACTTTTTGCCAAGGCACATCAGCTCTATGTTCACAGATGGAAAAATGAAGCATATCAAGAAAAGTCCCTACTGTGAAACATGGAGGAGGCTCGGTTATGTTCTGGGGCTGCTTTGCTGCATCTGGCACAGGGTGTCTTGAATCTGTGCAGGGTACAATGAAATCTCAAGACTATCAAGGGATTCTAGAGCCAGTGTCAGAAAGCTGGGTCTCAGTCGCAGGTCATGGGTCTTGCAACAGGACAATGACCCAAAACACACAGCTAAAAACACCCAAGAATGGCTAAGAGGAAAACATTGGACTATTTTAAAGTGGCCTTCTATGAGCCCTGACCTCAATCCTATTGAGCATCTTTGGAAGGAGCTGAAACATGCTGTCTGGAAAAGACATCCTTCAAACGGGAAACGACTGGAGCAGCTTGCTCATGAGGAGTGGGCCAAAATACCTGCAGAGAGGTGCAGAAGTCTCATTGACAGTTACAGGAATCGTTTGATTGCAGTGATTGCCTCAAAAGGTTGTGCAACAAACTATTAAGTTAGGGGTACCATCATTTTTGTCCAGGCCTGTTCCATGAACTTCAATGAGTTAATTTTTTTTTATAATTCCGTTGAAGCATGGTTGAAAAGCAATGTCTGACTTTCATTGGTTAACATTCATAGAATTCTTATTTATTATTACTTTTGTCAGATTAAAGTTATTTCTGTGACCATTGAGAGTTTTTCTTTCATTGACCGAAGGGTACCAACAATTTTGTCCACGTGTGTACATCCACCACAGCTGGAGAGTTTGCTGATGCGTTCATGAACACTAGTTTTTACATCCAGGACGAGGCAGCTTCCCCCTGTGCCCAGATGATTTTATCTCCACTTTCTACTCCACCTGCTCAGGGATTTTGGACTCTATTGCACCTTACAAGGACAAACCCATAAAGACCAAACCTGACCCTTGGCTTAATGATACTACACGTGCCCTTAGGCAGCACTGCAGACAAGCCGAGCACAGGTGGAAGAAGGACAAATTACAAGCGTCACTGGGTATACTGCATGACAGTCTTTCTGATTATCAAAATGCTGTTAAAGAAGCTAAATGTATGTACTTGTCGAATGTAATTTCCACCAGCTGTAATCGTCCTAGGGTGTTATTCAATACAAGTCAGTTACAAATACATTGTGCAATGTTCCAAAACATGTATCAAGAATCATTTTGTTGATAAGATTATTAACACTACTTCTGTTGGTCTTGATGTATGTTCTTCTTCTTCTACGCCCTCATCTGTGTTTAACAGGTTTGAGCCAGTGTCCCTATCTTTTCTATCTAAAGTGGTCCAGCGGTTATCCCCAATCTGGACATTATTCCATCTAGGATGTTGAGGCAGGTTTTTAACACAGTGGGTCCATGTCTCCTCTCTTTTAACAGTTGCCTTAGTTCAGGGTTTATCCCAGATGTCTTCAAGCACACTGTAGTCAGGCCCCTTCTCAAGAAATCCAATCTTGATCCTGCAGTATTGTCTAATTTTAGACCAGTATCTCATCTATCCTTTTTATCTAAGGTTTTAGAAAAAGTTGTCTCTATCCAGTTACTTTTCTAGAAAAAATCATAGTCTAGAGAAATTTAAATCAGGCTTTAGAACATGCCACAGCACTGAAGGTACAGAATGATATCCTCCTATCCCTTGACTCCAAAAAACCTGTGCTGCTCGTGATGTTGGACCTCACTGCGGCTTTTGATACTGTTGACCACTCGATTCTCTTGACACATCTGGCACAAGAAGTTGGCCTTCAAGGTCCCGTACTACAATGGTTTAGGTCATATTTAACAAATAGAACTTTCTCTGTCATAATTGGTGATCTCTCATCCTCCACAGCCGTTTTGACCTCTGGTGTTCCACAGGGTTCCATTTTGGGCCCTGTTTTATTTTCCTTGTACATGCTGCCATTAGGGTCGATTATTTTAAAGCATAATGTTTCTTTTCAGCTGTATGCAGATGATTTACAATTCTATCTGCCAGTTGTGCCAAATACATCTGATGCACTTAAATCGATCCACAGTTGTCTGCATGACATCAAACTTAGGCTGTCACAAAACTGTTTGTGTGAATGAGAGTAAAACAGAATATATTATGTTTGGCACCTCCAATCCTTCTAGTTTTATCTCTGCTGGTTTTGATTCTCCGGTTCCTCATTTTAGCCAAGCAGTCAAAAATTTGGGGGTGACTTTAGACAGCTGTCTAAACTTTCAAACACACATTGTTGTCAGGGCAGGCTTTTTCCATCTGCGCCTCCACGCAAAGGTCAAACCCTTTTTAAATCGAAGCGACTTGGAGAAAGCCATTCACGCTTTTATTAGTTCGCGGCTAGACTACTGCAATGCACTTTATGTTGGAGTCACTCAAGCTGGTTTACATCGTCTGCAACTTGTACAGAATGCTGCAGCTCGTAGGCTGACCAGTAATCGTAAATTTGATCATATCACACCAATCCTGTATTCTCTCCACTGGCTTCCGGTACAGTTCTGAATTCAGTTTAAACTTTTGTTGTTTGTTTTTAATGCGATTAATGGTCTTGCACCTTTCTACCTATGTGAGACAGTAAGGTTTTATCAACAAAGTAGAATCTTGCGTTCTGCTAACCAAAACCTGTTAGTGGTCCCTCGGTCAAGATCCAAACAATGGGGTGACCGCTCCTTTGCAGTGGCTGGTCCTAAACTCTGGAACGCCATTCCACCTGCGTTACGTAGAATTACGGACCTCCCTCTGTTTAAGGCAAAACTGAAGACTCACTTGTTTAGAATAGCATTTAATATGTTATAGTTTTATGTAATCTTATCTTATTTATTATTATTATTATAATTTTTATGACTATGATTCAATTCTTTATTTATTTATAATTATATTTTTTATTATGTTTGTACTTTTATTTCTATTTTTAATGCTACTTTATTGGCATTTTTAGAACTGCAAAGCACTTTGGTACAACTTAGGTTGCTGTAAAGTGCTATAGAAAGAAATGTTGATTGATTGATTGACTCATTTTCATTTACATACAACTATAAACATTAGACAAAATAAAAAGTCATGCACTCTAATATTCCAATATTCCCTATGGTAATGTTTTGAAAACTTTATAATCATCTAATAGAGTTCCATCAACCTTTGATTGAGATCTTGTATAGATGATTGGAGAGTTGACGCAATCTGTAGTTTTCTCTAGCATAACACAAAACCTTTCAAATGGTACTAGGATTAGAACATTGTTGTAGGCAATTTTTGTGCAAAACTGATTCCCAAATATGCAGAAAGGAAAAAAAAACCTCCTGATGGAATAATCTGCCCATGTATTACATTTACGTAGTTGACTTAATTTTATTGCTAAGTAATGCTTCTGGACCTAGACCTGACCAACTGATGCTAATAGGGGTATATCCCTTGATGTGCTCCCTTCTTACCCTGACAGAGTAAATCGGGACTCATCAGACTACATGTCCCTTTTCCATTGCTCCAAGTCCAATCTTAGATTTTTCTCCATTATTCTAACTAGCAAGTGGGATTCCTCCCTGCATGTTCACGCAATACTTTTACTGTTAATCATGTTGTAGCTGTGATTTCTGTCACTTTTTTTTTTACATTGCAACTTCACCAGATATTTACTGCAAGTTATCACTTAAATCCTATCCTATCAGTCATTTATGATTTATTTCCAGGTTTTATTTCTACGTTGGTTCTTAAACTAATAACAGTAATTTCCGTGATTTCTTTGTTGACTCAGGACAATAATTTGACCCATTTGAAACCACACACATCCACAACACATTTTCCAACATGTAATAAGAAACAGGAAACTGCTTACTGATTACAATTAAAATAAATGGAATGTAACAAACAGTGCAACTATTCCTCCTAAAATTGAAGAGTTTCTTCACACATATGAGAAGACAGAAATTTGGGTGAGCAACATTATAGGAACAAAAACGTAAATGACATTTTGTTGCATATCCTATGCTTGCATTAACTGCACTAAGCCAATGACTCGCTTTTTTGTGATGTTTTCCTAGGCTTGTAATGGGGGCTTTCTGCCTTTAGTCTCCTCTACAGGAGGTAAAACGGATGAGCAATTAAGCTAAGAGGAGAATGAGGTGAATGAGGGAGACCAGTCTAAATTGTACACTTTTTTCCACTCTCTAATGCAGTCCTCGGTTTTATTGGCAGCGTGTTTTGCATTGCCTTGCTGCAGTGTGAATTCCTCCTAGTTAGACTGGATGTGTTTCTCTAAATTAGCAAGCAATGTTTCTGTAGATTCATTCTGCTGCTACTATGAGTTACTTCATCAATAAAGATTAATAAGCCCATTCATGTGGTCTTTGCATTGAACAGTTTTTGTTATGCCTTCATCGTAATGTCATTTGCTGTTGTTTCTGGGTTTGTCCTCTCACTGTTTTACTGGCTATTTGTGAGCAATGAGACAATTTCTTTACCCAGCTCCAACACAGACAGCTCCTACTTCTAATGTTATTACTGGAACCCCTTACACGTCTACCCCTGAAATCTATCACCCTTGGTTAAAGGCAGGAGAAAGCAAGGTTGGTAAAGGAGCTAAATAAAGGACAACCCCAACAGTGTACTGAGGTACACAAGTCCCTGTGGTGACTAGAAGGAAATGTACAGTAATGCTAAGGAGGAAGTGCAGAATGCAGACTGCAACACTGGAGGTAATGGGCAGGGTCCAGACACCAGGCCTGAGCTGGAATATAGAGGTGGATCTGGGTAGACAGCTCCATTTTCCTGGGCTAAATACATGAATCCTGGTTGCCAGAATGTGTGGCTCTATTCGATAAAGGTGGGAGCTAGAGGCTTTAATGAACCCACAAAACGCCTCCTCAAGAACCAGCTACCAGGTGATGTTATTGTTTAAGTGTTGAAATATCTGTGAGAGCTGTGAATGCCCTTCTACAGAGCCCTGGAAGTCACCTAGAGGAGAAAATAAAACAACGGTTTTGCAATTCGTGCCCTCAGTTTAATAACCCGTTCCCATGAATTCTTAAACTGTTCCCTCAGTTTAACAATGTGCGCTCAGATTTTGTAATCTGTACCCACAAATTCATAATTCTGTGCATACGCTTTCGCAATCCGTTCCCACAGGTTTGTACACAGACTCCTTTTGGAAGAACAGGAAGCTCCCCGATACATGTTAATGAATCTTATTGTATATTGTGCAATTGTGGATTATTAAATGTAATACATCAAACTGTCTTAACTGCATGCATGCTTACATTGATTCTCTAGCTATCAGTTGTAGCAGGTTTAAGGTAGAATACTACGATTTAATAAAAATGATTTGCATTAAAATCTTATGATTATTTGTGATAATAAGCACATTATTATTATTATTTTTATTTTATTATTATTATTTTTATTATTATTTGATAAACCTGGCATTGTGTATTATGACCAACTTTTGACTAATTGCTTTCTTCCTCTTTTGTAAGTATTTTGGGTAAAAGCTTATTCTAAATGCATAGCCTAAATGTAACAATAACAATACGAGAAATAGTAGTTGTAGTAGTAATTATTATTATTATTATTATTATTATTATAAAAGAGATCACTTAAGTACACTTAAAAAAGATAAAAGTAAATAAGACCATTCAGTTATATGGTTTATATAAATCATACGGATTGATACCTAATGACCCTGTCTACCCGTAGGCTCACATTCACCTTGAGCTCACTTATTCCTTACCCTATAAAATGGATAGATTTGGACTAATTTCCAGATTATTTAGATTATTACAGATTATAAAGCATTTATGAATTATTTTATGATAAGTGTACTTAAATGTACTCTTTTATAGTTATAAAATAATAATAATTATTATTATTGTTATTATTATTATTGTTGATGATGTTATTATTACTACTACAACAACTACTACTGCTAGTATTGTTAGGGTTACATTTAGGCTATGCATTTAGAATAAGCTTTTATCCAAAAGACTTACAAAAGAAGAAGAAAGCAATTAGTCAACAGTCAGTAATAATACACAATGCCAGGTTTATTAAATAATAATATCACAAATTATCACAAGATTTAATGCAAATATTTTTTTTATTAAATCGTAGTATTCTACCTTAAACCTGCTACAATTGATAGCTAGAGAATCACTGTAAGCATGCAGTTAAGACAGTTTGATGTATTACAGTTAATAATCCACAATTACATAATATACAAGATTCATTAACATGTACCGGGGAGCTTCCTGTTATTTTAAAAGGAGTGTGTACACAAACCTGTGGGAACAGATAGCGAAAGCGTACGCATGGAATTATGAATTTATGGGTACGGATTACAAAAGCTGAGCGCACAGATTGTTAAACTGAGGGAACAGTTTAAGAATTAGTGGGAACGGATTATTAAACTGAGGGCACGAATTGCAAAACCGTTGCCACAAATTGTTTTATTTTCTCCTCTAGGTGACTTCCAGGGCTCCGTACCCTTCTAAAAAAATGAACAAATAAAAAAAAAAAAAATGAATTTTTTGATCTCTAAATTCAACATATGGCGCTGTACATTTTTAAATACACGCTTATGTGCGCAGTTAAAATCTACTTAAAAAACGCACCTTGATCTCACACCTTGATTCCGCATACTTCATAGTAACACAAATTTTTTTAAAACGCACTTATGAGTACAATTAAGTTCCACGTGAATAAAATCGTGGGCATGTCTAGTTAAAAGATATAAAAGTTAAAACACAATTAGTATGGATCTAAATCTCCTAGGTCTAGGTTAATTTTTATTAGCAAACTATTTATCTTGGAGTGCTTTACAGTGGTAATCTTCATTCACACAAGACGCAATCCAGACATGGGTCCATAGTTAGAATCAAAATTATCAGTACTTTTAAAAGAAATACAATACTGTGCAAAGGTCTTAGGCGCCATATTATTTGTAGTACAAATTCTGTTATATAAGTTTATTATGTCTGCATTATTATGTACAAGACCATTCCCTACAAAGATACACTAAAATTAATAAATAAATAACATTACAGAAGAATATTTACATACCTGTAAAAAAAAAAAAAAAAAGTGACATATTACATGACAGACCAGATTTTACATGGGGGGAAAAAATCAATAATGTAGACTCCTGGGTTTTGCATGAAAATAGAAAGGAGTGAGTGTGAAGAAGTTACCAAAAGAACTCATATACTCCAGCATGCTCAGTAAAACCTAACAGCTGTATCGAACACTACCGCTTATGTTCAAGCAACCGTTGACCGTTTATCATTCATGTTATTACTTCGTGCTTTTTATAGAGTTGAATGTAGAAATTTTTTCAAAAGCATAATTGCATATGGCTTTTGTTTGGATGTTCCCAAGACTTTTGCAAGATTTTTAAGTAAAACAGCTGTTATGTTTTACTGAGCATGCTGGAGAAAAAAATAAAAATCACTATTTGGCTAATAATACAGTAATTTCTATTTATTTGAAATGTATTTCTCCCAGTATTCCCAGTAGGAGGCCTAAGAAAAATATTAGGCCCAAATGGCAAAATTTCCTGTGCCATTTTTGTTCATTTTTTTATTGTTTACATTCCATTCTACTTTTTTTGTCTGGCATTTGGCCATTTTAAGTGGTTGAAGAGACATTTTAGCCAAAATTGCTTTTGAGTGCAGTGCGTTTGAGCCCAAAGCTGCCAGTCAGTCAGAAACACAGTGTTTGGACAACAGGCTAAAAGCCAGGCACTGGCTAGTGGCAATAACGCAATACGGAAATAGAATGAGGGGAGAAAAAAAAATCACGTTCATACATCATAAAAAGTATGCCTATACACATAAAATGCGTATAAAAATAGTCGAAAGGCTTCCTAAGGATAGTTACGACAATGATTAACATGATTCAGCAGAGTAGTAAGTTGCTTCTCAGTTCTGTTGTTTCAGAGGAGTCAAATTATTGTCATGCAAAAAAAATAAAATAAATACTAGTTGAAACTGCTAACATTGGGTTAAGAACTCAAACACATTATTATAACATAGCAGGATAATGGTGAACAATCATCTTGGTGAACCTGAATGAGTATTATGGGGGAGCACTTACACCCTTATTGAAAACAAAACTAAAAATATAGTTGCAAGCAACGATGACGGGCCCAAGCAAGGGGCGCCGTCCCCACCCCGGGCGCACCGCACAACCTGCGTGTTATTCGAGTGTGTCAAAACCTCGAAAAAGTCATTGGCACCCGGTTGCACCGCAGAACTTGCACACAGAACGTCACACATCATACTGGGCTAATATCAGTTTGGGCCCTAAATATTTGTGTGTGTGTGTGTGTGTGTGTGTGTGTGTGACTAGTTAATGTGTCAGTCTGTCTCTGATGACTAAATGTGTTTTTGCGTGTTTGTGTGTGTGTGTGGTGTGTGAGTCTGTGTGTTAACATTAGTGATGTGTTTGTTAGTATGTCTAAGACATGTGACTTGTTAGTGGATGTGTGTGTTTCTGCGTGAGGGTGTGTGAGACAGAGATGTGAGTGTGTGGGTGTTATAATTTGTGATGTTATAATGTGTGTGTGTATGTAGGTGCTCATTTGTGTGATGTATGAGTGTATTTGTTTGTGCATGCATGTGTGTGCGTGTGTGTGAGATGTGTTTGTGTCTTTGTGTGTGTTTATTTAGTGTGTTAACATTAGTGATGTGTGCTTGTGTTTGTCCGTGTGTGTGTGTCCGTGTGTGTGTGTGATGTGATGTGATGTGTGTGTGAGAGTGAGGGAGAGAGGTGTGTGAGATGTAGATGTGTCAGTCTGTGTGTGACGAGTAAATGTGCTTGTGTTTGTGCGTGTTTGTGTATATGGAGTGTGTGTGTGTGTTTGTGTGTATGGTGTGTGAGTCTGTGTGTGAACATTAGTGATGTGTGTGTTATTAATCATTTGTCGGTGTAAGTTTAAGACATTAGCACGGCTGAGACATTTGAGATATCAAAACTGATTTGCAATGACAAACTCACCCACACACTATAGGTGCGCAGGAGCCTCTTGTTTTCCTAAGGATCTTTTTCCTTTTTCATGATATATTGATTTTTATTTAGTCAGGTAACATTAGTGACGTGTGCTTGTGATGTGTGTGTGTGTGTGTGTGTGTGTGTGCGTGTATGCATGTAGGATAGTTAGTGTGTTCATATTGTGTATTTGTTGGGATGTGTACATGACCGATGTGTAGAGTGTGTGTGTTTGTATGGGGTGTGTGTGTGTGTGTGTGTGTGTGTGTGTGTGTGTGTTTAGAATGTGTGGTCTGGTGTGTATATCGCCGCGCTTGTCCACCAGACTGAATGTTGTACAGTGGGCAATTTAAATGTTTGTATTGTTTATTTTTTATGATTTCTGCATATATTTAAATTGTAAACATGAAGCCATAGTAAAGGAGAACGGGAAAGACCTGACTGCAGAATACCTGCCTACTACTGCCATCTACTGGACGTATTTTATTACTGCAGGAGTCAGTACAGAAAGTTCAGGACAAGGATGATAAATATACTGTAAAAAAATGTTGGGAGCTGTATGAGCGTCACAAAAACATGAAACTCAAGAAATCTACTCAGAACCAGTTGTTCTTTCTACATAAAATGTTTGGGCACATTAGGACTTTCCACTTGGTGGATATAAGTATCTTATATTATATTTGAGAAAGAAAAATAATAAAAAGAAAAAAAATTAAAGTTGCAAGCAACGATGACGGGCCCAAGCAACGGGCGCGGTCCCCACCCCGGGCGCACCGCACAACCTGCGTGTTATTCGAGTGTGTCAAAACCTCGAAAAAGTCATTGCCACCCGGTTGCACCGCGGAACTTGCACACAGAACGTCACACATCATACTGGGCTAATATCAGTTTGGGCCCTAAATATGTGTGTGTGTGTGTGTGTGTGTGTGTGTGTGTGTGTGTGTGTGTGTGACTAGTTAATGTGTCAGTCTGTCTCTGATGAGTAAATGTGTTTTTGCGTGTTTGTGTGTGTGTGGTGTGTGAGTCTGTGTGTTAACATTAGTGATGTGTGTGTTAGTATGTCTAAGACATGTGACTTGTTAGTGGATGTGTGTGTTTCTGCGTGAGGGTGTGTGAGACAGAGATGTGAGTGTGTGAGTGTTATAATTTGTGATGTTATAATGTGTGTTTATGTAGGTGCTCATTTGTGTATTGTACGAGTGTATTTGTTTGTGTGTGCATGCATGTGTGTGCGTGTGTGTGAGAGGTGTTTTTTTGTGTGTGTGTGTGTGTGTGTGTGTATGTGTGTGTGTGTGTGTTTCTGTGTGTGTGTTTATTTAGTGTGTTAACATTAGTGATGTGTGCTTGTGTTTGTGCATGTTTGTGTGTATGGTGTGTTCAAATATTAGTGATTTGTGTGTGATTAATAATTGTTGGGTGTAAGTTTAAGACATTATCACGGCTGACCCGTTTGAGATATCAAAATGTGTGATGTGTGTGTGAGAGTGAGGGAGAGAGGTGTGTGACAGTGATGTGATGTGATGTGTGTGTGTGAGAGAGAGTGAGGGAGAGAGGTGTGTGACATGTAGATGTGTCAGTCTGTGTGTGACGAGTAAATGTGCTTGTGTGAGTTTGTGTATATGGTGTGTGTGTGTGTGTGTGTGTGTGTGTGTGTATGGTGTGTGAGTCTGTGTGTTAATATTGGTGATGTGTGTTATGAATAATTTATCGGTGTAAGTTTAAGGATGTTCCTGAATGTGATGTCACTGTCTGTGTCACTGAATATAATGAGTGTGTGTGTGTGGTGTGTAAGTCTGTGTTAACAGTAGTGTGTGTTAGTATGTTTAAGATATGTGACTTGTTAATGGGTGTGTGTGTTTCTGCGTGAGGGTGTGTGAGACAGAGATGTGAGTGTGTGAGTGTTACAATTTGTGATGTTATAATGTGTGTGCATGTGTGTGATGTATGAGTGTACTTGTTTGTGTGTGTGCATGCATGTGTGTGAGATATCTTTGTGTTTGTGTGTGTGTTTATTTAGTGTGTTAACATTAGTGATGTGTGCTTGTGTTTGTGCATGTTTGTGTGTATGGTGTCTGCATCTGTGTGTTAATATTAGTGATGTGTGTGTTATTAATAATTGTTGGGTGTAAGTTTAAGACATTATCACGGCTGATACGTTTGAGATATCAAAATGTGTGATGTGTGTGTGAGAGTGAGGGAGAGAGGTGTGTGACAGTGATGTGATGTGAGGTCAAGTTTGAGTATGACACGCAATGGGTTTTATTTGATGCTGATGCTGGATCAGTCTTTGGCTTGTCCTGTGTGTGTGTGTGTGTGTGTGTGTGTGTGTGTGTGTGTGTGTGTGTGTGTGAGAGAGAGAGAGAGTGAGGGAGAGAGGTGTGTGACATGTAGATGTGTCAGTCTGTGTGTGACGAGTAAATGTGCTTGTGTGAGTTTGTGTATATGGTGTGTGTTTGTTTGTAGATGTTTTTGTGTATGGTGTGTGAGTCTGTGTGTGAACATTAGTGATGTGTGTGATAAATAATTTATCGGTGTAAGTTTAAGGATGTTCCTGAATGTGATGTCACTGTCTGTGTCACTGAATATAATGAGTGTGTGTGTGTGTGTGTGTGTGTGTGTGTGTGTGTGTGAGAGTGAGGGAGAGAGGTGTGTGACATGTAGATGTGTCAGTATGTGTGTGACGAGTAAATGTGCTTGTGTTTGTGCGAGTTTGTGTGTGTGTGTGTGTGTGTGTGTGTGTGTGTGTGTGTGTGTGTATGGTGTGTGAGTCTGTGTGTTAATATTGGTGATGTGTGTTATAAATAAATTATCGGTGTAAGGTTAAGGATGTTCCTGAATGTGATGTCACATATAATGTGTGTGTGTGTGTGTGTGTGTGTATGTTGTACAGTGGGCAATTTAAATGTTTCTATTGTATATTTTTGATCATTTCTGCATATGTTTAAATTGTAAACATGAAGCCATAGTAAAGGAGAAGGGGAAAGACCTGACTGCAGAATACCTGCCTATTACTGCCATCTACTGGACATATTTTATTACTGCAGGACTGAGTGGAGACAGTTCAGGCCAAAGCTGATAAATATACTGTAAAAATTGTTGGGAGCTGTGTGAGCATCACAAAAACATGAAACTCAAGAAATCTACTCAGAAGCAGTTGTTCTTTCTACCTAAAATGTTTGGGCACATTATGATTTTCCACTTGGTGGATATAAGTATCTTATATTTGCTCAAAATGATATGTTGCCATAGCAATACTATTCAACGTATCAAAAAGTCCTTTACAGTGTCACATCAGCCGTGTCTTCCAATTATTGTGCCTGATTTTGAAGCCAATTTGCTGAAAATTAGCCACAAAAGAATTTAATTTCTGAAAGTAGACACTTTCTGCTGCCAGTTGGTGGCGCTATGACTGAGACTCACGGGACCCATGTCACTGTGAGCAGGACTCTTCTCTTAACCTACTGCTGAGGTTTGATGAATGTCACTCAATTTATACAGAAGTTATTAGCCACTTCCTGTTTCCTGTTATTCGCCGTAGGTTTAAGGGCTCGCCACGGCCGACCCGTTTGAGATATCAACCAGCCCTTCACAATATTAGATCCTCAATGTCTTGAGATTATATTAGACCCTGTTTGGTCAAAAACCTATGAATCCTGTAAGAGTAGTATATCACATTCCAATGGGTGCGTTTTTCAATCAACGCCAAATAACTGACTTCCTGTTCAGCGGATTCCAGTATGGGATATGCAAGTTGTTCATCTCAATGAGATCTAAATTTCTACTGGGTCTCATGCATATATGTGAAAGTGGATATGAATTATGCAGCTAAATTTTTTACAAAGTTCCAGGGGGCGCTGTCCAGGCCCTGAGCCACGCCCGGTCTCCAGGCTCTCAGGCCTTACTCATAATCAGTTTCAGTGTATAGCCGTAAAAGTTTGGAACCGTAGGTCTTTCCACTCGTACGATATGAGAAGATTTATTTTTTTGCACTTCATTTTAGGTTTTTTCTCTAGATAAATCGTCGCCATAACAAGACGATTCAAATTATAAAAAAATCCTTCATGGTCTCAAATCATCCATGTCTTTTCATTATTCTGACTGATTTTGAACCAAATCAGGTGAAAGTAAAGGCCAAAATATTAGTGATTTCCAAAAGTGACACACTTCCTGCTGCCAGTTGGTGGCGCTATGACATAGACTCATGATTGTCATTTGATGTGATCATCTTCCTACTCTTAACACACCTGTAAAGTTTCATATGCATAACGTAATGTACACAGAAGTTATTAGCCACTTCCTGTTTCATTTTATTCGCCATAATTTTAAAGCGTCGCCACGGCCGAACCGTTCGAGGTATCAAAAAGATCTCTGCAATTTTGCATCGGCAACTTGTTTAGATCATATTTGCCTGGTTTGGTGGAAATTCTGTAAATTTCCTAGGAGGAGTATTTCAAATTCCATTGGGTGCGTTTTGCAAAGACCTCAAAATAACTCACTTCCTGTTGATTAGCCCTGATGACATGCATTGCAAAACTTGTTCAGCTTGATGAGATCTAAATGTACACGGAGTTTTCTGAGTGTGCGTGCAAGTGTCTCTGAGCTATGAGGCACGATTTTCTAGGGGGCGCTGTGACGGGCGTGTGCGACTCCCCGGGCCCCACTGAGGACCTGATGGCCGCGGATTCCAATCTGGATGCAAATTTTGATGAGTTTTTGAGTATGTTAAGGACCCCAAAAGTACCAAAAGTGTGGGGGAAAAAAAAAAAAAAAAA